>CM044435.1:104714954-104735571 GCA_024363595.1 Xenopus borealis
TCTGGTTTGGGTGCCGACCGTGACACACAGCTTTTTATTGAAATAAATGCCTTGGCATATTGTCATATGGCACCAGGGTTTGTTCTCAGTGCTATGTCATGACAAATCAAAATTAGCCTTATCTGGTGGCTAGAGATTTGCCAAAATACCCATTCTGCTTTTTTTTAGCCTAGGAAAAAAAATTAATATTGACCTCAAAGTAGAACATATGAACTCTTTTCTTGTTCAGCTTACATTAAACTTATGAATGATAACTTTTTCCAAATGTTTTATAGAAACAGGCAGCAACAAGGTAGGGTTACTATTAGAATTACCAGCCCCCAAATGTACTACTACTACTATTACAAAGATTTCTGCAAATGTTATCTTGGCTATGATTTTGAACATGGAAGTTAGCATTTTTGATCACATATCAGCTTTGTTCTGCTATACAGTATATCGCTTTTAGGTCTTGTTGCTATCACATTCTTGCATATTCTGCTTATTGCTTCTACACAAACACAATATAACATAATGCAGTTTTATTTTAAACCAAGAACCAAGAGATTAACAAGGTTTTTTTTACATTAGCTAATTTACTATAAGACCCTGTCTATGTGAATTTAGATCAATCATAGAGGAATGGTGATTCTCAAAGAATGAGGACATTTAACCTATAATGTCTTTATATCTTACAACAACCTTTTTTCATGTGGAAACAGATCAATTTTAGCAGCTCTTTTCCTGTATTTATGCACAGTGCTGCAGTTTTCTGCATATTGCTGCTAGAATTGTCATTCAAAAATAATTTGGGGATGGACTTGAAGAATGTGATCATCCGCTGTCTGGTCTGTCTAAGATTCCTGACAACTACTATGCAACTGTCAGACAAAAGTGAGAATAAAATGGGGAAAAAAGAAACCTAGAATTTGAATAGCAAAATTGAAATGATTCATATTTTATCTCAGCCTCCAACCAGCACAATGTTTAAAGTCATAAAAATGTTTCAGAAAATTTAATTTCATTTGCTGTTGATTGACATACTACATCTACTTCCAATAATAATAATAATAATAATAATAATAATAATAATAATAATAATATTTTTATAAAGATACACAGAGAAACTTCATATTGGTCTTGACACAGGACCAAAAAATGAGTCTATCATTAGAATATATAATTTTTTCTAAAATTGTAATAATTCATTCCCAGTATCCTAATGTTATACAAGCAAATTAGTGGAGGCAGACAAGGGAATACAAATCTTAAATCCATCCCATGATCCTCCTAAGTTGGACAGCAGGGAGTAAAGCAGTTGAAATTATGGTATAAACAGGGGACAAATTGCCATTCAGTCACTACACTGTTTTCTTTCCAATATTGTTTCTCTTTTGTTTTATCTTGCTTCGAGAAGATACACAAAGATTTCTGCCGTCATTAATTTTAAGGGCTGTTCTGTATCATTACACAAGGACAGTGCTCAACTAGAAATATTGGATGTTCACTTGTAAACTTGGTATCTTTTGAACAGCTGGATGAGATTTGATTTCTCTATTATGGAGCTGCATTATATATATATATATATATATATTTGTTTTTTATAAACTGGCTTGTCTCATAAAGCACAAACTGTACAGTGTTGTACAGACTCAAGCACATGATCATTAAAAACTCAAAAAAATAGATAGCACTTGTTATATACCGGTCTCATACAGCACCATTTTTAATCTATCAGAAATGCTGAAGAATATGGTTAAATGTTATAAATTAACGAATTTTAGCCACTGGTATAGTTTATTAATATAGTTTGCAGATGTCAGCAATGGATTTCCTAATGCAATAAGCCATTGGGATCTTTTTATTAATATGTTATAGTTCATTTGTACATCATTCTTGCTACATGGATTTTTTAAAAATATTTTAATAGTAAAAAGATGCAGGTTGAGAGTGTTGCCCCATTAAATTAATAGTACCAGAATGGTTGCAAGAGATACAGAAAAGGCAAATGTGCTAAATCAGTTCTTTCCTTCAATTTATACAACAGAGGAGTCTGTGTTCCCTGGCTCACTTCATAGCTGCCCTGATGGCTCAGCTCAATGTAGTCAGTGGCTGACTCAGGATATGATTAAAAAAGCTTTAAAATAAAATTATGTAAACAAGGCTCCAGGACCTTATGGCATACACCCTCAGGTTCTAATAGAGCTTAGCTCAGTTTTAGACTGGCCCATATTTTACCCCCTGGTAATTATTGGCTAGTAAATTTGACATCTGTGGTGGGCAAATTATTTGAAAGCTTGTTAAGGGATCACATTCAAAATATTGTCCTAGTGAATGGCATTATGAGCAGCAACCAACATGGCTTTATGAAGGATAGGTCATGTCAGACAAATTTGATTGCTTTTTATGATGAGGTAAGTAAGATGCTGCACAGTGGGGGCAGTAGATGTGATCTATTTGAATTTTGCCAAAGCTTTTGATACCATGTCCCACAAATGACACAAAACTATTCAACCCAATTAATTCAATCCAGGATATGGCATCCTTACAACAGGATCTTGACAAACTGGGAATCTGGTCAGCTAAGTGGAAATGAGATTCAATTTTGATAAATGTAAAGCCATGCAACTGGGATGTAAATATATCTAAGCCATTAGGCAAATCAATTATAGAAAAGGACCTTGGACACCTTGTATCAAGGGCAAATAAGGTCTTGAGCTGTATTAAAAGGGGCATTGTTTCACAGCAGGAAGGGGTTATTCTTGCACTTTTTAGAGCACTGCTAAGGCCCCATCTCGAATATGCCATACAGCTTTGGTCTCCAACACTCAAACAGGACATTATTGTATTAAAGAGGTACAGAGAAGGGCAACTAAGCTGGTAAAAAGTATGTAAATTCTTAACTATGAGGAAAGACTGGCCAAACTGGGGATGTTCACATTGGAGAAGAGGCACTTAAGGGGGGATATGAAAACTATGTATAAATATATTAGGGGATCATATAATAATCTCTCTAATGCTTTATTTACCAGTAGGAGACATGAGTTCACCCATTCCTATTAGAAAAAAAGAGGTTCCACCTAAATATTTGGATGGGGTTTTTTACAGTGAGGGCTGTGAAGATGTGGAAATCTCTCCCTGAATCATTTGTACTGACTGATACATTAGATAGCTTTAAGAAGGGGTTAGATGGCTATTTAGCAATAGGTAATACAGGTTTATGGAAGATAGCTCATGGCACAAGTTGATCTAAGGACTAGTCCGATTTTGGAGTCAGGAAGAAATTTTTCCCTCCCCTGAGGCAAATTGGAGAGGCTTTAGATTGGTTTTTTTGCCATCCTCTGGATCAACTAGCAGTTATGCAGCTAAACAAAAGTTAAAGGTTTGAACTTGATGGATGTCTGTCATGTTTCAGTCTAACTTACTATGTTACTAGATTACTTCAAAAGGAAAATGTTGATTTGATGCTTAGATGTACTGTATCTGCCTCAGAATTTCAGTCATTTCTTTTTCTTAGTAAGACCACCCTAAGGTTGTACTGTAGGTGTTAATGTTGTTTAGTGTACTGCAAGCTTTTATTGTAATCAGGTTTAAAGGAAAACTATACCCCCTCTGGACAATGTAAATGTCTATAAAAAGATATTGCATAAAACAAATCATATGTAAAACCCTGCTCCATTTAAATAAACAATTTTCATAATAATATACTTTTTAGTAGCATACATACCAAACAAACTATAAAGTTAGGTCACATGAGCCAATTAACAGACAGAGTTATGTATTTTGCTTCTTTTGCTTCTTTCTGTTACAGTTGGAGTTGAAATCTTTCTGGTCAGGTGATCTCTGAGGCAGCACACAGACCATCACAAAATGGTGGTTCAAGGCAAGAGACATAAAAGGGCAATATTTAATTAAATATATATATACCAGTTTGATAAGATTCTTTAATATGCCACTTATTTTGATATAAACTATCTGATGCTCAAGTATTTATTTTGGGGGTATAGTTTTCCTTTAAAGATCAAGGTCAAGATCAAGGATCGCATTGGTTTGTTGATGCGGTCCTCAGTCCAATCATCTGTAATCTCAGCATTGTAATTTAATCATTGGGCCCTAGAGCAACTATACAGAAGTGCAAGAAAAGCATTTTAAAGCGAGTACCTTCAATGAAAGAGGTTTTACATGTAACTGACTGCTGGCATACATGAGCCCTCTAGTGTTTAAATTCTTTAACTACTTAAACATGGAAGCATATTTACATACCTCCCAACATTTTGGAAGTAAAAAGAGGGACAAAAAATTTATCGTACATAGCATGACAAAATGTTGACCACGCCCATTTTTGTGACCACGCCCCCAATTGTCATGCTCATTTTACAAAATTTGGCAGGTTAAGAAACTTTGAAAAACATTTCTCCTTATCTAAACTCTTACAATTACTTATTTGCTTTTCTCAAAATTGTTACAAAGTATCTTATTTGCACCGAAATACACCTTAAACCACAACTAAACTTACTTTCTCTAAAACCATGAATGGCATAACATTTATTAAAATATCCAAATGTGAGAAAAAAATGTCCAACGGAATTTTTGACACCAGCGACCATTTTGACGATAGCGACAACTTCACACTTCGGTCTATGGGCGCATGGTAAATTAGGGCCGGTGTCAAAATGGTCGCCGCTTTCAGAATGGTTGCCGGCGTTTCACAAATTTATTAGTCACCTGCGAAACATGGAAATAGCTAATTCATGGCAGGTGAAAAAATTCACTCATCGCTAAACATAATTTTTTAAATATGAATAAATAATTTCTTCAATATTTTACCCACTTCATCTTGGGCTTCTATGTCCATAGACTCTCCAAGAGAACCATGGCACTTGTAATGTGACCATCAGTCCTCTCAGAAAGGAAATATGTTTGGAAGCAATATCGAGTTGAAGCAGGAGAGAGTATGATGACATTTTTTTTGTTGTTTTTGTTGTGAGCAGGGATTGTGCTGCAACTATGTTACTATTAGTTATTAAAATACAGTGCATGAAAGAAGCATGGCTCTCTGACTGCACAGCTCAGTCTCCTGTTCTAAGTAGTCTTGATGGTTTTTTGATAACATGGCCTTAACATGTTTGTACACCATGAGTTAGTGTTTGTGACTGGTTATTTATAATTGTATTTTGTGTATTAACTGTGATATGATCTGAGTTTCCTGTTCCTTGGATAGGCACAGAAAATATTCTGATTTGCCCATCTGGTTGTCCTCACTGTTACCTACTGACAACTGCCTATTTCCATTGGCATCTTTTTCTTGATTGTCCTATACCCAGTAAGCATCCACTGGTATATGCTGCTCCATGTGAATCAAATCCTGGTCCTGTGGCTCCTCTGACTGATTACAGTCATCAGAATGAGTCTATTTTGCCTTAAAAATTTTCCATCACTTGTTTTAACCTCATAAGAACAAGATGTGACTAGGGGGCAGATTTACTATTGGTCGAATTTCGAATTGAAAAAAATTTGAAATTCAACAATATGAATAGTGAATTTAAATGATTTTAACGCTATTCGAATATTCGAATGATCAAATAGGAAAAATTTTATAAAAAATTCGATTGAATGGTTAAAACGTTTGAATCGAACGATTTGAACGATTTTAACCCTTCTATGAAATTTTTCCTATTCGATCAAAAAAAAGCAATTCGGTAGGTTCAATCTGGCGAACAGGCCTATCGATTTTTTTTAAAGGGGTAGTACTTCGACCATTGAATATTCAAATGCTATTAAATTCGAATATTCAAATTATTCGAATCGGTCGAATATTAAAAATCCGATGGTCAAAGTTGCCTCATTTGCATATTCGAAAATTCAAATTCTAATCTTTTTGAAATTCGATCAAACTTCGAATCCTTAATGTGAATTTCGTAAATCTGTCCCGTGGTGTAGCACTTGTGCTTTTTCATACCAGGTAGATCCATTCCAAATTATGACCTTGTCTCCAATGTGTAAGTATTCAACTGTTTTTGTACTTTTGTCATAATTTTTCTTTTGTCTCTCACGCATGTTTTGTTTTCCGTTTATGTAGGGTCTTATCATTGTAGTAACACAAGATCCAATGCAGGTAATTTGCCTACTTCCAGAGCTGTTGCTCTGTAATTTAATAGTGCCACTTCTGGGTCCTGACCTGAATGGACATCTTTTTTCAACAACTGTTTTATAACCTTTACACCACACTCAGCAAGTACATTACTCTGTGGGAATCTTGGGCTTGAAGTGACCAGCTTGAATCCAAACTCTTCTGTGAATCTTACAAAGCCTTTTCCCCATAAACTGAGAACCATTATCTGTTTTTACATCTCTTGGTATTCCATATCTCCAAAAGTGTGTTTCAAGTAGTTTGCATACCTCAAATGATGTGCTATTTTAAAATTTTCGAACTTCTGGAAAGTTGGAGTATGTGTCTACTATTGCCAAATGCTCCTTTCCATTCAGCATGAATATATCAACTCCAATTATATCCCAGGGACCACATGGCATTTCTCTCTGTATTAGGGGCTCCATTGCAAGTGCTGGAGCAAAGGTTTGGCAAGTTGTGTAGCTTGTACTCACTTGGCCAATATTCTCATTTATAGAGGGCCAAAATAAGGATTTCTTTGCCTGTCTTTTGCATTTTTGAATTCTAAGATACCCTTCATGTATTATGGATAGCATGTCCTTTCGCAAAGATGAAAGCATATCAATTTGAGATCCTTTGAGCAATACTCCATCCCATGTAGAAAGTTCATCACAATGTTGACAATATGACTTTGGAAGATATTTTTGGGAATTGAATGTAATGCAGTTATCACTTTTTGTAGATGATCATCAGAGGCAGTGCTTATTTTAAATTTCTTCCACATTTCTCCTGCTACTGCTTTCCTAGCCATAACACTATTAATATGTATTTCAACACTTGATTCCTTTTCACTGTCTGATATAACAATGTCCTAATTCCATGTCATTGATAATAGTGATGGGCAATTTATAAGTCTATGGCGAATTTGCGGCAAATTCCCGTGATTCGCCGCAGGTGAATAAATTTGCGTTTCGCTAGCAAAATTTTGCGGTGCCCGTTGCCAGTGTCCAAAGAAAGACTATAAATGTTGTCCCATACACAAAGTGGTTGAATGCTTCACATTCAAAAACAATACCAAGATTCTCTTTTTCTATTTTGTATATTTGCGCTCTGTGTGTGAATGGGTGTGATGCATATGCAACTGGCTTCCATTCCTTACCATATTGTTTTAGTAGAACTGCACCAAAATATTCCATATTTTGATGCATCTGTTGATATTTTTGAAGGCTGATGTATGTCAAAATTTTGCAGAGTCTGTGCACAACAAAGAATGTCTTTAGTGATTTGAGATAATTTTCCTGCTTCTCTATCCAGTTCCACTCAACGAACTTTAGCAACAAGCTCCTCATATGGGGAGTCATGTCTGCCAGATTAAGAATGCACTTGCCAAAGTAGTTTAGCATACTCATGTTTGTTTTTATTACTGGGACTGGCCATTCTTTTAATTGCTAGAACGTTTGCAGGATCTGCAGGATCAGAATCTCACTCCACTATGAGAAATTATTTCACCAAGATTTCTGGTTTCTTAAATGGACATTTAGCACAATTCAGTTTATGTCCATTTTCTTTTGCTATCTGTAAGACTCACTTCCTACTGTTGGGATTTCAGATCATTGTATGCCTTATGCACTGGTGTTTTACTTTTTAGTTTTTCTTTCATTTCTAGGTTTCTACAAATTTTTTCTGTGGTAATGTTTGTTTTTGCCCCTGTATCCACTTATACTTAATCAGGGAACCATTTGTAGTCCATCTTTTTTCACTTCCATTCCTTTTGTTGACAGCATTCACACAGATCATTTAGTTTGCTTTTACTACAACACTGCTTGGCAAAGTGATAATATTTGCCACACACCTTGCATTGTTTACCAAAAGCTGGGCAGTTAATAAATGAAGGAGTGTTGCCACAATTATTAACAGACTTTGTATTTGGGAAATCTTCCATACATTTTCCCTTTGCCTTTCTTAACATCAGATTTACTTGTGTGAGCCCTTGGTGTGACTAAGGATGTGACCATTCTGCTGACTTGAGAAATATTCTCTTCAATTTTTATTCCTGTTATCACATTGAGCTGAGTTCACAAATTCTTATAGCTTTTTCTAATGTAAGAACATGTTCCCTTAGCAATCTTTCCTTCACTTTTTGATCATTACATACAATTACAACTCTGTCTCTGATTAATGAATCACTCAGCTGACCAAAGTTACATGTTATGCTTTTCAGCTTGAGGTCTGTTATGTATTCCTCTATGCTTTCAATAGGAGTCTGCACTCTGGATAAATCTCTCATACGTCTCATTCACCTTAGGTGTGCAGTAATATTCATATTATCCCAAAACCACTTCAAAATTATTACTGTCATTTTCATCAAGTTGAAATGAATTAACTTTTTTTTCCTTTGTATAATTGTATTTTATGCTTTAGTCTGCAGTTTGCCTTTTGCAACTAACCGACACACAATACAGAAAAGAGATAAATGTGCAAGAGACATTTGGAAGGTACAGTTTTGCTCTGTTAGGTTTCTTTCTCCACATAACCCCAAACAGCTCCCCCAGGCACCAATAAGTTTACAGCAGGGTTCTCTGAATGTCAGTGACAGTTTATCTCCATTCCTTAGCTTTTGACATTTAGTTACAATAAGGAGAATGCAGATTAAAAAACTTTAAAAAAAATAGCAGAGAAACATTTTATGTACACTATCTGCAACTGAGAAAGTAAGATAACCAGGATATTTTTCAATGTGTTTATTTAAGAATCCAAAATGTTTTTCCTCTGCATACTGGGTCTCACAATAATTGCTATTTAACAGAGATTATTAAAAAGGAAATCCTATACTATTATTAAATTATCATTAATACACGTTGTGTAAACAGACAAAATTATGTTGTAAAATTTGGGAGACATGTACCTAATATGATGCTTACCTTAAAGCTTCTTACATTGTCGCTAAATCAATTACTCTAGTCTTTAAAGGTGACATGCAATAAGCACAACACAATGAATTGTAATATACAGTATATATACAGTATATAGTATATATAAGTTATATCAATTTGGCCATACAAGATTCTGATAAAGTACCTAGAAAAGGTTCTGAAATGCACTGATGCTTTCCAAATGCCACTTCAGACAAACTCAGCTGTCATTTATGGGTAATTTAATTTTACAAGAGGGATTACTGCCTGACTATGACCACATCAACGCTGAAACACAAGCACCTACTCCATCTGATTTTCAGACCATACAAGCTTTCTTAGGTCTTACTTTATGGTATTCTAAGTATAGTCCCAACTACTTCAGTTGTGGAGCCACTTAGAGCATTACTACATGGAACTTCAAGTCTGGTTTGGTCAGAGAATGCTCAACATAGCTTTGAAATAGTGAAAAACTTAATTGTGAACAGTCCAGCACTAACTTTATTTGATCCTGCACTACCCACCATGGTTACTACAGATGCTTCAGACTATAGCATTGGTGAAGCTCTTAAACAGATCCATGCTGATCATTCAGAGAAAATTGTTGCATTTGCATCCAGAACACTTACAGAGACAGAGCATAAGTATTCAACTGCTGAAAAAGAAGCTTTAGCATGTGATTAGGCAACAGAAAAATGGAGAACCTACCTATGGGGTACAGAATTTACCTTATGCATGGATCATAGCCTTTTAACTGCACTGCTTACAACGGGACTAGGAAGAGCTGGAATGCGCATAGCTAGATGGCCAGCAAGGCTACTGAATTTCAAATACAGAATGCAATACAAACCAGGTCTGAAAATTTTCACTGCTGATTGTTTGTCACATTTACCTTTACCAGCAGCTTTTGATACACTGGATGAGCACATAGAAGTTGTAGCATTGACTGATATATTTTCATCTACAGTTGCAGCAGCTGATTTTATGCGAGCTTATCTCACATGTCCAGTTCAAGTAAAACTATGCGACATCTTACAAAGTAAATGGCCAAATGCTGGGAAGAAACTCCGTCCGTGGAGCTCATCACCTAATGGTACCAATAGACCTTGCAAGAAAAGCTCATACAACTTGCACATGAGAGTCATCAAGGAATTGTACGTACAAAACAAAGACTATGAGAACTATACTTGTGGCCAGCAATGAATGCTGATGTGGTAACTGCCATTCATTCTTGTGTTATTTGTCAGAATTATGACAAAACGGCTATCACACATACACCACCACTTCAGCTAGTACCATTCCCTGATTCAGCATGGGAAAAACTTGCTATTGATAATGTGGTTCCTTTTGCAAATGCTTCTATAGACTGCAGATTTGCTTTAAATCTGATAAATTATTACAGTAAATGGCCAGAAATTGCATTTGTTTCTCATATAACATCAGCTAGAGTAACAGCATTTCTGTCTATAGTCTTCAGCAGAGAAGGTAATCCAAAGGAGTTAATATCAGACAATGGACTACAGTTTGTCTCATCTGAGTTTGAATTCTTTCTGAGAGAGAGGAACACTTGATGGAGGACATTTTGCTACTCTTGATGCCAACTGCAAAATGCCTGAAGAAAGTGATGTTATAAGGCATACTGAGAGAATCAGAAAACTACCTGCATGGACCAAGGACTATGTGATGTGAAGAATGCATAATATTGCTTTAAGATGCATATTGTTTCTTTATTGTTGTTTATTACATTTACCCAAATGCTTTCGTACTATAGGGGGAATATTTGTTAGGTGCCTGTATGTGTCACTGTGCATGTGAGTTATACCGTGTATACATGGTACCTTCTGGACTGCTTAAAAAGTGATAGAGTTTATGTTACTGTTGTGTAATGGCTGCATGAACCTGCTAATAAAGCACTGTTATTTTCTGCTCATCCTCGGCTACCAAAACACAACACGTACAGCAATGGTGCATTCATACAGTCCTGCACATGGTTTACCATATTGTAAAGGGACACCCATAACTGTACTCTCCTAGCCAGGGCACTTGCTGGGCCTTTAGGGTGGAAATAAAGCATGATTCACAAAGTTGCAGTGAAATCAGGCAAATGTTTATTAAGCATCTTATCACAGGTTCACATGGGTAGACCAGGAACATACAAGTTAATGAGTTACTGAAATACATTCCAAGTAGATCCTCTTAAGATCCTCTCACAGTCACACACTCACGCAGGGTGTCTCCCTGAAACCTCCAGGACCCCTCTCAGAGTGCCATTAGCCATTAAAAAGGAGCCTCCTCTCCTACTGACTCTACTACTTCCTCTCTGCTGTGCCTACATACAGCGTCCAAGCTTTCTTTGGACCTCCGGCCACATTGATCCAATTAAGCCACAACTAAACTAGTCCCTACACACTCTCTTCCCTATCGGGTGCATAATCACCCAAGTTAACCTAAACTACCTGTGACAGATGCTGTCCTTGCTACCTATTACTATCTAAGTCTTGCTCTTAGAGCGAACTACTTACAATCCATTACCTAACTATCTCTTCCTAGCAAGCATCAGTTACTCACCTGGCTTGGCACAGTGTTATCTATCTCTCCTGTGGATTGTGTTAGGTTCTTATATAGGTTCTTGCGGGAGAAATCCACCTTGCCCGCCACCACATACTTGCAACAAGGCAGTTGACTACAGGGGAATTAAATGACTCATGGGTGGAGTAGGCAATCACACCTGTATTAATATTGCATTAAATAATACTCTGAGCTGAAAATAAAATACACTATTACTTCCGCTTTTAAATATGTACTTTGTAGTCATGCTTAAGTGCACCCATTTCAACTACTCTACAAACAATCACTGAATATGAATCTTGTTTAGAGGATTAAATGGGTACTCTTTGTCCTCAATGCTTTCATAAGCTAGGAGAAAAGTCAGGGGAAGCCTGGAACAAAATATTTGCTAATAAAGTTAGACAGAATTTAGCCTATAACAGAATGTAGGGACCCTATGGCTTTAAATCCTTATTTTTCCCTTAGCTGCAGGGTAGATGCCCACATACTTCAGTATTGGTCAAGAGGCTTTATGACCACTTCCTGTCACACTGTAATTTAGTGCTTGGAAAGGAGTGGGTCTTCCTCTTTGGCTCCCATTTACTGACCCAATTGGATGTCTCCATTGAGCCTGGGTACACCTGTGAAGGGACAACAGTGGATAGGGTGTAAGGCTTTAGATTCTCCTCGCTGACAACTCCACTGGGTGAGATCCAGTATTTCTGCCTTGACTACATCCTCAGGAAATGCACATGCCTCTACCTCTGATATACTGTCTGAGCTGTGTGCCTATTTATTCTGCAAATGCCTCTTTACTGATGTAAGTACCCTGTGGATAGCTGGAATTGGAATACAGTTTGGTTAATGGTGGTACCTTACTAATCCAGTGTTGGAGTTTAAGTGAAGTATGGAGTGGTCTGGTATAGACACTTATGTGTGTCTTGTAATAAAGTTTGTCTAACTACAACTGTTGTTGCACTTGACACTTCTATGATGCAGTATTGTGTAGGCTGTTTTCTCTCTACAGTAACCATAGTTTTAAGGTATGCTTCAGACGATGGTACAAGAAGAAGGATGTATGGTACTGTGTTATTGCATCGAACCAGCTAGAATTATAGCTTAATCCTTACAGTTCAGCTTCAAAACAAAACATTTTCAACAGTAACTTGTTTACAATATTTTCCTTTTGAGCCAAGCCAAATCTTTAATTGATGCAAACAATTTGTTCTTCTTTATTCACACAGACACATATTTCTTCCTTTCTACTGTACAAATTTCAAGGTGAAGACACAATTTCATGGAATCATCTACAGTAGATACAGGAACATTTATTTGAACCGAGGAATGTTAAATATGTTTCATTATCCTTTTGCTCTGAATAATATGTTTGTGTCTCTGTCACATAGATGTACAGTACATTAAGAGGAGAGACATTGTTCTGAAGAGAGAACTTGGAGAAGGGGCCTTCGGGAAGGTGTTTTTAGCTGAATGCTATAACCTCAGCCCCACCAAAGACAAGATGCTTGTGGCAGTGAAAGTAAGTATTACACTCTATTTTAATTTAAAATCAGTTCATGCATAGCACACACCTATTATTTTAATACATTTCCATTCAGTTACTGAATCACAGTTATGAAGATGAAAATTGATTTGTTTAATATTTTTGCATTTACTCTCAGAGATCTAATGCTTGACTTCAGACAAGGACAATAATGAAAGTAACAGCTGACCTACCACAAAAAGAGAGCAATGGCTATACGTTCATAAAAGACTATAATTTCTCTAGTAGTAGCCTTTAACTGGTAGCCTCCCAAAACAAAAAAACAAACAAATAAAAACCCTTCCTCCCCAGCTTGTGTTTATTCAGTTATTTTGTTTTACAGAAAGATAAACTATACAATGGTGACATTTTAATGTGGCATAAATTTTATCAACAAAATAGCATTTTTTCATGGAAGGACTATTGTCTTATTTATATAAACTATTCTTTTTTGTTGATTTGGTTTTATTCTGTCATAATACAGTATTTTTATACTTGCTAAGCTACCATAAGTCTTTATTCAGTAGCTTTAAGCAATATTATCCAAACATTCCTAGTCTAATGTGATCATCTAACAGTAGAGCTTCATGTACCTGTGTTGTACAGATGAAGCCACTTTGGATTGTGCATTCCCATCCAATTCAAGAGTTCACCATTGAAAACAAATGTGCTTTGGTATGCTAATGAAAAGGTTAAATGCATTAAATGAGTTAAGATAACTTTAGATAACACAGTTTCTTCATTTAACCCTGAGTCATGACGCATTTAACTCACAAATCCAAGTGGCTTCATCTGTATGTATAAATAGAGTATGATGAACTGCAGTATGTGTGGTAAAAATACAATGGGACAGTAAAGGAGGCTCTATTTATAATACATCACTATAAATTGTAAAATGGTGGTTGTTGTGTGGGTGTAGCAGTTTACCACTTTAAAAAATATTAAGTGTTAGTTTGCAGTTAATAATACAATGACTACATTTACTGCAATAAGTATAAAAAATACTCTAGGAAAAGTTAAATAAAATGTCATACAACTAGGGATAATGTTTGTCAGACAGAAAGCTTTCCCTGGACTACAATGATTCACCTGCCAGCTTTCAGCAACTCTAATTTAGTAACATCTACTGAGCCACAAGCTGGACATCCTAAATCCATTTCCTTCTCCGGCGCACACTTTCACATCAAGTATTGTCCCACAGGCTATGTTAAAAAGGATGTACTAGCAGATAAAAGAGATCATTTCAACAAAGGTCCCAATGTATTTTTTAGTGTATCAGAAAATAGAGAGTTTCTGGTATTGACATACATATGAAGCCACTTTGGATTGTGTGTTTGACACAGAATAACTTAACTCAGACTTCACACTTGTCTCATTTAAAATTGCGTCATAGCATCCCATCTAATTAAAGTGTTCATCATTGTGAACAATGGTGCTTTGGTATGCTAACGAAAAGGTTACACGCATTAAATGAGTTAAGATAACTTTAGATATATGTTTAGATAACACAGTTTCTTCAATTAGCCCTGAGTCATGACGCATTTAACACACAAATCCAAGTGGTTGCATCTGTATGTAATAGAATGTTGACCCTGGTATTTTGGAGTTATGGTTCATTTTCTTTTCTACCTGAACCAGTTAATGTGATACCTAGTGATTTCCTATTTTCTGTGTTAGCAACTATTTCACTCTTAATTCTATTCCAAATCTATATATAATTTTTGTCTTTTAAATCAATACATAAAAACATATTTCTTCTCTTATGTCATTTCACTCATTTAATACAGCAATGTATAAACTCAGCTTTTCTTCATTACAACTCCCTTTTTTAATCTTAGCACAGAATGTCCCCTTTATTGTTTCCTATAATGGCTTTGTGGCATACTTGTTCTCTAGTGCATAACTTTGTACTTAATCTCTGTTGAACTGCACTTTCTATTCTCCAGCAAATTTCTCAACTTTATGCAAATCCCTCTGCAAAGACAGGGCATCCATCTCCAAGTTTTATTAACTTTAATAATTATACACCATCAGCAGAAACCACAGCTCTGCTTTTAATACCCATTTCTTTGAGATTAATTATCGCATGTTATATGAGCAGACATGAGTCTCACATTTTGTCATTCAGATTGTCTTCCCTTTGTGTTTTGACGTGTCCAAATTGAAAGTTTACAATTCAGCAGCATGCCAGGTTTATGGTTCTTCCAAAGACTTGTGGTTAACAAAATTACACACTGTTATTTAAATACAAATCATTTGTTATGGGGGAGCTTCTATTGTTAAGATTATTAATATTAATGGTATTATTATTTAGTTATATAGCAGCTACAAGTTAGGCAGGGCCTAACATCAAACTTTCTCCAGTAGCGTTGCAATGTAAGGCCATCACTTATCACTATACAAAAACACTAGGGCAAATTGCATAAGTAGATAGAGTGGGAGGAAACCTGAGTCCCTAGTGGAAGTCCATAGAGATACACACAGATTTTTTGTAGATAGTACTCAAATTGGAAGCAAATCCAGGATGACAGTGAACCATTGGGCTAGAATATCTAATGGTTTGTTAATGACTGATATGATTGACCATAGTGTGTGAATTTGATAGGGAGCTCAGATTGTAAAATATACTAGAGTAGGGACTAATCTGAATGATATTTGCAGCTCTGATTAATAAAGCAATGCTATTTTAATAATGTATACACAAGATGTAAAAACATGAATAATCACCCTACAGCCTGACCATTCAAATATTTGCATTTACACAACTATGCACATATGTTAATAGCTAGATTTAACTGGCTACTTGCACCAGTCACACATATACCAACAAAGTCCAACAGGAGAATTCTAAATATTTAAATATTGTGAATATATTAGACTAATATGGCACACAACGGGGCAGATTTACTAAATTCATCCAAAAAATATTCGTTTTTCCTCGATATTCGATTAGCATTCGATAGTCGAATGCTGATCGAATAGTTTTAGGCTAACCTTTTCTTCAATCCTCGATCATTCGATGATCGAATAATGATCGTTCGATCATTCGAATGAATTATTCGATCATTCGAATAATCCGTAAGATTCGAACGATTGAAGACTTCGATCGTACGAATCCTAATCGATCAGGACTTAGCCGCAGAAGCCTATGGGAGGGTTCCCATAGGCTTCTATTACAATTCGGTAGGTTTAATCTGGCGATGTAGGCAGTCGAATAATTTTAAAATTTTAAGTCCTTCGATGATCGAATGATCGAATATCGCTATTCGACGACAAATAAATACTACGATCGTCATTCGATCAAATTCGATCAAACTCCATGGTGCTCGCTGGTGTAACCCCGGGCTGGAGGAGTTTTCTGCTGAGTTTTTTCTGGTTTCAAGTAAGTCAGTACAATCATTTGGGGGTGCCTAACATTTGGAAGGATGACTTTCCTTCTCCTTTAATTAATTTATATAAGACCTTTCATTGTGAGAGGCAATGTGTCTTATGCAAAAGAATTGTCCTTTAGGTATTCTTCAGATGATAGCAGAGAAATTTAAACTATTGTATTGCAATATATCATTCCATTCCATGGGTTTGTATACAGTCCTTTCTGCGGTAAACCATTCTTCTTATATACATGTAGTTGGACCATTCATCCTGTTTTTCCCTTTTTGCTGATCAGCTGCAGCTGGCATTACAGTTTCATTAGCCAAATCACTTATTTAAAGACATCCAAAAAATAATCACATGGGATGTACTCCATTTTATAGTACTGGGATACAGTAGAGGCCTAATGACCTAATGAAGGGCCTAGCTTGTGTAATAGCACAGTATAGTAGTGTGAGGTGAGCTAGGATAGTTGGAATGGGCAGTCCCAGTTGGTGTAGTGACCAAGCAGGTAACCTGCCAGTTAGGTTTGGAGTGGATAGTTAGGGTGCAAAAGGGAAACCAGTGTTGGAGTTACAACGGAGAGCACTTGGCAAGGCTGGTATTTGGGTTAAGTCCTGTAAAGGTGGAGTATAGACTGGACTCCTAGGAAGGCATCGGAGTCTAATTGTGAGAGTGGGAAAGGACACTAGAGGAACCATAAATTGTACTTGGTATTGACCTGTATGCAAGTTATCCAACCTGACTGAGAATTGTGTGAACTGAGAAGATGTGACCTTGTGTGAAGTAACAAGCGTGTATTGATTTTGTGACTCTCACTAAGATGTCATAAAATGTTTTGGTCCTTTACAGCTCCCAGAACCTTTGTGTAGAACCTTTGTATTTCCTAGCTTGGGTAACTGTAATTGACGGGGAATTACTCCCTAAAAATCAGCCCCTAAGTTAAAGTAAAAATTGAACTAAAGTGCTAATTTATCATTATGGGAAACAGTAAAAAATATTCCGGTGTAAAGCTTGTCACTAAATATACTAAGAACAAAGGCTTGATGTTTGCAAAATGGGAGGGAGTTAGACAGGACATAGGTCTTTCCTGTCATGGTGTTTAGCTTGTTTGTAATTTAAATGTGCTAACTAGGAATCATGAGCACTGCCCTGTACCTTGTACCAGTTTTTAATCCTGAACAAGAATCAGAGCACAACCATGGACATGTGCTTTGTGAGACTTTTTGTTCTCTTGCACTTGCATCCAGGGCAATAGTAAATGACCCTTTAATTCTGATACATTTGTTCCTAAAGCATTGGCAAACTATATACAGTATCAAGAAAAATTTCTGCATTTGTATACTCACTTGAAGAGTAAGGCCAGACTTCTTTCTATTGCCATAAATATAAATAGTTACTGTAATTAAAGCTGGACAGGTGTTTCCCATTAGTAGCAGTGTATTTCACAATGCAACTAAGCATAACATTTCCATTTATTGGAAATGAATATGTATATGTTTTTGATTAATTCCTTATAACCATGATAGCTGCATTTGCGTGAAGTGAAAAATAGCAACCCCATTTGTTCTGCCTTCCAAAGTACACTTAACATTGCTTAGAAATGGTGATTGACTCCTAAATTGCATTTGGGATCATTTGGCTAGGCATGTTTCATAAATCAAACACTGTGATGTTTTTAACTCTTAGGAGTGCATTAAGATATGTTGAATTTGCTGTCCCTTAAATATCAAAGTAAAACTTTGAGAAGGAAAAAAAAAATATTTTCTCGAAAGGAGCAGCATCAACAATATAGAGATATAAATGACTAAAACTAATAGACTATGTGAGATAAGGATGGATGCTTTCCCATCTGCAATATGTAGCTATCATCCATCTAAATATTCTTGGTCATAGTATATCTCTAGAGAATAGGTAATTAAAATAAAATTATTCCTTGTACCAAGCAGAAGATAAAGAAAAGGGCTGCAATACAACAGAATCAAAGAAATTGAATAAAACCACAAAGTATGTAGGGTAATATGTTCATTCTAGCTTGAATTCCTTTGAAAATCAGCATACATAATATAATCCTTGCACAGCTCCACTAATTTATATTGCACCCCAATCCACTAAGTACAAGTACCTGTTATCCAGAATGCTTGAGACTTGGGGTTTTCTAGATAGGTGATTTTTATGTACAGTAATTTGGATCTCCATGCTTTAAGCCTACTAAAAAAATATTTAAACATTAATTAAACCCAATAGGATTGTTCTGTCTCTAATACGGATTAATTATATCTTAGTTTGGATCAAGTATTGTTTTATTACAACAGAGGAAAAGGAATCTTTTTAGATTTTTTAAAATTATTTGACATGAGTCTATGGGAGATGGCCCTTCCATAATTTGGCTCTTTCTGGATAATGGGTTTCCGTATAATGGAAAAAATCTTCAGTTGTTCAGATACTATTATATGGATGTTTATGTACAGCACTGGCTACAAAAGACAGTAATGTTACTTGTGGCCCATTGTTTTCAAATTTGAATCATGTTTTATGTGTTCATTGCTATATCTATTCATCAAGCTGGACTAGTAGCTTTTTCAGGAGCACTTATGCCCCTGAAGTAGCCGTTAGTCCGGAAAAACACGTAGGGCAGCATATGTGGACGGTGGGGGACCAGCCCCCAATTGCTCATCACGTAGTCAGGTAGGATTTACGGGGGAACAATTGGAAGGGAGGGGAAGGAGGGCATGGGTGAGAGAACTCAGAACTTTAGGTGTGAGCTACTTACATTCTGTATTCCCTCAGTCGCTGATCTATTTCTTAAATAATTTATCTACTAAGGTGGTGTTTTAACTCCCAGCAAAATGACGCATCCTGATTAGGCATGTCCCAAAGGAGAAGATAACTAAGAAAGGGAGTAAGGCTCACGCATATTATTAATACTATTAAGTATTTAAATACCTGAGATGTTAGGTTAATATTGAACCCCACCGTTCCATGCTATGTGTTTTTAAGTTATGCGTTATTTTAATGGACATGGTCCAGCACTATTAGTGAGTCAGACTAGTAGTGGATCTTGTGTGTTTGTTTGCGAGAGTTTTTAAGTGCAATTTTAGTAAAATGTTTCCTAATTACTATCTGGTAGCCGAAGTGGTTAACTTTGGAAGTCACAGAATTGATACACCCACAAAGTATCCTATTCTGTAAAACTTCAATAATATTTGATTGTTCCATTTGTCCTTTAATACAAGTAACAGTCTTGATACTCCGTAAGTGGTGACTATATCTATATATAGTACATAGAGGAGGTGAGGTGCATAGATATCAGTTTAGGAACAGGTCACCTAACTATGAAATTCAAGAAAAACATATTCATATCAGATATTCAAAAGGACGTGTTCACAGA
The DNA here is from genome assembly GCA_024363595.1 of Xenopus borealis. Taxonomy (NCBI): domain Eukaryota; kingdom Metazoa; phylum Chordata; class Amphibia; order Anura; family Pipidae; genus Xenopus; species Xenopus borealis. Next base: position 104,734,805 of record CM044435.1, read on the forward strand.
GGTACAAGATGGAGGAGAATAGCCCTTAGCATGATTTATTGGGAAATACAAAAACATTTAGCAGAATCAAATCCACCATAAAATGAGGATGGGGTAAGAAGTAAGAACGCAAACAGAATATGTAGCCCCTATACAACATGAGAATATAGAAATGTTATGTATGCATAAATAGAAGACTTGTCATAAATATGATAGTTTATGTCAATAAATAAATATATTTTAAAAAGGCAAGCAAATAAACTAAATAACCATGATTTCTTCCCACAAAATATTTCCATATTCCAAACATTTTGGAATTACAAAGCCTCTAGAGATTATGGTATAGGGAAAATCATCCAACCTAGGAAGCTGTCAGGACTAAAAAATACATTTTTTAATAGGTCCCAACAAACAGAGCCTAAAGACCCCCCTAAAAAAAGTTCTTGGTGATGCCCAATAAGGGATATGGTTGGCTATTTGGTAGCACTCATGTGGACTGGCAGCTTACAGGAGGCTCTGTTTGGCAGTACATCTGGTTTTTATGCAACCAAAACTTGCATCCAAGCCTGAAATTGAAAAATAAGCACCAGCTTTGAGGCCACTGGGAGCAACATCCAAGCTACTGGTTGGGGATAACTGCTCTTCAACATCCTCTTCAAAGCCTGAATTTGTATGATGTGCTTTCAGTGCATGATATCCACAAACAATAGACTCTTCCTATGTTGTTCTACAGTAGACAACAGAGCAAATACATGTTTGATACTGTATTACCTTACTAAAATCTTAGC
>CM044435.1:104780684-104794798 GCA_024363595.1 Xenopus borealis
TTTAAGGGATCAATTATGTTGTGCAAAGTGATAATATTTTATAGAGACATGAAAAATTGTCCCATTAAGTTGCGCTTGCTGTCTATCTCAAACTAACATTACTACATTCCCAGGAATAATTATCAGTGTCTCACTAAGGGGGTTATTTATCAAGCTTAGTATTTTCTTTTACAAAGAAGGCTTATTTATTATAGCATTTTCCCAATAATTTTCTTTGTGGGATAATCTCAGTTTTCCAGATTTCAGATCTTTTCGGATTTCTTTTCCGAAAACCACAAATTTTCGTATTTTCCCCCGAAAGCTCAGATAAAATCGTTGAATTGCATGAAACCCAGCGCACATCAAAAAATAAATGGGACTTCTCCCACTGACTTATATGCAACCTCGGGAGGTTTGAGATGCTGAATTTTAATATTCTGAGTTTTTCATCCCCTGGGTTTAATAGATTCTGAAAATGTTGTGATTTTACAAAAAAAAAACCACACACATTTGTCAGATGTTCGTAAATTCAGAGCTTAATAAGTAACCCGCTAAATGTATTAAACTGTCGCAGAAAAATTGGTCAAGTTGTTTTTTTTTTTTAACATTCAATGACTACTTTGGCTGTGTTTGAGTTTATGTAATAAAACTTATCTTTAAATATTATACATGGGATCTGGGATCTATGTGTTTTATCTGAAGACTTTGCAAGGAGGTACAATTGATTTATTGAACCACTGAAAGATCTTTGTACACTTTGGTTGATGCATGGTGCCCATTTCTGTTTCAACTTTCACCCCAATCATTATGTTATCCTGTTGCACCTTGTGCACACTCTGCCTGTAACCGAATCTTGCAAAATTGATTTCCTTGCCCTTTGCAAAATTAAATGATTATTCCAGAAGAAGCAAGAGAGTGTCTGATTTATGCAGCCTTTTGATAATTAAAAGAGCACTAACAATTTTCAATTGATTGAATTGTAGAAATAATGATCTCTGAAATACCACCTTTAGAAGCAGAGTGATTTGACTAGTGATGGGCGAATTTAACTGACAAATCCAAGTGACTGGATCTGTACATCTTGAATGGATTTTCCTTAGTGCTTTCCATACCTCCCATTGGTTTCCTTATCCATTAGATAGCAGTTCAAAGGATATCCAATAGACATTTAGGGGCAGATTTATCAAGGGTCGAATTGAAAATTTAAATTTTTAAATTCGATTTTGTAAAGTTTTTTTAGTGTAATGTCGACTAGGGAATAGTTAAATTTGATTTAATTAAAAAAAAAATTATCTCTTAAAATACTATTTGCCATCTAAAATCTGCCATATTTCTGTTTTAGCCTATGGGTGACTTCCTAGAACCAATTTGGACTTGATTGAAAAATCTAAGTTTTTTTAAAAATTCTAATCAAATTCGATCAAATACAATTCAATTCAAATTTTCTGATGCAGTTTATTCACCCAAAGTTAAAAAATAAAGAAATTTTAAATAAATTTCAGTTGGTCATTTTTTATTAAAATTTTGAGTATATGGGAGTTTAAAATAATTCCCATAACCTTGAAATTTATTAAATTGTAAATTGTAAAGTATAAAAAAAATAAAAATTACACAAATATGAATGTTGATAAATATAAACCTTAGGGGCTGATTAATCATGTCTTAAGAATCATTGTGGGGCAAAATGATTGCAGAAATTGTGAGTGACTTCATGAACTCACTCGTATTTTATGCAATAAGCGGCTGTTTGCTCAGAATTAAGTTTTTAAAAAGTTTGTATTTTTTCCCACAAACTATTTTTTTTCTGGGGCCTCATGTGAACAATGATGGCATTGTAAACTCTTGGAAAGGTTTAATGTTTTATATGAGTTTAGAGGACTTTAAATACAACAGTTTATTATATTTACCTTGAGTCATAACAGTTTAACACAATTATCCAAGGAGCTTCATCTGTAGGTCAATATTGCTTTATAGCCATCCATATTGAAATAACTTTTTTACAACAAAGAGTATAAAATGGTTTTGTTTTGGATTGCAGCCTATTGTTTATTTTTGGTGTGATGGTGTTACATAAAATTCCTCACTTTGTTCTTTGATGGGCACAGTTCTTTGATCTTCATCCATAGTTAATAGTTGTGAATAAAATACAGAGCCACTAATTGTACATTGAGATGCTATAATATTATTATTATCAAATAAAAGAAACACTGCAAAAGTAGCTTGTAGATGAACTTGAATGAACTTGTCACTGTGACAAGTCAAATGTATCAGATTATCTAACAAAACCAATGCAAACAGCCAAAAACTATTGAGAACCATGACCGTAAAAAACATGTTAAATGGATCACTTCTGCATTATCGAAAAGCCCAAAATTAAAAAATGAGAATTTTCATATTTTGAAATCCTTTGAATTCGACTATTCACCACCTTAAAGCTGCCAAAGTGCCATTTTAACCTATAGGGGACCTCCTAGAACCTGTCCTGAAAAGTCCTAAGAATTCAAAGGATTTTGAGCAAAATCGTTAGAATCATGCGATCGAACAATATTGAATATGCCTGTTTTCTGTTATTTGATCAAAAATGACCCCCCCCAGATTTGTTTTTTCACTTCGCACTTCAACCATTAGTAAATATGCCCCTAAGTGGGAGCTCTAAAATATTATCTCATCTAAAGGAGCCACCCATAAAATATATTGCATCTAACTGTCAATTAATTTCAGATACCCAACTCTTGCATGAAGAGAAACAGATGCTGAGAGAGGGTTAGTGAAACAAACTCAATTTCAGAAACAATGCAGACTATTTTATTGATTATATTTAGAAAGCTTCTTATTTCAGTATGCTGAAGCTTATATTAAATGATAATGTTCACTATAGTTTCCCTTTAATAAAAAAAAGAGATACTTTCAGATTTTAGTAAATAACACCCTTAATTTCAGCCCACAATTTTTTTATGCAAATATGTATTTTATATTGTTTGCTCTATGTCTCTATGTGATTTGGTTATGGTTTTACAAGTCTGGAGCACAGGGTGAAGCCTGTTATTTGCTAAATCTGGATCTAATTTTCCTTAGCACTGCTAACTTTTTCTGAAACATGTAATTCCAAGGGACAAAGCAACTTAAAATTTATATCACCTTTACATCACCTTCATCTGAAAAAAAGAAATCGAAAGAAAGATATTAACTGGAGTTGACATTAATAATGTCTGTAAATGCTGAATAGGTATTGTAAAATATCAAACTATTGTAATTTTATATTTCTTTCTTTGAAATAATAAAAAAAGTTTCCTTGGAATTCTTATTCTACTATTTCCAAGAGCATTTAATTCCACTAAATAAATTTCATGTGTCACTTTAGTTTGAGTATTGTAATAATTTGCACTACATCTGCAAAAATGTTAATGTAATAATCACAAATTGTTGCATATCTGAAGTAGAGTCACTTTTAATTGAAAAAGATCTATTATAAAAGCATTTTATCACTTATCTACTACTTAAAAAGTTAAATGCCCATATATATAGAATTTCTTGTGTTATTGAATTAGAGGCATTTTTAATTCCAAAAAGAATAATGGATCAGTTGACAACTGAGATATTTTAGAATAATCATGAACGAAACCTACAATAATCAATGAAAAATTGTATATGGGTGCACATGCCAAGGATACATTTAGGGGCAGGTTTGAGTTGTGTTTTCATGAAAATTTTAATTTAAGAGTTGATTTTTTTATAAAAACTTACATTTTCAGGTTAAAAACAAAATTAAAAAAAAACTAAATTTTTTTCAGATTTATTTTACCCAAGCCCTGGAAATAGCTCAAAGTCGTACACCATCTAAAACCTGTCTAGGTAATGTAGGAGTCAATGGCAGAGGTCTCTTGAAGATGTTAATAGCGTTCATAGAGTGTTTTTCAAAAGGTTTTGCTCAAAAACTCTTTCAATTCAAGTGATTCAAGTTTTTTTTAGATGAAAACTCAATCATTTTGAATTTATCATTAACCCCCAAACTCTCTTATTCAAGTGTTTCCTTAAATTAGAAACCATTTACGTTTTGAGTTCATTCAAGTTCATTCAAAGTATAATTATCTTTAAAATTCAACCTTTGATAAAAAAAACATAATGTTTGAGAAAAGCTTTTTTTTTTTTAATAATTTCTTATACATATGTCTGCTCTAATCCCATAAGTGTTGAAAATTGGAAGACACATAGAAATTCAAAGTTTAATTATCTTTAAAATTCAACCTTTGATAAAAAAAAAAAACATAATGTTTGAGAAAAGCATTTTTTTTTACAATTTCTTATATATCTGCTCTAATCCCATAAGTGTTGACAATTGGAAGACACATAGAAATGTTGATTGGGTTCTGTGTTTTAGGTGGGAGGCCATACAATGCTGCCTATTCGATGGATGCCTCCTGAAAGCATAATGTACAGAAAGTTTACCACTGAAAGTGATGTGTGGAGTTTTGGAGTTATCCTTTGGGAGATTTTCACTTATGGAAAACAACCTTGGTTCCAGCTATCGAATACAGAGGTAATTTCAGATACTTTTCTATATTTAAGTACAAAGCCAAAAGCATTGCTGGATTATTGTTAAGCAAAACTAACTTTTTAAATATCTGCAAAAATAAATTGTAATTCATTTATCAGTCTCAATATTCAAATATGTCTTATGCATGGAATAGGAAACTAAGTTTAAATTCTGTTTTTACCCAGACAAGTAAACCATGCCTTTACCAAACATATATTTAAACAAAACATGTAAAATATGTGCCTGTTGCCTTTGATTATTTCCTTGTGCACAATACTTGGATGAGTGGTGACAACAATATGGAAGCCTGGTTGAACATCTCATAGCCATAATATAAAAAAAGCAAGAAAACTCAACATAACATTATATGCATAACAATTCTGTAAAACTAGTTTTGAAGTAAATTTTGTCATCTGTGTAATCATTATCCATAATATTTTTGGAAAATTTGCATGTGAATACAAAAAGTAAATTTAACAGATCATCACAATGATGAACACTTTAATTAGATGGGATGCTGTGACACAATTTTCTGTTTTAAATGAGACAAGTGTGAAGTCTGAGTTTAGTTATTCTGTGTCAAACGCACAATTCAAAGTGGCTTCATGTGTATAACTTATAAATGTACATCATTTGAATTAATTCATTTAATGCGTTTAACCTTTTCATTAGCATACCAAAGCACCATTGTTTTCAATGGTGAACTCCTTAATTGGATGGGATGCTGTGACGCAATATTCTGTGTTAAGTGGGACAAATGAGAAATCTGTGTTTAGTTATTCTGTGTCAAACACACAATCCAAAGTGGCTTCATCTGTATAACGTATAAATGTACATACTTTTTTGTAAACAGCATTTATACCTTTACATTTTACAGTGAATTAGATCAAGGGGCTGATTTACTAAATGTCGTAATATTTCTAAATTTGACCATCAAATCAAAATCGAAGTCAAAGGTTTTTTCACCGAATTTGATATTCCTGCGGTTGAAGAAAAAAATCGTTCAAAGGATTTTAGCGTACTATCAAAGGATTTTTCTCCGATAAAATAAAACTTGGTATAGAAGGTCTCCATAGGCTAACATAGCACTTTTAGCTTTTATTTTGCAAAGTAAAAAAAATCTAAGTATTTTTAAAGAGTTGAAAAAAAAAAGTTGAAGGATTTTACTATTCGACCATTCAAATCGAATGGTCGAAGTAGCCTATTTGATGGTCAAAGTTTTTCAAAAATTTACTTCAAATATCGAATTTTTTGCATTTGAATATTCACTTCGACCCTTAGTAAATCAGTCCCCAAATTAATTGAACCAATAACTTGTCCCCACTTGGTTGCTTATAACTAGGTATTCAGTCAAGTTGAGACTGTAGAATTCTAGGTTGTCAGTGTACTTACATCAGAAAAGCAATATGAACACACAGAGAGTAAAATGTATTTATATTTATTGGAGTGAACCAAAGAGCTGATGATCAACACAACACTGAAGTACAGACAACTGACAACTTTTAACTTTATTTTTGTAATCACCAAGGCTAACTACTATTTAGATTACAAATTAGAATTAGATTATGTACAGAATAATCTATATGAAAGTCAGTATAGACTTGATAACAAAATTAGGTTTAAAAAATGGTCACAAAACATTGTCCCTAACTACTTAGTAGCCACTGATTATCCTATTGGATGGCTGTTAGACCAGTACATTTGTCCATCTATGTTTTTAGGTTAAATGTGCAATTATCCAACTGGCCGGCTGATAGGATATAAGAAAAAGCTATAGTCTAGATAAGAATAAAGGAGAAGTTTGTACTATCCAACTAATATGTAATCCATAAACAAAGCTCAGGAATCATTCAGATCAAACAAATCTGTAATCTTTCCTTTTTAATGCAGGTGATTGAGTGCATTACACAAGGACGTGTCTTAGAAAGACCAAGAGTAGCCCCAAAGGAAGTCTATGATATTATGCTGGGATGCTGGCAAAGAGAACCACAGCTGAGACTAAACATCAAAGAAATCTACAAGATCCTCCAGGCACTAGGAAAGGCTTCACCAATCTATTTGGACATCTTGGGCTAGAAAATGCCATTTGTGAAATTCCAACCCTACTTAACCTCTTTTTCCCTTTTCCTGCTTTCCAAGAAAATGTCTTCATATGTTAAAAGATAAAGAAAAAATAAATAAAAATAAACTCAAGTGCCTGCAAAACACAACAACACAGAAGTAAACCGGTGATAGCAGATTTGTTTTTATAAATCTTCCACCAATACAACTAATGAGGAAGAAGCTGCTGTTACGAATTTCATATATATATATATATGTGGGAAATAACAGCAGACCACTGAAAAATGGTCAATATTTGCTCCTGTTTTTGCAGTGTGCAAAAAGTTTTCTCAACTACATGCATATAGACAATCTGATGCTCCACAGGGAAATCAAGCATTGTAATGTCACTGCAGTCATTGGAATGCTCAGAGTTCCAGCTTATACAGTGGTGACTAACTGCACCTAAATCCATTGACTGAGACTGGTTATTGGAAAGCCCACATGTGGATGTCAAAGCAAAACAGCAAACTGCAACTAAATTTGGGATGAGAAGAGCAATTCAGCCATTTTAGGAGGGAGCTGTGTATTTGACTTCTACAGTACTTCTAAATTTATGGACAGTTTTATAATTTGGTAACTCCTAAATGTATAGAATTTCTGCAACTTTAACTGGTACCTACGGGTAAGACAGTTTTTTTATTTGTCCTTTATAATGGTTTCTTTCTTTTCCCCCCTTCTTTTTTATACTGGGAATATGTAGGATACATGATTCAAATGAGGCACCATAACAGTTGTGGCTTTTTACTGCAATTTTGAGCACCCAATATGTTCAATCAGTATTCAAAATTCAACACAGATATGCCAATGAAAATATTAAGTTAAGGCTACTAATAAGAAAGATATGGATCAACTGTATTATTCCCCAACCTTATTTCATTGTTTGAAATTAGACTTGTCTTGTTTCAATGTAGTGTGTCTCAGGTATGGATTCCTAGTGATGTCACATTTCAGTGACCCCCCCCCCCCAAAAAAATAAAGATAAATTAATTATCTGACTATTCTAATATGTAGGACAGATTTATTTTCATAAACAAAACATTCTAGTGGAAAATAAATCTCTTTATTATTTATGTAAGCATAGAGGAGGACATTTTATTGCGGGATATATTTACATGATAATTGTTATTTCCATTTGAGTCTTCAGTTTGCCCATAGAAAAAAGATTTCTGTAATATTGAATAATTCACCCAAGCTAACATTACATTTACATTCTTAACTAATATGAATATTTGTTTCCTAGGGTCTCCATTAATGCCATAAAATTGCTGTTAGTGCTGTTTTTTTTTGTAAATTGTTTTATGTTTTAAATTCTTTGCTTCATCAAAAAAACAGAGTGATAATTCTGGCTTTGGAATGGCTGCTAACACCACCAAACACTAAGACCAAGTCACCTTCCATCCCCATATCAAATAAACCAATGCATCTGCCTTTTGATCTGTTGTTAATTTAAGAAACAAAATGATCTGGATGAGAAGCTGGAATTCACAGTGAGATATATATATAGATTGACCTCTGTTGGATTTGAACTACAGTACATCATTGCTCAGCAACACATTGGGAGATTGACACATGCTCATGAAGACTGAGAAACAGTATTTAAATTGGATGATTAAATTCCTAAAAAATCCAAAAATCATCATTTGTACAAGATTATTATGGTGGATATGCAATCTTGTACAGTGCAGTGTTTAATAGACTTTTTTTGATGGAACCACACACATTACTACCATGTATGGTGAGACTGGAAAAAAAATCAATTTCTTTTCATAGTGCTTTCTACCCAAACACCTGAGGCTGTTTTCCTTTTTTTTCCTATTCTACCGATGCCTGATTTCATCAACACTCAAAGACCATGGGTATTGAAATTAAATCAATCAATCAAGAATTTCAGATGTTTCATTTCTTTGGTTTAGGCAAGTATTACGCAAGATATCCGGAAATTGCATTTATTCCGGAATAAGAAATAGAACTTGAGAATTTAAGAAAAATATTTAGTGATAAGAAATTGTAACTGACATTCTCCACATGTTTATTGTACATATGTGTACTGTGATAAGCTCATGAATCCCTGGGACAACAACGGCAAGGCCATTAAAAGGGGGGCAGAAAATGTCTCTCTTATTCCATTCTTCAGAATCCAGCATTTATTTGAGAAATTGATAATAATATTATTGAAAGCTATAGTAATGAAGAAAGAAAGAACAAATGACCCAGTAGAGATTCCAAATAAGGCAAAGATACATATTCTGTAACCCCAACTATTGACTGTGCAATCACAGTTTGCCTGTAGAAAATACAGTAGGTATCTGAGTTCTGCACTGATCCAAGTACAGCAAATGCTTAAAATACAAGTAACTGGTAACAGCTGATTTATTGTTGGTGCTTAGGGAAAAAAATGTTCCTTCCTAATCAATCCCATGATATAATTGCCTTTAGAGTTGATTGCTCATTAGACGTTTTATTCTGTCACAGTTTTACTATTTATTTCTTACCATACAAACTAATAGATTCAACACTCTCTGGTTATGGCTGGAAACAAATGTAAGTATCCAATGTGTATGTTTATAATATATCTGTACAAATATACATTAATAATTTTTTCCCTCTGTAACAATGTAAGTTTCCATCATGCTGTTCATTCACATATGCACTAACCTTTCTGCTTTTTTTCTCGTATTGTATGTGCACAACGGTCAGTGTTGTTTACCAGTATAGATGTAAGTTTCCAAAGAAATGTATCCAAGTGCTATAATGTATTTTCCCATTACATTCACATTCTTCTTATTATTATTTATTTATTTCTAGTATGATGTATATTAAAAGCCATATGTATGGGTGGGTAAATTAATTCATATTTAAAGAAAAACTAAATATATATATCATTGCCATAGGAAATGATCCCACTTTGCTTGCAATTCTTATTATGCTTAATGTAGAAATGTGCAGTTTTGCATAGATAAGGAATTGTAAAAAAAATGGTAATTTTAACAATCTCATCTCTGACACTGGAACCAGAAAAGTAATTTGCTGTCTAACCTTCAGCCAACTGAGGCCAAATCTTCTTATTGCAAAAACATTGCCCTTGCCTGAAATTTCTTGCTCCCAGTAGGAAAAAAACATGTAAACTATATAGAAAACATAAAACAAGTAAATAAATAGAAATAAATTGGCAACAACTCTAAACAGAGAGATTAAATAATTTATCTCAGTCTGGATAAAAGTGATTGTTGCTTTACTACTTCAAAAGAGCTTTCTCTATAATGTATTCTGAACTGTCAGACAAAACTGATATCCAGGTTATGTCTATGTCTATTTGGGGAGTTTTACAAAGAGACTGCTTGTAATGCATATAGTATTATACTGGCCATGACATCCCTGTTGAATCTGTTATATCTTACCTCTGTTCTGTTTGTCTTATTAGTATATCTTTGAGATACGGGAATGATGCTAGATGGCTACATGTGACTATTCCTAAACATCCACAGATCCAGGCAATGTGCCAACATGGCAATAGACATCATAAATGCCTTGAAAGCAGCAATTAATACTCAAGTCATGTCATTGAGTAAATGATAGGCTGCACTGCCACACTGAAAAATGTGAACCATGTCAAACCTTGTAGGTCATACAGTACTTATAGAATTAAGTCAAAGGCAACTGGACATTTAGGGGGTTATTTATTAAGGTTTTTAATAAGGTTCAAATTGAGTTTTTCATGAAAATTTTAGTTTTATTGTTAAAAAAACCTTAGTTTTCAATTTTCTTTTTTTTTTTTAAAGATGTATTATTTATCAAGATGTATTATACCCTGACCCTGGAAATAGAATGATTCCAAAAATACACCATATAAAACCTGTCAAGGTCATGTAGGAGTCAATGGCAATGGTCCCTTGAACCATTTGAAGATGTTTATAGCCTCCATGATGTTCCATTTTTTGGAGGGTTTAGCCCAAAAAATCAATCAATTCGAGTGATTTAAGGTCTTTTTTTGCTGAAAACTCAATCAATTCACATTTTTGGGTTTCACAACTTGACCTTGCTGAATCAAGTTTTTTCCACTTGAGTTTTTTTCTTAAATAAGAAACCATTTGAGTTGTGTTCAATAGAGTTCAATCGAGTTCATTCAAGGTATAAAAACCTCTAACATATGACTTTAAATATATAACCCCCTAAATGTCTAGTTGCCTTTGACTTAATTCTACTAGATACTGACTAAATACTTCTGCACTGCCCTTTTTTATCCATCTGAAGTCAATATTGTATTAATTTAGTTATTTCAGAATGTCACAGGATTTATGTATGCATAAATAAATTATCACATAAGCCAAGAGCAATCTTACAATAGTAAAACAATGGTACCTTTGTTTGGAATAGTGTCTATTTGTTCCAGGCAATTAACCACCAAGTAGCAAACTAAAGGTCTCATTTCAGAAGCAATCAGTTTTCTATTGACATCAGCAGTAATATGCAGTCAATATAAATTTCCTTTCTCTCTTTTCGTACATTATTGATGCCATGAAAAGGATATATAAATCTTAAGATCTGGCTATTCGAGCATACTTGCATCTTTTTATTATGTTTTATCAGTTTTCAGTGGCATAAGAACTCAGATGATAACTTCTTGCAGGCTGTATAAACAGTGGCATGACCAGCAAGATGAAAGGCAACTGTCAGAGATTTATCTTGCCCTTGGAACTGCCACTGTTTCTCAACTACAGTTCCCAGAAATATTAATTTGGTCAACATGGTAAACATTTTATTACTGGTGTAGTTCAACAGCTACTGGTGGGTCATGGGTTAGCTATTCATGACCTAGCAAGTGTGCTGGCAGCGATCCTAAGAAAAAAAAATCTTTAGATGATTTTTGTAATCCCTGCTCAGCAAGAATATTGCTGTAGGGATATTGAAAGTATGAGTCTTTTTAAGTTTCCTTTCAGTAAAGCCATGTATTCTGTAAGGAATAAGCGCCTTTGAAATCAATGAAAGGAACATGTTCAGGATTCAGTTCAGGAGCGGCACTTCTTGAGTGGATCCAAAGGGTGTGCTCAGTAGAGCAGCACAGCAGTCATCAGTTGTCCCTACAGTAAAGAGATAACAAACTCAATGATCTGTGCATTCCTTTTATGTCTTCAAAGTGAAAGATACAAAATGTAAAATATTTACCCAATTAAGTACTTCCCCCTCTTAACAAAGAGGCCAGGAAATTAACTATTTTCTGGAAACAGGCATTTAACCTTATTCTTTCAAAGTGCAATCTTTAGTAAATACCAGGTTAACTTGAAAATACACAGCATGCCTCTTATTTATGTACTGCACTGTAAATAAAAAACATGCCAGGACACAATATAGTAACAATATACTGTAAGACATATCTGACATGCCGTCTTGTACAGTGAAGATGTTGTGGGAATTGTAGGAGTATGGGCATTTCATACAACAATCCTATAATTAATTTTCATGTATTTAATGTGCTCCCAATTTTCAATTCTTTTTACAAAAGACTCAAATCTAAAGCAAGATGAATGAATCCCTATTAACATTACATTGAACAGTCATTCAGATTTCAAGTGAAACAAGTTTAGGACAAACCACTTGCTTATTTTTATAGTTTAATCTTAAGGGCTCTTCCAGACGAAGAGATTGCAGGGAGATTTGTAGCCTGCGACAAATCGCCGCGTGTTTGAAGCAACAAATCTCCCTGCATCTCTTCCCCCAGTCTTGCGCCCGCTTAAGTTAAAGTCGCGTGTGCCTGACATGGGGCTAGCCATTTTGTCAATTTCCCAGCTGCCCCGGTCATGTGACTTGTGCCAGCACTTTAGGAGGGAAATGCTTTCTGGCAGGCTGTTGTTTTTCCTTCTCAATGTAACTGAATAGTATGCAGTGGGACATGGGTTTTACTGTTGAGTGCTGTTCTTAGATCTACCAGGTAGCTGCTATCTTGTGTTAAGGGAGTTGTTATCTGGTTACCTTCTCATTGTTCTTTTGTTAGGCTGCTGGGTGGGGGAAAGGGAGGGGGTGATATCACTCCAACTTGCAGTACAGCAGTAAAGAGTGATTGAAATTTATCAGAGCACAAGTCACATGACTTGGGGCAGCTGGGAAATTGACACTATGTCTAGCCCCATGTCAAAATCAAATATAAAAAAATCTGTTCGCTCTTTTGAGAATTGGATTTCAATGCAGAATTCTGCTGGAACAGCACTATTAACTGATGCATTTTCAAAAAAATTATTTCCCATGACAGGATCCATTTAAGAGAAACTAATCATTACATGCCAATTATAGACCTCATTATCATACTGTAACTGTTAAAGAGCAGGGCAATTGTAATTCTTCACAATGCCAATTCAGCAGTATCTGTCAGTAAGGACACCACATGAAAACTACAACTGCAACTAGACTAACCAAAATACCAAAACATTAAATGTCTCAACCCAATATCCAATTATTTAGGTAAAAAACAATTAAGGTGTAGGGCACTATTCAAGCCCTGGGGGGATACGCAGTCTAGTTCAAATGTCCAGAAAGCCTCCCTTTGAAGCAATAATCTATCTGTATCTCCCCCTCTTGGTGAATCCAGAACACAGTCTATGGGCATACATTTAAATGATGAAGCCGTGTGTTTCGCTTGTAGCCAGTGTTGAGCAACCGGCTGTTTTGAAATATCTTGCTTTGTTTCCTTCCTCGGTTTCGGGTCCAGTGCAGCCCGGATGGTTGCACGGTGCATACTGATACGTTCTCTCAATTGCCTATTGGTCTTTCCGCAATAAAAGAGTCCACACGGGCATTTGTTTAAATACACAATGTTTTTTGAGGTACATGTGAGCCTGTGTCTTATGCGGTATGTTTTGCCACTATAGGGATGATTGAATTTTTCTCCTGTAATTAAGGTATTGCACATGACACAATTCCCACATTTAAATGAACCCAATTTTTGTATTATTTGCCGATTAGGATTGTATTTGCTTACCGGATCCATGGGGGATAGAAGTTCCTTTAAGTTTTTATTCCTCCTATATCCAAACTGGATTTTCTTCCTGTTAATTGAGGTAAGCTCCGTGTCCGTCTTGATTATCGGCCAGTGTTGTAACACAGAATCCCTAATCAGTGGGGTACGTGTGTCATAGGTGGTGGTATAAATCAATATATCCTCATTCCTCTTATCCTTCTTATTTGAGCAAACATCCGCCTTAATTATGGCACTCCGATCTAGTGATAAAGCCCACTGTTTTACTTCATTAATCACATGCTTCGGATACCCTCTATCTAAAAATTTCTGTTCCATTTCATCCAGGGCCAGGGTCCTCTCCTGTTCGTCACTAGTAATACGTACCACGCGCATCATCTGCGATTTAGGGAGTGAATGCAGCAAGTGTTTAGGGTGGCCACTGGTGTAATGTAGCAAACTGTTTCTGTCGGTGGCATTATAGATTTTGGTCTGGAGTTTATTTGCTGTTATGTCTTTGTATACAGTCACATCTAGAAATTGAATACTGTC
>CM044435.1:104805426-104824928 GCA_024363595.1 Xenopus borealis
GGCAATTTGGCAGCTTTAAGGTGGCAAAGTGTTGAATTCAAAGTTTATTTAAAGAGTCAGTACTTCGAATTCAAATTTTTTTCAATTCTAATCAAATTTTGGGCTATTGGACAGTCGAAATAGCCCAAAATGACTTCGAAATACTGACTGAAATACAGCACTGCATGCAAACAAATGAAAAGCCATCTTTATTTAATTCATACAAAAGAATGATATTCAGCGAATCAGTCTGTTTCTTATTCAGTTAAATATCCAGTTGGTATGTAAATGAATGCATACAAACATGGCTTTCCCTGATGCAAAAACATTTCCCACAAATGCTTTTTAGCACCTCATTCAGGGCCAGCTGAGTACACTTCTCATTGCCTAAGTTAGAGAGTTAGCGTGAGTGTATCAAATTAATTTCTATTGCTTTTTCTTTGCATAATAAAGTGACTTGTCTTCCTTTTGTAAATTAAATGAAATTAGACAGAACATGAGTACAACTGCAAAAGTACATTACTGCATAAGTAATCACACTGGGCACTTCTAGCTAAGTCATCACTTATCTTTTAAGGTGTTTTTTATTTTCAGGCCAAAACTTTAAGTCAGTGACTTCATAAAAAGTACAGCAACATACTGAGCGTTCTGTAATAACCTACTGGGTATAAGGCACGGTGACCTTATGAAAAGCAGTTTAATAGGGAATGGAAAAGTCAACAAGTTTGCTGGTTTCTCTATGTCATAATTAAAGGTTAATGGGGTTAGTTTTCAAAAATTGCAGTCATAAGGTGTAAGTACCATGCCTAAATGGCTTCATAGTAAAATGTAAGCTTTAGCCCCATATTCAGTTCTGTGATATAAATGTGATGAGGAGTTATCTGATGGATAAGATGAAATCACAGAAATAGTTAGTAAACTCAGCATGCAGTTAACTTTTATAGTCATTATTTCTGTTGCATTCAGAGGCAGATTTATCAAGGGCAGTTCTTTCAACAATTTTTAGGTGGCTAATAAAGGACCAGTGTATGATAAAGCTTAAAAATCAAATGAAAATTTTTTATTAAACTAAAATCTGATTTTAACAGTTCCCTAGTAGAATTTGAAAGTGTTGGCCTTAATTAAACCTGAAAATTCTAATTTGAAAATTCAAAATGCATATTCGAAATTCGAATTTTCACTTCGACTGTTGATAAATCTGCCCCTAATTGTGAAACCAGTCTGAGATTAAATTTCCACTGTTTACTTTTAGGACTAAAAAACTGTCACAGTGAACAGTATCTTACCTTCCAAAAGGCTCACTCTTCAACCCTGGCGTAAATTGTTGCATTCTTTGTTCTCTGCACCTGGAATTACTAAAGGGAATTACTGGTTAGTTATTATGGGTTACTGCCCATGGGCATATTTGCCCAGTGTTGATAATTAAGCCACCCTTTAGTATAGAAAAGTTATTTTCTTGGTTCTTTTTGCCTCCTGTACCAAGTCCAACACAGTTGTGTCTATTGACACAGGGGACCCCTAGAGCTACCACCACCTCTGAACCAGGCTGTAGCTCCAGTTGCACTCAAAGCATAGTGGGACCACATCACTCACAAGTTGAATGTAGATACATCCAACTTACATCAAGGTGCAAGAATGGAACTAGATGAAACATATCAGCCACAAAAAAATGCTCAGAATAATGGATAGGCCATCTCCCGTAGGCTTCATTTTATCCAAATAATCCAAATTTGTAAAAAGTATTTCCTTTTTCTCTGTTATAATAAAACAGTACCCTTTATTATTATTGTTATTATTATTAACATGTATTTCTATAGAGCCAACTTATTTTGTAGCGCTGTAAAGTGAATTAACCAATTGCTTAATTAGCTACCTAGTTTAGGCAGCTGCAAACCCTTAAATGGAGCAAGGGATGGAAGCCTACCCTGCTCTCTTCCATCCTCTCCAGGGACCCTTAATCCAGCTTTTACTGAGCAGTTCACAATTAAGCAGCATTACTTGCTTCAGTAACACAGTTTTCCCTGGAGTTTAACATTTCACCAGCCTAATACTGGTGAAATAAAGATGATATTGTGCCCTTTAGACACCCATATCTTACAATAGATATTCTGAAAATGATAATGCTGCAGTAAATAGTTTAAATGGCTGCTTTCCTTTCTAATTCTTGTATTTCTATGTGTTTGTATAAACGTAGCAACTTAAAGGTGTCTTTGAGCATAAGTGTTTATAGAATTAAGTTGCACCTGATAATATACTAAAATGAAGAATGTATTTTATGGTGGAAGAAAAATATTAAAATAAAACCACAATATGTTTTCCTGAAATAATGAAGCACATTAGTAGTTTTTGTGGAGCAAGATTAAAGAATGATGCTATATTTTATTAAGTAAGCTCTTGCTTCCTTTGAACACATTGCTTTGAATGTCAACCAGCAACTGAAATGGATTTGAGTAGTCTGATGTAAAATCCAGCGTTTTCTTCTTATTTTAAACTACAGTTCAGAAAGCAGGGCATGTCAGCATGGTTATGGAAGAATACCGTCTGCCATCAAACATACTTAAAAAGAACCACAATTTCCCAAGCACCGAGAAAGCTACAAGATAGCAGCAAGCATGCTTGGGCAGATGTACTGTTGTACAGTGAGTTGTTACGATGCCAGTCCTATTGGTGTTTATTTTGAACATACCATAAGTCAGTGATTATAAATTCCAGACAGGGCACATTAGATGGAGAGGGTTTCTTAGTACTGAGTTAAAACAACCCAGCTCTAAGACAGAGACAATGTAAGGATATTGTTCGAGACTAGCATTTACTGGCTATTACCTACATCAGTGATCCCCAACCAGTAGCTCGTGAGCAACATGTTGCTCTTCAACCCCTTGGATGTTGCTCTCAGTGGCCTTAAAGCAGGTGCTTATTTTTGAATTCCTGACTTGGAGGCAAGTTTTGGGTGTATAAAAACCAGGTGCACTGCCAAACAGAGCCTCAATGTAGGTTGACAATCTACATAGGGGCTAACAAATGGCCAACTACAGCACTTATTTGGTACCCCAAGAACATTTTTAATGCTAGTGTTGCTCCCCAACTCTTTTTACTTCTGAATGTTGCTCATGAGTTCAAAAGGTTGGGGATCCCTGACCTACATAGTAAAGGCAATTTATTAATGCTTGTAAAATGTTACCAAGAGGTAGCTGTGCAGGAATAGAGTTGGTTGATATTTCTGGAAGCTCCCAGCTCATAAGTCCCTTGGCCGTGACAGGGGCAACATCAATTTGACAACTCCACACCACCAGCAACACCAAGCTCCTCCCTCCTTCCTTAAGATACTGTACCAAACCACATGAAATAAATTCACATTAATAACAACCAACATATATTAACATCAATTAAATGTAGGGCAATGTAAATAATTACATTTAATAAAGTTAACAATTAGCTATTTTTGTAACCTCTCACTGAAGACTGCAAACAATTTTACCCAGGATTGAGGGACTTGCCTGTTGTCCCTCACACAGATGCAGCCACTTGGATTTGTGTGTTAAATGCGTCATGACTCAGGATTAATTAAATAAAACTGTGTTATCTAAAGTTGTCAACTCATTTAATGCATTTAACCTTTTCATTAGCATGCCAAAGCACCATTGTTTACAAATGGGATATCTGGGTTTAGTTATTCTGTGTCAAAGCACAATCCAAAGTGGCTTCATCTGTATGTGCAGTTTTCCACAGTAACTCAATCCTTTTCCACCAGACCCCTTCCATCACTTTGGCCCAAGGCCTAACCCCTGTACTCCCTACATTTGATACCATTATCACTAGCTACACTCTTTTCTGTGGGGAGGGCAGGAGTTGTTGAAGGTAAGCAAGAACACTCCCTTCACTTCTTTACTCTGTAATGCCCACTTGGCAACTCCCCTTGGTGCCTGCTTACCATCTCGGGCCCTGAGTCCCCTTTGCAATGTGAAAGGGTAGTGGGAAGCTCTCCTTTGGCAGTGCCTCCACCTAATGGGATCCTGGAATACCCATTATGAAAAACATTCAACATACACTTAGTACTGTGTAACAAATAACTTTATCAATATTTAAAAGGCAAAATAAAAAGAGTAAAATAGCATATTTTAATGCATGCATATACACAACACGATTGACCCACTTCCCTGGGGATTCTGTGACAGTCTTTCTTGGTAATTCCCTGTCCCGCACTACTCCATTGGCAGACAGAGTCTCAGTCCCTTATCCCCAATGAGCACAATTGGTAGTGCTATTGCCCAAATACCTCTCCCTCAGGACTAGGTACTTGATCCCACTTGGCAGGCACACAAAAACCTGTGTCACAATAGGGCTGACACAGAGCTGAAGCAGGCATCCAAGTGATGCTTGGATCCAAGCTCTCCTACCTCCAAGCTCTCCTAGCCAAGCATCCACTGCTTGATCCATTGCTGAACTGGAGCTCCCATCACCCACAATATAGTTTGGAAAATCCTGAGCTCCAGACCCTCCTGGTCTAGCTGCCAGGCATGGGGCTGCTAGCCAAGCATCAGAGGCCTCCTGCCTCTACATCTTGGCAGCTGAAATCACTATCTGCTCAGTGAAGTAGTATGGAGCAGTAAGATGACAGAAATCTGTAATCAGTAATGGCTGTGTGAGCACATGGCTCTCATTTTTAGTGAGGTGCAGCAGCGACACCTAGTGACATCCTCCAATTTCATCCATTCTGCACAAGCACAAGGGCCCTTGTCCCTGCAAAGACTCTATGAGACCCCATAGCTCAAATAAGGGGATTTCCACACCATGTGGTTCAGACCCTATGGGTCCCTACACCTCCTTTAAACCCTTGTGTCTCCACCCACAGCAACCCAGGAAACTACAACAAAATGTTTAATTTATTTAGGAAAATTGTATACATTTTCATCAGAGCAATATCAGCACCCTGCATGTAAAATATGTTTTTACACACATCAAAACACAATAGAGGTTGTAGAATAAAAGACACAATATCTGGTCAGGAGCTGTAATCCATCGCAGCCAATCAGCAGATACCTTTTTCAGGTCACCTGTTTAAAAGCAAGCATTGTATTGCTCCTGGTCAAACATAATGTCTTTTATCACATGTGAAGGAATTGGGTTTGAATTCCTTGAATTGGTCCTAATTCCATCAAATGGATAGGAGTTGTATGGAGATGGTATAACTCAGAAAAAAATGCTCACTTACTTTACAAATGTTCTCTTCAATTGTTCCTTGTTTGATAAAGTTGGTTGTGAAAGGTTATTTAAGGAAGAACAGGGGTTTTAGCCATTTCAGAAGTGTTTAAAGCAAGGACAGCAGGTATGGCAGGGTGAGAGGCAATGCAAGAATATCAAATCCTCAAGGGACAAGGCCCAGTTTAATTCCAAAACATTCTACAAATTTTTTAAGAGTAAAGAACCCACTGAATTTAACACAACACACATAAACTTGTTAAACATTAGATTTTGTTCACTGGCTTATTGCCAAAAATTGTTTTGCTGTCCAAAAATAATCTACGTCAAAATTCCAGAATATAAAAGCAAGGAATTATGGTACATCATTGGCTACAAAATGTCTTACTTCCATAGCACATTCCATTCTTTATGATAACACAATAGGGGTCACTGAACCTGAACACAAGTGCCAGAGCACAAAATAGTGCAAAATCATAGCATAATGGAACAAATCTTTGGTATAATGTGATTTTTACAAAATCCCTAAAAAATAACTTTACTTTACAGTATTTTATCTCCACATTTATTAAATCTTTTAAAATTATTTATTTTTCTCTACAATAATAAGACAGTACCTTGTACTTGATCCCATATAATATATATTTAATCCTTATTGGAAGCAAACCAATACGTTTTATTGGTTTTATTGTATACTACAAAGCTTATTTGGTACCTGCTGAGTATCCTGTGCCTTTTTTCCTTTGGGATTCTTCAGAACTTATCTTTTATCTGTATCCTGTGCTTGAATGGCTACCCTCATGGCTACACAGCCACTTGTTTATATAAGTGTTGCAGAAGCAAACACATCCATTTTTACCAGTGAAGAGCAACAGGACATTATATATCCATGACTTTAAAACACCTGTTACTGTCCTTTAAAAAAAAGAGAAAATGTTCTAAATTTGAATATCACATCTATCTCGAATAACTAGATAATCAACAGCATTGGGTGCCCAATTAAATTCCTGGAGATCTGTAAAGACAAATTGTAGATTTGTATCTTTTGTTTTTGGCAACTCTGCCCCTGTAATAAACTCTTCTGTCACTACCTCAAATGTGGTGAGCAAATCTCGTAAAGTGCATTGAAGTCTATGGGCGTCTTTTCAAATTGCCTTTTTTTTTCATATAAAATTTGTTATTATTATTAGCGAGGGGGGGAGGTTTCTCTGTGACTTGATCCTGCACAAAAAAGTATTAAGGCAAAGGCTGTTTTTTTGTGGTGTATTTTTTAGTACAAATTACTTTGAAGTCAATGGGTGTTTTTTTTCGGCAATGCTTTTTGCACAAAACACATAGGGGTCAATGTGCTTTTTTTGCTTTGTTTTGTGAAATTACTTACATATGGCAAAATGTGGAATTTCTCCATTAATTTATGCCACTATTTTGCTCACCACTAGATCATCATTAGCCTCACTATAACTTCAATAAAAGATTTCAACAGATTCAACAGTTAGGGGCAGATTTACTAATGGTCGAATTTCGACTAAAAAAAAAAAAATCGAAATTCGACCATGGGAATAGTGGGGAAGTATTTTACCGCAATTCGATCGATTGAACAATCGAATATTCGAATGATTTAAATCGATCAAATTTTTTTTATTCAATCTCAGCTAAGCATTCCCAATTCGGTAGCTTGATCCTGGTGAAGTAGGTGGTTGAATAAAAAATTAAAGGGGAAGTATTCAACCATCGAATATTCGAATAAAATTTTATTTGAATATTCGAATCATTCGAATTCGAATATTCGATGGTCGAATTTGCCTAATTTGCATATTCGAAGATTCGAATTTATATTAAATTCGATCGAACTTCGAATTATTTGCGTGAATTTTGTAAATCTGTCCCTTACTGTATTATTTTAGAATTTTGGAAATAAAACTGTTCAACATAACTGCTATGTCCTGACATGACTTAGTCACTGTTGACTTAAATGCAAGGTGATCATTTTATTATTCTAACTACTGCTGATTTAAAAAGGATGAATAAATAAAGCCTGCAGTGTTCCAAGGCTGACAATATGTAATCAATCTGTTGGTATAATGCTGTAATTTAAATTGAAGATCAACGCTTGCTATTTACCTTAACCTATCCTTAAGTAAAGGCCATTTTGATTATTGCAATTTTCTTAAATGATATCCATTCACATCTTATTATTTTGAATAAAAAGCAGGAAGCTTATGTGCTCCAGAGCTGCTGCTTGTGAGCACATTTTATTGGTACTTAGAACTCATCTGAAACATATAAGGCAGCCAGCTTGTCACACAGCCCTAATAGCATCTCCTAGGAAAGGCAGGTCACAATTTTAATTAAGTTGATGTCAGAAACATAGAGCTTAAAATATAGTTGAGTTAGACCTCATAGGTTTGTGATTGATCAAATCCCACACCTCCCCTGATGCAGCTGGATAAATCTATGAACTAAATAAAGGAGGATCAAGTACATGGTACAGTACACATGATTGATGTAAGATAAGATATCAATAAAGAAGAATAAAGGTTGAACAGAAAATTAGACAAAATTAGATCTAAAATAGGAATAATAACAATGATAATTACAAAAAAATTGGATCAGTTTTCAACTTGCTACAATTGACATTTCTATCACCTCTATAACAGTTCTCAGTTGAAAAATAAATTAAAAACAAATTGAAAAAAAAAAATTCAATCCAATCTGTGAACACCATAATAAAAACTCCTTTTTAGAACTACATTTTATTAAAGGGAATCTAAATTCTTCATAAAATGTTTCCCCAAGCTCTATAAAATTATAGATGCAAGCGAATTAACAAAGGATGAATTGTGATGATCAATTCTTTCATCTTGGTGTCATGTTACATACAATAGATTACTGTTTAGTGTTTTGTATCATATTTTGCTGTAATCAAACATAGGGAAGGCAAACATAACTGTTCTGTGTTATAAACATTACAATGGAGTCTCACTGGAGAAATATTCTTCATTAATACCCTTGAAGGATAGGGGTTATATTCATATTGCTTTATGTATTTATTGGTGCAGTACAACTTTATGCTTGAACCACTGATAATACTGTTGGTTAAAATATTACGGGATTATACAATGTGCTTTAGTTTCAAATTGTTTATTGCTAGTTTCTCTTCTTTAAACATCTAAGGGAATTGTGATTGTATTTGTTTTCCAGTTAGCCACTACAGCACAACAACTAGCAGGTTTTGATTGGAGTAGACCATTTTCCTAAGGGGTTTACCAAAAAGCATGTCATTAATTTCTCTACATCAAGAGTATCTAAACTGTCTGTAGTTATTGTCTCAGTAACGATCTTAGTATTACAGAGCATGTATTCTCCAGAAATCAAATAGTTTCAAATTAGAGAAAATGCCATATCCAAGAGACTCCACTTTAGAAAAATATCTCAAGTAGGGATAGGAGAATTTGACCCATTTCGCTTTGCCAAAAATTCACCGCTGCTGACAATTCACTGAAATGCATTACAGTCTAAGGGGGAGACAATTTTTTGATGCATTGCAATTCTTTTTTTGATGTGCAACATTTTAAAAAATACCTCATATTTAACAGACTCAATTTTAGTAAAAATACCTCAAGTAGGTATGGGAGAACGGAATTTGACCCATTTTGCTTCACCAAAAATTTGCATGTGGTGAAAATTCACTGAAATGCATTAATGTCTGTGGACGACAATTTTTTTGACGCAGAGCAAATTTTTCATGCGCAACATTTTTTTTAAACTCCCATTGGAGTCTATGGGCGTCATTTCCGTGGTGAAACTTGGCCATCCCTGAGCTCGAGGTAAATGAAGGAACTGTTCAGTTCACAGGAATCAATTTCAAACAGTTTCTGACAGTGGCATTCAGGAATTTGTAAGGGATTATTATAGAATTAGGCTGATTGTCCAACATATCCCTAATTCCAACTACAGTATTGCTGTGAACACAAGCACATGTGAGTAACATGTTCTAATTAGTAAATATTTATTTTTTAAAGGCAAATTCCTTTTACTTTTTTGGGGTAAAATTTTATGGGCTTATTTATAAAAAGATTACATTTGTGGTAAATAATACTGTGAATAAACTCACAATTTAAAAAGGTTTAAACATTTTTGCTTATTTATGAAAAATTCTGAATATAAAAAACTTGATTGAATACAGTCATGGAAAGAAAATCAAATACCTTGAATGTGTGAGTTAACAAGCTTGAAAAACTTGAAAAACTTAAATTTAAAAAATGACTTGACTTTTGCCTACAACAATTCCCTTAAATGTCACAAGTTCATAAACAGTGTATGATGTTAAAATTTGAATGAAATATGACAAAGGAAAAAATTGCGAAATGACTATAACTAAAGGGGTAACAGTAGGAGGGGAGTACAGCAGCTTAATTGAAGTTTATATTTCTTTCAAATATAATCAGTCTCCATGAGTTATGATAATGCCATCACAGAGCTATGACATATGCTCAATTAATAGGGTCATCTATAGGGCTCTGGGCAAGTAAAGGAAACCCAGGAAATAATTTGCTGGACCTATAGATATTCTACAGTTGCTAGTGAGTCATATTAAATTTTTAACAGATGGAAGAAATCTCCTTGGTATAAAAAGCATTTAGAGGACAAGAGCAAACCTCATGAATGATGAAAAACTCAGAATCCAGTACATGATTTAATGTGACAGATGTCTTCTCCAGAGATCAGCACAATATACCTTCACATTATAGTGCTATGCCTTGCACTGATCCTTTGTGTCCCTGTGCTGCCGAGCACATTCTGCATATTCTGTTGTTCGTTATCGTTATACATCTGTTTTTACTAATATAACCATGCATGTTATATAATTTTCTTCTTTAAGCACATTATTTTTCATTAAAGTAAATTCTATAACCTTATGTACTTGCTCTAAAATAGCAATACTAGGTAGAGCAAAACTTTCAGTGAATTAAATAATTATGGTTATTAAAAACAGAATAAAAATCCAAATCACCAAAATGCACAGACTCATGTACACAGACTTCTGCTGTGAAAAACTTGAATTTTGGAAAAATGATAACTCATTTATAAATAAAGCAGCTCCACATACAGATTCATGCACCATGCTTTTTCAGCATAATGGAAATGACTCGGGCTTGAGCCAGGCTAAATATTACAAGTATTACATTTCTGTTGCAATGAATTTCCATTTTCTCAATTCATATGTTGAATTTGGGACATACAATAGTTTTGCATCAAAGCAACTTTAAATATTTCATAACACAGTGAAATATTAAAACAAGTAACCGACTCTGTTCAGTACAAACTTCTGTCACTTATACAAAGTTTCTTTCAAGGGAATATTAGCAGATGCTGCAGACCTAATAACTAAAGTAACTTTGAGGTCTCCAACTCTTAAAAAACAAAAACTAGACATTATTTTTATATGCTATGTAGCATAATTTATATAGAAGAATATGTTCTTCATCTTTGATGCCATAGAAATGAATTGACCATTGTGTTATACAAAATCTACATACTGGACAAATACAAGAGGTCCTCTGCACTCAACCCATTTTTTAGTAGCTGTATGCACAAAATCTCTCAATGTCTTAATATATTGATAATGGGTTGAGTGCAGAAGACCTCTTGTATTTGTCTATATGTATTTTGTGATCACAGCCTCATTGTACCTCCGCCTAATGGTTTTACAAATTAGTGGTGAGCAATAGCCCATCAATCTAGCTGACCAGATTTTGTGATTCCACATAGTACAACCAAATGCAGCAAAATGCTTTGGAGAGCATCCACTTACCTGGAGGAAGACAAATGCAAATTTTTGTTGAAAATTAGACAGTCTCCATCATGCAATATACACACCTAGCTATCTGGCCATTACACCAGTACATAATACTAGATTGCTGCTAAGCATTGACATTTAAAGAGTGGACATACAGAAAGAAGTGTTAAAAATGCTGAGCTTGTTTAAAGTTCATCCATTAGTTTGGCCATGCTAGGTTCATGACCACCTGTGTATCGCACTATTAACTATTGTCATTTGTATATGGCATGAAACATAGAACTGAAAATCATTTACATACGCATTAATTTTACTGCAGCAATACAGACTAATATTCCATCCCTAAGAGAGAAATATTTTGAGATCAGTGTCCTCCAAACCCTGTCTCCGCTCCTCCTTGATTTTGTACAGTGTTTAATGAGATTGGGTACAAGAAAAAGGAAGATACCTACAACAGTCTAATATTACCTACAGCTAGAGAGGAATATAAATAACATTCAATTTGAAGAATGTGATATATAATAGGGGTAATTTACCAAGATCTGGGGTGAAAGATGACAGGCAAATAGTACATAACCCTGCTTCCTTCTCTGCTCTCTAAATTGAGCATCTAAATGGCATACAAAGGGCAATACATACCTACATGCCTCCAGATGCCAATACAGTAGGTCAAAATAACTTTTTTTGGACTTTGCTCTGTACCATTCTGTTGGTCAGTGAGCCTTAATGTATAAGATACTCTGCTTGTTTCATAGGAAACATAAGAATTAACAATTGAATGCAATTCTCATTAAGATTTTATGATGAATTACATTAAAATTAAGAAACTGTGTAATTATGCATGCATCGTGTTTGTGATATGATTACACGTGGCCTGCTTAATTACGTTGAACATCTGAATATGTAAAACATTATGAATTTTGGAGGGTTTCTTTTCTCCATATTGTATTTTTGTGCAAATATACAATGGATACAAGAATGCTAAGATATAGATGTAAAGTAATTTAAAGGGACAGATCAAGTGTAGTATCTATTCTTATCAGCTGGATTAGCTACCAACCCTCACTGGTAGAATGGTGAAGCACTTGATCCTTTGACTTCCTTGGAGCCTAAGATTTTTAAACTACCCCAGGCTTTGCACCCCTGGGATGCCTTAGATGATCACAGTATAGGAGAGGCACCACAATCTATTCAGCACTACACACTTTAAAACTCAAGAACTCTTAGGGGCAAATTCACTAGAGGGTGAATTTTCGCCAGAAAACGATCCATCCCACTTTGCCAGACAAAACATTTCTGCGACTACACTATTTCACAAAAATGTAACGTTGCATCTGGGCAGCTGAACACTGGTGAAATTTTGCTATCATTAATTCATTAGAGCTAGCATTTAATAGTGATCTTACACTAGCATTCATTTCTGCCTAGCAAAACATCATCAGTACTGTTTAAGTCAATTTCATTAGTATGTTTAGGTCAATTTGAATAGGTGGTATAGACATCTTTATTAGAGATGTTGGGCAAATGCTTTAAGTGGCCACTTATTATTACAAAAGTTCAAGGAAACATAATGAAGACTAAAGAGATCCTCAAATGTCCTAGCCTTGAGCCCACCCTAAAACAAATGTAGCATGCCCCTCTAATGTTAACACAAACATCTTTAATAGTTAGGACTTTTGAAGAAAATTCTGCTCAAAATAAGAAAAACTGCAGCGTTTTTTACTTTTTGGCATACAGGATATGATGTCACTGACATAAGATTGAGGAGGATGTAGCTTGTGTGAAAATTTCGCCTGGCGATTGGCACCTTTGCAACAGTATCTTTAGCTAGCTAGAAAATTATCATCTACACCTGTTAGGATATTGGTAATGTTCCTGCAGATGAGATTTCTGGTGAATTTACTCTAGCGATGGTCTTTGCCCCTTAGTGTTCACTGCTCTTTTACCACTGCCTTTTTGAGCACTGGTGGTAATTGGATTTTTTATTCTGGTTGAAGGGCTAAGGTTTCACTGCTCATTTTTTATGGACTTTTACCTATTTATCTATTCATTTCACTTCCTGTGAGTCAGTTGCACTTTATATTTTAGCTAGTAAATGCTATATTTTGTTTGCCGGCTTTAAGAAACTGGGTGATGGGTTACTGTAGTGAATGGAGGGATAGTAGTTTGGGCCCTCCAACCTGCTGAAACTTCTTTGAGTTTTTTTTAACAAAACTGTGTTCTGTTTGCAGGGGCTGGGAACAAGGTCTAACCCTTTGTAGATAGTGTTGTTTGTCTTCTGTATTATACAGCACTTACTTGGCCTAGGCTTTGTTATTTTGTTTTTTCCCTCTTTATGACTTTCTTCATAAAACTGACAGTGGGCTAGGTATACCCTATTTTGGGATTCATGTGTCATTTTATGGATATTTGAGCAAGAGTGAGTGTGGTCTGCCCCAGGAGACCAACATCCCGATACTTGTGACTACTAAAATGCTTATAAATGTTAAAAGTAAGAGCTAGTTAAACAGAGGTAAATGAAAAATCCTAAAAGCTATTTTTTCTATTATTCTTCTTCTATTCTTACTATTATTGCTTAAATAGGGACACTTCAAAATCACAAAGATAATAAAATGAGCAGTACTTCATTACTGCCTCTATGGTGGTAAAATAACTTTCTGATTAGTATCACTTAATGATCTCAAATTAATCTAGTGTTGTTTATAAACATTCTACTCTAATTCCAATTTGAAAAATCATTTGCATGGTTCATGTGGTAGTTTAGCTTCTAAGGGTAGGATGTTGACTGTGAAAATGAATCATGATAGCAAATATTTATTTATGGATGCAGGCCAAGTATTTTTGTAAATTCATTCCCTGATAATGAATGTGCTTCTGTTTTATTCACCGACTCCCAGCTTCTTCAGGACCTAACAAGCAGGATAAATAATCACTCAGCAAGATCAGTGCACAGCCAATGGTTTGAAAAAAAGGCTTACAATGTATGGATTTGTTGGGAATTCATTCTATATATAGGAGACATAAAATGTATTTATGTTTTGTACTCACATAGTAAAAACAACAATATAATGAAAAAGTCAGAATAGCAATCTATTCAGTCAGTCGCAACACTTAGAAATGTAGAAAAATATTTAAAAAGTTAATTAATGTTATGCAATAAATACTGTACAGCATTTTATTGTATTCATTTATAGAACACCACAAATGTACCCAGTGTTTTACAAGACATAGACACAAACAGGGGTACAGTTACCATGAATTACTGAAAATAAATACAGGTATGGGACATATTATTGACCCTGACCCTGATATTCAAAGTACTTCATAACTCTACTCACCTACCCTCTGATCTCTACATACTTGCTAAGCTCCTCTACTGACCTGCTCCTCAATTCTTCTCTCAATGCCTCCTACATCTCTCCTGCTTATTTCTGATCTTGCCAATTCCCAAACATTGTGTTTCAGTCCCTTCCCCTTTAGATTGTAAGCTCTTTTGCACAGGGCCTTCCTCACCTTTTGTACTGGTACTGGTCATTATGCATGTTACTATGTATGTTCTCTGTATGTAATTCATATGATTTCTTTGTATAAACATTTATTTTATGCTGTGCAATATGTTGGAGCTCTGGATAAAGGGTCGATATTTAATTGGTTTGGTTTAGCAGTCAGATGCTTTACCCTTGTTCATAGGGTTATATCTTTTTCTGGCAAAAAATGCCAGCCTTCTTATATTCTTCCTGTTTTTTCCTATTAATAACATTGGCATCAAGCATAATCTTTACCAGTCAGGCCGGTAAAATACTGGCCAGGTGGCAACCCTTCTACAAATTAAGTTCTAGCCTCAAACAATCCCTACATAATAAAAACAATGTAATTGTGCCACGACAAAAATTAAATTACCTAATTAGAATAGGAAAAACTTGAGTGGCTGTGTTGTAGGAATGAGGGTATTGGTGTCTCATGAAAACTTTTAGCAGTTTTTGTCTTTAAATCAGTAACTTCCATTGGTCTGAGCATTTGAGCTTTTAATGTGTTGGCAAATGTCAGATTAGGAAAACTGTGATTAAAGTTGGGAAGGAGACAAAACAGTTGAAAACACTTAGGGGCAGATTTATCAAGGGTCGAATTTCAAGGGTTAATTAACCCCCTCGAATTCAACCCTCAAATTAAATTCAAATTAAAACCCCTTGAATTCGACGGGATTTAACACAATTTGAATTATCGAACGATTGAATATAAAAAAATTTGATTAATCGATAAAATCATTTGAGAAGACAAGCATGAATGGGGATGTGGGGGTGATTTTTTTTCCTGGTCTCCGATGCCACCAAATGATCCCCTATACCATAGCCCTGAAAGAAAGAGTACTTTTAAATTATCCATAAATGCTGGCATATCTTGTAAGCTCACACGTCAGTACTCATCTTCGCTATAGTCAGAGGACCCTTGTCTAATTCCTGGTTCAAGCTTTAATCGTGCAAAAATTACTAGAAGACAGCTGCTTATTTTTGAGTTGTTCTGATTAGGGGCAAATTCCCTAACCTGTGTAGTTGCGCCTGCATTTGCTTCGCTAGCATTTGCTGCACTTCGCCGGGCGTATTTTCGCCAACGTTATGCAAATTCACTAGTGCGAAGTTGTGCTACAGTTACTTCATCAGGCAAAGTTAAGTTATGCTAGTGATGCCTAATTCTTTACGGCGTGAAGTTAGAGTATAATAGACATATATGCTGCAGTCACTACATTACACTACCCAAGCCCAGGAAACCTTTAATAACTCAAATAAAGGTTTTCTATTGCCCTACACATGTGCCTCCTATATAGTTGGGTTGCCATTTGTTAGGAAATGTAGGGGGGAAGGAGGTTACCATAAAAAAAATTACGATCTTTTTCAGCCTATCACCCTTAAAAAAGTAAAACACACCAGCGTTTTTTTGGGATTAGAAAAAATGTCAACTTTTTTTTTCAATCTCTTATCTATTGTATTGAAGAGGTAACATTCAGTAAAATGGACATCTTAGTGAATTAATGGAGTCACGACCCTTCATCAGTGCGTAGCTTCGCCTAGGGTAAGGGTGTGAAGTTGCGTTAGTCTTATCTACTTCGCTAGTCAGTGTTGGTAAATTAGCGAAGTTGCAAAATGACGTCACGCTGGCG
Source organism: Xenopus borealis (assembly GCA_024363595.1). NCBI lineage: Eukaryota > Metazoa > Chordata > Amphibia > Anura > Pipidae > Xenopus > Xenopus borealis. The sequence continues at coordinate 104,821,560 of CM044435.1, forward strand.
AATTAGCACCAGCGTTAGCCACTTCACACTTTAGTGAATTTGAAAAATCTCTATTTTATATGGTAATTTCTATCAGTATAAAAAATTATGATTATAAATGTCCTTGCTCTCCACGCAAACCCATCAAGGGAAGCATACGCTGCAATGAATGGTTGGAAATGAGCAATTTAGACATGACTGTGGCAGGAAAACAGCATTTCTCTCTCTCTCTCTCTCTTCACATCATTTGCAGGTATCCAAGGTATCAATATTCTTTGATATTTACTTCTGTGTTCTTGGAAAGAGAGTGTAGACAAGTACACATGCTGCAAACATTATGTTAGTCTCCTTCCAATCCAAGTTATTTAGGTAGCAATGATCAAGCACTCAGCAATGTGATGGGAATTATGTCTATGTTATTATATTTGTTTGTAAGCTGCATTGAAACTTTAGTAGTACATTGTCTTGGGTTGTAATCTTTCTCCCTCTGTAGCATTACATTGCTTACTTACCAACTGCTTTAGCCTTGTTCCTTGATACAGGTATCGGATCTTTTACCTGGAACATTCAGTACCTGGGGTTTCCAGATAATACAAGTGTTTGGAAGGTGAAAAACCCCTTTAAGTCTACTAGTAAATCTTTTAAACATTAAATAAACAAAATATATTGATGGGTGAATCTGCAGCGTTTCGCTGCTTCTCATTTTGAATGCAGGCGTAAAAAAGAAGGACACCGGCGTCCATTTTTTGGGTGCTGGCAATTGGTGCCCGCATCCAAAAATGGACGCCTGCATCCAAAACTAAATGCCGGTGAATTATCTCCAGCCGAAATTTTGCTGGCGTTTAGCGAATTTATTCACCTGCGGCGAATCATGGGAATTTACCGTAAATAAATTCGCCCATCACTAACCAAATATGATTACAGTATATTTCCTCCAATAAGTATTAATTTTATTTTAGTTTGGGTGATGTAAATGGTACTGTTTTATTTAAAAAAAAAAAGGAAAAAAAAGGAAATAATTTTTAAAAACTTTTATAAAATGGAGTCTATGGGAGGTGCAAAATTGAATATAGGGACCGGAGAGCTTTTCAATGCAGTTAAATCTTCTTTTATTACAGCACAACATCTTAATTACTGTGACCTTTTTAAACCCAACTGACCTCCCATCATTCCAAAGTGTTTTCTCAACTCCATCTTGTGGCCAGAGATAAAAATTACAAAAGTTTCTAAGCATATGGGAGGTGGCCTTTCGGTAATTCAGAGCTTTCTGGATAACAAGTTTCCAGATTAATAGATCCTATACCTGTAACCAGACTTACGTCACTTATTAATCGAGAAATTGTTTTCCACATGAATTTGTGCCAGTGACTGCTATGGGTGCTTCATTATGAAGAGTTGCGTAAAATTATTGTGTAATTTGTTACAATACAGAAAAACTGTTGCAAAAGTCTGAAGATGCACTGAATATTAAAGTACTTTGGTTAGAGATTAAAAAAGGAAAGCAGATTCTTGTCCTTGTGGGGGTGTATTGAATGAGGAGAATTAATAACAATACTGGCACTCTGTGCATTCAGAGTGGGTTGTGTTCAACTCTGCAAGACAATAACCTAATATATTAACTGTAACAACACATTTTATTTGCCTTACTGAATTTATGAATTTAAGATTGATAAATAGGAGCCAAGAAAAGCAAAATCAGATGCAGTAACTCAGCAGTGTTGGTACCGTTGGTACTGTGGCACCCTGGGCTGGCCTTTGGTAAAAAATAAAAAACAACCAGTGTAAAAATGTGCCTTGGAAGAACCAAATTTGAATTATTTTCAAAAATTATAAAAAAAAAGCAAAATGCAGACAAGCTGAAAGTTGTTTTAGTATATCAGTTTCCATATCATAGTAAAAGTTAATTTAATTTTGAACATCCTGTCAAAGGAGATTGTGTGGTTAAAAGGATGTTTATTCATATTACCTCAGATAAATTATGTATGTTGTTATGGTTATTCAGTTGTAATATGATAAGAAAAATAAATGCCTCTCGCTCGCCTATGCTGCTAAACTCTCAGATTCTGTAATACACTCACATTTGATGAAATCTTACATTAAAACCTGAACAAATGAAATCCAATGTGCGCATTCAAACAAAACTCAAGTGATAAACACAGTCTGAGGTGGATGAGACTTCTCTTTTTAAATAAATCATGCTTAGAAGATGCCCCCTAGCAATAGTTGTTCTTTTTCTTTTATAAGAAAACAGACTTGTGACCCAGCCCCTTCATTGCCACAGGGTCTTCCAGCACATTGATCCACCTGCAGTGAAAAGGTTAATCTAGTTAGCAAAGTCCACACGCACAATAACAAGCTCCATAAAGCATTGTTTTCTACTTTTTTTCAAAGCTAAAAAAATAGGTGACTGCTCTTTATATAATCCTTAAACATTTTCAAAAAGCAGCAGAAGAACTAGTACAAAGTAATAATATTATCTATCAGACATTCTGCAATGCTACTGATAAAGAAAGCGGATTTACATGTGATTAATGAGTTGCACCATGAAGTGCGTGAAGTCAATGAAGTAAGCAGAATAAAGCAGCATATGTGGCACTACTAACAGTTGTGCTAGCATTGATTTTAATGACAATTTAAGTGAGTCAAGTCCAAGCTTAATCTTTTTTTTTAAACATTTTAAATAGTTGTACTATTGTGTTAAAATATGTTTTTTAAAATATCTTCATTCAATAGTTAATGAGTAAATTAAAGGAGAAGGAAAATTAAAATCACTGGGGATGGCTTACAACTGGATACCCATTTTCCCTTAACCATTAGCCAAGGGAAGGAAAAAAATAAAAAGAAAATGGGAGCATTTTTGACAACTGTATGCAGGCACATTGACTTCAGAGCCTTTCTTTAAGACCTTAAATAGATTTAGTAAATGAATGACCAAATACAGAACCATACAGCACCACTGCTTTGTACCCAATCGTTTAGATAGCTCTGTGTGCATGTACATACAATACAGTATATCACCACCAAGACCAACAGACCTACTCTAGGTTTAGAAAACAAAGAAAGATATTTTTGTTCCGAAGTTTGTATAATGTGCATGGTCCTACTAGAAACACTGTTTACTTTCTTCCTCCCCTGTGTGACTTCCAGTAGGATCAGAAAATGTATCTTCTCAACATGCACTTGCCCAAGCCTTACAGGGAATATAAAATTAAAATTAATTAAATAGTAATTAAAACTATGCACATTCTCCTAGATTGCACGTAGACAAAGCCAAATTGTTGGATTAAAAAAACAGATTTAGTTTATCTTTTTGTTTTTAGAATTATATTCCTTGGAGTGCTGTCATTTGAAGATATATATATATATATATATATATATATATATATATAT
>CM044435.1:104851034-104870648 GCA_024363595.1 Xenopus borealis
TTGCCCTTGATGCTGCTGACTGGCATTGCTTGCTACAGCCAAGTTTATCATCTACAACAAGTCCAAGGTCCTTTTCCATAATGGCTTTTCCTAGTGCAGTCCCATTAAGGGTATAAGTGGCTTGAATATTTTTACAGCCAAGTTGCATGATTTTACATTTATCAACATTGAATCTCATTTGCCACTTAGCAGCCAAGATTGGCAGTTTGTCAAGATCCTGTTGCAAGGATGCCACATCCTGGATGAAATTAATTGGGCTGGATAGTTTTGTGTAATCTGCAAACACTAATACATTACTTACAACACCCTCCCCTAAGTTATTCATGAATAAGTTAAATAAAAGTGGACCCAATACCGAGCCCTGAGGGACCCCACTAAGAACCTTACTCCAAGTAGAGAACGTACCATTAAAAACAACCCCCTGTACCCGATCCTGTAGCCAGTTTACTATCCATGTGCAAATGACTTCATTAAGACCAACATACCTTAGTTTAGAAAGCAGTTGTTTGTGGGGCATGGTAGCAAACACTTTGGAAAAATCCAAATAGATCACATCTACTGCCCCCCCACTGTCCAACATCTTACTTAACTCATGTATTGTACAGGCTACATGTTTTAGAATTTGGATTATTTTGATAAAATGGAGTCTATGGGAGATGACCTTCATGTAATTTGGAGTTTTCTCAATAATCCCATACCTGTACTGGAAACCTGGATAATAAATCCCATACATGTACTGGTAGAGTGTTGCTGATCCCCCCCCAACTATGCGCCAACCTACAAATGCAGGAGATCAGGGTCTCCATGGCTGTAAAATATTTAAAACAATTTAATAATGCATAAAAGTCTGTGTGTTATAAATAACAAGTCTTTAGGCCACTTGAGCAGACTGGGTGGTATAAAAAAATCTTGCAGAGCTCCAAATTCAGCCTGCAGTCTTCTGTATCTACAGCCTTTATCTAAACAAAAAAATCTTTAGTTATTTCAGGAGGACAATAGTTGCAGTTCATAAACATAAGATATAATTAGTTATATATTCTAGTTATCACACATCTATTCAGACAGTTGAGACAGCAATGCAAATCTACACTGCATTTTTTCACCAATATGTGTGAACAGCACAAACATTACTTTGCACTGAACAAGGAGGCTTCATCTGAACCATCTGTTATTTATCAAAGCAGCTGGAAACAATGCAGCACTGTGGGACATTGGTTGTATATCTGCAGTTCCCGTTGAGAGATATATCGAAGACCTAAAAACTATGAATGTGAAAAAGTAATTTTATAATAAAATTACTCTATCCCCTTCTGACTTATCACAATACAGATAAGAGTTTGCATCCCACTTTTTATTCTCATACGTTTCTCTTCACAGCAAGAGTAATATTAACTGTGCTTCTTTGTACACTTTAAAATGCTGGCAGTTTCAGGCAAATCATCATTTTACTGTTTGCACATTTGTCATGCCTATTTATAGATAGTAGGCAATATCTGTATATTAATTTATAATTTCTGGATTTCTGTAAGCTAGTAAGCACACAGTTCTGTTTTCAGGCCACAAACAAATATGTCACACATTCTATTGATTGACCCTCAACCCCAAATGTACAAGTTTGTGCCCCCTACTGGGGTCAACCCAACTGTGCTAATTGCACATTATCTACTCAAATGGCCATATTATGTTTTTTTCCACACATTGCAGTTATATTCACATGCTAATTCACATTTCTATGATTTACATGCAAGTTAGGTGTGAATGGTATTAATTTAGGCAAACCAATGCACACAAAATAAATAATAAAATGGTTACATTTGGTTTGGGAAAAACATACAAAAGACCATAACATTCAGCACCTTAAAATGACCTCCATTGAGTATTTGTGTGTATGTACATATACATTATCTATATACATACCTATATAATTATACACACACATATATACATACATGTACATGTCTATACTAAACTAACTGCAGACCTTAACCTTTAGATTTAATACTTGTATAAGAAGTCATGCAAACCACTATTGACAGGGTAGTTGCCCAGGTGACTGGACTGTAGGAATTGAAAGTGTTGTGGGCATACATCTGTGCCATGAGTAATAACATTGTGCAACTTAATAATGTAATATTATGAGATGCCTCAAATATTGTTTGTACAAAGGAAGTACCCTTTTCATAAAGAAATATTATATATATATTTATAGTTTAGCCTGGGGACCCTTTGTCCAATACTTCTGCAAGGGCTAAGGAGAGTTTAAGGGGAAGATTTATAAAGGGTTGAATAGTAAATTTGAATTTCCAAATCGTTTTTGTAACAAAATTCAACCACGGAAACCATTCTAATTCAAATTCACAAGGCAATTTTCAGCAAGTTAGGAAAACACAGCGCCGCGTGTGAATAGGTGCCGGAGACTTTACATTTTAGTGGGCATGAGACACGAGCAAGCAATTCAGGGAGATTAGTTGCCCCAAAGAAGCGGCGATTAGTCGCCAGGGGACTAATCTCCCTGAATCTTCCCATGTGGACTAGCTCTAAAGGCAAAAATTATCTTTGGATTACAACTGGCATACTATTTTTAATTCCTATCAACAGTTGACAGAAAACAAGAGGTGTAGTTCCCTCAAAACATGGCAAAAAACATAATGTAGTATTACTATTACATACTTGAAAAACAAAATGTTAAGGGAAGATTTATCAAAATAAGCTTACTGCAAAAAGTCACACTTTTTATTTATTCCTATGGGATTTTTTGAAGTGTATTTATACATGGGTGAAAGTCAGTTAATCATTTGATAATTACAGTTCTAAGAATACTATTTAAATACATTGAAATTATTTTTTTTTTTTAGTAACCTCACATTTTTGTAAATCTGCCCCAAGAATTTTCTATAATCAAATGACTCTGATGCATGCTTCATGAAACTCATGGCAACTACTTTATGTATTCATGGGGACAAAGGCAGGTCTCCATACTGTTTTGAAGTGCAAAGACCTGCAGCAATTATTCTACTGAAGGTGCATAGTATAAAGTGCAAAACATGTGGACTTAAGCCCATTTTTTGCACCCTATCTTGCAGGTAGTAAATGAGCCATACTATTATTACGAGCTTAAGCTACTTCTTAACACTTAGAACTTGTTAATTACGGTTAGATACTGCCAATTAGTGATGAGCGTAACTGTATGCCAAGTTTGCTGCGAAAATGACTCCCATAGACTCCAATGGGTGAAAAAATTGTTGCATGTCAAAAAGATTGTCGCCCTAGACTTCAATACATTTCAGCACATTCACTATCACTACTGCCTATGTATAATAAAACCATGTTGTAAATAGGGTCCAACTATTGCATGTTGTAGTTTGTGAACCTACTTCATCCATAGGCTTTAGTTTAGAGGAGGCTGTTTGAGTGTTCATTGCTGATGTAGCAGCATGTCCTGCTGTGGATCCTATACTTAGATTTGGCATGGGAAGTGGAAATAAATGTGGCCTAATAACAAGGCTGTAGTTAACCTTTCCTACTCTCATTTTATTTTCACCTTCACCTATTGCTAATGCCTTACTTTTTATAAATGTGTGTGGTTGTAGAATGAAGACAGGCAGACAGATGAGGGTTAACACAAAAGTTTATGGGATAATTAATCTTTGGCAGCAGACAACCCTGCTCTAACTTTTTAAACATTCCAAATGGTCATGCACAGAAATGTAACCGAATGTTAATTCGTGGATACTAATTCAGATGCTTATCAAATTCTATTACAAAATAGCTTACTGAAGAAAGGGGTGAAAATATTCTTTATTAAATGTTCTTGCATTCCTATACCTCAATGCCAAGATGGTGTGATGTCAATGTAAATTACAATTTTCTTATGATGAGACAATTGTATTTTAATTATCCTTTGGTCTTTTTATAGTTTAGTAGACAAATCTGTAATGATTTGTTAACGGCAGACCCTGTCATTGAGCAATAACCTTTTTCCATTACCCCTTATTAAATTTATTTCCATTGCATCAAGCATATAAGTAATGTATAAGCATGTTGGGTTTTTTTTTAACTAAGCTTTAGGAACACTGTGTAACAGCTTTAGTACCTAATTATAACATGGATACACTGATGTAGTTCTATTCAGCTGGTAGGAATATAAATAATTGATGCCAAAAAAGTAGAACACAGGCACATCAGTGCTAGCTCAGGACAAGTATAAACATTTAGTTATATCAGGTCAAAAGCCCAGATTGGTTGGTACATCTCTACAGTTTTGACTACAAGCACACACTTGCATGTGTTGCACTAATGTATACTCAAGAGGAGGATTACATGGTTTTGTGTTTGTATGGAACTATGGGAAAAACTTTCTAAAATTCGCCAAAAATCCCTCGAATTCCCTCGATATTCGAATGCTTATCGAATAGTTTTAGGCAATCATGCTCGATATTCGATTTCTCGATGAAAGTACTATCAGATACCGATCGGTCAATTTCACACAAAAAAAACGTACTTTTTCCTTCGAGCCTCCGAAAAAGTCGTACTATTCGAACGATCGAGGCGTTTGATCGTACGAATGGTATTCCATAATCGAAGAGGCCAAATGTGCATATTCGAATATCAGAAAAAATCGTACGATTGGTATTCGATCACATTCGATCGAACTTCGAATCCTTCATGTGAACTTTGTAAATTTGCCCCTAAGTGTTAAGGCTTTTGAAAATGCTTGTAGAACATATGTTGTGTCTCCACCGCACACCTCCTTTCCACTCCTTTGTAGTGATGGGCGAATCTACCCAGTTTCGCTTTGCCGAAAAAATTCTGGAAACAAGTCGCGGCACGTTTTTGACGTGTGCCGCTTCATCTTCGGCGCACGTCATTTTCGTTGCGTCGCGTCAAAAAAGATGCGCGACTCGTTTTTTAGATCATCAGGATGAAGGGAGGTTGTACCCCCCGAAACATTGATGGTTTGATAGCATAATAAAATGGGGCACATTCCCAGACTGCAAATACTTGTGTGTGCGGATCTGTTTCTACATTCACACAGTTTTGAAAATGCTTACCATGACAGAATTGCTAAAGTTGTGATGGCAAACAGTGCTTTTTTTCTTCCTGTGGGAAATAGTACAGCTGATGAATGAACAATTGTCTGAAAATACTTTGTCATTGTGAAATTTTGCTGCAGGTAAAACATATAAATTGTGTAGTCACTCCAGCTTGCAGAAGAAGTTAGGAGATTGCTCCTGTGTACATTCACCCTTAATTATAGATGGCATGGTTCCGTAGCACCAACCATGGCCATTTGCTCAAATGAGATATCCTTAAAGTTGTGGCATTGCTTAGAGCAGGGGTTTCTGACTTCTTATGCACATTAGCCGCATTCTAATGTAAATTGAGTTGGGGAGCAACACAAGCATGCAAATCATTCCTGAGGGGTATCAATTAATTAATATGTGGACTGGCAGCCTACTCACCTGTTTTTTATGCAGCCAAAACTTACCTACAAGCCAGAAATGTAAAAATAAGCACTTGCTTTGAGGCCACTGGGAGCAACATCCAAGGGATTGTTAAGTATCATGGTGCACAAGAGCCACTGGGGAATCACTGGTTTAAAGCATAGATCATGGTAGCCTTACAAATAAATGTACATTTTCATTAAAGTGAAACTGACACTAAAAACTTAATTTTAACATATGAATGTACATTTAGGGGCAAATTCACGAAATTCACGTGAAATAATCGAAGCGCGATCGTATTAGATCGAATTACGATCGTACAAATTTTTTGTGAAATGCAACCTGGCTGTCCAATCTCAGCCTGTTAGTTACAGTTTCTAATGCTAATGGAGTCCTGCTGCACAAATATGGCAGCCCCCTCATACAGGAACATGGGGGGGATAAGACAGGTAATGTAAAAGCATCATGCAAATACTTTATGGCAAAGTTAGAAATAGCTTTTAAAGCCAATATTATAAGAGATGTGAAAAAGAGTATAATTTCAGGTATCAGTATCTCTTTAAGGGAAATTAATGTTTCAAACCTGTATTTAAAATATATTTTTCACAGTATTTACACATAAGTTTCCCAGAAAGTTCCACAGTAATAGTTTACTTTGCTATGACAGGATCACAGAACAACATATTATTTTTATATGGAAAATCTAGTAAAGTAAAGCAAATGCCAACTTTACTATATTTTCATTCATTTATTGTAAGTGTGTGCATAATTAACTACAGTGATATTTAAAATGGTATCTGTGTTATTGCTGGCAAATTGTATGTTAAGGCCATGTACTTAATGTGAAGAACATCAATAGCCATAAAACAGGATGTTTAATTTATAAATAATGTTGCTATTATTTTCCAAGCAAAATGAAAGACCATTAAACTTTATTGAAGAGCTGGAACTTAATTAATTTCTGTGGATAGAAAAAAATACTTCCTCTTCTGGATTAAATGACACATTAGCATACGGAAATTAAAATGTAATTTGTGGAGTGCTCTGCTCCAACATGTAAGTGCAAATACCTATATAACTTTTTTCTTTTTTTGTATTTATTTGTTGCTCTGATTAAACAATTATTGCTTGTCTACCTTTTCTAATTGTATAATCATATGTTAAACTAGCACCTAAGCACAATAGGGTTCACCTGATAAAAAGATATGACTTGGAAGGGGTGCGTCAGTAATTCCATGGCAAACATTCACTGAATCCGTGATGGCATCTCTGCATCTAATTTTTTGTGGGAATAGACCCTCAATGTCAAGTTCTCCAGTGGCCCCGAAAAGGACCAGCCTGACACTGACTGCTACAGTCCTAACTACTGATCTAGGTTATATGTGATTATTTAAGGGTTATTGAATACTCCTTTATTTCCGTGTTATCTGTATGTTATCTCATTCATCCAGGTCATGGTATATCTAACACAAGTAACTCAAAGCAAATCGACTGCAGCAAGATAACACCCTTAGCAGCAGAATGAAGCTCATTCCTAACAAGTATATTTGTTGATAGATTTGTGCCTTAAAGGGGTTGTTCACCTTTGAGTTAAATTTTAGTATAATGTAGAGAGTGATATTCTGAGACAATTTGCAATTGGTTTTCATTTTTTATTGTTTATGGTTTTATAGTTATTTAGCTTTTTATTCAGCAGCTCTCTAGTTTGCAGTGTCAGCAGTTTGGTTTCTATGCTACAAATTACCCTAGCAACCCTGCATTGATTTGACTAAGAAACTGGAATATGAATAGGAGAGGGACTGAATAGAATGATAAGTAATAAAAAGTGGCAATAACAATACATTTGTAGCCTTACAGAGCATTTGTTTTTAGATGGTGTCAGTGACACCCATTTGAAAGCTGCAAAGAAACAGAAGAAAATTGCAAATCATTAAAAAAACATCAAAAATAAATAATGAAGACCAATTGAAAAGTTTCTTAGAATTGGCCCTTCTACAATATACTAAAAGTTAACTTGAAGGGGAACCACCCCTTTAACACCACATACTTCAAATAAAAGGACCTTTTCACAAGTTCACAAGGGAAGATGTCAACGGGAACAAACATGCTTTTTTGGACGGTTTAATATGAATCCAAGAGGGGGGTAACTTAAAAACTGAGGTATACAGGAAACCTACTCATACGGATCAGTATCTGTTGTTCAATTCCCACCATCCGCTGGAACACAAACTGGGTGTCATTAGAACTCTGCACCGCAAGGCGTAATATATGGCAATTGATACAGAGAAAGGACAAGGAGCATAAACATCTCAGAGGAGCTTTAAAAGCGTGTGGCTATCCAGACTGGGCTTTTGTCAAAACAGCAACAACCAAGCCCAACAGGAACATCAAAAGATATATCTGCCCAGAGACCCATAGTAAGCAAAACATAATGATCCCATATGTAGCTGGAGTGTCAGAGAAACTCAGGAGGATTTTTAACAAACACCACATCCCTGTGTTTTTCAAACCTAGCAACACACTGAGACAAAAACTGGTACACCCAAAGGATCCAACGCCTAAGGGAAAACAAAGTAATGTAGTATACACAGTCCAGTGTAGCGATGCGTGCCCTGATCTATACATTGTGGAGAAAAAACAACTGCTCTGTAAGCGAATGGATCAGCATAGGAGGGAGGACTCTGCAGGGCAAGACTCGGCTGTTTTTCTACACTTAAATGGCAAGGGACACTCTTTTTAAAGATAGCAATGTCCAAATTTTGGATAAAGAAGACTGCTGGTTTGAAAGAGGTGTGAAAGAGGCGATTCATGTTATGGTGGAGAAACCATCCCTGAACAATGCTGTTCTAGCATTTGTACCCCAGCGGTTGCAGAAGTATTCACATATCCATTCATGCAACTCTCACAAGTAACACCTGTGTCTAGGAGTTGCATGACACATTGGTAATCATATCACAACTACACAGAATCAACACCTCTGTGAATTTCAGATGTCACCTCTCTGAAGAGTTACACTGTGCCATTGTGATTGGATTGTTGGAAGAGTCTATGGGGTATATTTTTCAAAGAGTGAAGTTAAGAGTGAAGTTCCTCCACTAGAGGGAAATTCTGCCACTTTCCATTCATTTCTATGGGTTTTTTAAAGGTGTATTTATCAAAGGGTGAACTTTCACTTCCCCCATTAATAAATAGGCCTTTCAAAATCCCATAGAAATGAATGGAGAGTGGCAGAATTTCCCTCTAGTGGCGGAACTTCCCTTTGATAAATTTACCCCTATATTCCAATAACTCCCCTACACCCGTCAGTTGAACTGAAGAAACTTCTTGGATGAGCAGTGAAATGTCTTCATTAAAATTTCTCTGCAAGTCCAGTTGTTTTGAGTTACTTGTGTTAGATATGTATGACAAATATTAGTGTCTTCTATGGCCATTCTGTGGTGACAACTCTCTTAAGTCAGCATGGGCCAGAAAGCCCAAATTTGTATAATTTTCAGGGGAAAATTCATATTTTACCTACTTAAAATTTTGGCCAGGATTTCAGTATATTCAAAGATGGTGTTGCAGAATTTGAGTATATTGATTATTTAGAACGCAGATAACTTAGCGTTCCAGAGCTGAGCCGATAATATGAAGAAATAACTTGTATGAATACAACCACATTTGTAGACAGTGTAGTTAAACACACACACATACACAAAATCAAAAGCCTCTTTGAAATCTTTAAATTCCTATCACTCTGGTTGTTCAAAAGTTAATAGTAAGACTGCAGCATACACTTATTCAGTTAAGATTCCTTCACCTCCTCTAGCCCCCTTGGCCCTTCCCTCAGAAATGTACTTTTTTATTATGACTACTGAGCGTGCTCTGTTCTTTTCAGCTCAGATTACTAAACATGCCTTCACCTCCTCTAGCCCCCTTGGCCCTTCCCTCAGAAATTTACTTTTTTATTCTGACTACTGAGCATGCTCTGTTCTTTTCAGCTTTTCAGTCTAGCTGCCAATGAAGAGATGGCATTGATGGTTCCCATAGAAACTCTGCTGTAGATGTCTGCTCTTATTTTTGCAGATGTCTGCTCAATCTGCAAACAGCATATGCAATGGGATGTATCAGAAGGAAAATGGCTGCTATTTATTTTAGAAAAATGTGATGGTACTATGGAATGAAAAAGATATAGGCAATACAAAGTATGCTCCCATTTTGGTGGGGGAGATGTGCCAAATTTCTTTATATAGTATGATAGGAAAATGTAGGATTTGCAAGTATAGGGACCCTGGGATTTGTGTTAGTTAACTCAGGCAGTTCCCCTCTATAAGGGAACTCTAGTAACTCAGGCAGCTATGTCCCTTTTCCTGGGTCCAGATCAGTTCAAGGGATTTGGCCACAAGGTGGCATAGTTTAAAAGTATAAAAGGGTTTAGCCCCATGTGCTCAGGGTCTTACTCCTGGGAGAGATGGTACAGGGCCAGGGATTTGGTTCCTTGAAAGTTAGGTTTAGCCAGTGGTAGTACAGATGCAGTCACTTGGATTTGTGTGTTAAATGTGTTGTGACTTAACTCATCTATCCCATTTATCCCACTTAGCACAGAATATTGTGTCACAGCATCCCATCCAATTAAAGAGTTCACCATTGAAAACAATGGTACTTCGGTATGCTAATGAAAAGGTTAAATGCATTAAATGAGTTAAGATAACTTTGGCTAACACAGTTTCTTCAATTAGCCCTGAGTCACGACGCATTTAACTTACAAATCCAAGTGACTGCATCTGTAGTTCCTGTGATAGTCACTCTAGGAGTGAAAGACAGCTCAGGGTAGCTATAGAGCAGCCGTGGCTCCATTGAGGAGAAATAATGGGGTTAGGACCCTATGGTATGTAAACCACTAGATCAGGAACTACAGTGGGTGAGTTGAGGACCAGATGGGGTGCCAAGACCCAAGATCTTAAGTTGAATACATTGGGTGAGGTGAGGACCTATTTGTGGTGCCAAGAAACAAGACCCCAGGCTGTGAAGTCCAGGACCTAGTGCTATACTCCGGAAAGGTGACATTATCTAGTGAGGGGGTAATTATCCTGTGAAGCATTGCTGCAGGCTATTTGCATTGCATTCTGTCTATCTCATAACATACAGTATCCCTTTGGAGGGGTTATCAAAGTATTCTACTCAGTGTCGGACTGGCCCACCAGAATACCAGGAAAACTCCCGGTTGGCCAAGGTGTCAGTGGGCCCTCATGCTGCTAAACTTTTGGCCAATTTCATGGCCATTTCCTATTTCTATGAGAACAAAGAGGCTAAATAGATGGAATCATTGATTATAGTATGTAAAGAAAACAAACTAGGAGAATAAAGGTTGATTGAGGAGATGAAGAATATTAGTACTGAGAGTGGGCCCCTGGTCTAAGGTTTTTGGATGGGCCCCTGGTCTAAGGTTTTTGGGTGGGCCCCTGGTCTAAGGTTTTTGGGTGGGCCCCTTGTGTCCCAGTCTGATTCTACTAGTATGTTCAGTTCAATAAATCAGTTGGAGTTTGCTTCAAAGAAGAGGGCTATACATGTCTTTAAAACTAAACTCTGGCCAAATAGAGTGCCATAATGTATACAAAAAAAAAAAGCCAAGAGAGACATGAGTGCTATTACAGAGACAGCAATAAAATGTGTATGAAATGGTCCCTTAGGCCAAACAAAGTTCATGCATCTGTTTTATTTACTAAATCTGTTTAATTTCATAGTAGGTCCCTGGCTGACTAATAAACATCTCCCAGTGGAGCAGAAACAATGCACCAGTCATCATTAGGGCTCCTGATAAAACAATGTTTATTAGTCAGTCAGGGACCTAGTATGAAATTGACTCATATTGGCCAGTGTGTATTCTATCATGGCAATGGTTTTGCTCTTGTATAGCCTAGTGATATCTTTGAAACCATTTTGTTTTCTAATGTCCAGCAAAGCATGAGTGAGCGTTTTCCTGCAAATAACTTCCTCCTGTTGTTCCTAACAGAATGTACCATAAGTCCTATACAGACCATGCAGAATAAAGTAGGATCTTTTTTACTTTGCAAATAAATAATGAAATACTCTCTGTATACAAGGGCAAGCTATCTGAGCTTACATTAAGCCCCCTAGTTATTTTACATCCTGTACATATTATGATGAATAAATTATAACCCACCCCCAAAAAAGAAACAAAATGGGTTGATCCGATAAATTAATCTCTTTTACTTTTCAACTGAGTTTTTTTAAGAAGGCAAACATGAGAAAGTGCTCTGTAAATAAATAACATCTGTACCTGCCAATCTAAATCAATATTTGTACAAATATTATCAAAATGTCTACCATGTGCATTCTATAAAAAGACAGAACAATCTGTCATAAAGATACAACATATGTTGGAAGGTAGGTTGCTAGTGAGTTACAGATTTTCTATTCCATGCTCTGCAGTTTTAAAGTGTGCTGGATGAAGAAGAAGAATAGTATACTAATTGTATGCTGAAAACATAAAGCACTGTGGGCCTAAGCTGTTATGTGCACATTACAGTGCAGGTGGTGAGCAGTGTTCTGGAACCTACATCTGCAGCAACAAGACTTATGCTTCAGAGTTGTTTTTGTATAATTGCTGAAAGCCCACTGCTTTTTCCTTTTATTCTCTTTTCACCCTGCTGTATATTTCTATGTGTTATTAGCTATTTGAGTTTCATACAGATGTCAATAATATTCCCTAAGAAATGCCAGGGAATACTAACATTTAAGGATAATATTCTAGAAGAGCCACTGCATGTAACTTATAAGTGGTGGCATTAAAATGTTCTGTATGCAATCATTTAATATAAGCCCTCTGCACAAATTTTTCCCTTTTAAAAGTCAAATTCTAGCCTTATTTATGAAATATAAGGCAACCGTTTCAGTAGTATAACTGAGAGCACTTTGCCCAGCTTGTGGAATTTAAATGAAAAAGCTGTGATTGGGGGGGGGGGGGGGGGGGGGGGGGGGGAAGGATGTGGTTCCTTTTCCAGGATATAGCCACACTTACATTGATTGAATGGCATTGTCTGAGAGACAATAGCATCCAAAACAAATGGGGATACCCATTCTGCCTGATTGCCAGGAAGGATAGAATAAAATGTGTATTGCACTCACATCATGATGGAGACCTTCTTACACAATCTACAGTAAAAAAATTACATTATCAGGATGGGAAGCCCCCATTGATCACAATTTGTAGCTAGATACTAGATAAATAATTGTATGTAAGCAATTTATGCAGTTTTATTTGCATGATTAAGTCAATAAATATGTTGGCATTGGTGCAAAAATGGAACAGAAGTTGGGAATAATTACTGCTTAAGGCCTAAATAATAACACTCATATTATTTTTATGTGTGATTTATTTTATCATTTTCATTACCATGGATATTTATGGTTGCAGAGACGTCAGAACTATTTTTCTCCACACAATAGTTTGTTTTTGGCATGGCAAATCTTCCCATATTCAATTTAATGCTATTGCAAAAATGTAAGACCAGAAAACGATAAAAGAGCATACACTACCGACAAAAGGAATATGTTTTGATAAGAGAAATCTTTAACACCATCATAGCTTTGTGCAGGATTATCTGAAATCTCCCACAATGATTGTTTGATGCAAGTTCTAACCTATAGTAATTTGCCAAGCAGATATGAAGAATAAAGCTTTGTTGTGTAAAAAACATAACCCATTTAATCACATCATGTCATTTGTGTCTCTCATTTCATAAACACATCAAAGTTTGTATTTTCAATAAAATATGTTGAATACAATACTAATATGTTGTAGAACTTATCCTTGTCAGATGTGCAAACAAAGAAAATTTTGAGTTGTCCTGCGATATCATGAAAATTGCTACAAATACACCATGTCAAGCTGTTTTTATATTATAATTAGCCACCCAATGATTAACTTCTGTAGCACTATAGACACTGGGGTATGTTAACTCCTGCTGCTCTTCAGGCAGAAAGCTGCTACATACAGTATTGAAGATGGGACTTAAAGGACAAGGAAAGTCTAAAATAGAGTGAGGGTAGAAATGCTGTATTTTATTTAGTAAACATAAACATGAACTTACTTAAGTTCACATTTTATACGTATTTGTGGAAGATAATCACATTACAGAAGTTTGTCATGAGAAGGGGACCTCTCAAGTTGACCCTACGGCTTTAGCCATCCCATTGAACCCCATTATTATAAACCTAAATAAAACCAGGAGACAGAGATGGGTGTAAAATGGCCACAGCATTAATTCACATTTTATTAAATAAATAGGACCTTGCTATCTTAACCCGAGGCAATGTTCTGAAGCCAGAATTTAAGAGATTGCTTCTGTGCTCTGCCACCAACATGAGATAAGCTCAGCAGCCCTGCTGCTGGACCTTCATCTACAGTGTGTCAATGATAGGAAATCCAAGCAGGCTGCCCCCTAGCACAAGCAGTAGTAGCCTCTGTATCAACCAATAAACCCTGCAGTCGAAGGAGAGAACCTCCTTTCTTCCTCTTCGAAACTTACCTGTGCAGTACTCTGGCAAGGTCCTAACGCTTCTGTGACAAATAAAACTTAAAATATATCATATGTGCACTGATTCAGAGGAAGGCAAAAAACCCAGCCTGGAGCCAGTGCCAATTATGCTTCAAGAGGGGAAAAATGCCTTCCTGACCCCAAAGGCAATCAGAAACATTCCCTGGATCAAGTATTTGACATTATTAATTTAACATAAATTTATACAATCCAGATTCTCACAATTATACTGTATAAAGATACACCACAAATACACCAGATTCACCAAAAAGTAACAACAAATTCAGGAAAAACTGCCATATTCATCATTAATAGATATGAAAACATAAAGAAAACATTTTGCAAAATATGCATAATTGGGGGGGGGTTTGGGTCATTTCTACCTGCTCAGACAAGGAAGTGAACTGCTTCTTCCCCTGACATTGCATACCTCTCTGACTCTGCCACTAGGCTTGGCCATATCCTGCTTTAATTTAGTCCTTCTCCCCTAAACACAGCTACATGTGATTCTGCCCATCTCTAACCCAGAACAGAATATTTTGGCTGTTGGTCATTTGGATCCCTTCTCATGCAATCCCTGCACTTATAGCCACAGGGCTATGTACTGTATGTCCACAGTGTACCAGGATTTCTGGGAGGCCCATTTATCAACATTCTGGTTTTAGATGTTTTTAAAACAACACATTTTCTCTAAAACATTACCCTCATTTAGCCTTAATTCACTGGGATCTCTTTCCATGGCTTCCACTACTACTGTATGTGCAGTACAATCTAAGTTAACCTAGCACATCTCTCACAAAGCTAAACTTTACACAGTAGAAGTTAACTTTTACAACACTTTTTAAAACATGGGCCCCAGTCAATATAGTCTTACTAAATCCATAAATCACAAGCCATTTTTGATGCATACTGTTTTGTGGGCATGTGCCTTTTTTTGCATAATTCCAAGAATTAGCATGCTGCTTTTGGTGGGGGGGGGGGGGGGGTTCTTGCATGCAAACTATGTACTTGCTTACTACTATTCTTTCAAAATGGCTTATTTTCATGAGTCTAATGTGGGGGAAATCGTGTTCAATGGAACATTTTAGCTACCAAAAACCTAGTCCAGTTTATTCTAGATTAAAGGAGAACTAAACCCTAAAAATGAATATGGCTAAAAATGTCATATTCTATTTACTGAACTTATTGCACCAGCCTAAAGTTTCATCTCTTCAATAGCAGCAATGATACAGAATTTCAAATTTGTCACGGGGTCACCATCTTGGAAAGTGTCTGCGACACTCACATGCTCAGTTGGCGTTGAGTAGATTTTGAGAAGCTAAGTTTAGGGGTTGTTGCAAATTATCAAGCAGAACATGAGGTTGGCCTGTAATATAAGTTAATGCTACAATGCTGATTATTACATTTTAAAGCTAGTTGCATTGGTGTCTGTGCTGCCACTTAGTAATTATCTATATTGATTACTAATCAGCCTTATATTGTGACATTTCTATTCTATGTGTATTGTATATTGTGAGTAGGTCCCTAAGTTCAGTAAATGACAACAGCACAGAGCATGTGCAATGAATCAGCAGAAAATAAGATGGGGAGCTACTGGGGCATCTTTGGAGGCACAGATATGTACTGCTAAAGGGTTGTGGTTGCCTTGGGCTGGTACAGAAGCTCAGAACATAATGTACAAAAGTTCTAGCTACTGTACTTAATTTAATTAAGCTTTAGTTCTCCTTTAAGCAAAACCACATAGCTTAGATCCAGGCTATTCCTTCTGTAAAGATTCCACCTAATACATTTTAATATGTATAAAAAGCTTCCTTAAATCGGAAACTTGATAACAACTTGTAATTTGTCTGATCTAATTTGTTACTGCTTTAAATAGAATGCTATTTTGTATCTGATGTGTAAATGAACATAAAGGGACATAAAGGGGCTGATTTACTAAAGGTCGAATTTCGAAGTAGAAAATACTAGAAATAAATAGAAAATTCGGCCATCAAATTAAAAGCCTTCGACTTCGAATATCGAAGTTGAAGGATTTTTCACCGAATATGGCATTAATGCGATTAAAGAAAAATCGGTCACTCAAACGATAAAATCCTTCAAATCGAACGATTCGAAGGATTTTAGCGTACGATCAAATGATTTTTCTTCGATAAAATTAAACTTATAAAAATGATCTAGAAGGTCCCTATAGACTAACATAGCACTTCGCCAGCTTTTATTTGGCGAAGAACTTCGACAGTACTTCGAATTTCAAAGTCAAAGGATTTTACTTTTCAACCATTCGAATAGAATGGTTGAATGGTCGAAGTAACCTATTCGATGGTCGAAGTTTTTAAAAAATTGACTTTGAACATCTAATTTTTTGCATTCAAATATTCATTCGACCCTTAATAAATCAGTAGTGATGGGCGAATTTATTCGCCAGGGGCGAATTCGCGGCGAATTCCCGCGATTCGCCGCTGGCGAATAAATTTGCGAAACTGGCAAATAAATTCGCCCAAAAAAATTCGCGGGCAAAAACGAGTCGCGCGTCGTTTTTGACGCGATGCGCCGAAAACCGCGCGACGCGCGACGAAAATAACGCGACACGTCGGAAACGACGCGACGCGTCAAAAACGACGCGACGCGCGTCAAAAACGGCGAAAAATTTGCGAATTTCTCTGGAAATTCGCGAATTTTTCGGCGAAGCGAAACACGCCCGTTTCGCCCATCACTATAAATCAGCCCCGAAGTGTTGACAACAAGTATTGACCATTGCATTATACATCTTATTTCATGGCTGTTTTCCCAGGGAGTTCACTCAAAGCTTTTCATTGAATGATACCTACTAATCCCACCTCGTGGACCAGCAGCCAGCAACTTGACAATATATTGAAAATATTTTCTATTTTGAGAACAGAGCTGTGATTGGTTACTCAAATCTCACTGTGCTTTTGTTGAGTGACAGTTACCAACATGTGCCCTGCTTTATTTGTCAAATAAATAACTCCTTTAAAGGATCCAAAAACGGCTTCAATGTGCTTTTTTTCTACATTTAGCAAATTGCATTATCATGGGATAAACAATGAGAGGGATTTATATTTTAAGGTTTGTGTCCCCATTACTAGAAGAGACTATCCTTATAATATTACCCTTTTATTTCTAAACATTTAGAAACTTTGAATTAAGATCACATCTATTTAAATTTTACCCCTTAGGGACACAGTTTATCTATTCATTAGATACTTCAAAAGGTACTGTACATCAAAATTTAATTTATAGCAACAGTAACTATTAAAGCACAAGTATATCTAACTCTTCGGTAAAAGAAACAAATTTAAAAAGCTCCGTTTTCTTCCTACAACATATTTATAAGCCATGGAATGTCAAAAAAACTTTTTTTTCAATTCTTGTTCTTATTTACTTTATGTGGAAATGCAATTTTGTTCAGTTTTGCTTATTGGAATATGCTAGTTAGATGTATCATTGCAGAAAGTGATTGTATGATTGTAAGATTTAATGAGGCAGAAAGGCCAAAGAATGACTGACCGTCAAATGGAAACCCTCAGTAGAAGGCCTGCTTCTATGCACCCTCTGTTCAATGAAAACAAAATGAGGGTGGACATAGTTTCTAAAGATATTTTATTACAACCATTGCTGTACAATTTTCTACTGATGTGAAACCCTTAACTTGTCTTGTTAGTTGTGAAGCATTCTCATTAGTTTCACTCCTTAGTGGGAAGTAAATTTAAGGGAAAATTAGGAACTTTAGGGCTCATTTATGACCGCAAGTGCAGTTTGCAATGTGTAATTCAAGTAACCGAAGACTTGTATGGAGGTTAGTGTTTGTTGAAAATGTGCTTGCAATTCAGCATCATTTCACTAAAATGTATTTATTTTTACTAAAGAAAATTGTACCTCAGCTATAGGAGGGCCAAAGCGGTGTGACTAACAGGCAACACATTGGGGCAGATTTATCAAGGATCAAAATTTGAGTTTTGGGAGTATCTAAAAACTCCCATAAACTCAAAATTCGATAAAAAAATGGCCAAATCGATTAGAACATTTTCACAAAAACATTTACCAAATGACTCCAAATTGATTTTAGGAGGTCTCCCATAGGCTAAAACACCAATTCGGCAGGTTTTAGATGGTGAATAGTCAAATTTGAATTCTTAAAGGGACAGTACATGATAAATTTCAAAATTTGAATTTCTATTTTTTTTCCAATTCAAATCGAATTAGGACTATTTCCTAGTTGAATTACACTAATTCAAATGTGCTCCTTTGTGTGCAAAAACACTTGATGTGTTGCAGTGTTGGGATGGGGTAAGTGCATTGGGCTGGGGCAGCTTAAGGAGAGTATTTTACTAAATGGAGGTTGCAGTGCTGCATTATTAGAAATACTGACACATTTCCTAAAAGTTATAAGACCACATCCGTATCCCTTTAAGTATAAATTTAGGATATCCTCATTAAAAAGGATAAACATTAAAGGGGCACAATTTATATGAACACACAGTGGCCATAGACGCACAGATAATTTCGTACATCTACTTATTAAATGCAACAAGATGGATGTCTTTTTTAACAGAGTATTTATTTTTACGTTTCTGTTCTCTACAGTAGAGAAAACACCAGAGGGGATTGGGGCTGGTGGTTTATTAAAGCAAAATGCTAATAAAAGTCATATTATGCTACTGTAACAGCCCCTGTCTGTAAGTGTGAGTTGTATGTAACTTGAGGACTCCCTTTATTTTATTAAATTGCTCTGTTACCACTTAAATGTTTAACATTGATCCCTGTTCCATTAATTCTACACTTCTGATATCTGTATTGAACTTTGTCAATCTGGCTATAGTGCAAAGTACCCAATGGGGATTAATTTGTATTAATGTGCAGTGCTGTGTACACAAAAATATGTATACTGTATGAATTAATTTCTGTTTTTGTCCATATTCCAAGCATTTGTCTGTAGTTCAGAGCCAATATGTGTTTATTAAAAATAATCTGATATTTTATTGCACTTGGACAATATGACTATTGTGCAAAGTACATAACAGTGATTAAACAAACAATAGAATAGCATCTGAAAAAAAGCTATAACCTTTCCATACAAACTGATAATGGTACATAGATAAAGGGTTACATAGTTAAATCAGATTTAAAAAAGACAAAGTTCATCATTTTCATAAATTATATGTACCCATATATATACTAACTATAGAGTTTAGTATCACAATAGCCTTTGCTATTATGTCTCTCGAAGAAATCACCCAAGCCCCTCTTAAAACATTAACAGAATTAGTCATCACAGTATCAACCGGCAGTGCATTCCACAACCTCACTGTCCTTACTGTGAAGAACCACCTACGCTTGAAATTAAAGTCCATTTCTTATAGACTGAAGGGGTGGCCTCTGGTGCGGTGATCCTCTTTATGGGTATAAAGGTCCCCTGCTATTTGTCTATAATGCCCACTAATGTACTTGTAAAGTGTAATCATGTCCCCTCGTAAGCGCCTTTTTTCCAGAGAAAACAACCCCAACCTTGACAGTCAACTGCACTGCATACTTCAAGTGAGCTTAAACTCCAAGGAAAGACGGCACTCCGATAAGGGAAACAGGTTTATTACTGATTAGGGATGCTAAGC
>CM044435.1:104882118-104892735 GCA_024363595.1 Xenopus borealis
CCTTTTATTTTCAAATGTTGCTTGCATAATTGCTTTTTTGGCTGCTTAATTGGCCTTGTTGTAATTAATAAAAGCTTTGGATAATTCAGCCAAAATTTAAATGTTTTAAATCCCGATGCTAAGCATTTATAAAATAATCTAGGTTTTGCTTTATTTTATCTACCTTTGTTTAATACAAATGCAGGCCGCTCCATATGTTAGGGAAAAAAAGAGTGTTTATTTTTTAATTTAAAATACTTCCAAGCACCTATTAAAGGTAACATAAATGGCTTGTGTTCAGGAGTCAAGTGTCCAGTATGCAGGGTGTCTAGTGTCACAGGGGGGTCCAGCATTCAGTTAACTGAACAAGAGTATATGCATCCTACTAATCTAGCTCCAATACTCCTCCAACAGTAACTGGCTTGCTTAAAAAACCCTGCACTTCAAGTACCTCCTAATTGTTAATCCTGCAGGGGTTCTTAAAGAGCTCACAACCTAAAGAAAGAGGGGGGTATATTGTTTCCATGCAGGATATATACCCTATATACCAGGCTTGTAGATAAATAATGCTCAGATTTACATTTGCCCAAAAATGTGTTCCTTTGCTTTTTCTGGAAACACTCAAGCAGGTAATGTGGGGAAATAATTTCTTACAAAATTTGCCAGCATCTACTTGTATGTACATGCCCAAAATTCCTGCAGACCAAGCAGTCAATGATCATCATGAGCCAATATATTCCAGTATGGGATATATGTTAATACAGGGGTGGTTTTCCAAAGAAACATGGATTTATTAAACAACTCCATAATCGCTGAAACACTCTCCAAAGTGAAAATAAAGAGAATGGCAAATTTTAATTACAAATAGTAAAAATCAAAATATCAGACTTTGAAAACTGAGGGGATCAGTTGCTGTAGTTTTGAGGAGGTAGCTCCCAAAGCATCTGGAGGCTAAAAAGTAATGTGTGGAAGTCATTTTGACAGTAAAAAGTGGAACCAGTGCTATTTGATTTGTGTTTAGTTGCATAATATGCAATTGCATCAGTTACAGTTCCCTCTATTGTTCATAATGATGATGCAATTCAGGGAAAAATATGGTGGGTGTGATTGAAATTGCACTTCCATTATGCAATTGAAGTTTTAAGGAGTTGTAAATGACTCAAAAAAATAAGAATTATTTGTTTTAATAGGACCCAAATGGGAAATAGTTTTGAGAAATCTTCTAGATAACATATTTAAAAATAACTATGCCCAGGGACCATCATTTATGTTGGATGGTGTTATACAGTGTAATAGGGGCAGTTTAGTAATATTGTACAGTGATGTATAAAAAGGCCAGGTTTAACATATAAAATATGACTGTCAAAATATTCCAAAAGCCAGATTCTGCTTTTATGTGCAAAACACGGTTGCTGTGAGACCTTCACTTTAGTGTGAACTACATTTAGCTGCACATGTTTATTGCAATACCTTGTAACCATTAGCCCAGGAAATAAGCCTAAATACTATTTTATTAACCAAATGTGTGAAACACATACACTTTATGTAACCAAATTATTTCAACATGTTTCCTTTAAAGTGACCCAGTAGGATACATGTCAAACAGAGAAGCAACTTTTATTCCTGTAACATGATACATTAGAGCTTAGCAAAAGTGTATTAGACAAGATTAAGTCAATGTTTGGGTTACACACCACATAACAGATGGCAGAATTAAAAAAAAACACATTTCAACTTTTTGTAGTGGCCCTTTACTTCTTTTCAAGTGGTCAGAATATTTCTGCTCTAAAAATACAACAAATATCATTGAGTTGAGAGAATCTACTGGGAAGGCTGGAAACCTTCACATTTCTATAAACAAAGTCTTTAAATAGGGAGAAAGGTAACAAGGGCTTGAATTTCTTTATTTAAATGAAGGGCATAATATGATTCAATTCCCAATCTCAAATTTTAAACGTATTATGCGTCACTGCATTTTACATTTACGGAAATGGGAGCTTGGGATTGATTGTCTGCAGGCTACGAGAAAATAACTAGCCGGCTCTGATTTTTTGCACCTGCTGTTTTCATTAAGATTACAATTTCAATCTTGTTTTTTCCCAATAAAAATAAGCTTGTACTACCAGTACTACACAAATTAACTGGACAGCATCATATTCCCTGAGTTGATTACAAACATTTCATTTAGCACAAGTAAGTGCTAGTCTTCATTTCCTGTTTGATTAAACTTCAGTTGACAATCCTTTCATCTGGAAAAAATTTACTTAAATCTGAGGCTGCATCCAATACAAGAGGGGAAAAGACAATTATTGGAACCATGAAGTATGGACCATGAATCTGAAGCTATGGATTCCTCTTTAAGGGCCCTTACACTTGGGCGTTTTCGACCTGTGCTCCCCACAGCCGCAGGGGAGCGCAGGTCTAGATGCACCTCATTCTTTTCAATGAGGTTGTACCCACGAGATGCGTGTAAGCGACGAACGCAGGTTCAGATGCAGCATGTTGCATCTGAATCTGCGTTTGGTGATTACATGTGTCTCGTGGGTACAACCTCATTGAAAAGAATAAGGTGTGTCTAGACCTGCGCTCAATGGCTACACAGCAGCTTGTTTATATAAACTATAGTAGTGTTTCTGAAGCAAACACACAAGTTTTACCAGGACTTCATTATATTGTCATTGCTTTAAAACACTTTCATTTTTTTGGTGTTACTGTTCCTTTAAGGCATGGTTCTAGGATAATATGGACCTTGTAACACAATTGCTGGAATTGCAAACTGGAAAGCTGCTGAATAAAAACCTAAACAACTAAAAAACAACAAATAATAAAAGAAAAGAAAACTAATTGTGAATTGTCTCAGAATATCCCTCTGTGCATCATATTAAAGGTTAATTCAAAGGAGAACCCCTTTAAAAATTCTTTGCAATGTAATGGTTAGTGATGGGCGAATCTGGGGTGTAATGTCACCTCGTCTTGTTTTGGACATGGGTGTCCGTTTTTGGACGCGGGCGAATAGTTGCTAGGCAAAATTCTCCTTGCGTTTCACGAATTTATTCGCCTGCGGTGAATCACTGGAATTTGCTGAGAATTCGGCCATCACTAGTAATGGTAGCTCAGTGATGCTTATATCCTATCAGGGATACACTATATAATTTGTACAGGATACTGAGACAAGTTACAATAAGTCCTTCTTCTTGGTTTTAAATGTGTGAGAAGTTCAAATGGACAAGCTTAGGGAATCCTAATATTGACAATTGCTCATCAGCAATCAAAATGCAGTATGAAGCGAAGAAAAATAGGTCTGCGTATCTGTAATATCTAGGGGTATTACCCATTTAACGAAGCAGAGAGGGATAACACAATGTTTGGCATCGGATAACATGCTTCCTTGAATAAAGTAGAAACTGTTGAATAGTTATGGGCGAAACGGGCGCGTTTCGCAGAAAAATTCGCGAATTTCCAGAGAAATTCGCGAATCGGCGAAAAATTCGAGAAACAAGTTGGTGGCGAATTTTTGGCGGCAAATTTTTCCTGCCATTTCGCTAATTTATTCGCCAGGGGCGAATCGCGGGAATTCGCCGCGAATTCGCCCCTGGCGAATAAATTCGCCCATCACTACTGTTGAAGGAAGGCTGTTGCTGCTCTGAAATATTATGTTGTGCAAGTCAGTATGCAAAGGACAAAAGTTGTACAGACATGGCATTTGTTTTTGCACTTTGCATCCTGCCTTGTATGGTAAATAAATTACAGTAGGTCTCTGCAAAAGCCAATTCAAATAATTAATGTAAACTAGGAGTTTTCATTAGTTTTTTTTCAGCCAGGTGCTGATGGAACAATAAAACCAAAATTTGTAAAATTTGTTTTTCTATATATACTGTATTTATTTAATATAATGTATGTGACATGGGGGCATGGCTGACAGGAACCAAAGACACAGAGATGAGCCTTTTTTTGTTGAAAGGGCCACATTTGCTCAAAGCAGAGAGAGGCTTCAATGAATATGAGAGATGTTTTACTAAAAGTCAACAACAAACGTTCTATTCACTTTGGATACAGATATCACAGTTACAAATTTGAAGAAGTTGCCAAGGCCTTTACAAAGTACATTATTTAAGTCGGTAAGCTCAGATCTTAATATACTACTGTATCTTCTTATTGAAGAACCTTTCTGCAAAACTGTTGGGAAGTTTCCCATGGCAAAAAACACTAATAGATGCAGCCTACAATCTACAGCAGTTTAGCTTTTGAAACCAGATATGGGTAAATGTCAAGCATTGTCAAATCTCAAGTTTGTTCCAACTTGAAGTGCTGAATTCTCCATTTTGAAATTATTCTGTGCACTGCCCACCATGTCTCCTCCAGCTTATATGGGTCTATCTCACGTAAATTACAATTTTACCAACACATTGGTTTAAGTGATTCCTTACATCAGTAAACATTACATATTGTTTTACATTACATTGCTTTCAAAATAAAGCTGCTAGTTTCAGTAGGATCTAATTATCTAAATGCTGAGTGTTTTCCATCTGAGGTTCATTGTACAGTGTAGTATCACAATCTTTCAGAGTAGCAGATTGTATAGGATATTTGCTAAGATAATACTATAATAAACTATAAGCCGCAGATGTTTAATATTCTGCTTTCTGCTAAAAGGGCTTTTTTAATTATTTAAGTAGATATCTGCAATGGCTATTTTCTGATTAGATCTTATGTCAGGATTACACTTGGATATATGAGCTTTAGGTGAAGGATTTAATATGTTTCTCAGCTTCTACTCTAAATTATATTGAGTTATAATTATCTTTTAAATAGCACTATTTTAGTAAGGTAGAAGAAATGAGACAGAGAAACATTAGCCAATGATTTAAATATTTTCTATCCAATCTCCAGACTGCAGTAAAGAATATGGCATATTAAGAAATATTCTTTATTATAATAAAGGAAAGCCCTGGAGCTATTAACAAGGGGGGCTGCAATAACAAGGGATCCAAATAACAAGCAGCCAGATTATACTGGTTTATGTTTAAAGACTGGCAGAATCAGATGTAGCTTTGATTAGGTGAGAAGGAATGAGTTAAGAAAGCTGGGCTAGGGAGAAAGAAAGGGATGTGTTGACGTGGGAAGAAGTGGTTCACTTCCTGCTCTTCTGAGCAGATTGAAACATCCCACCCAACCTCCTTCTTTACATATTTTGTCAGAAGTTTCTCTTTTATATTCTCATATTATCTATTAATAACCAAATATAGATATTTTCCTGCATGCACGTGTCATATTTTGGTTTTGGTACTGTTATCCAGTATAAACGTTAGAGTCTGCTTGGTATTATTCATGTTAAATGCATGTCAAATACTTGATCCAGGGAATGTTTCCTTTCACCATTGTGGTCATTAAGGAATTTTTTCCCTCTTGAGGTAAAATTGGCACTGGCTTCAGGCTGAGTTTTTTTGCCTACCTATGGATCAAAACAGTGAATATGTGATCTATTTCAAGTTTAATTTGACACAGCAATGGTAGGACCTTGCCAGAGTGCTGAACAGGACATTTTAAAAGACTGAGAAAGGAGGTTGCCTCCTGTGACTGCTCTGTGGGTTGATTTATACAGACTCTACTACTGCTTGTGCTAGGGTGGAAAGACCATAAGCTCTTTTTTAGTGTGGTTGGTTCAGCTTGAGGTGGCACTGATTTATCCTGAAGATGTTTTGGCTGAGGATTAGTTGAAATGGAAGGGGGTAATGCAAAAGTTTTAAAATGATGATCTGAAGGATCACTGCAATATGAAGAAAGAATATATTTGAAGCCCAGGTCATTCCTGTCTGTTATGATTGTATTGGCACAAGTGTCTGTTTACTGCTGAAGACCAAAGGAGGAGGTTAGATGGAGAAAGCAAGATGACCAGGACTGAGAAGGGCAATCGATGTTAGTCTTGCAATTATCTTAAGTGATTTAACTATCATAACTAGTGATGGGCGAATGTATTCACCAGGCTCGAATTTGCAGCAAATTCCCAAGATTCGCCACCAGCAAATAAATTTGCAAATCACCCATGAAAATTCACACGCCGACATCCATTTTTTGGATGACGGCATCTGTTTTTTAGACACCAGTGTCTGTTTCTTTTTTTCACCAACGAATTTGCGTTGGCGTCCAAAAACTGATGCCTGCGCCCAAAAACAGATGTCGGCATTGAAAACGAGATGCCAGCACCATTTTGCAAACTTTTTGCAATTTCGTGAATTTCGCTGGAAATTCGTGAATTTTTCGGGAAAGTGAAACAGGACAAATTACCCCATCACTAATCATAACCTATAGAAAGTTGAGCCAGGATACAGATTTAGAGACAAATGTACAGTAGCAGAAGATGATCTATAAATCACAGCTGCAGAGAGAACTGGAATAGTATGCACCTCAAAAAAGGAACTAGTAGATATACAGTGCATGTGTGTGTAAAGAGGTGGATGTGTGTAAAGAGGTGGATATGTGTATAAAGAGGCTCCCTTCCTCAGTGGATAAGTGCACTTATCCATTGAGGAAGGGAGCATGAGGCTTCTAAAACGTTTGGATGTTTTTCCGCACAATAAAAGTACTGTAAGAGGTACTGTAAGTACACCACTTTGAAACCAGCACTGCGGCTTCTGTTTGTTTTTTGTTATTGTGGAGAATTTCTACTGTCCATGATTAGTAGAGCAGGGATATGAGCGATGGCAGATGCTGCCATGAGGGAGTCATGCGTTTGTATGGGTTTCATTAATATTTTAGTAATTTTGAGTATAGTTTTGCTTGGATATGCAATACATGTGTAAGTAATTAACCATGTAAATAATGTTATCAAGGTTTCATTAAAGGAAAACTATACCCCGAAAATGAATACTTGAGCAACAGATAGTTTATTTAAAATTAAGTGACATTAAAGAATCTTACCAAACTGGTATATATATTTAAGTGAAAATTGCCCTTTTAAATCTCTTGCCTTGAACCACCATTTCATGATGGTCTGTGTGCTGCCTCAGAGATCACCTGACCAGAAATAGTTCAACTCTAACTGTAACAGGAAGAAGTGTGGAAGCAAAAGACCCAACTCTGTCTGTTAATTGGCTCGTGTGACCTAACTTTATAGTTTGTTTGGTATGTTTGTGTGCACCGTTGGATCCTAGGATCCCAGGGGGCTGCCCTTATTTTTTATAATGGCTATTTTCTATTTAGGATTACCCAATGGCACATGCTACTAAAAAAGTGTATTATTATGAAAATGGTTTAATTACATGAAGCAGAGTTGTTTTATGCAATATCTTTTTATAGAGACCTGCATAGTTTGGGGGTATAGTTTTCCTTTAAGAAATGACCAAATTCCCATACAGTGTACAAATGCAGAGAGATGTTAGCTATCAGAACATGATGGTAGGATACTCTGGAAAGACTGTTAAAAAGACAAGGGGTACAGTGAACATATTTAGCCTTGCACATGTTTTTTTAAAGAATATAAAGCTGGACAAGATTGGTTTATTTGATGTGCAAACATTATTGCAAATTTGTATTTGCACTGTGATTGTCCTTAAGAGCTTTTTAAATATGGCATAATCCATATTGATTTATGCCACACTCTGCACTCCAGTTATGCATCAACTTTGGTGGCAGAAAAAAGTTCACTAAACCATTTCTGTAATTTGCACATTATATGAGCAAATAGGATCAAATGATGCATTTCAGTACTGCCATGTTGTATTTGTTGCAGAATAGGCAATTTCTTATAATCTTTCTTTGCTTTCAAAGGAAAAGGAGGGGAAAAAAGGATACAGATGACAAAAAGGGGAAAAGTGGGGAGGTACAAAGTTCAGACAACAATTCTGTATTATGTATGTATAGGGTATGTATAGGCTATTTACAAACTCTCACTTAAGTGGAGTGCCATCACAGATTCAAGAGTATTATATACAGTAATGAAGATTTGAGAATGTTTCAACTGAAGTACCTCAATGGGTTATTTCAACAGTTGCTGATCTAGTTGCCAGACTTGGCTCTTAGTAAGCCCTTTAACAGAAACTGCCAGAAAAAGAGTAGCTCTTGAACATTTTTTATGGCCCTGAACTCTTTATACATTTCTTTTCAGTTAACAAATTAGTACCTTTGCTATAGTTATTTAACAGGTGTGCTGATAGTTCCATGTGTATCTTTGATATGGACATGGAGGAATTATATAGTGAGTGGGCATCATCATGATATATGATTAAAAGGGTGATTGTATTCTTGCAGATACTGTATAAACTGGTACCCACAGTTAATTGTTTTTCTGGGGCCATATGAATATCTTAATACAGTTTTGCATAGATATACAGTACATTTATATAATTCTAGCATATGATCCATACATTGATATCAGTCCCTTCCTGTAATAATGTGTTGTGGGAGCAAAGCTAAGCATGCTACTCAAGGATCTTGCCACTGAGCAGACAGCACTCAACCAACAACCTCAGAAAGTAGCAACACTAAATCACTAGGGAACTCTAGTCCTTTATATGCTTTGTTGACTACAGACAGTGCTGCTCAAGTATCTATCCCTTAACTAGATTGTATACAGTATGTGCAAAAAGAAGGTGCTACTATAAATTACCAAATACAACTATATTCCGTGTTAAAATCCAACTACAGCAAAGCAGTTCACTCAACCTAAGACATCTAGCAAAAATAACTCCTTAGGAATCCAGGATTTAGTAATATTCTGCAGATAGCAAAATCCTCAACAAAGCAAACTCACACAGCAACTCGGTTGTTCATAAAATCACAGGTTTCTGTCTCTGCAACTGCGAACAGTAATAAAACTGTTTTGAGCACTTAGATGAAATGGCTGAAATCTGATACCTAATATGAAGGTATTACATGATCTTTTGAGGTCCTTTGCCACTCACGACTATATCAGAATAACAAAAAAGGCAGATATTACCTTTTTTGGCAGATAAGACTGAAAAATGTAAAGTACAGTAGTTTTTTAGTAATCATCAAAAACTCCTCTGCAAGAGAAAAAGAACAGAAAATATGGGGATAATAGAATCTCTTCTCAACTCTGAAGAACAGAAGTTGTATTTGAATTGTAAAATGGACTTAAAAATACAGTATTGTTCCTTTAAACAACTTCTGTTTTATTTTATACACTGTTAACACTGTTAAATTTCTTTCCCAATATAGATTTTTCTACAGTCGTTGAATAGCTAGTATTAAAAGACTAATAGGCTTTTCATTGAAATTCATGTACTAAAGATTATCAGAAGCCTGATATATATCTTACTATTTTGCAATTTCTTGTTGTATGTTCTTTAAAAGACTTCAGTTTTCACAGCATTAACTAATATGACTAAAGTGAATAAAACACTGCAAAGAGGCAAGATTTTTAACTGCATATTTCAATTGAATCAAAGATTAACTTTGATATTTTACTTTAGTTTTACTTTTTAAATAAGCCGCTACAGAGGCATATTTTTGTGTCTAACCCCTCTTTATAACCCAACATCAAGCAAAGACATATTAAGTTCATGAAGTATGAAGAATTTTGAAAATATCATCCCACTGTTACATATATACCTTAATGCAGGGGTCCCCAACCTTTTGAATTTGAATTTAAAAAAGAGTTGGAGAGCAATACAAGCATGGAAAGGTCCATGTGGATGTCAAATAAGAGCTCTGATTGGCTTTTTGGTAACCCCTAAACCCCTATATGGACTGGCAACCTAGAGGAGAGAATGTTTTTTATGCAACCAAAACTTGCCTCTAAGCCAGTAATTTAAAAATAAGATCCTGCTTTGAGGCCACTTAGAGCAACATCCAAGGAGTTGGAGAGCAACATGCTACTGGTTGGGGATCACTGCATTAATGCAACAACAGGAGTCAGAAATGGGGTTAAATGGTCACACCATTTATTCATGCTTTATCAAAATAGGACCTTGCCAGCCTCACCCCATGGCAATATTCAAAGCCAGAATTCCATCAGACATTGTTATTATGCTCTGCCGTTCCTCAATGAAGGCTCAAGATCAGCACTGTCATTGTATCCACTGCTAACTATTGGGCAACCTCTACCTACAGAGAGGATGGCCCCGAACTCTGATACCTGAATCTGCAGTTTCTCGATGATAGGAAATCCAAGCATGTTGTCACCTAGCACAAGCAGTAGTAGCGTCTGTATCAATCAGCCTGACTGGAGAAAAACTCCTTTCTCTCTCTTTCTAAAAATTTCCTGTGCAGTACTCTGGCAAGGTCCTACCACTGCTGTGACAATTACAACAATGAATAAAATTACATTATCCTGTAGTCATGTGTGTGAGTGTGTATATATATATAAATAAAATTGGTATGTATGTATGTACTGTATGTACAGTTAGAAAGCTAGGAATTTGGCACTCTGTATATGATGCCTGGGTGCACACCACGGGATAGTATGAAGATCGAAGTAGGATGTAGCCGTACTCACGGGTCTTAGTGATAAAATAAATACATTTTTATTGTCAACGCCTTGAAGGTGCACCTAATGTTTTGGCTGACACTTCAGCCGTGGGCTTACAATATTAATGCCCAAATATTGTAATCCAATGGCAGAGTTCTTTTTGCCCAATATTTTGCCCATGTGCTGGTCGCCCTTGTGTTATTTTGTTC
>CM044435.1:104902430-104915685 GCA_024363595.1 Xenopus borealis
ATTAGATGTAAAAGCAGCACATCACACATCTATGGTAAAAAGGGCAAACTATCCAAAATACAACCTGTGTCAGGAAATTCTGGGAGTCAAATGCTTGTCTGCTTGTTGAACCATACCTGCATTATTCTTCCGAGGCATTGGGGCCTCTTTGAGCTGATGTGGGTTTGTTGTCCTGTTCGATTTATGCTACCTCTCTGTGCAGTTACAAACAACTCCTTTTAGCTTCATCATTGAGCTCTGATCTAACCTGCGACCCTGTGATATCCTTGCCCTGTTCAAAGTCCCAAGTCTCTGAGCCCTCTCCCTGTTCCTAAGCCCTTGTCCTGGTTCCCTGCTTGCTTCGTGTGGATCTCCCTGTATTGATCTGCCTGCCCTCTGGACATTCACACTGACACCCTGCCTACTTTGTGTGATCTCCCAGTATTGAATGCTGCCTGCTCTGCCCATTGACTGGAATTTGCTTACCTGCTGGTTTATTCTGTTTATTCATTGGTTTCTGTTCTGTGCCTTTTTCCATTAAACCTTCACCATTTCATGGCTTCCAGACTCTGCTTTCCTATTTACAGTTATTCACCAGATTATTCAGCATATAGGATCCCTTCTCTCTGCAAACAATATGCAGTAAGCCTTTTTAGGATTTGTAAACCCAACTGTAATGCTGCCCCACAATGCCCCCTTGTTTTCTATAAAAGTTACTGAAAGCTATAATTATAGATGCAAAGAAAATAAACCACTGAGAAGTCTACTGATCAAAAAGTTCATTATAATTGAAAAAAACTGACCAATAAGAATTCTGATTCCCAGCACCATATCAGGCATCTTGCTGTTATCTTACATATAGAGATAATAATACAATTTTATTTCTTTATTATATTACACTGGAATCACACATGGGGATATAGGACAGACTTGTTCAGTAAAGATCCCAACTCCAATTACAGAAACAAAAAACAGGGAGTCAGATTGATACAGATCAGCTGTATCCTACAATTCTCATTGTAGGATTTTTTGCATTTTAATGCAGTCGCTGGCTGTGACGATTTGGGGAAAAGTTTTGGAAAAGTTTTATTGTGCAATATTGCTTTAAGACTACAACCCTGATGTTGGTGGACTACAGCTCCTAGCATGCCTCAGCCTTCAGTATATGTTATTGTGGGATTTATAGTCACGCAAAAACTGAAAGTTTGGTTGATCGGTGCAGCAGGATTTATTACCCCTTTAATGGTGCCCCATAAAACCCTAGTAGTAAGGTACAGATGCAGCCACTTGGATTTGTGTGTTAAATGTGTCATGAAACGGTGTTATCTAAAGTTATCTCAACTCATTTAATGAATTTAACCTTTTCATTAGCATACCAAAGCACCATTGTTCACAATGGTGAACACTTTAATTAGATGCGATGTGACACAATTTTCTGTGTTAAATGGGACAAATGGGAAATCTCTATTTAGTTATTCTGTGTCAAACACACAATCCAAACTGTATCTGCAAGTAATGTTTAATTCATGACAAGCTGTGCCGCTTTCATCTTGAAACTCATATCAAGTCAATATTTTATAAATGTATGAGTATCTGTAAGTAACAGTCCTGTTTCACTTTACTTGAATTAAAAAAAATGCCCAATCTAAAAAAGAATGGACCCTGTCTCAGCCTATGAATAGGGTCTTAGCATACCGCAATTATAAATGTGTAGGACAATTGAGAAAAGACTTTTATCATAATTGACTGGGACTCATGAGTAAATCTGACTCTTGATGACATCTTTAATCCATGAGCGATAATTGATGAAAATGTGTTTAACATTCAGTGACTCTTCTCTGCAGATAGATTTACTATCTGATATCAAGGGGATTTTAAGTGAAAAAGCATGCAAAAATAGATTGATAATGCAATAGTGATCAACCCACCGTGACTGTTGTTGATTTAACTTTCCCCTCACAGAGCATCTTTGGAGCTATGTTTTGGCACTGCCCAGCATGTTGTTCTTTGACAACGCTATCATTAAAATATGTAATCTTATATTTGCTATTTTGTTCCAGTATTTTTTAACCTTATCAGTCAAAATCCTAAATTGTACTTTTCTAAGATTCTGGTGTGATTTCAGTTCTTCAAATGGAATGTACTGGCTTAAAATGGAAACATGAAATCTATATACCCTAAAATCTACCTTTGAACCTGCAGAATTCTTGAATATAAATACATTTAACTTTCTGAATTCTCTTGTCATAAAACTAGCACCTGTTGCAATAAAAATTGAAAAATAGAAAATAGCAGTCTTCTGATGCATATAAAGACACATACTATATTTAGGACATAAGACATTTTGTGCATGAATTTACAAAAATGTTCTCTGCTTTAAAAAACACAGGGGTTGTTTATCCATAAATTACAATATATTCAAGCTGACTACAGATGCAGTCACTTGGATTTGTAAGTTAAATGCGTCGTGACTCAGGGCTAATTGAAGAAACTGTGTTATCTAAAGTTATCTTAACTCATTTAACCTTTTCATTAGCTTACCAAAGCACCATTGTTTTCAATGGTGAACTCTGTAATTGGATGGGATGCTGTGACACAATATTCTGTGCTAAGTGGGATAAATGAGATAGATGAGTTAAGTCACGACGCATTTAACACACAAATACAAGTGACTCAGTCATCCTGAGTCTAGCCAATCCTACACTCAGGGACAGATTTATCAAGGGTCAAATTGAAAATTCGATTATGGCCAAAATTGTAAACTAGTGAATTATTAAAATTTCATTCAAGTTTTTAAAAAAATTTGAATTTGAGATTCAAGATTGATCATACTCTGGCCCTTTAAGAACTCACATTCAACTATTTGCCTCCTAAAACTTGCAGAATTGCCATTTTAGTCAATGGGAGACATCCTGGGATCAATTTGTTTTGATGAGTTGTTTGCAGCTTTCCTGACATTCAAGTTTTTTTTCTGAGAAAACTCGAATCCAATTCAATTCAACTTTTCAGGTCGATCCTATTCACCTGAGTTTAGAAAATTAGATTTTTTAATCTAATACATTTCAATTGGTTGAATTTTGAGTTTATGGGAGTTTTAAAAAACTCCCATGAATTAGAAATTGGGACCTTAATAAATCTGCCCCTCACTGTCACCTAATTGATTAAAAATTCTAGTATGCATTAAGATTTTTATAGGTAAATTTTATCTACAGTACATTAAAAAAATCGTCCTTTGTTTTGGCACTGGTATTTACTTATTCCTGCTTTATCCAGAAAGTGCATTGGTCCCCAAAAAAAAAAAAAAAATATATATATATATATATTTACAAAAAACAATTATCATCATTCATCAGCATTTCACCATATCTCCTCTAGCATCAATAAACACTGCCCAATGTGGAGCATAAATGAATGCACATACAGTAGCTGCCAAACCCATAATGGGTTATGGAAGGGACAGAAGTCTTGGGCAGTTGCTAGTATGAATTGATTTCAAAGGATTGTGGACTACAGAGACTTGGCTTTCCAAACAGAGGAAAATAGAATGTTACAAATGTCTGGCTTGTGTGGTGTGTAGACGCCTCTGGACTGATCCAGGTTTCCTTCACCCACACACTGGCAGGAGATTTAAAATCACTCACAGATTGAGCTGTAATTCTTCCTGTGTAGTGTATTTCATTACTTGTCCATGTGCTTTATATTATGTAGGCAAGACTACCGCCACACATAAGAAGAGGATAGAGACTCATCATTCAGCCATCAGTAAAGCTCTGAAAGAAGCTTAAGACCTACAACCAGTCACTAAACTTTTTCTCATCAATGGACATCCTCTCCCCACCTTCTAGTGTATGGCTATGGACTTCAACCTCCCCTGAACATAGGGGTGCCTGGGATCTCACCCTCATGTATAGGAAATCCAGGTGACTTTTTTTAATTGTATACTGTAGCCCCTAGGTGCCTTAATGATACTTTGCCTTTGCGTTGTTTTCTTTGATCCATTTACTTTCATCGGGGCTTCAGACCAGGATATACCAACTATATTGAACTGGTATTAATTGGTAATATAACAAACATTTTGGTTTTAGTATGAAATGAATTTTTAAGAAGAGCAAACCTATTTTATATTTAATTTTGAAATTTGACGTGGAGGTTTCCTCATCTATGTGACTTGTATGCTGATAAACTTCAGTCACTCTTTACTGCTGTACTGCAACTTCGGAGTTATATCACACCCCCCCCTCCCAACAGCCTAGCAATGAAGATGGGAAGGTAAAAACAAGATGAAAAGTGTTTATTTGTGGCAACAACCAGACAATGTTTTGGTCTCCTGCTCTTTATCTTGAACACTTGTGCGATAAATAGTGATGGGAGAATTTATTCGCCAGGCGTGAATTCGCAGCTTAAAAAAAAAAAAGTCTCCGAAAATGAGGCAACGCACTTTGAAAACAACGCCAAATCGTGAATTTCGCTAAAATTCGCAAATTTTTCAGCGAAATTGGATAGATTCGCCCATCACTAGTGATAAAATCTCTTGCAGTGGGGTACACAGCCTGCACTCG
Organism: Xenopus borealis; assembly: GCA_024363595.1. Taxonomy (NCBI): domain Eukaryota; kingdom Metazoa; phylum Chordata; class Amphibia; order Anura; family Pipidae; genus Xenopus; species Xenopus borealis. The sequence goes on from CM044435.1 coordinate 104,906,969, forward strand.
CTATCACTCTACAAAGTATGACTGGTATAGTAGAGCATTTCCTCTTTTTTTTTGTTAAGATTACAGCACTCTGACGCCACTGCTCCCTGAACTATTATGCCAAGGGCAGACGGAGCATTGGCTCTACTGCTTTCAGTCTGCATATACTTTTTCCAGGCTGAGAGAAGAAGATGCACTCCATGCCCCAGCTCTAATTATCTGAACTGCTTTTTGTGCAGTCAATCACCACAGGGTGGAGGTCACCCTGAAAATGTCTGTTTCTGCTTATTTGGGCTGACCTCCACCATGTGTGACTGTATGCAAGTGGCTCTTAATCGAATCTATGGAGATGGCATAGTGCATCTGTTCCAAGCCTAAAAAATGCAAGCTGCAAAATATACCTAATGGGATCAATGCTCTTAGATTATAGTTGACTGGCAAGTAAGTGTGCACTGCTTGATTCACATAATGCAAAATGTTGGTGTTTGATAAACTACAGGGTTTTTAGCTCCTAAGGATATGGCGCATGATAACATTGCATTTTATATGTTATAAACCACTTAATAGCATTGTAGGTGGTGGGATTTATGTGAATTTGTGGACGTTGAGATGAATGTAAAGGGCCATGTTAATTAAATTAAATTATAAATGTGCATCTAGCTTTTTTAAAGTGGAGGACTTTTAGCAGCATATACAGTACAGAGATACTATTTTAATGCCTGCATGAGAATATTAGGTCTAGTTCTCAGGTTTTAACAGTTTTTATTAGGGCAAGAAACTTTTTTATTAATTCTCTGATACGTTGTCTTTTTGGTACATGGTAATGAAGCTGAAAACAAATACCCACTCCAATATTAATCCATGATCTAATATAACTAATGGAATTTGATTTAAGATGTACCGTTTTTTCTTGTACCCCCAGGCAATAAATGCTCTGCCATTTCAATGAAGTGACAATGTGCTATGTTTTTTTCTGTTCTTCAGCCCTGTGTATATTATATTATACTTTAGGTTTTAATAACATCCTTAAAATAAATTTTCTCACAACTGCAGCAATGAATTCCCCAAACAGGGAGATTAAAATAAGCAGTTTTATAAATTCATCTTTAATCCACAAAATGCACATGTTTGGCTGCTGAAATACTAATTCACACCCCACAAAATTACCTTCTAATATTCTATTAGATTCTGGATGGAAAATAAACAAAATACTGCTCTGGGGCAAAGTGGTTTGTAAAATATAATTAATTTAGGATATATGTCCTATAGGGGCAGTAAATTTGTACTGGACAGTGTAACAATGACTAAAAGTCCACAACCTTTTTTTAAATGATTTACTTATTTTTAAGCAGAGGTTGTTCAGTATTTTCAGTTAGAAACTTTCCAGTGTAGAAATATTTCCTGCTAGACCAGACCACAACTGTAAAATTCTTACGCCCTGACTCTTGACTATATACAAGTTTTGATGTTTAACATTGGTATGGTAACTGGGCCCCTTATCTGGCATCCTGAAATGCTCATGGAATGCTCCAAAAACCAGCTCTTCGGGGGAACTAACAACTAGCCAAGCGTATCCTCAAGGACCTGGTTTAGTACTTCAATTTAATCAGAGCACTTCGAATTAAATCTTTCTGGCAAACATTAGATTCTGGTTCCTTACCTGTATTTTTTTAACATATTTTTATTGGATCATTTTTCAAATATATAATCATGGAAAACAGAATTAAGAAAGCAAAAAAGAACGATAAGAATAAAAACAAGAAAAATGAACAGCAACCAGAAAAAAAAAGGGGTATGGTAAAAATGTCAACATAGTCTTGGCAATTACAAAGTGCGTTTTACAAGATATCTTTGTATTTTTATCCAAAAACATTCAGTGTTGTGAAATACTGTATGTGCAGATTGTAGACATAGATAGAGTTTTAAATACATTCCTTAATGAGGATAATGTTGAATGTTGACACTAATTACTATGTATTCCCAACATACATTTCTGTTTCGCCTTTATATAGACCACATGGTTAGAGCCAGAATGGGTAAAAGTAAAAGTATTGATCTGAAATGAGGTTAAAGGTTAGTAGTAGGGTAAGACCTACAGTATGTGATCACTTAATCAGGGGTTACATTATTAGTTGGGACAAAACCCTTTAATTGCCAGAGGGACCATATGTCCAAATGTTGAGAGGTATTAATTTGTGCAAATGCTATATTTGCTTCAAAAACTATTATGATTTCTTTAGAATTATTTGTGGGATGGCTGAGAAGTTTAGAGTCTTTCAGTTGGCCAATATTGCTATACCTGCAACTGTTATAATACAATTGTCCAAATATGGCCTGCGCATTAAAAAGGTACATGGATTTTCAAAACCTGGTCCAATAACTTGTTTACCTCCTGCCACAGTGGCTGAATAACCAGGCATTCCCAAAAGCTATGCAGAAGTGTACCCCGTTCTCCACAATTCTTCCAACATTGAAGTACAGTAGGTGGTCTGGGAAAGGTTTATGGATTCTGTCAGGTGTGTAGTACCAAAACATCAATATCTTATAGATATGTGTATTCATACTGTCTAGCACAGGCTACCATTCAGTAGAAGATAAATCATGTTGGAGCATACAGTTCCATTTACTCATGTAGGAATTTTGCCCAGGATTATTGTCCAAAGGTTCAGTAAGAAGCCTATATATCTTGGATGTAAGACCTTTTTGTGGCAGGCCTTCTTTAGCTAAGGTCTCAAAGGCTGTGCCTAAGTTTGATTTTACTGCAGAGGCCTATGGGTATAAGAAATCACTGAGGTAAAAATATTCAAACTGGTAAAGGATAGTTTTGGGTGCCATATCTCTCTTGTAACAGAAGATGATCGTTAGAGAGAGGATTGATTCATTCATGTACTGTATATAGGCCTGTCTGCCCCCAGCATTTGCTAAATGAAGTGTCCATACATGGAAGGAAGTTTGGGTTTCTGCGATAGCTTATGATTAACAGCAATGTGATATCAAATCATGTTTGTTTGTTGTTGATCCATATTCTCAAAGTTAGCTGGATAGTGGGAATGTGTCCTTCAAAGTTACACCTTTAGTGTCAAAGGACCATATGCAGGAGATGGTATCCAATACAGTAGGAGCTTAGCTGTACACATTCTAAACTCTTTAGGGCTCATTTAGGAAAAGGAAGACAGGATGCAAAATGAAGCAATTTGTGGATTGTGCCCATTTTTTGCACTTTGCACCATACCTTCCTTATTCCTTGAATTGTCACATTTTGTGACGATTGTTTATGTGCTCCATACTGGGTCTGTGGCCAGTCAGCAATGATTATTATTCCATGTCTAGAATACTCATGCTTGGGTGCAACACCTTTAAGCAATGCAAACAAATCTTTCAGGTATGGGGGGGTAGGAAGGGGAGGGGTAATATCACTCTAACTTGCAGTGTAGCAGTAGAGAATGACTGAAGATTATCAGAACACAAGGCACATAGCAAATGAATAGCATGTCTAGTCCCATGCTAAATTTCGAAATTGAATATAAAAATGTGCTCTTTAAAAAAAAAAAAATATATATATATAAACACATTTTCTCATGACCATATTCCTTTAAAGGCAAATTTATCATTGATTTATTTGGGATGCTTGTTTTTAAAATGGAAAACCATTTTCAAGAAAGCTTTGCATTTATACATCTTATATCAGCACCATTCATGCAACTCTCCCAAGTTACTCCTATCCCTTGAGTTGCATGACCCCTTGCTAAATATATCTCACTAACTACACAGCTTTCACAGCCTCTGAGAGTTTCAGTTGCCACCTCTCTGGATAGTTACATTGGACCACTGTGGATTGGATTATTATCAGAGTTTATATTCCTAGGATTTCCCATACCAGTCAGTTGAACTGAAGAAGATACTCGGATGAGTAGTGAAATGTTTGCAATGATTACTTCTCAAGTCCAGTTGCTCTATATTTACTTTTACTAGATATACAGGTATGGAATCCATTATCCAGAAACCCGTTATCTAGAAAGTTCCAAATTACTGAAAGGCGATCTCCCATAGACTCTATTATAATCAAACTAATCCAAATTTTTAAAAATTACTTCCCTTTTCTCTTTAATAATAAAAGAATACCATGTAGTTGATCCAAACTAAGATATAATTTTAATACTTATTGGAAGCAAAACCAGCCCATTGGGTTTATTTCATGTTTACATGATTTTCTAGTAGACTTAAGGTATGAAGATCCAAATAATGGAAAAACCCATTATCTGAAAAGCCTCAGATCCCGAGCATTCTGGATAATAGGTCCCATACTTGTGCCATGATCTACATGACTGAAAACCTTCATAGACATATACCAGCCAAGAGTTTTGCATTTAATCGTGTGTTTACTGTACATTGTCAGCTTGTATATACCAGTTTCCTTTCACACCTTGAGTGTATATTCAATATCCAACTGTCTTCTTCACTACCTAGTAGACTGTATGCTCACTGGAGTGGAACCTTCATATATTTTGGCCTGTGGAAGGAAAATTAGATAAATCTGTGTTACTCATTATAAATCATGTGCTTTAAAGGGCAAGGAAAGGCAAAGAAATAAAATCGCCTATTTACTTTCTTTAATTAAAAAGAAATCTATCTCCAATATACTTTAATTAAAAAATGTGTACCATTTTTATAAGAAACCTGACTGTATGCAGTTTATTGGGCATTTCCTATCAGAGACACTAAAATTCAAAAACTCTAATTAGAAAGCTGCAACCCCAAAAAAGTTGTTGTTCTATAGAAATGTGTTTATATTTGAAGACATATTTCCTCATGAAAATATTAAATTTTTATTACAAAAATCACAAAGTTAGAGTAGACAGAAAATATGCCTTATTTTGAGACTTTATATACAGGGTGATCCACTTTTGATTCCAATGTGAGTGAGTTTATCTGCTCTTTCACGAACACATTTTTTTTTACAAAGCAATTACTTCCCCACCTTGAGGCAAAAGTGGCTACATAATTGTAAGTTGTAAATAGTTTTGTCATCTGGCTTATTTTACGACATGCAAGATCTTGTGTGAGTAGTCTTATATCTTACAAACTATTTCAGTGACAAATTATTACAGCTGTTGCCTATGTGGCTAATGAGCCACATACTAACCAGTTTCAATGCTTCAGTTTGTTATTTGCTTGTATCCAATCCTTCATTTTAATATTTGAAGGTTATAATGCTAACATATTGGTAAATGGTTAAATAAGTCTGCTGGCAGATCCAAACCCTTTGAGGTTATTCATCGTACAAGGCCTTTTTGCAGCTGAGTCCATTTTTGTCACTTTTATCACATCTGTATTATTGTGGTTAAAATTAATTGCCATAATTTAGCAGTGAAATCCCCTGCTGGGATAAAATATACACATACTCCTAAACAATTTACAAGGTTGCATAACAAGCCTTGTGCTACTTTAGCATTACAATTACATATTGGCTGAACAGCTAAGTAATTATCTCGGAACTCTTCTATTCATAATGCAGGAATTCCAAAGCTGTTTATTGTAGTTAAGATGTGTTTAATTTGAATATGTTTTTGACACTGAATGTTACAGGGAATAAAAAAAAACATGATACCAGTACAAGTTAAATTGAAAATGGAGAGTAGAATACAAAATACAATTTATTCATGTTGCCTGTATAAAGACATGAGGGCTCCTTTATGAACGAACGTGTGCCTGAGCTAAACTGCCACTAGCGAATAAATTCGCGAAACGCCAGAGAAATTTCACCTGGCGAAAATTCGCCGAAAAAAATTAGATGCAATGCGCGTCAAAAGCGTGCCACAACTCGTTTCGCAATTTTTTCGCCAATTCGCAAATTTCTCTGGAAATTCGCTAATTTTTCGTTGAAGCGAAACTGGGGAGATTCGCCCATCACTACTTGTCCCTTGATGCCATTGTTTGTCCATTGCACATGTGCACATCTCTCTCCTAGGCTATTTTGATACTAAACTGTACATTTATTATAGCTATGGGCATATGGTTTGTGTGAAAGAGTGTGTGGTGTGTGTGTGTGTATGCTGGGTTTTAATTTGGAGGGGTTGAACTTGATTGTCTTTGTCTATTTTCAACCCAATTTAACTATGTAACTATGTAACTATGTAACTATGTGCACATTTAAGCCAGAGAAGCTAGAAACATGGGGGAATGAGGCATTGTGATGGGAGTTTAAATAAAGTAGTAAACGAACAGATCAGCCGATGTTCTGCCCCTACAGCAATCTCCCACTGAAGATTGCAAAAATATCATAAAAATATCATCGGCAGCTGACTGAAATCTTCTAACCTGTCCGATCCGCATGGCAAGACTCCACACACAATCCAAAATTCATACGAATCCTCGCTAGTTACTCAAATATGGTGAGATGTTTAGCAGAGTTCTTAATATTCTACATACTGTATACTACATTTACTTATGAATGTATGCAATGCTTATTGGTGAAGCCTATACTATTAGGAGTGTTCCTAATGGTCAAATAGTTACTCATGTGAGATAACACTTGAAATAGACATTAGGCTTATATTTAGTTCAATACTTATTGTTGAGAAGGTTTTGCTTTTTTCTGGTTTTATTGTTCTTGCAGAAAATAGTTGAATGAAGTGCCTGACAGATTTTGTAGTCATGCAATCTGGCACTGCTGTTATATTTGTAGGTAGGTATGAATGAGGACATTTGATGGAAGACTAAAAATGGTGTTGACATTTCAAGAGGTTGGGAGGATTTTGGCTCTTCTTCCAACCATTACAGTATACAAAGAGGCCATTCAGGTTGTGCCTGAATGTTCACCCAACTTTATCTTCATAAATCCATGTAGTGTCCATGTAACTACAGTATGAAGAGATACACAAATATAAGTTAATGGAGGGCACTCCCAGTATTTGAAAAAGAAAGAAATTCTCTTTATTAGGCAATAGGAGGTGCATATACCCCACAATAACCTCACAGTTGGTTACCCAAACAATATATGAAAATGAAAAGGAGATGCACACACAAATCTCAGTTTTCGTATAGTTTATAACAAACAAATATACATATAAATAAACACAGCCGCAGCAGCAAAATGTATACATACCACTAAGATCAAGGCAAAAAAGGACAGACCACAGAGAGCAGATACACTTGCCAATGATGAGAATACCCCAACATTTCATCACTTAAGCCTTTGTCATGGTTGCTATGATACTATATACACTGATATTGACATTAGCATTTTTGTAGGTAGGGTGCTGCGCAATCACGCCACTGTATGTGAGATCACGAATGCAGAAGCACGCGAAAACTGAGATTTGTGCTACGCAACAAGTTGGCGCTATAGAAATACATGTTAATAATAATTTGTGTGTCTAATTGAATGGGGTATTTATACTGTGGTTAGCCTGGTGACACATCAGAATTCCCCTTGACAAAGGCAATAGTGCCGAAACGTTGGGGTATTCTCATCATTGGCAAGTGTATCTGCTCTCTGTGGTCTGTCCTTTTTTGCCTTGATCTTGTAACCTGGTGGTATGTATACATTTTGCTGATGCAGCTGTATTTAAAATACCAATTGTTTTGATGCATATTTGTTTGTTATAAACTATATGAAAGTAAAAATTCTTTTAACATAATTTTTTGACTACCAAGTATCACTTTTTTTGATTGAGTGTGCATCCCCTTTTCATTTCCGTATGAAGAGATACAATGGGTGCTGACTTTGTTTTGCATTCTCCTTCCATAACACCTGTACAGAAAACCTTTGTGATGAAAGGGATGGTGCTTACAGTATATATGGATCCTCAGTATGTTCAATTGATAGGAACTATGGAAATTTTCAGCAGTTTAAGGAAATACATCTGAAATTTCACTGACATGCAGATTGACAGAGAATCCCTGCGGATTGCAAACAGAGCAGATAATTCTCTATTTGATATGCTGTAAATCTGCTGCTTTGCTTTTGTAGAACACTTTATTCAAATGAATGCTTTCAGTCTCAGGGAAGCAAAGTGTTAGTATTCAGAAGTTTGGTGGCATATTAACTGATATCCAGAAGGAAGCATTACTATAGAGTGATATAAAATAAAATTGCGTAAAATGAAAGATTTTTCTGAACTGAAAGATTATGATCACATCTACTATTAATGACATTATAAACATTATCTATTCACTTCACAGGTGAAACGCAACAAAGAAAACCCCTCCACAAACATTATTACAAAATATCCAATATATTATTTTCCTTCAGTGGTCTCATTTAGTGCAAAATACAATAAATCTATGCAGCAAGATGTTTTTATACAGAAGTGTTTTGTGACCATATTCTGGCATGTCAAATTTGCAGGCAAAAACTGTGTGAACAGGTGCATTACAATAAAGGAGTCTTTTGCTCTCTCTTGCTCCTTTATGTCCTCTACCATGTGCCTCATTCACATCATGGGTACTTTGGATGTTGGTGCTGTAGGCCAAAGTTCTATATGGTTGTCGCACCCCCATACCCATACATTTAAATGGTGGCCCCTTGCCTTTAAAAATGGGTGTTGGTCTGGGCAGCCCATACATATCTCTTAAAAGCTGCAAACAGGAGAGGATTTATCCTGTAGAACCAATGCTGTGGTTTTGGCAATGTCTTTTCTAAAACTAATAGTGGGGGAGGACTAAACCCTCTGGCTTAAATCAATGTCTAGGTCAGGGGACACTTATTCCAAAAAATGTTACCATGTAGTAGAGCC
>CM044435.1:104918122-104937920 GCA_024363595.1 Xenopus borealis
AAAGCTTGCAATTGTTACTTATTCAGTTAGCCAATAAAAGGTATCACCAAACATTTTTTTCGAATGGCTAACACGGTACTACATCTCAACACTATTGATGGAGTGCGGAAGTCTAAGCATGCTAAATGTGATAACACATTTGGTGCACCAATCACTATGCTGCTACTTTTTGAATGTGTGAATAATTGTTTGTTGTAATTGCCTGATTGGCTATAAATAGCACATTAATTGGAAGGTGTCAACAGGGACCAAAATGTAATTTTGGCTGAACATGCTTTTCTTGAATACACCATTTTGATTTGGTGTCTCACTCTCAGAGTATAACAGGGAGAAGAGGATCCTAAGACGCTTCCATATAAATAATACCCCTACAATTGGCAGAAATAATGTAGACTTTTGTAACAGGTGGTGTGCGATACTGGATAGATGCTCATATGAACTGATACATTTGGTAATCAAAGAAACAGGCCTGGAATTAAAAACTATATGTGGGGAGAATCTGCAATTTGAGATACCATTAATATGGACAAGGATACCGACTGAAGAGATTGCAGGAGCAGGTTACACAGTATTAAAATGAGATACTGTACTTGCGTTCAAGCACTCCAAATTCCTAAAAGTATAACAAGATTACAAAGATAATTTTGCATATTGCTGGTGTCATGAAGTTAGACCAATTGGACAGAGGCAATGGATGATGACGTCACGCAAACCGCGGAGACCCCTGGAATATGCGTTGAGTAGTGGTAATTCAGAAGAGGAACTGGATGCGGCAGCTTGTGCAACAGAAAAAACTTTTTTAGGAAGCAAGCAGATCACGGCAAAAGATGGCACCCAAAGAGAGGTAGAAAGCACTGGGTGAGGGAAGGAACATGGGGGACCACAACGTGGTGCGAAAATGTATTAGAGCAACTAGTTATTAACCTATCCAGACACCAATTAACATCAGGGGAGGTAAGCGTTTTTTCACATGGCCTATCCTTCGTTCCCTCATGTATTTAAACATGTTGTGGATAACTATAGATTCTCCTGCAAATTACGCTTGAAGGAATATTTGAAAATAAAAATGCCACTGCTACACAGGAGGGGGATAAAAATAAAAAAAAATAACTTACAGTGTGACTTTGATCCATGTAATGTGAATACTTCCCTTTGAATAAGGAGGAACGTGCTAGTTTAAAAACCCTCCTTGCTTTAGAGGCTGCAAAGAAAAAGGGACTATGGCCCACATCTGGTGGGAATGCGTGGTGGTATCAATACTGGGATTTAGTGGGCAATTACATCTCTGGAATTTTGGGGGTCAACTTTGTGAAAGATCCTACAATTAATGTTGTTGGGAAAGAGACCAGAAAATCTTTCAAAAGTCGCACACAAATTGAGTTTATTTTAAAGGCAGCAAGGTTGGTAATTGCCAGCAATTGGAAAAGAAATAACATACCCTTTGAATTGTTGAAAACTAAAATAATATACATTGCAACCAATGAGAAGTTAAACTATATGCTGCAGAATGACATGGAGACCTATAGCGAAATATGGAAGCCCTGGTTGATATATGAGAATGATGAGTTATTATCCTTATCATTGCATGTACAGTATAAGCATATGGAAGATATCATAATAATACTGGCGGATAAAGGTGGAGCGGTAGTGGTTATGGATTACCACTACTATAGGACTGAAATACTGAGGCAATTATCAGATTTCATGTGTTACCAGAAACTTTTGATCCAACCAATTTGTTTTAGTTAAAGCTTAAGAAAATCATGAATGAGGCCTGTATAAGTGGTTGGATTACAAGTGACCTTAAAGATGGACTGTTCGTGGAATATCTGGTAAGACCTGTTATTTACACACTACCCAAAATCCACAAAAACCTTACACAACCGCCTGGGAGACCTATAATTTAAGTAATAGGTTCCATAACTGAAAAAATAGCTAAATATGTGGATGAAATATTGCAGCCTCTGGTATGTGGGATATGGTCTTTTTTACAGGATGCTACTGCTTTTTTTAAGTGTCATTGACTATTGGTGATCTAAAATTTGATTTGTTACTATGGATGTCCACAGTCTTTACACATGCATACCGCACAAAGTTGGAATTGAAGCAGTTAGGGAATTAATGAGTGAAAACAACTTATTTCATCAATATGGCGGGTACTATAGGTGCTACATTGATGATCTACTCTTTCTACTCAGAAGATGATCTGCTAAGACTTTTGGATAGTTTGAACAAAACACCCTCTAATATAAGGTTTGCTATGCACTGTGATTTTGATAGTATACAATTTTTGGATGTTACAGTATAAAAGGACTTAGCAGCAAATAGGCTTCAAACTAAAATTGACAAGAAAGCCACGGATTGAAACAGCCTGCTACTTTATACAGGTAGCCACCCTAAACATTTATTAAACTCACTGCCTAAATCTCAAATGTTACTTACTTTAAACTTCATGAGTGAACAATTCCTCATGAGGGGGTATCCAAAAAAATTAATTGCTGAGGTTAAACAAAGGGCTATGTCCCTTGATAGGGATACTGTACTTAGGGTTGAACTTGATACCAAGACGGGTATGGTGAAGAATGACGATACGCTGCTACACACTACAACATATGATGCATGTACTCCATTGATCAGGAAACCTATATTACAGCATTGGCCTATTATCAAAGCGGATATGGAATGTTGTATATATAATCAAGTGCCCATGCAGATTATTGTATTGTTGGAAAACAAGCAGGCAGCTAAAAGAATGGGTGAGTATGCACCATTCGACGGTTCGGGCAGCACTTGATCCAAAACCAAAGAAGCACTGTAAACAGGATATTTAAAAACAACCAGTGGCGCATCACACTAGGCCTCATCCTTCAAGTGCATGCCCATAGACAGTATTCAGGATTTATCACAGGGAGATAATGTGGACAAACTACTACTGCAAAGGGGCTTTTTTTTATAGAAATTGGACTTTTGGACTTTTTAGTTGGACTATGTCCCCTTTGGGATTAAATATTGCCTTAAATTGCTTCCTCTCTAGGTGACTGATATATTCGGCATACAGATGGGGACATGTTTATGTATGGACTAACTCTGTTTATGGGGTATACCCTTTGGGAATATGTCCACACTTTAAGCTATTTACTGGTCTTTTAAATATAAACTCAGTCGATGCTTATTGGAGCTGGATTTGCTACCAATTCATGATTTGACACTATATGAATCATTTCAGTTTTTTTAGATGTATGCAATTATTATACATAGGGGTATATTTATCAAAGAGTGAAGATAAGAGTGACGTTCCACCACTAGAGTGAATTCTGCCACTCTCTATTAATTTCTATGGGATATTTAAAGGCCTATTTATCAAAGGGTGAACTTTCACTTTCACCCATTGATAAATACACCTTTCAAAATCCCTTAGAAATGAATGGAGAGTGGCTGAATTTCACTGTAGAATTAGCATAAAAAATATAGTTATGGCTAACATTGTTATATATTTACCTTTTATACACTAAATTATAATTTTATGTTTGGATTTCAGATTGATTATACAAAATACTCCTTATATGATATTAAGATATTAGCACTTGTCACTTTAGAATTTGTGTATATTTATACTTACCTTTAAATATATTTAATCACACATAGTTAAATTACATAGTTAAATTGGGTTGAAAAAAGGCAAAGTCCATCAAGTTCAACCCCTCCAAATTAAAACCCAACACACACACATACACACACACACACACACTCTCTCTCTTTCACACAAACCATATATATGCCTATAGCTATACTAACTGTTATTTATAAAGTATAGTATAGTATGTTAATTAACATAGATTCCCTGCTAAATTCTGTGCAATTTTTTTCGTAAAATGTTCACCACAAAAAGCTGAAAAAAACACCCATTCATATTCCCAATTGATAGCCTTCAATGAATATGGAATGAGAAAAAAGTTGCCACTAGTGTCAGTCTGCAGCTAGAACCACATGCCTGGCATTAGCCTTAGGCTACAGCAACTGGAAAGATAAGTAATTCTGAAAGGCAAGGTTTCATTTTTCATGGGCACGTGCACAGCCTTTCCAGTAGTTTCTGCAAGTGCTTACTATGGGGGCTTGGATTAACCACCTGGCATGGACAGAGTGCAAGAAACAAGGCACTTTACTCCTGTTTCTCAAGGTATTTTGCTCATTGAACCCTTCCTTTTTTAAGATCTGTTGTATGTTAATATTTTATTTTCCAATAGCTTGAGGGAGAGTTTTAAGAATTTAATGTTGTTAAATAATATGTAATGGTCTTATTTTCTACACTGTTTCTTAGTTTATACATATCACTTCTCATTTAAGTTAAAAAATGGCAATATGCTGAGGATTTTTGTTTTTGTTCATTTGTTCTAAAGTTTAGTCTTTGTTTTGAACTGTCAAATGTCTACAATATAGATGGTAATTTTACTTTTCATGATCATTGAGCTGTGGCCGCCCTTGAATATTTCTTGGGATTTCCGTGCTGATTTGTTATTACAAAGTGTGAATAGGAATCTAGAGAAATTGCCCTGTGAATATGCCAGGGAACAATTGTATACAAATCTTTCAGCTCTCAAGGACTTTATACCAAACAGGGACATTACAATGGGATATTCAGACAAAGGTAGGGCTCTTTATACCGCAACTTATGTCATTGAAGTCAGTGAATAGACATCTTGGTGACTAGAATATATATCATTGATTCATTTGAGATCCCTTTAGGAAAAAGTTTGTTACTTAGAATGTAGTGAGGAAGAAAGTAAATGAATGAAGTAGGAGTTAGTCTACCTTTCTAATAACAACCCAGGACTGCAAAACTTTCTTGCTCTGCAAAGAGTCAGCAAAGTTTTGGTGAAAATGACTAACTATAATTATTGGATTCTTAACTGAGTTATTATTATTAACATTGTAAACATGTATTTCTATAGCGCCAACTTATTTCGTAGCGAGTTCACACATGTATTTTAATCTGAAATTAAAAATTCTTTGTAAAACCACTTTGGCCAAACTACAGAATTGTGTTGAAATGCATTGTCAAAGGGAAGGCAAAATTACTTTGTGGTTAAAGCAAATACATAGCATATTCATTGTACTGCATTGCTAGAGAAACCCATCTCCACTATGCTACAACTTAAAGTTAAATAGACAGGTTCTGGGGACAGCATTGGTTGTTGTAGTAGGCAAGGGCAGATAATGATTGAGGGTTTATCTTTAGCAAAAGAAGGAACAGGAATTTAAGAAAAGTTACACAGTAATTGCAACACACAAAAGTTAATTCTTCTGAAACAGTAACAGAGGGGCCCAATAAGTCTGTTCATAGAAAAGAATCTGCTTTTAAATAGTGCCTCAGCCACTATTGAAGCAAATTTAATCCAGGGAAATTACAGATATTTAACAAATTTACTGTTAGATTAGCTCTCACGATCCGCACAAGCTGACCTCCAACTTCTTAGATAGTGAGCTCACACTTTGTCAATCCTCTCTTACACTTCTGATGACTCATCAATCCCAACTGGTAATGGTTTTTCCAGTTTCGGTAAACACTAGTGATGGGCGAATTTATTTGCCTGGGGCGAATTTGCGGCAAAATCCTGAGATTCAAAAATGTGTGAATCACCAGTGAAAATTTGCTGGTGGCAAAAGTTTTGATGCCAGTGCCAAAAATTGATGCCGGCATCAAAATTTGCTGTTTCGCTATTTTTTTGCCATTTCACGAATTTTCACGGCAGAAATTCACCCATCACTAGTAAACACAGCTTCTTTGTCTCCACATTTACCTTCTGGGAGAGATATACCCACCCTTTACAGTCTTCCCAACTAATACAGGAAAAAAATGCTAATAACTTCCTCAACAAGTATGAGCAGAGAGAAGCATGTATTACATATGTATGTCTGTGAAATACATCCTATTTGTAGTATGATGGCAAAGGCTTTAGACAAAATGACAAGGCAGACACTCCTTACATTTCATTTATCTCCTCAGTAAATGGTGAGTTATTGTAATTTGACTACTTGACTGTGTTAGGGTGTGTACATCACAACTGCTGCAGTGCCACACATTTGACATCCGTGCAGGAGTAGTTATACTCAATGATACAGAAAAATGTGGAAAATTCCATCTAAAACAGAAAATTGTGAAAGTTATTGGGTTATTTGACTATAATACCCGAAGGCTAAATGGCAATATGCAGGAGGAACAGCTTTAAATGTTTTCACTTTTTTTGTAATTTAGATCTTAAGGCAGGATGAATAGATCAACACAAGCAATGAAATAGCTTCCATTGACACAAAACAAAACACTACAAAGTAATTCCACCCATAATGGTATTGCGATCAAAAGGAAGTTTATGATAATGATGCCCTTAATTACTAGTATACCATGATGCATTGTCAGACTAACTTTCCAATCGCTTTCTCCCGAATAATGAATGCTTCTCAGCAGCACAACAGTTACAAGGTTGCAAAGTGCTAATCAGAGAATGGGTGGTCCCTGCATTTGACAGATAAAATACAATTATTAATGCTACACCAATAGAATGCAGCAAAACCTCCTTGGTACAAATGTATAAATCTTGATTTGTATGCTTGCTAAGCAATGCATTTTAAAACTCTGTGCCATTGTTGATCTTATTGATTTATTCCTGTAGTTGCTGGATAATGGCATATCACTCTATAATTATGACTGTATACTAGTGCTGGGCGAATCTATCCCGTTTTGCTTCACAAAAAATTCATGAATTTCCGAAAAATTAGCGAAACGAGTCGCAGCACGTTTTTGACGCATCACGTGATTTTTGACGCGTTGCACCGTTTTTAACACGCATCACAAAATTTTCGTCGCGCGACTCATTTTTTCGCTGGAGAATTTTTGCTGCTGTTTCGCGATTGTATTTGCTTGTGGCAAATCGCAGGAATTCGCAGCGAATTCGCACCTGGCGAATAAATTCACCCATCACTACTGAATACAAACAAGAAAAAACAATACTTTTTAGAAAAAGTACATTTGCCTAAATTAGCTTAACAAGTATGGAATACCTCACTTATACGGG
The DNA here is from genome assembly GCA_024363595.1 of Xenopus borealis. Classification (NCBI taxonomy): domain Eukaryota; kingdom Metazoa; phylum Chordata; class Amphibia; order Anura; family Pipidae; genus Xenopus; species Xenopus borealis. Next base: position 104,925,193 of record CM044435.1, read on the forward strand.
GCTAAGCATAAGTCAAGGATCATCAAGTACTGCAGAATGAGTTGTCCCATGCATAAATCAATTGCATCTACAGTCGGCCTGCAATAGGGTGTGAAAGTAGATTATTAGATTGCAAAACTGCCCAGCAATTAATATCTATTCTTAAAGCATGCTGTAGGCATGATGCTTAAGCTAAGGGCCCTATGTTTTAGCTCCTTCCTTGCATATAGGAACGTCCTGCACAATCAGAACTTCAGGTTAATAAAAACATGCAAATACAGCATGATCACTCGTTATACTACTGCAGCTAAAAGGCAGTAAAAGATACCATTTAGTTAGAAATAAAGAATAAATCTGACATTGCAGTATTTCTGAGCTTTATGGCTAAAGGTTTACAAATAATGTATTCATTCATTCTGTTTTCATGTTTTCTGTTTCTATGCAACTGAGGCTGAAAGACCCATGAGGAACTCTTCTGAGCTGAAATGTAGCCATTTTCTCTGTTAGTATGTTTGGCAGCATGTTGAATTATTTACTTTCAGAAACTGTATGTCATATGCATATTTGTATGGCTCTGACGCCATAGGTTGGTTTGCTTTTTTCCTCTCTCTTGGTAAAAATATCATTACTTTTAGAGGAATCTGCTAGGTAAATTTTAAGATTATCTGTGTTTGAAAAACACATGGCTCAGTGACATTAATTGAACACTTAAAGGCATAGCGAATCAGATTTTTTTCTTTAAATGCCATGAGAAGTCATCCAAATTGTAATTAGTAGTCTCTCACTTGGAAAATGCCAGCTGTTCAGTTTGCAATGCTGGAGATGTCAGTACTGAAGCCTTTACAAATGGTCACTAGCAAGGTCCTGCACATTTCCCTGGTTCATCCATCCTATTATGAAACAGCTATAACTATTATGTACAGTAGCATGTTCATCTTCTGATTATTAACTGGCCTAAAACATGTCAGTGACAGAGCGATATTCTGAATTACTAAAATAATCCTTCTGTTGTGGGAGTACTTGATCCCAAACAAAATCTCTCTTAGTCTTAGTCCGTTTGCTCCAGGGGAGCATAGGGCCTCAACGACACTCCTCCAACAAACTCGGTTTGCAGCGGTCTTCTTCAGCTGAGCCCATGTCCATCCGGCTGCCTTCATTTCAGCCTCCATGCATCTCCTCCATGTCTGTCTTGGCCGTCGAACTTTTCTTTTCCCTTGTGGGTTCTACTCAAGGGCTTGCCTTCTGATGTTGTCAGAACTCTTTCTGAGGGTGTGGCCTATCCAGCCCCACTTTATTCTTCTGATTTCTCGGTCGATGGGGATCTGTTTTGATCTTTTCCATAGGCTGATGTTGGAAGTTTTCTCTGGCCATCTGATGTGCAGGATGTGTCGTAGGCAGCGGTTGATGAAGGTTTGGAGCTTACTTGTGGTTGTCATGGTCAGTCTCCAGGTCAAACAAAATCTAATTAATCCTTATTGGTGGTAAATTGGGTTTCTTTAATGTCCAGAGCCTGAGCATTCTGGATTCCATTATAATCAAATAAACCAGATTGTTTACGTGATTTTCTAGTAGACTTAAGGTATGAAGATCCAAATTACAGAAAGATCTCTTATCCGGAAAACCCCAGATCCCAAGCATTCTGAATAAGAGGTCCCATACCTGTATATATGTATGTGTATATATATATATATATATATATATATATATATATATATAGTCCGTGTTTAAAAATAAAAACTTAAATTTTAATTAGTAAGACCTGTGAGTGCGGATTCTTCTGGATAGATTTAGTTTGTTTTGCTGTCTCTGCACCCAGGCACATTTACCGCAGTTATCGAGAGTGCCGGTATCAGAGTGGAATATATATATATATATATATATATATATATATATATATAAAGATGAAAGAAGGATCCGCACTCTCCTTGTTCATGGTGCTGAATAGTGTTTATTGGAATTCACATCCAACGTTTCGATCCCTCCTGGGGATCTTTTTCTAGGATGTATATATATATATAACAAAAGGGAACCGCACTCACAGGTCTTAAAGTAATATATATATAGTCCATTAAGGCTGCACTCCATAAAAACAAAGGTTAAACACTTCAGTGTTCATTGATACAAATTCAGCACTGAAATCACCCAAATTACTATGGCTTGCCTGCACATGGGCAAAGAGTCCACTGAAAAGGTAATGTGAATAATACAACGTGTCGACATGTAGAGAACAGTGAAGAGCTGAACAGCAACCGGACTATGCCCTTGTGGTGCTTTAGTTCCAAAGCAGCACAAGTGCTCCCCTTTACAATTACAGTACATTAGTAGACAGAAGAAAGTATGAGAAACCTTTTGCACTCATAGCTTGACTTTAATCAGAATACTTCAGGCTATTTATTTCGAGAGGAATGACATTTAGCCTGAAAATTTCAAAAGTATTATAAGCACAAAAATCATAGTATAATGTCCTTCACAATCTACAATCTCCTTGCCTTCCAAAGAACAAAGGTGTCTAAAAGTGCTGATGTAAAATGCCTGGCATATTGTTCAACTGCTTCTTTTAACACATATACAGTATGTATATTGACTGATTAAATTCCATACTTATATCTGTAAATTGTGCCTTTTACTGACAGGCATGAATCAAGAATCATATTGCACTGAGAACAAGAGATCAAATAGCTTGTTTTCATCCTTTGTAAAAACTACTTGTAAAGTTACAGGTGATCATGATGTCAATTAATTTCATCTAAGTAGTGTCTAATATAACTTATGCACAATGCAAATGTACAGGTACGAGACTGACTGCTTTTTGCGAATCACGTACAAGTTGCAGCACAGAATACTTGTGGCATCACTTCCAGTGCAGCAATCTGTAATGTCCCTAGCATACAACTGCAAGTTAAGTGCATAGCTTTTACTGCCCAAGGGCATTCTTCTTTGTTTTGCAAGGCTCAAGGTTTACCCCCATATGTAATAAAAGGCACCCCATATGTTATAAAATGTTGGCTGGGAGCAATAACCCAAAGCAACCAATACAATGTATAGCCAAATAAGCAAAATGATTATGGTTAAAATGTGTTTAGTTAAAGTTTATATAGCTATAGATACAAGGTGTCTATGTACCAACACAAACTTGACCAGTATATCCTGCCTCCTGGGCAAATATAGTGCCGTTTATCACATAATCCCATAAGAGTTCAACCTGCACAGACCATTGCCCAAAGTGTAGTCTGTGTATGGGAACCTAGAGCTCCAGCAATTGCACTGGGGGATACAAAATTAATTAGATGAGAAAATAAAAATGAATATACAGTAAGAACTGACAGAATAGTAATGAAGTAGTGTCACTATGACTAATGCAGTCTTGTAGTCTTCAACAAAACCTCACAGACTTCTTTCAGGCTTCCCAGGATGATTTGCCAATCACTCTGAAATTGGAGCAGGGCAGTCTGACAATAGGCTGAGCAACTCTTTATATGGATTTTAACCTAGTGTAGCATCATGATCTTCCCTGTTTTGTGTGACTGATACAACTAGAGCTCTTTATCTTGCCTAGTGGCATAAACACTACTACAGCTTGGAAGATGTCATGTGGGAAAGGTGACTCTAGTTTTTGTGGGTGGGAGTGTGGTTAGAGTTACTGTATCTTCAAAGACAAAAAAATTGCACTGCTGGTTTTCCTTACCCAAATGTATTACAGAAACAACTTTCACATTGACTGTTGTATACAGTCATGGAAACTAGTATACTATATTGCTACTATTGCTACTTCTCACAGTCTGTGCAAATCATTCACCTTCATAAAAACCACCTATGCTCTCTTCTACTCCTTATTTCTTTATCATGCCACCAGACCCCTATTGCTCATTACCTATTTCACAGTTGTTGTTTTCTTACACATTTCACATTTACCAAAACAATTTACTCATGGAGTGAATATATTTTACATTTTATAGATTCATTATTAGTAAATTATTTTGTGAACTTACAGCAACTGACTATCTAAGTTTAGAATTTTGAAATTCAAAAACAAAACTGAAATCAATGAAAAAACAACCATTCTGAAATAGAAACTAGCAAGCTGTGCATTTAGGGTATATATATAATATCAGCTAGAAATGAGGACAATAATTATAATTTTGCTTTGATTCCTATTATGTTTTTTTCTTTATGCTTTTCTATACAATCAAAGCATTTGTTTCATTCATTATTTGATGCCATATAAATGAAAAGCATGAGTACAACAAGTTACTGAACATGGTATTTTCCTTTCTCTCACAGGCTTAGCAAAAATGCAACATTTTTCCAGATTCATCTTTTGTAATACTGCTTTATAGAAATATTTGTTCATCAGCATCATCCATCTAGAAATGTCTATTCTCAAGCTAGCTTTCTGCAATTTCACTTTTTTTCTATGTATAGCCAGGACTTTAATTAAAAATAATTCTCTATTATTAGAAGTACTTAAATGTAATTGGTGACCTCCTTTAACAATGCAATAATATAAGGAATTTTCCACATAATTTTGTTCATTGTTGAATTCTTAACGAAAAGATTTGCAACCCTTAAAGCTGTTTTTTTGACTGCTCAAAAAATAATTTGAAAGAGATTGCACAAGGGAGCACAAAATCAGTTCATCGTTTTGTACTAAATAAAGCCTAGCTCTCCTAGAATGATGAGTGCAATAGATGCTGTGCACTGTCATGGCTACTTTGCAGAGTCAAGGTTCCTGCACACCTCATAAAAGGTAATTACAATTGTAACAAGTTTTTGGACTGTACAGGTCATCGGGGTAACAACCAGCTAGTATAGTAAAGCATGGGTTATGCTGGACTCTATTACAAATACAAAAAAAGAGGGTTGTGGGAGCACTCCTAGGGCTAAGTAAAAATGTATATAGTCCCCTGTTTCATAAGTAATTCAGTAAATAAGCAAATGCATGATTTAACAAAGACAGGGGTTTTTCACTGGACTAGTGCAAGAAATAAAGGTGCGGGGTAGTGAAACCACAACTCCCACAGGCTACTGTGCTTTAATCAATAACAAAATGGGCACCAGGAGGTTCTTGTAATCAAATAGAATAAACTTTTGTCAGAGACAAATGAGCCACAGGTTACATACATCAGTACAGAGGCATTTGCAGAATAACAAAGACACTCAGCTCAGACAGTATAACAGAGGTAGATGCAGGTGCATTCCCTGAGGATGTAGTAAAGGCAGTATGACTTCCCTCCATGCATAAATACCTCACACATGGTCTGGATCTCACCCAGTGGAGTGGTTAGAGAGGAGAATATCTGCCTGATGCCCTATCCACTGTGGTCCCTTCACTGTAGGCAAGTCTTACAGCCTTGTAAGCTACTCCCTGCTACACATCTTTGATGGAGCACAAAGCTGCTCTTTCTATCTTCCCTCACTCTCCTAGAGAATCTATAACAATTATATTCCTGCCACTCACTAGCCTAATTCACAAGGTCCCTGCTTCCACACTAGAGGTTCAGGTTCCTCTAGGGCAAACTGGCTTTACTGGACCTTGTCTCCAAGCTCCCTGGAAATATCTGCATTTGACATGAGGAGCCAAAGAGGAAAATCCACCCCTTCTCACTCACTATACCAAAGTGTGACAGGATGTGGGCACAGAGCCTCCTGGCTAATATTTTGGATATGGCAATTACAACTAGCTACATGGGCATCTGCCCAGCAACTATGTAGATCAGGAAGTATAGGAATTTAATGCCATAGGGTCACATTAACCCTATAGCTCCCTACACATAAGATTGTTTACTCATAAAAACATTTGGGCACAAACTCAAACAATGAAGTCAAGTATTTTATCCATTAATACCGCTTAGAAAAACTTTCCTACCACTAATTTCAGAATAACTGGCCCACAGTTTTGAGGCTGAGAACGAGATACCTTTTTGAATAGCGGCAAATCAGACATCAATGAATCTTCCCTCACTCCTCCTCCATGACCCCTTACTAATTGCAATGCCCAGTCTACCCTAACATCTCCATAATACTCTGGCTTACCCCCACCTAGTTTAAATTTTTCTCCAGATTCTTAGCCATTCTTTCTCCTAGCACAGCAGACCCCCTTCCATTGAGGTGCAATCCATGATGACTATATAGATTGCATGACAAGGAAAAATCAGCCCAGTGCTCTAGAAACCCAACGCCACTCTTCCTACACCAAGACTTAGCCACATATTTAACTCCCTAAGCTCCCAATTCCTCCTAAAATTGCATGTGGTATAGGCAAAACATCCAAAAATTACACTGGAAGACCTTTTCTTAATTTATGAGCCTAGATCCCTAAACTCATTCTTTTCAGTCCTCCATCTGCCATTTATTTTTTTCCTTGATACCAATATGTACTAATAAAGCTGGTTCATGCCCAGCCACAAAAAATCTTTTTTCTACCTGATCAACCACATGCCGAACCATGGCACCAAGAAGACAGATAACTCTTTGGTTGTAGTGATCTGGACAAATTACCCAATCCACTTTCTTAATAATTGAATCCCCTATTGTCAGGGTGCCTGTTAATTCCAATCGGCGCGCGTCAAAGTCGGCGCGCGTCAAAGTCGGCGCGCCGGAAGTGACACACGCGTGCGTCTTGACGCCATCACGCTGGCGTCCGTTTGGTGCCAATTTGGGACTATTTAAGGAAGTTCTGGACGCTGGAATAGTGCCCGATTATAGGTCAAGCTAGCCTTGTTCCTGGGTGCACCTTTTCTCTACGAATTCCTGTGTTTCCTGTGTATGACCTTGCCTGTTCATTTGACTATTGACTCTTCGCTGCCTGGACCCATCTTCTGCCTGGACCCTGACCACGATTTCGTCTTGAACCTTGTCTGTACCTTGAACTGTTTTCGGACTGGTGTTTCCTCCTTGGTCCGCACACACTTCCGGAGCCTTCGGGCCTTACACCTATAACCACAATCTGTTTTGGCCTAGCTCTGCTCTTCTACCCATCATTTCTAGAGAAACTGATCTCCTGGCTGTTAAGAGAGATCAGCCCCATCTAGGACTGCCAATCCAGAGTTCACACTGGCAATTTGTTCACAGCGACCACAGAGGTAAGCAGTTTAGAACTCTTGGTCTAAATCTTCATACATATGGCATTCCTTTTTGACCATGAATATTGGTAGCAACAATAAGAATTGGAAATCTAGGCATACTCACATCACTATTTAACCTTCTCCTTTATACCATAGCAGTTAACTAAATCAGCTACTCATTAGAATGGCAAATTCCCTTGGTCTGGCCAAATGTCTGACACACTCTGCAATTACCAGAATGTAATGACTTTCTTCAGGTCATTGTTACATTTTGATTCTCTTACTCCCCTTTTTTTTCAACGTTGCCCCACTGTCAACTTTAATAATTGACTAAATTGGAGAAACATGCAGCAAATTGTAAAGTTAAAGGTGTAATGTTGATGAATGCAAAGTTATGCTCTTTGGTAGAACATAAATGCTTCCTTAACTGAGAAGAATTTGTGTCATTCAGTCTGGCTACTAAAGCAAATAAAATGTTATTATGCATTAAAAAGGGTATTAACTTGAGACATAATTTTGATGATTTATAGATCTCATGTAAGAGCTTGCTTTGAACGCAGTTTTGGGCCCCAGTCCTTTGAAAAGATATTAATAAGCTGAAAAGTGCACAGAGATGTGTAATATAGATTTTAAAAGGAAAATTCTGAGGAAAGACTATCAGGGTTGTTTTCTCTGGAGAAAATGTGCTTGCCAGGGAGCATCATTATTTTGTACAAGTAGACTGTACATACTGGACATTATGGACATAGTTAGGGATCTTTCTACATATTTCACAAAGGCTCTTCACAGTGAGGGCAGGGAGGTTTGGAAATGCTCTTCCAGCCGATCTTGTGATTAAAGTTCTTTAATGCCTTTAAGGATTGCTTTAGATTTTTTTTTTTTTTTAGATAAGAATGATATCCAAGGTTATAGTGATCTTAAGCTCTGCAGTTAGTTTAGTATAGGTATGTGTACTGTACATATATTTATATATATGTGAGTGTATCAATAGGTCTGTATAGTTTTGTTTATGCACTGGGGCAATTTTGTATTTTTGCCTTCTTTCAACATAAATTATGACTGTAACTATAAGTAGGACACAGATTATTTGTAGTACTAATGGCAACATTAATAATGAATGCAGATACATAAAATGTTCTGTACCACAGAGTTATATATTGGCACCAGTTTGTAAAGCAACATAATCTCCATATCTTTGCTGAGGAAATCTGTATATGTTGGTGTGGACATTGAAAATGCATATAAATGCTATGGAACTATGAAAACTACTAGATATTAGTATCACAGTATTAGAATTTACTGTAGCAAGCATTGTCTGCAATGCTGCTACATGCTGGCAAATACATTTTATTGTATATTATCTTGAATTTAAAGAATTATTATTTCACTGACAATCCTGACACTTTTACTTTTTATAGGGCAGCATTAGAAGACTTTAGAATAATAGAAAGTTGAAAGAAAAGGAATCAAGATTCAAAGGAAATGGCCAACCACAAAAATGTAATACATTTGTATTAGGTTGGGGTATTCTTTTGGTAAAGTTTGAGTTGAATGTCTGTCCAACCTTGGATGCTCGGAGTCATATACCTACATAAAGTACAGTGAATAATAAGTTATTGCTAAATACAATAGAAAAATAATTAATTGATGGATCTAGGGCACACAATACCCAATGAGGATAAAGGGTATGTTTATCTGTGGTAGCTGTTTTTATGGAGCCTGCTTCATCTGTGGTTTATGAGTTAGAGAGCACCAAAAGATTTCTGTCTACAGGCAACTGAAATGCAAAACTGGTCCTGGAAGAATCCTGATAGATCTTTAAGAGAGAAGGAAAATGCCTTTATTTTACCTTTAATAATTCATGACTGGATGACTTATAGGGTTTTATTTATGAAAGAATATTGGTAAGCAATTCACAATTTCCCTTATTATTCTTTTCCTTCCTATTTTCATAGAATCCCTTGATCTCTGTTTACTTTTAAGTTGACCTTTAACTTGCACATCCAGAGAGTGCACTATCCTTTCAACCTATTAAAGCATTGTTTAATATATAATGAATCTATTTCCCTCTGTTCAAAAGAATAATAAATCACATGACTAGACAGCAATTTTGTATGCCAAGAGAATTCCAAACCCACACATTAGATATCTGTAAGTTTCCCAACAACTGAAGATTTGCAAATTTATTGTGGAGATTCATTTGCAGTAAAATGTGTCCATTAACTTGTTATAGCATGAAATATGTGAAAAGGAGGATGCAGAATGAGAAGCCCTTAAGACAAATTTGATTTTCAAAGCTCATACAAAGAAAACCCCATATGTTGCTGATGTATCCTCATTAGTAAAGAATGAATGAAGTATTTATGTTGATAAGAGAGAACCAGAGTGAGTCTCTTTTTTGTGTAATGCCCAACACAGGTCATTTGCTTATTCCTGCATGAACAAAATTAGTAAAGCAAATCTATTTCTGTCACATTGAAGCAGCTACTATCAGAAGATACAGTACTCTGAAAAATGTCTAGACTGCCATCTTTATAGCTGCATCTGATTTATCTCCTGAAAATATCCTATAGCTTTATATAATTTGATAAACGTAAACTGCATCAGAAGGATTTAGATTATGTTCGAACTACAGGTATTTGGGACAGATGACTCAATTTTTTGTGTATTGTCATGGATTTTCATTAGTTAGAAATTATGAAAGGGATTCAGGGCCTTATCTGTGTGATATGTTGTGTCTCCACCGCACACCTCCTTTCCACTCCTCTGCTGTAGTGGTGCTGGTTCACCGCTGACCCGGCCGGGTCCCCTAGCAACCGTGTGAATGTAGAAACGGATCCGCACACACAAGTATTTGCAGTCGGGGAATGTGCCCCTTTTATTATGCTACCAAACCATCAACGTTTCGGGGGGTACAACCTCCCTTCATCAGGGTGAAGGGAGGTTGTACCCCCCGATAGTTGATGTTTTTTTGTTGATGGCGATTTGTTGCTGGGGGACTAATCTCCCCGAATCTGCTTGTGTAGACTGACCCTTAAGGTGGCGTAGGGTCAAGTATGGTCGAATTTTATTTTTTATCTGAATCAAATGTTGGCCTATTCGATAGTCAAAATACCCAAAAATTACTTTGAAATTCAAATTCTTTTAATTAGAATTTTCTATTCGACTAAATCTGCCCCTTAATGTAGATAAGATTAGGTTCTACTAGGTACCAGCACTGGGGGTGGAAAGAAAGCACCAAGACTAGCAGTACACTTTTTGAATAAAGGCATGGTTGTATGTAGGGGATTTGAATGACAGTTTCTTACTGGACTGACATTTTAAGGATTATTGCACTCTGCAGAGAAACAAGTGTACCAAGCTTAACTGGTATGATGAGCAGACATTGAATATAGCTTGCCTGTCATATGAAATGTAATGACCTGTGTGCAGTTCTGTAAAAAAACATGGGGTGCAATCATTCATTGAGCAAACAAATTAGAACATGTAACAATAAATTGTAGTTGGCAAGTGTATAAAAAATGTAATGGTACAAAAGTCCTCACTTTATTGAAGTACAGAGATTAAAAATTGTCATCCCTGGCATTTACAGCACACTGTCAAATGGGTAGACTTGAAAACATATTTTTTCCTTCTGTGTTTGAGTCTTTTGTCTGATTGAAAGTGCACATGTGAGTTAAAATTCTAAAACCCTGTAAATATCAGACACAGAATATGATAAGAATCTGCCAGTCTGTCTAATCTGGCAGCTCATCAATGTATAGAAAAATGGCCTTTATGAATACTTTCTCAAAAAGGCTTTGTGTTTCTATGCATGTGAACTGAAAGAATCTTGACATAAAGAGCAGCCTGACAGACAACTGGATTTTTTTGTACTATAGTATTTTATCTATTTTTAAGTTTTGCTTCCATTCTTAAAAGTCAGATCCTATTGTGTACAGGACATGCTTAATCAAACGTAAAAGGTATGTATTTGTAGTATCAGTAGGAACTGGCTGATGGATTCTATTAATATTTTATAGAACATTGTGTTTATTAAATGAGTGTTTCACACTGAAACAACAACTAATGTAACACATACGGTAGTTTAATTCATATAGTCTGTACAGCAAGAAAGGTTGTACACTGTACAAGTAAATGAAGTAGTAATGAGCGAATCTGCCCAATTCTGCATATCTGAAAATGAATAAAAATGTGGCAAAATGGTGAAATCACAAAAAATTGAATTCTTACTCCAAATATAATGGTTGTTTCTTCTAGCATTTTATTTCACGCCAGATGTTTTTGTCCAAATCAATGGGCTTTTTTTCTTTTACCAAATGCATTGGGATTTTGTCTTCAAGTTTTTTCATGCACCACATGTATTTGGTTCTATAGGTGTGTTTCTCATTCTTTTTGTTTTTGCTGTGCAAAAACCTTGGATTTGTAACAGGAAAAGTAATTTGCTCATCCATAGAATGAAGCATTAAAAAAGATTGTAGGGAAGTCTCTGTGTTATTTGGGCATACGCTTATGTGAGTGAAATAAGCATGTTCCACCCATACAGGTATGTCTGCAAAAAAATCTATTTATTTTAATGTGTAAATAAAAATGATTATTTTCAATTTGTACCCACAATATTTACCAGATGTTCAATGTACAACATAATGGGACAATAATGCATTACAAAATTTTTGAGTACCTCAGTATTATAAATGATTATGTCATATAAATCCTTTAAAACACGAGGTAAAACTCTGGGCTATAATAATATTATGGGTGCTCATATCCAGCTTGTAGGCCTCCAGTTGGGCAGCCTTGCCACAAAACACAAGCAAAATTAGAAATAAGAAGTAATTATGTTGGCAGTTACAAACCAAATCTATAAAGGAGGACATGATGCAGGAGGCCATTCTTTCCTTTCACTTCACTCTCTTTAAAATTTAACATTCAGGTTAAGATTACTGTGTGCTATCATTGGGAAAATTACATTAACTTCCACTTCTTCATCTCTCAATCCTTTAACTGGTGGCAGTTTTCCTTTCTTTACATATTATTATTATTTCTCACTTATTAAAACCTACCAAGCAGACCAATATATAGCAATTGGCTGCCATAGCTTCGCTTCTGAGTTGAAGGAATCTTCACAGAGAATAACTGTAACATCCATTGAATTGAAAGTTTTTTTATGATTAGATATTGTTTGTTTTTATTAAAGGCTTGTCCCTTTCAGCAAACAAAATGATTTATTGCTGCATCCACTGGATTGTTTCTAATATAGAAACATATTGGTTTGGAAATGCAGAGGGTTGTGGTTGAAAAAGCTGTTTGTTAGTAAAATTTTAATGTACTTTGATTTATGATTTATCAGATATCGGGGTTAATAGGATATGATTGAATGCCTCGGGTATTTCTCTGTATGAAACACAGCTTAGCATAAGTACTGTACCTGCTTGTCTGAAAATCATTTTGTTTTATGGGGATTTTGCTGATTGGATCATGCTTTTGCTAGGGAAATGAATACAGAGTAAGCATTGTGTCATCAGTCTTGTGCATTACCTGCTATTTTATATATTCAAGATTCAAAAAGATTTACATTTAACAAATCTTCACACAGTTTTTCAGGCAATGCCAAACAAACACCCTGTGTGTATTAAGCCTATAACTAGTAGCAGAGTATTTGTCGTTTAATCAATTAATTATTTC
>CM044435.1:104944633-104971258 GCA_024363595.1 Xenopus borealis
ACTTACCGTTCCTGGAGCAAGAGGGACAGTATGATCGCTGGAGAACTGCAGGCAGGAAGTGTGTGGGCGTTGCCAGTGAAGGAGAAAGCAGAAGGAAGCCGGAGGAAACTGGTGAGTAAGAAACTGCTTCCTTTTGCGATTTTTAGGTCGGTCCTGTGACAATCCTGTTGCAGGACCGACATGACAGCCCCCCAGCCTTGTTGCCTAGGGGGCTGTCAGCGCTGCTAACTCTCTGCAGAGACGGCTAAAGCCGCTGATGCAGAGTTCAGCGCTGATTTCTGCCAGAACGTACTAGGTACGTGCTTGGCAGGCAAAGGGTTAAAGTCATCCATGATATCTGAATTCAAACATTCCAAATTTTACACCAAATTGTGCAGGCGATGTACCTGCCCAAATATTTTTTATAGATTTTCCCATCCCATTACCATCACAATAACCTGTAATAAAGTTCCTTCAATCAAAGATCATGTGAGAGTGATTTACTAACTGCTAAATTGAAACAGTGTCATTATTAAATGTATTTAGTGCCAGCTCACTTCTGCTGTGTTTTACAGAGATCATACATACAGTACTTCACATCAGTCCCTGCCCCAGTGGAGCTTATAATCTAGTGTTCTTATCCCATTTTCAGAATTGCAAGTCTGCTCCATTGAGTTTTATCAATCATCCTGGACAGCATGTTTACACTTCCAGTAAAGTAAATTTGATCAATATCTATATTGACTGAATCCACTTGAAAAAACAAACAAACTAGCATTGCCTTCAGTATAATCAGTATAACAGACCAGTCATTTTTATCAGGAACCAATTAAACTGCCTGTATGTTTTTTGAGTGTGGACGGAAAGCAGAGTACTTGGAGAGCCCACAAAGACATGGGGGGCATACAATCTACTGTACATGCAGATATTGCTCAAACTCTAACTGAGCTCTGGACCCAGAACTACTCACCAACTTCTGAGTTGTGTTTGCGTTTAACAGAGTAAAACCTTTGCTTTAATTTCATGTAGTAGACTTTTCAGAGCTGTTTGGTATAGGCAGCTGCACTGGTTACAAATTAGCTAGGCAATAGCACAACTCAGATGTGTATATGGCTGATTCCTTTAATGCTTTTAAGAGGGGCTTGGATAATTTCTTGGACAGGTATAATATCAAATGCTATTGCGATACTAAACTTTATAGTTAGTTTATGGGCATATATATTTATGTGAAGGTATGGAGGATGTGTGTATGGATGCTGGGTTTTCATTTGTAGGGGTTGAACTTGATGAACTTTGTCTTTTTTCAACCCAATTTAACTATGTAACTATATATAATATAAAGTCTGATAACAGAACTATTTGTTTTACTCCAGTATTCAGTGCTATTTAGAAAATTGAGCCCTTGCCTTTTATAATATTCAAGTAGCCTGAATACATGGTATGATGATATATTTCAACTTATTGAACAAAAAAATATTTGCGCCTATTAGGCAAATTAGAAAAATGCCTAAAATAGCATTGTTCAAAAGTAACTGTTTTTCAGTACCAGAACAAAAATCTGACAGGGCAGAAGCTTTAGAAAAAGCAATAATAACATGAAACAATGCAGCATTTAGCAAGAGGAATAACAAACGAACAACAGAAACAACCTGAATTATTAATACTTTCCACGCTTCATCCAGCAAAAAAATGCCTGGGGCACATCAACAGAAAAATCCCCCTGTTGCCTATGCATGTGTGAACTATCATTTCTTTACTACAGTTTCAACAAGAGTGAAAATCTCCAGAGATGGGTATCGTAACATTTAAAGTGGGATTTCCACTGTGGGAATGTTGAGGTGGTTGGATCAGCAATTTGTCAGTGGCTGCTACCATCTGATACTGTTTCCTAGCATTGTTGGCCAGAATATGTTACTAGACACTAAGGGGTCCATTTACAACCAAATTTTAATTTTTTTTCTCAAGAATCTCTAAAAAGGTGTGGTTTTCTTATTTTTCTTTCTTTTTTAAAAGTTCTAAACATTCTAGATTTATAAAGTATAAAAACGATGAAAACCACCAATACAAAACTTTGCCAAGTAAAAGTAAAGTGAAAGTAAAAGTGAAGTCAGACGAAGATCCTATTGGACCATTTTAGAGGTTTTTGTAAATTTTAATTTTGTAGTGGTTTCAGATGTATTTTTATTTTCTAGTGCATTGCTCAGCATAATTTACCATTCATACTTTTTTAAATCCAGATATTTTAATACATGTAAGCACATGTGTAGTTTTAAAGAAAGTCTTTGGTCATGGTTTAAAAAACTCTAAAACCACTAAACCCAACCAACTTTATGAATAGGTCTCCACATCCCAGCACCTCTCACTATATAATCAATCATTAAATTACACTGGAATTTATAGTTCCTCAACATCAGGAGAACCATGGGTCTTAAAGAGTAGCTCTTGTGCTTGAACCTAGTAGATCTTAGTGCCTAATCTAACATGCCTGGGTTCGTATTGAAATAAACTGAAGTAAGATTTTACAACTTTCCAGTATGCATGAATGAATGTGTGACCCTAGTAAATATGAGGTAAAATTTTGTGAATATGTCTATGAGCATCAGTCTACTCTTACCAATAGGGGTCACTAATAATCCCACACTACGAGGGAGTGTAATTTGTACTGTACAAATGCAAGTACTGTATTACTCAACCTGAAATTCTTTGAAAGTCTTTGCCAGTGGAGTGGATCCAAGATCTTGATGAAGGAGGGTCAGAGGGAGAGGCAGACAATGATGACCAGAGAGGAGGTGGCAGCAGAGCCTGCGCTGTGAGTCCTCCAACATCTCCGCCACCATCATCATCGGTTGAGGCTGAGGAAGAGATTGGTGTAGTAGGAACAGATGCCCTGTAATCATTTGTTTTACAGCACTGTTGTGCTTTTCTTTTCTATAAAAATCTTTATTTAAATCCGAAAATTTGGAGTTTATTTTTCATTTAACTTCTACTCGTATAGTACGTGAAGTAGTTTGGATAATATAACACAATTATGACTGCTTACATTTAGACATAAATATATGTATAATTGATATAAATATATGGTTTCTTGATTGTAATGTGGGATATACAGCACCCAGATATTATGTATTCAGATTCATTATAAAGTTGGCATTGTGTTAGTAAGCTATTAGTAATATATAAACTATAGATGGTACTTTTTGGTTCACAGCAATATAGACTGAGAGTAGTAGTAGATTACCAGTCAACTAGAGGTAATGTAAAAAAGTAGGGATGTTTTTAAGAAACTGGCAAAATGTGAGCACTTGTTTTCTTTTGAAATGATGGGAGTCCTCTAACATTGTATACAGGGAGGGTATGTGTGTGTAGCAGTTACTGAGTGAAGCATAAGCGTGAATTGCTCTTCCCGTTGACTCCAAAGCAATACATGCCATATATATATATTTGTCACAGTGTACAAAGCTTAAAAGTAAGGGCAAATGTTTTAATGGTAGCCCCAAAGCCATGTCTGGTTTGTGAGTCAAAATAGGCCCTGGCATTCAGTACACAAAGGCCCAAACAAGCTCCTTCAGCCCACTAAATAGTGACTTTCTATGGCACCTGATAGCAGCCCCTCTGGCACTTGCCAGAACCTACAGCTAATCTGAGCCTGCCCAAAGATGAAAAAAGGTGACAACAAGTTGCCAAGTAGTTAATTAATTATAAAGTAGTAATAAACCCCCAATCACTTGTACTCATAAAAATTGGATAAATAATTGATGCTTACCACACTTGGCTGAGGTTCAGAAAGTGTTCCAAAGAAATTCTGGGTGACCCTACAGAAAACTACCAACAGTTATACAACAAACTAATAGATGAAGCCTTCAAAGATAACCTAATTAACAAGAAAGAAAAGCTCTTTCTAAGTATTAATCACCCTAGAATTGCCACGTTGTATCTTTTACCCAAGATTCGCAAAAATCTACATAAACCTCCAGGGAGACCCATTATTTCTGGCAATGGAAATTTAACCGAAAAGGCCAGCCAATACATGGATCTACGGCTGAGACCTATGGTGGAGGACTTGGATTCCTATGCCAGAGATACCATGGATGTTTCAAATAAACTAAACCGTGTTCAAATTACAAACAATACTCTCCTTGTCACATTGGATGTTGAATCCTTATATACCTCCATCAGTCACCAGTTAGGCCTACAGGCCTTAAAGTACTTTTTACACCAATATATTGGTGACTCTGATGAAACTCTTTTTTTGTTAAAACGTATGCATTTCATATTACATTTCAACTACTTCACCTTCCAAGGGAGATTTTATCTCCAAACACAAGGCACTGCTATGGGAACCTCATGTGCCCCATCCTATGCCAATCTCTTCCTAGGGCACTGGGAAGAGACAATAGTAAAAGGGGCAAGATTCACTCCCTATACCAATAAAATCATACAGTGGATACGTTACATCGACGATATCCTGATATTATGGGATGGCACTAAGCAGGAAGCCCTGGAATTTGTTGACAAATTGAACGATAATAACCTCAACATCAAACTAACTGTCAATATTTCTGATAAAACAATTCCCTTTTTGGATCTCTCACTTATGATACAAATGATGGCCAATTAATCATCTCTAACTACAGAAAAGAAACGGCCACCAATTCTCTCCTAAATTTCTCCAGTTTTCACCCAGTACCAGTTAAGAGATCATTACCGACGGGGGAATTTTTAAGATTGAAACGTAACTGCTCTACACAAGAACTTTTCAAAGAGCAATCTACACTGTTAAAAGGTAGATTAAGATCTAGAGGTTATTCTGGAAAAATTATAAAAAAAGCTTATCACAGGGCACTGAATACTGAAAGGGGACAACTGTTACATCCAAAAACGAAACCAAGTGACAAGGAGGTAATAAGATTCATCACTACATATAACACCACTAGCAATCAAATTAATACAATTATTAACAAACATTGGTCTGTATTAAAAGAGGATGCAACCCTGAACGAAGTCCTTGATAATAGGGTGTCTGTCTGTTATAGACGAAGCCCCAATTTGAAAGACATGCTAACTAGAAGCCATTTCCATAAAATTGTGCCATCCACAAAAGTCAGGGGCTGTTTTCCCTGTGGAAACTGCAATATGTGTGTAAAAATGATCAAACATCTTTCTTTCACGGATAGATTTAATAAAGAACATACTATCAAGGACTATATCAACTGCAGAACCACAGGAGTGATTTATGTGATTGAATGTCCCTGCCATAAACAATATGTGGGAATGACAACACAGATGTTCAAATTGCGAATCCAACAACACTGCAGTTCAATCAGAACTGCAGACAAAACCCACAAAACTGATAAAATCCTATCAACTGTAGCCCATCATTTTAAGAAATATCATAACATGAATCCGGTCAATCTAAAATTTTGGGCTATTGAAAACGTAAATCTGGACATCAGAGGGGGTAACCTTGAGGGTGAACTCCTGAAGCGTGAAACCTTTTGGATTTTTAATCTTAATTCTGTTTCTCCCTGTGGTATTAATGAGAATATTTTGTACAATGCATTTCTTTAATAATTTCGTTATCCTTTCCCTCATACACCAAATATCAAGGAACATTAATTTCTCCCATTTCAGATTGGCATGGCCTTATTGCCTAATCACTTCAATATATATCCTAGGATGTATGTTCATTTTCCACTCAATAATATCTCTTTTCTGAATTTTAGGTAAAGGGCATTTTATTTCAAGCTTAACTTCCTCTACTGGATTATAATGCCCATAACTTTACTAAGAGTCTTACCATTAGATATTATATGTCTAATTGAACTATGATTAATTATGGGTTTAGCGATAGGGTAACCGGATGGAGTGACCCGCATAATACATCTTGCATTCCGGTGAGTTTCAACATCCACTATGCGCCAATACTCCGATGTGTTCCACGGGTTGGAACGCAAACACGTCTTCCGGTTTTGCACTTCCGGCGGAACACACCCGATTCGCAACTGCTTAAGAAGAGACGCATGGTCATGGCGTCTCTATCCTTCTGCCTTGATAAAGCCGCGGCGAAACGCACGTTGGTGGAAACTTATGGTTTGAAACCTTGCATTTGATTTTATTAGCATTTCACCTCTTAAACTTTTTTAACAGTAATTTTTTATCCTCACTGCATTCACCCTCTATATCCTTCTTGTCTACATGGCTTTGTGAGATTTGTGGTTCTGTTAGGGAAGATTAGTTCTCCATTGAGGTAGTTAGAGTTAAAATCTGAGACCACAGTACACATCGCTTGCCGTGCTCCCACTGTGGGGTCCCAGGGCTTAGAATAAATATAGGCAGCAGTACTTCTGGGACTTCTCCACTTCTCTCCCATTTCCTTTTCCCACTGATTTTTCGAATGCAGATATAAAAGGAATTCCTTGAGCTGCACCTGAGTCACCTTTTTCATATTAGTTACGTAATAATCATTCTCTTAGCCTTTCACATCTAATTTATATAATTAATTTATTGCACACCTACCTCACTATAAATATATGAAATGATTTTAACCTACAATCATATGAACTGACTTTAAATGGTACAGTAGTCTGAACTATCTGTTTGTTCACCTAATAACCAGTATTGGTCTTTGTTATATAAATAGATTCTTTTAAAAATGATTGTTGGGAACTAAGCACACAGCACTTTAAAAATTAACTGTATACTTCTTAAATAACAATTTAGTAATCACAAAGGTTTATGGTAGCGTTATATTTAATGATTGACTGTATTTTTATTCAATGAATTGGCGAATGAACACTTTCTGAACCTCAGCCAAGTGTGGTAAGCATCAATTATTTATCCAATTTTTATGAGTACAAGTGATTGGGGGTTTATTACTACTTTATAATTAATTAACTCCTTGTTTAGGTAAATCATACCTCTGACACTTTTCAGGTGCATTCTCATTTGATTATATAAGATAAGATTCACTTTCCCTTGTTACAACAAGTTGCCAAGTGTAATTTTTAAAACCAGCCAAAGTCAGCTAAAAAAACAGCCCAAAACTAGCCTAGAGGAACTTCAAAAATTCAAAATGCCCAATCTGTGCCATGGAAAATAGTTTTAAAAATAAATGTATAGATATGAAAATATGCCTTTTTAAATGACTGATATTTTAAATAATCACAGATGTTTTTATCTTTTGAAAAGATAGGAGTCCTCTAACAATGCAGGGTATGTGTGAAGCAGTGTACTAAGTGAATCACATGTGTGAATTGATCTTCTCATTGACTCCAATGCAATTCAGCACATTCAAAGCTTGAAAGTAAGGGAAAATGTTTTATTGGTAGCCCCAAAGCTGAAAAAAAGGTGACACAAAAAAATTAATGTTGCATGTCAAAACACAGGTATGCAACAAATTATTTTGACACAAATTTTTCGCCACAGATTCGCCCATCACCAATATTGACCATTCTACCTATTATGTGGACGTTAGTCATGTCTGCCAGTAGGCTTACTGTCTTACTGTTTGGCTTTTTGGGTGAGAGAGTAACTGCAAGTGGTTATGCTGAAAATGAGGCTAATTGGAAAAAAGCATATCAGATTGCCATTGAGAATTGTAAACAGTCAAGTTAAAGGGGAAACATTTACTATGACCAGAAGGTGTCATTCTTCATCCAGGAGATTGTGAACAGGAATATCAGTGAGAGTGGAAGGACCTGGTAAAGTAAGATCATACTGAGAAAAAGACATTTATGTCTAAGTGGAATCTGGAGATATTGCAAAGGCAAGAACACTACATACTGTAGAAACCTGCTGTTTCAGTGAATGATTTGCCTGTAAATATACCACATGTAGTGATGGGCGAATTTATTTGCCAGGGGCGAATTCGCGGCGAATTCCCGCGCTTCGCCGCTGGTGAATAAATTCGGCAAAAAAAACGAGTTGCGCGTCGTTTTTGACGCGACGCGACGGAAACGACGCTACGCGCGCGTCAAAAACGACGTGCGACTCGTTTCGAGAATTTTTTCGCCAATTAGCTAATTTCACTGGAAATTCGAGATTTTTTCGGCGAAGCGAAACGGGTCAGATTCGCCCATCACTAACCACATGCAAATAAATCCGAAAAGAAGAAACAAGAACAGGAAAAGATCTTTAAGAAATAGAGACTTGAACAAAAAGACTAACGGTGACAGTCCAAGTGACTCGGCAGGTGAAGGCTATTGGATAAGAGTGCCATCATCAAAACATCAACCCTACAGTCCAAATTTACCATCAAAAGAAAAAGGAGAGGAATCCATTCATCTGCAGGAATGCAACCAAAACCAATGGAAAGAATATTAGATGAATATCCATATGTGCCTGTTGTGGAAGACCCATCTGGAGCATGGAAACTGGCCCGACCACTAGCAAAAGTACAAGGAAAGTGAACTAGAACAATTAGTATCACCTCAAAGCACAAATATGACACATTTGCCAACTGAGGTTAGACATTCCAACTGAGAGTAAAGGCCAAAACCAATGTTTATGTATGATACTCTTGGACAACCATCAATATGTCATCATCCCACAGTTAACATGAATGCACACACACACCTAATAAGACTTGGTGGAATGTTCTACCCTTTTTCCACACATAGAACCTTACTTTCGAAATATGCATATGCCAAATGTACACTATATACGGTCTATTGAATGTTATAAATGTTTTTAAAATGTGTTTTGTTAGGCATGTAAGGAGTTGATTTATGTTGTACATGCTTTGTCAAATATGTTAACATCTAACAACACAACTATATTCACGTAAATGTGACCTCATTTTTACTGGGGTCACAAATGCACTGTTGATTCTCTTGTAGAAGAAATCAACTCTCCTATAACTGAAACTTAATTTCCCACAAAGTCTAACAAAGAGTCTTCACAGGTCTGAAAAATCTTTCAGCAAACCA
Organism: Xenopus borealis; assembly: GCA_024363595.1. NCBI lineage: Eukaryota > Metazoa > Chordata > Amphibia > Anura > Pipidae > Xenopus > Xenopus borealis. The sequence goes on from CM044435.1 coordinate 104,953,540, forward strand.
GTAGTATTGGTTAATTTTTTTAAAGGGTCACTTGCCATTTATGCTGACCCGCCTAAATTTAGGGATTCTTTATTTCTTTGAAAATCATGTTTGAAATGATTACAGGGTAAGGAAAATATATACTTTACACATGTTACAATATTTGAACCTATTCTTTCATGTACTCAAAGACACATACAAATGGAGGAATTTGCTGTTCTTCAGCAAGCTACTGAAAAATAATTTGTTTCAGATGCATGAATATTTCTGGCTGAAAGAAGAGGTTAAAACTGCAACTGCAAGATAATTTCGCAAAATGAGTGATAGAAAAACAACAAACAAGTAGAATTTTCACAGATAAGAGATAGAAAACTCATTTAGGGGCATTATAAATTTTACAACAGCTAAAAATATTTATGGTAGTTGAGAAGGCTTATGTGAGGCTTAATACTTCTCAGGCCTTTTTCATCCATTGAAATTACTTATTTTATTATTCTTCCTCCCTTTAGGGCAAAACTCTCATGTTACAGCCATTTAGTCAATGTTTGCATTAATGTCTGTCTCATTCCAGCAATCAACATATTATTTCCTCCTCAGTTAAACTGTAAGAAAACACACAGGGCTAATGACAGGGAAAAAATATATTTTTAGATCAAGTCCACGTGTGTTAATTGCTTAGAAGGTTTTAAATTTTAGCTGTATTGCTAGCAAATTAAAATCCTCTAAGATTTTTGAATGATTATACATATATAATGTGTAGCTCAATAAATACACTAAGTTAGATCATAACATTTTTGTAAATGAGGAACTTACTGGTTGGAGCTTTGTGTTTCTTGTAGGGCAATTGTTAATCTAAAAAATCAAGAGACCAGCCAAAAGAGATTAAGTGGTCCTCCAGGTTTGGAGGATAAGCTCATGGTTAATTAGGCTAATAAAAAACAAATACTTTTACAGAAACAGTAGGGTAGAATAGTTTACTTCTTTGTGGTGGACTTTACAGGTTTCCTTAAAGGGATTCTGTCATGATTTTTATTATGTACTTTTATTTCTAAACTACGCTCTTTACACTGCAAATAACTCACTCTACAATATAAAATGCAATTCCTGAACCAGCAAGTGTATATTTTTGTTATTGTAATATTGTTGTTTGTAGGCAGTGATCTCAGGTCATTTTGCCTGGTCCTGTGATTTCAGAAAGAGGCAGCATTTTAGGATGGAACTGCCTTCTGGTAGGCTGTTGTTTCTCCTTCTCATTGTAATGGACTGTGTAGGACCTGGCTTTTACTATTGAGTAGTGATGGGCGAAATAAATTCGCGAAATGCCATCAAGCGGCAAAAATGACACAACCCGCGTTGAAAACGATGCAACACGTCAAGAATGACACGACACGCGTCGTAAATGACACAGCTCATTTCGCGAATTTTTCGCCAATAGATTCGCCCATCACTACTATTGAGGGCTGTTCTTAGCTCTACTAGGCAGCTATCTAGTGTTAGGGAGCTGTTATCTGGTTACCTTCCCATTGTTAGGCTGTTGGATGGGAAAGGAAGGGGGTGATATCACTTCAACTAAAGAGTGACTGAAGTTTATCAGAGTACAAGTCACATGACTGGGGGCACCTGGGAAACTGACAATATTTCTAGTCCCATGCCAAATTTCAAAATTAAATATAAAAAGTTTGCTCTTTTGAGAAATGGATTTCAGTTCAGAATTCTGCTGGAGCAGTACTATTAACTTATGCGTTTTGAAAAAAATTCCCATGGCAGAATCCCCTCAAGTAACAATTTTATCGCCTGCACATCCTAAGGTGCACATTTACTAAAGCTCCTGTGAATTCGAAATTTATGAACATTTCTTCGACAGTGTGAATAGTAAAATTCGAAAATGGAAGTGGTAAACTACGAGGATCTTTTATTTTACATGATTTCTACTTTTCAACTTCGATATCGAAGTATATATAATTTATCATCATAATTTATTTTTTTGCCAAATTTGACCTGCCGAACTAGATCTTCAACTTTGGTAATCGAATATTTGATTATGGGTTATTAACTCCTTGCAGAACTATTGTAAATTTGTCAATGTTAGCCATATGTGAGTCAGATTCCTTACAATGCTTCTGTGCCTCCAGCATTTTCATGTGCTGTGCACTGTTGTGGGTGTATAGTGCCACTTTGGGATCAGTTTATACACTGCTTCTTTTGTTCTGGCTGCACTAGAGGTTTGGTGAATTACCTTAAAGAGATACTAACACCAGAAACATGTTTTTTGGCATCTATCAGACCATAACCTTGAATTTCAAGTAACAATGGCTTTCCAAAGTCCAATTATCAGCCAAAAAAACATCCACATGAACTACTTATCAAGTACATAATTTTTTATTCAGATATTATTTATTGTCAGTATCACTTCAAGTATTAATTGGGCCAATCTATACTTAGGCTTCATTAAATGGAATTCTGGGAAACACTGGTTTACCAATAAACCCCCCCCACCAGGCATTGTTGGTGCACCTGAAGAAGCTCAGGACCAGCAGCAGGAACAACTGGTCCCTGTTAGGATCAGGCACCCTTGTCACTTCAGAAGACCTGTACTTTCTCTTGTCTGATGATGAGGATGTGAGGGTGTACCGACTGAGCCGTGCCACCATTGTGCAGGTTTATGGCCTCATCAGTGAGGCCATTGAACCTGTGACAGAACAGTCTCACGCAGTGCCTAGGATGTGCAAACTGCTTGCAGTTTTGCATTTCCTGGGCACTGGCAGTTTCCAACAGGTCTCTTCACACCTCATTGGCATGAGCCAGCCCGCATTAAGCAAGATACTAATGCAAGTGCTGCGGGCACTGCTGCCACACTTGAGAAGGCTCATTTCCTTCCCCTCAACCCATTGCCCTGGGGGAGCTCCTCCATACCCTTCCCAGGGTAGGAGACATGCTACGTGTCCACGATGGTGAGGTGGATACGTGGTGTGCCCTGGGGGACTCTCTATGTGGGCTGGGGGACAACATCCATAACCTACTTTTCCAACCCCCTGACCTCTCCTCCCCCCCCTCTATGGGACCCCCCAGGCCTACTCTCATCAACCCCCTCCCCCCACAGGACCTCCCCTGAAGTTAATTAAAAAAAACAAATTAGAAGAAAATTGAAGTTTAATTTATTCAACTATTCGACCAATAGCAAATCTGCCCCTAACAGTCAGTGAAGGTTATCGATTAAGAAACTGGGCCTCATTTATAAACACTGGGAAAATGTGCTCCTGGCCTATGGCAACCAATCAGATTATTACTTTCAGTGTTCAACCTGTAGCCAACTGAAAAAAAGCTAATCACTGATTGGTTTCTATGAGTTGCCCTGTGTTTATTAAGGAGCCCCACTAAGTTTGCCCAGGAGCTATAGTCCATTGCAATGTATCTATCAGCATGCAGCATTTACTGGTCACAAATGCCATAGGCATGGAATAAGCAATTATTCTGAAGGAAAGATAGATACTTACTGGAACCACAGTCTTTTATGATACTCCTTACTCCTTACCGTTACCAGAAAGATACTCTACAAGTTTCATTCCACACATATTTGAAGTAGTAGATGAAAATAGCAGAACAAATCTACTTAGAGAAAAGATGTTCAACCATATATGCACTGCTGGCTATGTTCCTGTCAAGTCTGAATACTGGAGTCCAGAAGGTAGAAGCCTATATGCTGGATAACCTGGATAACACTCCTTAATAGCAGACGCCATGGTAAAGTGAAAGAAGATTTAATAATCAGAATTTAAACAAACAAAAAAGGCAAACTGAAAAAAGCAGAGTCCAGATACAGGCATGAGTTGAGACAGAGTGGAGTCCAGTAATAGGCTGAGAAGGTCAAGGCTGGCAGAAGACCAGCAAAGTCCAAAAAAGGCAGGCCAAGGTCAGTGGCAGGCAGCAATCAAGCAAGGTCATGTAACAGACCGGAGGTCAGAACCAGAGAAATCCACAGCAGCAGGAATCAGGAACCAAGGGGGGGGGAAGGAGCAGCAGAAGAAAAAACAGGCAGCGGACACTGAACTAGGCAGGGAACAGAGGCTAGATCAGCTCAAGAGCTCAGATGATCACGCACTGTATGCTGCAAGAAGTCAGCTTATAAAGGCCCTAAATTGTTAAATCAGCAGATGATGTTAACCAGGTAGGAGGAGGCAGATGTTCAGGGAGTGATATTGGATACCTAGTAGTGCCAGAAAGTCACAACTCCAAAAGCCCCCAGTGGCTCAGAAGGAAAGTACATCATTTAACAACCAAGCAAGCCAGGGTTTGAATACCTGTGAATCCCCAAAGTTCCCTTTATGTCAGACTCCCTGCTGTTTTACTGTAAATGTGACAACTGCAGTGGTTACCTACCACGACCCAGGTAATTAAAATATTTAAACTACTCTATGGAAGCAAGAAGCTTCCAAGTCTAAAGAAAATGGAATCTTAAGATAAGCTTTATTTATTTCTAACTGAACATTCTTGCAAGGTGATATACAGATCACTTGGATTTGTAAGTTAAATGCGTCGTGACTCAGGGCTAATTGAAGAAACTGTGTTATCTAAAGTTATTTTAACTCATTTAATGCATTCAACCTTTTCATTAGCATACCAAAGCACCATTGTTTTCAATGGTGAACTCTTTAATTGGATGGGATGCTGTGACACAATATTCTGTGATAAATGGGATAAATGAGATAGATGAGTTAAGTCACGACGCATTTAACTTACAAATCCAAGTGACTGCATCTGTATGTATTGTAGTCAACCCCATTAGAGAAAACTGTAAGAGACTGTCAGGGAATGAATTGTAGACAATTCATATTTTCACATCTAGGTGGTAGTATTCCATTTTTAACTATTGCATTTTTTGTTAGAACCTCTAAATGAATGAAGAAATTTATTTTTCAACTCCACACTGGAGCTATGCAAGTAAAACTCACCCCTTACTGGTCCAAATAAACATGTTCCCTAGAACCTGTCATATCTTTTGCAAAATGATTTCTGGCCTTAATGGCTGCACTACATCTGACATATGCATGAATCACCACATTTATTCATTAAGTGAAATATTCCTAGAACATAATGTGCTTAATTGTAACGTATGTGTTTTAAGCAGATTTTAATTAATGGATGAAAAATATGGAATTGTACAGAACATATTACCATGTGTTCTATGGAGGTTTTGTTGCCACACAAGAATAATGATGTTGCACGTGAGCTTACATGTTGTGGTACTAACAGTATCAAAGATAGAGAGCTTAAATCCTTGAAAAAAATTACCTTTTCGGTGCCAGGTGCTTTACTGAAGGATCCACTCCTGTCTAAGGGTCAAGTATTCAATCAAAGTACCACACTTTGATTAAAGTGTGGTACTAACACCTCTTATTTTGTAAATAATTTTTAAAGGCAAACCGTGCGCTGGCATTTTTTCTTTCTCTAAGCATAAGTGACTTTGCATGAAATAGTCAATGAATCATGGAATACACAGGCAATACAAATAGCTCAAGTTTGTAGAAAACCTTCCCCTTGCACATATATAAATCAGAGAATGAAACCGGCTTAAAGGCTCTTCATAGTAGAAAAAATGTTAAGAAGAAGCAAAATTAAGAAAGCTGATAAAGGTGGTGCAATTGTGGTTATGGATACAAGTATGTATTTACAGGAAGCAGACAGACAATTGCATATACTGAACCCAGAGATTTTCTGATAACAGATTTCCCATATATACCCGTATTGTACGGCTACCTAAGATTCACAAATCTTTACTGAATCCCCCCAGGGAGACCTATTGTGGCAGGTATGGAGTCTGTACTTGAACCATTGACTACCTTTGGCTACATTTGTGGATGGCTTCCTTCAGACCACAGTTTGAAAAATCCCACATGCCTTAAAGGAACAGTAACATAAAAAAATGTGTTTTAAAATAATAAAAATAAAATGCATTGTTGCCTTCTGGTAAAATTGTTTACTTCTTATATAAATAAGCTGCTGTGTAGCGATGGGGGGCATCCAGTCAAAAGAGAAAAGGCTCAGTTTACACAACAGACAGCAGATAAGCTCAGTACAACATAATGGTGTTATCTGTTATCCACTATTTAACTTCAACTTTCAATTTCCACCATTGCTACACAGCAGCTTATTTATATGAACTATAGCAGTATTTCTGAACAAACAGATTAGTTTTACCCATGCAGGGAAACAGTACATGATATTTTCAGTAAAAAAACTCTTAAATTTTTTGTTGTTACTGTTCCTTTGATACAACTGCAACACTTACGGCACATTTACTAAGGGTCGAATTGATTCGAAGTGAAAATTCTAATCAAATTCAAATTGAAAAAATTTTGGGCTTATTCAACTATCAAAAAGTCCAAAATTTGATTGGAATTGTTCAAATTCGAAAATTCAAATTCGATTTTCAAAGTACTGGCCCTTTAAAAAAAATTGATAGCCTAATTCGGCATATTAAATCTACTGAATTGCTATACAATCCTATATGATTTTTTTTTGATCGAATAAAAAAAATCGATTGATTGCTTAAAATCGTTTGAATCGATGGTTTCAAACTATTTTATTGATCAATTAAATGTTTTATATGCGATTGTTCGAAAAATCGAATTGCGTGAAAACCCCTCAAATTCGAAATTTGAATTCGAAGGGTTTTAATTCGACCTAAATTCGCGGGGTGAGGGTTTTTTAACCCTAGAAATTCGACCCTTAGTAAATGTGCCCCTTAGTTCCAATTAATGGAACGAAATGGCCTAACAGATGAGTGTATCGAGTGCAGTATAGATATTGAAAGCTGGCTACTTCGCAAGACAAAACTCTCTGAGTGTCACAAGCGATTTAGATTCTAGCAGTCAGGAAGACAGTTCTGGGAGATCTGTCGCCTGAAGAAGAGGCGATCTGTTGCTGGGCCACTAATCTCCCTGAATCTCCACATGGGTCTCTGCCCTAAAAGTTATGTTTGCTCCAAAAGATTATGACACCATTTATCTTGCTCAATTTCTTACATACATAGTGCATGTGAATTTTCTCTGTTGCCCTCTGCCTGTATACTGTGTCACAAGACCCCCAAACTGTACAAAGACTGTTAAAATAAATATATTTTTGTAAAATACACATTCTGACAAATCGACTGTGGGCAAAGACATCTTTCTACACAGAGCCCTCGGTACCACAGAAGTTGGACAGCACTGCTCAAGATGCCTGCAACAATTAGTTGCTTGAAACAATCCTATGTAATAAATGTATTATTTATCCTCTGATAGTCTTATAATCTGCATGGTTCACTTATCTCTTAAGCTAAGAAACCCATTTACAGTCACAATCCTCACGTCGAAAACCGTAATCTTGCAGAATAAAATCATCTTGATTATTTTAAGAATCTACCAGTGACCTATATTTCCTATTTCTGTCTGCTTGTTTGTTAATGCATTACACTGTTTGCTGTGAAACTTGTGTTTCTTCAAGCATTGCCAGTAGCTAAATTGCAGCTCCAGAAATAACTATATTTATCAAGTATTTGGCATGAAAATTGGTCTCTTGTCACTGTAGCTGATCCTATTGACACTAATGTCACACTTCTAATGTATTCTCTAATTGTTAATGTAAGGCATACAAACATGTTCTATAATTATACATAATACCTTTTGTGAGACTGAATTGCTGTAACAGAGTTTCAATAAGTTTATTTTTACCTGATACAAGACAAGACAGCTTTATTTACTGAAGGAATACATTCTTTAAAAAAATGCTTAATAGGCAATTGAACAGATGGCAACTTTTGCTCCTGTTTAAGTGATAGAGTGCAGTTTGTGTCATGTGATTGGCAATTCTCTCATGCTTTATCAGTAATCCTTTGGCAGTTCTCTCATGCTTTTTAGTGGGCATCTGCCATCTTTACATGAGCAATCATTTCACAAGAGTAATGGTAATAAAACTCACACTGTATATTAAAAGACTTGCCATAGGAATGCTCGGCAATATATAATAAAGTGAATCTATATGTCTAGAACATACCTCATGTAGACATATAGAGGCACATTTATCAAAGGTCAAATTTCGAATTCATGTAAGTTTTTAAACTCCCCTAAACTCCCATAAATTAACTCCAAATTGATCCCTGGATCTCTCCCATTTGGCAGGTTTTAGGTGACAAATAGTCAAATTCGAGTTCTTAAAGTCCCAGAGTATGATAAATCTCAGATAGAATTCATATTTTAAAAAAAACAAAGTGAATTTGAATAACTCCCTAGTTGAATTTGACAGTTTTGACCATAAAAAGTTTGAAAATTTTAATTTTTAATTTGATTCTTGATAAATCTGCTCTTTAGCTCTGAAGGTTCACTATGTCTTTTGCTTTTTTCCTAACTGAAATTAACTCCACCATGGTATGCAGTTGTGCATTGCATTTGCTGTGTGATGCCAAAACCAAGTTTGTTCCATCTGTATGCTTACAGTGTGTTTTAAAAGGAGCATTGTTCACATTGTTTAGTTACAGTAACTGGTTGCTAAGTTAAATACATATACAGTAAGAAAAGGAGAAAAGGAGCACTCATGGTTCTCAATTTTAAAAATCAATGCTTGTTGAATGGGTGAATGTTGGTGTAAATATTTACTTGTGTACTGTATGTTTTGAAACCTAACACAACAATAAACAAAACACAATAAAAGTTGCCAAGTTTCCATAGAAGTCATTGGGAATTATCTGTGAAAATTTAAAGTGTCTTATTTATTTTCCTAGGTAATTAAAACATTAGAGATTGTCCATTGCATTGAAATTGCATGGAGCAATGTCATGATCTCTGGCACAAATATTTTCTCCCACAAAACGTGAACTTGACTATTTTGTTCTAAATTTAGTAAAACAGTTTCAAAGTGGACCCAAATGGCTATAGAGACATTTTGAACATCCTTTAGGAACCTTTGTTTTTCTGTATTTGTAACACACAGTACAATGTGCTAATTGCCAATGCACTTGTTTTTAAAGGAACACTCTTAGAGGAGAATATTTTTTATATTTTTAAAGTCATAATCACTGGGGGGAGTTTGCAGATGGTAAGTACCCCTCGAGTGATTCTAATAGATTACCTGATACCCTGGACCAGAGTTCCTGTTAGTGGAAAAACTGCACCAGGAGTATTTATGCAGAGGTTCTTCAGTGCAATCTTTCTTTCTCTTCTCTCTTTTTTTTCTCTGGGCATGGGCATGCACACTAGAGTGAAAATGTTGTATTTCTGTTTCTAAGTTCATCTTTCACTCTACTGCTTATGCACCTGCCTGGACTGTGGAATGAAAAGAAGATGGAGACAATGATCTTCTGCTGACCAGTGTTGTGTTTTGATAACTGAGGATGAGCAGAGTATAACAGTGCTTTATTAGCAGGTTCATGCAGCCATTACACAACAGTAACATAAACTCTAGCACCTTAAGCAGTATAGAAGGTACAGTGTATGCACAGTATAACTCATGTGCACAGTGCCATCTACAGGACATTTGCATAAACACCACATATTCCCCCTATAGTAGGAAAGCATTTGGGCAAATATAATAAACAACAACAATGCATCTTAAAGCAATAATATACATTCTTCACATGACATAGTCCTTGGTCCATGCAGGTAGTTTTCTCATTCTCTAAGTATGCCTTATAGGTTCACCTTCTTCAAGCATATTGCAGCTGGAAATGAAGGAAAAGGTCCTTCATCAGATGGAATTTCTATAAATTCATATCTAGCAGGCACAGGGCGTCTTGTATTCCATATGCATCTATCAGATAGTTCATATGTGTATTGTCCTCTATGGCATCTCACTTCAAGTGGTGTAGTAAATTTAGATTGTCCTTGTTTCAGTAGTCCTGGTTTCTTAATTCTGACTAAAGGCTGAAAGTACACTTCTCTTGCACTACGTTTTCTGTCAGTATAAGCCTTGCATTTGGCTTGTTGATGTTTGACAATGTCTGCATTAGATGATTTTGTAGGAACAGTATTTAGTGTGCATCTGTCTGCCATGTAATAATTAAGCCAGAGATGCTTGGGATGTTGCATAGAACATTGCTCTGTAGTTGTGTAGGAACTCTGTTGTAAATACTTTACAAGATTTCCCAGTAAGGTTTGCTATCTGTAGTGCTTCTTTCAGACTTCTGTTGAATTGCTCGATTTCTCAATTTTCTTGTGGGTACTACACTGAAGGTTTCCTATGCACAATATTCCTCTCTCTCAGAAAGAATTCAAACTCAGATGAGACAAACTGTGGTCTGTTGTCTGATATTAAATCCTTTGGATTATCTTCTCTGCTCTGACTGTAGACAATAACAGTAAATGTTATTACTGTCAATGTTATTGCGGTAGCCACTGTTATATGAGAAACAAATGCAATGCAAGGTAGTGATGGGCGAATTTATTCGGCAGGTTGAGAATTGGCAGCAAATTCCCGCGATTCGCCGCCAGTGAAGAAATTTGCGAAACGCCAGTGAAAATTCACCAGCAAAAAAATGAGTCATGCGCCAGAAACGATGTGACGTGCCGAAAACGACGCGACGCGTTTCACAAATTTTTCGGCAAAGAGAAACAGGATAGATTCGCCCATCACTGATGCCAAGCCATTTACTGTAATAGTCCATCAAGGTTACAGCAAATCTGTAGTCTATAGGAGCATCTGCAAAAGGACCAACAATAGCAATAGCAAGTTTTTCCCATGCTGAATCATGGAATGGTACTGCCTGAAGTGTTGGTGTATGTGCTGTAGCTGTTTTGTCATGATTCGGACAATTAACACAAGAATAAATCGCAGTAACCACATCGGCATCCATTGCTGGCCACCAATATAGTTCTGGTAGTATTGTTTTGTGCGTACAATTCCTCGATGACTCTCATGTGCAAGTTGTGTGAACTTTTCTCGCAAGGTCTCTGGTACCAGTAAGTGGTGAGCTCCATGTCCAACATAGCGATCTACTAATGACAGTTCATGTCTAATCCTGTCATAAGGTTGAAGATTAGGACTGAGTTTCTTCTCAGCATTTGGCCATTTGCTTTGTAAGATGTCCCGTAGTTTTACTTGGATTGGACATGTGAGGCAAGCTTGCTTAAAATCAGCAGCTGTAACTGTATGAGGGCAAAGTTGTAGCACTGATTGATTTACTATAATCATAGTATAATCATGATTATAGTAAATCAATCAGTGCTACAACTTTTATGCCCTCATCCAGTGTATCAGAAGGTGAAGGTAAATGTGACAAACAATCAGCAGTAGCGTTTTTCAAACCTGATTTGTATTGCATTTTGTAGTTGAAATTCAGTAACTTTGCTGACCATCTAGCTATATGCATTCCAGCTCTTCCTAGTCCCTTTGTTGTAAGCACTGTTGTTAAAGGGCTATATATAATTCTCTACCCAATAGGTAGGTTATCCATTTTTCTGTTGCCCACAAGATAGAGCTTCTTTTTCAAAAGTTAAATACTTTCACTCTGTCTCTTTAAGTGTTCTGGATGCAAATGCAACAGTTTTCTCTGAATGATCAACATGAATCTGTGTGAGAACTGCACCAATGCCAAAGTCAGAAGTGTCTGTAATAACCATAGTGGGTAGTGCAGGATCAAATTAAGTTACTGCTGGACTGTTCACAATTAACTCTTTCACTATATGTTGAGCAGTTGCTGAACTTGAAGTTCCACGTAGTAGTGCTCTAAGTTGCACCACAACTGAAGCATAGTTAGGAATAAACTTAGAATACCATGAAGCAAGACCTAAGAAACTTCGTAAGGTCTAGAAATCAGATGGAGTAGGTGCTTTTGTAACAGTGATGACATGGTTCAGGGGTCAGGCAGTAATCCCTCTTGTGAAATTATATGACCCAGAAAAGACAGCTGAGTTTATCTGAAGTAGCAGTTAGAAAGGTTCAGTTTCAGTCCTGCAGAATCAATGCATTTCAGAACCTTTTCTAGATACTTGTCATGAAGATCCATAGTTTGAACGTAAACAGTTATATCATCCAAGTAATATTGATATGGAATATAGAAGACATCAATCTTTGAAAACAACTCGTTGCTGAAGCCAGTCCATAAGGTACACACTTGAACCGAAACAAACCATCATGGGTGATAAATGCAGTGAGGTCTCTGCTTTCCTCATGCAGGAATACTTGATGATAAGCACTCTGAAGATCCAGAGTAGAAAAGAATTTTGCTAGTCAGAGTTCTGAAATTATTTCAGAAACAATTTCCTCTATGTGTGGCAAGGGATGATTATACATAACAACTGCTTTATTAGGTTCATGGAGATCAACACACTGGTAGAGCAAGATGTGATTGAAAAATCAGAATCCACTGAATGGGTTTCACCAATTGTATACCTCCAGTTTTCTTCATTGTTACAACAATTGGTGAAACCCATTCAGTGGATTCTGATTTTTCAATCACATCTTGCTCTACCAGTTTCTTTAGTTACTTTGAGAAAGTGTCTCAATTTCTGGTGTACTGGTTTAACATTTGGTCTCAACTTAACTTTGTGCACAAAGTTCTTTGTACAGCCCAGTGAAGTGTTGCTTTGTGGTGAAATTTTAGACATAGGCTGTGTGGTAGGCATTGGTGCTGTAGTAATGAGACCATCAACAAATTGTAGTTTTAATGCAACAAAGAGATCCCTTCTAAGTATAGCAGTACCCTTATTCACAATGTAAAAGTCACATTTTGCTGTATTTGATTCAAACTGTACAGTCACTGGCAAGCAACCAAGCACAGGGATTGGATCATTTAGGTAACCTGTCTCAGGGCAGGTGCAACAAGAATACCTTTTGCAAAGTATTTCAAGAAAATATACTTTGATAGTATAGAAACAGCTGAACCTGTATCACACATCAGTTTAATGGAGTGTCCCTTGTCAGCAGAAGCAGTATTGACGCTGACAGTGCATATAAACGTGTCTGGAATAAATGTATCAGCTTTATTCACACTTAATACTGTAACATTTGTAGTAGTGAGTTCATGAACATCTTTAGCAGAACAATGGCAGATCTTGGCAAAATGACCTACCTTTTTGCATTTGCGATACTGTACAGCTTTTGCAAGATATAGCAGAATTTGCAGTGTGTTGTGTTGAACCACAGCAAAATCAGTATTTTTATTTATATTTGCTGTATGGTTTTGCAGTGAATCCCTTTACTTAGCACAGTACTGGTTTCACAATCTGTACATTCCCAGCAGTTCCCTGCCACAGCAGCCTCTGCCACTGCTGTTTCAAATTAGCTAGCAACTGTAATAGCCTTGGCAAGGGTTAAACCCTGCTCTAGAAGCAGTCTCTCTCTAATGAATGTTTTCCACTATTTGGTCTCTTAGCATTTCATCTGTTAGATTCCGAAACTCACATGTAACAACCAGCTCTCTTAAAGCTGCTACTAATTATTCTATGGATTTTCCATTGCGTTCTCCACATTGGCGGAATTTATATCTTTCAGAAATCACATTTACTCTTGGCACGAAAAAGTTCTTCATACTGTAGCAATCAGTGCAGCTTTAATAAGTCTCATCAGGTAATAGTAATATATAAAATATGAACTATCCCTCTGCTCCCAGGCAGTGAATAAGTAAACATGCTTTCCAGCAGCAGAAATCTCCCCTTGGTCAGCAGCAATAATGTAAGTTTAAAACATAAGGATCCAAGCAGTAAAAGGTACTGTATGGTAGGCTCACCAGGGTTTTGGAGAAAAGCTGTAGGCTGCTGCAGGGGTAGACGAGACATCTCCTCACCAGTTTGTTGTGTTTTGATAGCCGAGGATGAGCAGAATATTATTATTAGCAGGTTCATGCAGCCACTACACAGCAGTGACATAAACTCTAGCAGTATAGAAAGCACAGTGTATGCACAGTATAACTCATGTGCACAGTGACATCTACAGACAATTTGTATAAACACCACAACCAGTTTTTAGGACCCAGTGTATCAAGCAAGTGATTTTAATATCAGGTGCTTTAAACTTTAACTCTCCTTTAAAGCTCTGTGAATGAGAAGATAAACTAAAACAAATAACACTTATAAAAGATTTATGGATCTTTTTTGCGCTGTGGTTTCAATATGTCTGTGCATTGACCCATCACTGCATTAGCATACACAGCATTATCATAAAATACAAAGCCTAATAGTATAGAGAGCAAAAAAACACAAAAAAGGAAAATGCCTTTTAGATCTAAATTTTTATTGTTTTTAATGACAAATAAAAAAAAATACTGCATAGCTTGTTTCTTGGACTAGTAACACTAGGAAATAAAAATACTCTTAATACATTTAAACAGAATATGAGTGTACTCTATTGCATCACAAATGTTGCATCATTTAAGAAAGCATGATATTTTTTACTTGAAAATGCCTGCAGTTTTTTTGTGCAGTTCATGAATATGTATTATCTAAGGCTTCATTGAACACAATAATTCCAACTGGGACTTGGCTTAGAGCACAGATAAAAAATGGCTGAACATTTAGAAGCTAAAAACAAACACACTACAATCTAAAATATAACTTCAACTTCAGAAATTCAGTAGTAATAAACAGCACATTTAGTCAAAGTAATATCCATTTATGTTCATGATGTTCCTTAAAAAGAGAGGCCCATCACTGACCACCATTTACAGTCTAAACTCCATGGCTGATGTTATACAAGGTACAGGTATAACATTCTGTAACCTGTTACAGAATGCTCGGAAACCTGGGGTTTTCTGGATAACAGATTTTTCCATAATTTGGATCTTCATACCATATGTCTACTAAAATAATTTAAACCCTATATGATTGATCTGCCTCTAATAAGGATTAATTACATTATCAAGTACAAAGTAATGAAAAATAAATTGGAATTATTTACTTAAAATTGAGTAAATAGGGGAATGCCTTTCTGCAATTAGGAACTTTCTGGATAATGGGTTTCCAGATAGTGTATGCCATGTCTGTACTGTCCATAAGCGCTGCAAGAATGCTATTGACAGACCTTTCACCCCAACCATAGGAGAAGCCGTGCTTACCATGCTACTTTAGGTATTATCCATTCCTAGGTGTAGTAATCTGTAGAGTGCCTCTATAAAAATAGGCTTCCAGAGTAGAATTGATTCAGATATATCTCATTTGAGCTTGTTAGATGTTGTCTTTTTAGTAATGTTAACATTTATGGACCATGTGAAAACAAGCTGGCATTTCAGTTTCACAAGGAGAACAACCACTTTGCAGCTATATTATTTAAATTATTAACAGTTTAGTTAGTTTGGCATCTTTGCTGAAGTGCAATAACAATACATAGATGAGTAAAATTTAATTTTTATGGAGGGATATGGGATATGGAATGACAAGGCACACCCTTATCCAAGTCACTTTGTATGGACACTCTGATATATCTCCCCAAGTACACTCTATGTCAGGGGTCACCAAGCTTTTTTTTACCCGTGAACCACATACAAATGTAAAAAAAAAACAACAAAAGTACTGTATGCAAAAAGTTTCTGAGGTTGCGAAATGTTAGCTGTGGTTGACTATTGGTAGCCCCTGTGTGGACTGGCAGCCTACATGAGGCTCTGTTTGGCAGTACACCTGGTTTTTGTGCAACCAAAACTTGCCTCTAAACGAGGAATTCAAAAATAAGCAACTGCTCCACTGGGAGCAACATCCAGTGGGGTTGTGAGCAACATGTGCCACTAGTTGGGGATCACTGCTCTAGGTTGTGCCATAGACATCCTCTATCCCTTAACCCTTGAAATGCCACAGAATGTAGATTTCGTTTGTTCCATTCCTCTTCAATCCCCTGCCCCTAGGCAATGAGCAGAGTGGGGGATTGAGTGGTCCCTGGGGCATGATCACCCAGGGCCCCCATTGCAGTAGCAGGCACGTGAATCCTACATGTCCTGCTGCTGCATGTGCTTCTCCTCCTCACAGTGCTGCCCCCCACGGGATTCAAATGAAAGTCGCTGATCACTGTGTGGGACCATTTTTCAATGATCTGCAGCCTTTTACCCAGTTTTACCCAAGTGTAACACTTACACACTCAAAAACACACAAATACACAATTATTACACTAATGCACACTTACATTCATACTTACACACAATGACATTTACATTTTTGGGGATGGGGGGTCAAACACACTTGCACATGCACACACACATAACACGCACATAGCATGCAATTTACCAATTGTACACATGCACATATGTTTTATGGTTTTTTGGCTCTTTTTATTGCGTCGTTGTTTTTTTTGCCTAAAAAAAATGTTTTCTTGCCATTGCATATAACAGATTCGCTAACTTGTAAATTTTATCTACTATGTATCCATTTGGGCATCTCTGTGCACCACATAGTTTGGTATATATTTATGCATATTGGGCATCAAAGTGTTCAGTAGAACCCTGGCGTTCATATTTAGGATGCCTTTTTCTGCTGATATGTTATGAAATCTGGGGCATATAATGGGGTAAACCAAGTTTTGTGATGATTTTAAGAAATTTGATTTAAAAAAAAAGTTACGTTCAGCATAGTGTTACAGTTTGGCAGTTTGCAGTAAAAACACGTATATACCATATTGGATTTATCAGAATGTGTACTTTCGAAAAATATATGGTTTACTAGAGTCTCCTTACTATTGGGGGTATTATGGTGCATAATACACATACCATGTACTTGTATTGTAGCATTGTAGCGTGTCATACGTGAAAATTCATATGTACTATTTTTATTTGGTGGTCTCTGTTTGCCACCTAGCTAGGTAAATATTTTCATATCAGGCATAAAACTGTTCAGTAGACCCCTGACATTCATATTTAGAATGCCTTTTGCTGGTATGTTACAAAATGTGGGATATATAATGGCGTAAAATGCAAGCTGTGTGACTATTTTCAGAGTTTTCAGAAAAAGCATTGTGTTTAGCATAGCTTTGTGGTTTGGTAGCTTGCAGTAGAAAGATGTAATTACCTGCTTTAGATTTGTCAGAATGTGGCATTTCACAAAATATATGGTTTACTAGGGTCTCCATACTGTTAGGAGGTCTTATGGTGCATAATACACATACTGGCTACTTGTATTGTATCAGCCATAATGTTGTATGTGAAAATTCATATATACTACTTTCATTTGGGGGTCTATGTATGCCACCTAGTTCTGTAAATGTTTTCATATCAGGCATCAATCTGTTTAGTAGACCCCATGCATTCATATTTAGGATGCCTTTTGCTGGTATGTTACAAAATATGGGGATATTATGGGGTAAAATGTAAACTTTGCGACAATTTTCAGAAATTAAAAAAAACCATTTTGTTTAGCATAGCTTTGCGGTTTGGTAGCTTGCAGTAGAAAGATGTACAGATGCAGCCACTTGGATTTGTGTGTTAAATGCGTCATGACTCTAATTGAAGAAACTGTGTTATCTAAGTTATCTTAACTCATTTAATACATTTAACATTTTCATTAGCATACCAAAGCACCATTGTTCACAATGATGAATACTTTTATTAGATGTGATGCTGTGACACAATTTTCTGTGTTAAATGGGGCAAATGGGAAATCTGTGTTTAGTTATTCTGTGTCAAACACACAATCCAAAGTGGCTTCATCTGTAATAACCTGGCTTAGACTAATCAGAATGTGTACTTTTGGAAAACATACTGTTAGGGGGTCTCATGGCACATAATACACATACCAGCGCTACGAAATAAGTTGGCGGTATTGAAATACATGTTAATAATAATAATAATAATAATAAT
>CM044435.1:104988421-105001005 GCA_024363595.1 Xenopus borealis
TAGTTAGTAATAATTTGATTGTTTGGTCCTTGAGATATCCTACTCTATTACATACCTTAAAGTAGGCATAGCCAGAAAGAGTCCACTCTGTGGAAGCATTACCTAATCTTTAAATGTACATCCAGCTTATTAGTGATGTGCAGGCTGGCCCAAAACTCATGGAACTCATGGGTTTATCCACTGATCTTGGGGGTTCAGGTCAACATTTACACAAAATATTCAGGCCTCTGGCGGGTTCAGGCCAAGCTCTTCCTGTCGCTCTTCCCACCCATGATTGAACTGTGTCCCACTTCCCCATATGGTGCTGTCTGGTCCCCTGCCCCCTGTGACATCAAGACTGGGGCAGCTTGGGCACATGTTTATAAATAAAATTAATTGAATTGCAGCAGAAGAAATTTTGTGATCCTCCATGAAAGGCATTCAAATCTTCTGAAAAGTTGATCTCCATTTACTGAACAATAATGGTATGGGGAGGGGGGCACAGAGATATATGGCCATGATTAGTTCCTTGCAGCATAATATGTTTTGACCATTAACTGCTTTTGTAAAAATGCTTGTGGCATTCCAACTCTGATGTGATATGCCTAATGGGATCTTTTGGAAAACAACTTTTTAGCAGATTAGTGTACCTAATTTTATCAAATGTTGCTGATCAAAATGAAATACTGATCAAATGCCAGAACATATATTTGTCTACAGAAAGTCTATTCATGGACAGATTTATTACATTTGGCGAAATCCTTGAATTTTCCAAGCTTGTGACAAGTCGATTGCAACTTTTTGATACCTGAAATAACTTTTCACAACAGCTTGTTGTCCTCCAAAAAGGATTTAAGAGATGCTGCCTTTGAATCAAAATAATCCCTTCTCAATCTTAGAACAAAGACTCACAAAAGATGATTCTGTATGGTACATCACATGTTATATCGTGCAAAAGCATGTTGCTTTGATATACTGCAAAGCATTTACTGACATCTAAAACAGACATCAATCAAGTGATAGTGATATAAATATAGTGATAGTTTATGTAAGATTTCATTTTTGAGTATCCATGGTTACAGATCCAAGGTGACTTCTAAATCTATAGGTATAGCTTAAACAGTATTGTACTTGCCTTTCTGCCCAGAATTCAGACCTCAATCTGTATTACACTATGGGGCAGATTTATCAAGGTTCGAATTGATTCGAAATGAAAATTTGAATTAAATTCAAATTAAAAAATTCAAATTTCAATTTAATTTTGGGCTTCTTCCCCTATTGAATAGCCCAAAATTCAATTTGAATTGTTCAAATTTGAAAATTCTAATTCGATTTTCAAACTACTGGCCCTTTAGGAAAAATGTGATTTGGCCGATTAAACCTACCAAATTGCTATAGAATCCTATGGGAATTTGATTGATTCAAATTCGTTCGAATCGATTTTAATTCGGAAAAAATTTGAGGTTCGAATTCGAGGGTTTTTAACCCTCAAAATTCGAACCTTGATAAATCTGCCCCTATGTGTAAAGGAAAAAACTGAAAATAAACATTTGACAAAGAATGGTTGAATCCTAAAACAAGTTATATTTCAGTTATTGAACATTGACAATAGTGTAAACAATAGTATTGCTGGACAAATGTGGCCATTATGTATATCAACTTATTTCATTAATGCATCCTTGAACAAAGAAATCCAGGACTAGTCAACAGCTTTCTTCAATCCCCGTTTAGTGAATTAAATTGTCAGCATTCTGTTTAGTGAGAAAAAATCTACTCCCCCCCCCGATTACAATTTAAATTAGCTATAATATTGGCAAAACATCATGGTAGGTGACATCCAGTTTGCTGTATTCTCAAAATAGTTTGAACACATTCCAGAAATATCAGTTTTAATAACTGCCAAATAATTTCCTACATATGTTCTGTTATCCAGAACTTTCAATATTCTGATGATGGAATTAATTCTAAAACTTCTTATTTTAACAAACTGAAGGAATTAAAGACAACAATAAAGTAAAAATGAAATAATGGCGTTAAGCCAACCAACATCAAACTGTTTTGAAGAATTGGGCAAGAAATAAGAAGGCCCCAAAGCTGTTGATAAGGAATAAGGCTAGCTTTAACCAAGTTCATTAAAGGTAGAAAACTGGCAGAGCTAATAATACTGTAATGTTGATGCAGTGGGACAGATATGTTAGTTGCTTATAGCTGCCACTTACTGTATCCAGTATAATATCCAAACAAAAAAGAAAACATTCAGAAGGCAATTTGTGTTGGATTGTATTACTTTGGGATTTAGCAACCCCCAGTATGCACAGTTAACCATGCTACATCTCCAACATAAAAATGATTCTTCAAATAGCTTGGCAACAAGTGGCTCTTTAGAAAAAATAATTAAACAAAGGAAACTCTTTATTAGGAAAAGTATACACACTTAGATGATATATATGATTTAGATGATACAATACCAAATCACAGCTGTAGTATTTACAACAACCAGAGGTAGTACTTCCTGTCCTGGTGAAACAATCCCCAGTGCTAGGTTAAGCTCAAATTGGTTTTACTCCAAGAATCTTTCTATTCCTGAGTTTGACTGCTTGAATTCCTATACTGGCAGAATTGGTATGCAGGGTACTAACCTTACTAGCCCCAACATCCGGCTGCTATACTAACTATTGTGATCCAGTCCCAGGATGAACGCTTACAAATCTATCCTAGCACTTCACCTACTGGAACCTACCTCCATTCCAATCAATATTAGTACACACACACACACCACTACCACCTCCTCCTCCTCCCCCCCCCAAAGGAATTCAAGGGTGGCAAAAATGTATCCTTCTACAGATTATAATTAAAGAGACTAATACTATGGCATAGAAGAAGAGTGGCTTTAAACCTCTTTGAGCTGGAGCCCCACTGGTTCCTATGTTTGCCAATGGGGGCAGAAAGAAGGAGATCAGGGAACAGGTCAATAAAACTTGTACTATGGGAACAATAAAATCATAGTTTTAATGACTGTCATGGAGCTGTTCCATGAGACAGCATACAGAGTGGTTTCATGTAAATCAATAATCACTTCAATAAATATGATTTTGTTCTACTGAAATGAATATTATACTACACATTATACACTGTGAAAGTGGACTGTTGTTTGTGTGCATTTGCAGTTGGATTTACACCAATATTGGGCACTATATTATGCCTTAGTGCATAAAGTCACTGCCTTAGTCATTAACAGGAGAAACTGACTGAGTGAAATATTGAACTGCAGTATTTCTCTCTATAAATTACTTTTCTTTTATTTATAAAAGTATTGACTATAAAAAAGGCAGTGACAAAAACTGCTACCCTATTACTGTGCTCTAAATTGATCCCTACAGATGTCTGTTGCATTGTTCTCACCTCTGGTTAGTTCAGCTTGTTAGTTTTATCATTATTCTTATACAGTATGTAGGCATGAAACATTGTGTTATGTATACCTAGTAGAAAACAAGAGCATTTTTCACCAGTTTCAGGCACTGAATTATACATTACATTCTAACAGAAAGTTGAAGGAAGTCATAGTCATTCCACAAAGTGCATCTAGTTCCTTTTTGGTTTCCTTTTTTGTGTGTTAATTATTTTCAGTCCTTGCTATTTGCAGCTGACTGCAGAAGAAAATAGAGAAAACGTTACTGAATAAAACATGTATCATAATATATGATAAGGTGGGGCTCCAATGGTCTCCAGTGAGCCACAGTGACTCTCAACAATCATACACAATTGTACTTTCCCTGGCAAACTCCATGTCAGTACTCATCGGGAATAGCCCCTCCCCATGCTTCAATCAGAAGGACCCTCCCCAAACCTTTAAAAGGCCAACCAAACCCTCTTACCTGTGTCTTTTTTTTCCCTTCTCTTTTGCTTTTGGCTTTTGTTCCCATTGGAAGCAAAATTTTCTTTTTAACCTTGAGAAAGCATCAGGCCTGCCAATAAGGTGTCCTAGGGACAGGAGTTTTGGTCATGGGACCTTTTGTTCCCTTGCACACTACATCAAATCTTGGATTCTCCTGTGCTTCATTTCCAGGATCAGGTAAGGCTCTGGTGTGCAATGTTTGCTACTCCTTGTCTGCCTGTGTTTCAGTTGCCTTCCTTATTGCTGTGAGACCATTTGTTGGCAGGTGCTTGTCCCCCCATCCATGTGCCCTCCCGAGCTACCCAAAAGGCATATGGTAGTGGTGTATGTGGCCCTACACCCCATTTTTATGGATGGACAAGGAAGGCGGCAGTTAGCTTAGGCATTATTAGTTAGGGGCCTGAGCCTTACTCCTGTTACTTTTGTTTTCTTTGTTTTTATGAGGTCAGGTTCACGGCCAACTGCCTTCCTCAATAGACTTTCCCAAGTTGGGGGTAGTTTAAAAAAAATAAATAAATAAAAAAAATAGATAGATAGATAATAAAGTTGCTCTATAATATTCAGCCAAAATGGCTGCAGACTTGGACCCTTGCTGGAGGCAACAACACCAATTATTCAATTTGCCTCTGTGTAACCTCAGAAGTTGCTTTTGGTTACCTGCTTATGCAGACAACAGCTGCAGATAATCAGCGGGTTCCACTGGTAAAGTTACCCCCTCCCCACCCACTGAGCCCATTATGTGATTGCTCTGTCTGTGCAGACACCAGCTGAGTATAATCAGGTGATTCCTGTGCAACTCCCAGCTATAGCAAGTGGAGATGGCCCTGCCCACTCTCTAACTCTGCAGACTGGAACTCTGGCCCAGCAGCCTCAGGTTAGTACTGCTGTTATCAGTAAACTTGTGATGCCTGCCTGTTAACAATGAACTTGGTGTCCTACAGCCTTGCATAATGAGAAGCAGGTAAATAGCATTTCCATATTCTGTTCTGCAGTATAATGAAGTCTAACTATGTGCTGACATACAATGTGATCATATGTTTACTTGCATTGTGCTTGGTCCTGAAACCAGTAGCCCTAACAGAAATAAATACATGGGCTAGCATGCTTTCTAATGACATATAGTGCATGTTGGATTGTGGTTAATGGTCCACCTTAATCCATTGGCTCTAGTCTAATGGATATGCTGACTTGCAGTGTGCTGAGTTCAGGCCATTTGCATACCTATATGCTCGCTAAACCAGCAGCTAATCTACAATATGTATTATAGTGATTATATCTCTCTGCTCCTATTTGCTCTCTGCTAAATCCTGATATATGATTGCTCTAAGCAGCAGCTAATCTAAACTATGCATCACATATTGCTGTGATTGTATCTATGTGCTCATATTTCATTCTACAGTATGATATACTCTAAACAACAGTTACCCTAAACTATGCATTACACGTGGTTGTGATTGTATATGGGGTATATTGGGGTCTAATACCGATGAGTACTGACATGGATACCTAGTACATTTGAATGTCTAATTATGCCAATGCATTGCTCCTATTATAAGGTATAGCTTACTCTATTAAGCAGGGAATTTAATTTATTACATGGCATGTTTCTTCCTGTGGTCGGTAAGTCCACATATTGCCTTTATATACACAGCAGGAGTGTAATATATGCTATGCTAGTCTGCATGTTATATGAGCAATAATAATGCAATACTGGTCTGCATGTTCTGCAAGCAATGATAATGCTATGCTAGGCTACATGTTATATAAGCAATAATAATGCATTAGTGGAACGGTACAGCTGCAATGATCCACATGTTCTGTAAATAATACTATGCTAGTCTGCATGTTCTGTAAATAATACTATGCTAGTCTGCATGTTCTGTAAGCAATGATAATGCTATGCTAGTCTACATGTTATGTTAGGCCCGTTTGGGATTAGGATTGCTTGGTTAAGGTATGTAGTACACAACAAAGTGTTTGAGGCCATTGAATGTAAATATTTCCAGATTCAGTAGCATGGGGTTACAGATCTCTGTCTGCATGAATGCAGGGCCATGCAATTGTTGCAGTGAAATGTGCAGTACAATTACTATCCATTGCAGAGACTCTGGGGTTGGGCATTGTGATCTGCCAGAATCAGTATCTCAGGGCCCTGACCGAGGCATATGTAATAATCTACTATGCTAAAGCACACAGTTTAATAGATGCTAGCACCATGGCCCATACCCTGCATGGGGGATTCTAATGGATAATCTTATGTTTTGCTCCAACATAGTTACTATAGCTAATTCATACAAGAATACATTTTTATCCTAAGAAGGCCAAAAACTTTCAGAATATATGATTAATTGAGGGTTAACTGTAATATGTATAAGCTCCATAATACAGAATCCATCACAGAAACATAGGTCTGCATCTATAGGTGGGCTATCAGCATGTGTGTATATATGTGAACTTATCGGTGTGTTATGCGAGTGCAACTGTGTATGTATAAATATTTGTGTGTGTGTGTGTATGTATGCTGGGTTTTTAATTTGGAGGGGTTGAACTTGATGGACTCAGTCTTTTTTCAACCCAATTTAACTATGTAACTATGTAACTATTAGACAATATAGATAACCTTGTTCAGACTACAAATAGGACTGGTCCAGGATAGGTTTTTTTGTTTATACGGCCAGCAAAACAAAGCATCATTGGGGCTTAAAGGCCTATCTTATGCTCTGTGTCCAGGAGGAAGCTGTTCTTCCATACCAGATAGGTAACTGATTATACAGCAGATGATGGAAACATCCAAGAAGTGCTGATTTCCCTCTCTATGCCAATGCCCTCTTGAGCCACCAGCAGTCCTGGAACCTGCCTCAGTTACTTACATGTGTGTGTTTCTACCTGTTCTATTCCCTCAGGCTATAACATATTGGAAATCTTGAACAGGATCATAGTTTTCTCTTATGTGAGATGTTTGTAGTTATTACAGTAGAGTGCAATCTTCTCTATCTGCCAGCCTTATCCATTTCATTTGTGATTTAATTGAGAAAATTTTAGGTATCTGTGCTGCAAGTTTGTCTAAAGCTTCAAACAGGATGTTTGGATGTGTCAATGTCTGTTTTTTGTCCTAGTCTGTCACACTGTTTCCTATTCTGTGAGGATTTCACATTTACACTGGCTGAGCATTGTAGTCTATTGTATATAATCACTGTATTCTCTGTCCAGGTAACCTTATAGATACAACACTCTTAATAGCCTTGCTTGTTCTGTGATTTTACATTGCAGTTCTATAAAGAAGGACTTCCTGGTGAGGCTCAGCCATTCCTGATACATCTGATCCAGCATAGCTGGATTAGAAGCCCTTCTGACCCTTACTGGAACATCCATATGTCCTAAGTCCTAAGATCAGCTTCATTGATGGAGATCATATATGTAGGATAATCAATTCCACATAGAAATACTTTCCTTACAGGTGGGATTAAAACAGACAGGTTTCATGGGTGATTCGAATCCACTCTCCAGGGGTTACAACCTTCCTCCATGATTCATGGGATTCCCCTTTAGCTTCATTGGGGTTGTATTGGATCTGTAACCTTAGGAGTACCCAGTTATACCACTCACAAGACTATGGTGAACCAACCAACAAGGGTTCTATTCCTTAAGTACTGTACTTGCTCTGGTTCCACAGAGAATATCTTCTAGATAAGGGGATTGCTACCATTGTTTTCACTGTTAAGTTGAGTCTCCTTCAGCACAGGGCCTTACACTGTGTAAGAAATTCTAACCCAAGTTAGGTCTCAGGTGCCTTTGTCCCTGTTCTTTTAGGATCTGTTTTCTGTAAGACAGTTCTGACTGCTAGGCATTATAGTATGTTATGGTACAGGCATCTTG
This sequence comes from Xenopus borealis, assembly GCA_024363595.1. NCBI lineage: Eukaryota > Metazoa > Chordata > Amphibia > Anura > Pipidae > Xenopus > Xenopus borealis. The sequence continues at coordinate 104,996,172 of CM044435.1, forward strand.
GGCCTCGTTGTGCATTGTATGACCTACGCTTGTTGTAATATTCTAAACAAGTCATACCTACAATGGGTCTGTTTGGTTCTTACTCCTACCAAAGTGTTTCTTACAGGTGCCTTGCAATCTGCACTGAAACTAGGCATACATGTGACAAATGCTTTATGGTGAGTAGGAGAGTAAGTATTTCAGCTTGCTGAATTCACCATGTTACTGAACTTACTTGTTCCTCACTCTGACAGTGGGCTAACACCTCTATCTCTGTAGTATACTGTGTTACCTTGGGATCTACTCTCAACACCTGGCCCCATCAGGAGATCTACCTTGATAAAAATAGTGGGCCGTCTACATTACGGCACAAGTCTGCCGGTGTTTATGTTTGTATGTGTGTCGGTATGTGTGCTTGTATGTGTGTGTATGTGTCTGAATGCATTTGTGTATGTGTTTGTGTGTATATGTGTCTGTATGTATGTATGTATGTATTTGTGTGTGTGTGTGTGTGTATGTGTGTGTGTCTTGCCCAGGCTGTTTTTTACTCTCAGTCCTGCTCTGTATAATACAGTAATAATATAGCACGGGACAATACTAGTGCACAACTCTTAAACTTGTCCTCCCACATGCCCCAGCAAGTGCTGTGCCTTCCATAGCCTAAGTAGCCCTGACCCTGATAGTTAATCTGCTAGGCGGCTGAAAATCACACTTTGGTGGGGGAGCAGGGTGTCGGAACAGAGGATGCAGTAGGCCATGAGCATCAGGAAGCCTGGTCAGTGACCTGGAAGAGTCGGATAGCAGAGGTTCTGTTGGTACAGATAAGAAGGATGAGAGTTGCCACTCCTCAGTACCCCCTCCTGGGCTTTTCATTCCCATCCTGGCATAGAGGCCTCTTCTATCTGCATCTTTCATATGTGCTCTAGTTAGCCCTGTTCTTTCCCTCCCGCACATTGCATACCACTGACACCTCACAACAGCCGGCAACACCCGGGCCCATTTGCTAAAAGCCCTGTTCATCCAACTCTCACAGCAGCAGCTCGAGAGAGGAGTGGGAGGGGCAGAGCCAGGACGGTCCTAGAGACCATCTGATGTATTCCTTTCCTGGACGAACTCCATGTCAGTACGAACCTGCCCCTTTTTCACCGGTAATATGAGAAGCTTGTTACAAAGACGCCGTTAAGTGGGTGTGGTTGGCCTTTTAATGGTTTGGGGAGGGTCCTACTAATGGGAGCATGGGGAGGGGCTATTCCCAATGAGTAATGACATGGAGTTCATCCAGGAAAGGAAGATCACGGTAAGTATGATACAATCTTCCCTTTTCAGGATTAAAGGCTGATTAAAAGGAACATATTTTTTTACAAACTACCGAAAACCAAAAAAAGACTAATTGCAATTGCCCTTACAATATTAATATTTACATCATACTTAAAATAACTTTAAAGGTGGACTGCGCCTTTTCATGTTGTATAATACCTGTGATCTTTTCTAACAACTGAGATTTAAAAATAATACAAATGTATTTGGAACTTAAAAGTACTACTTTTTGTATGTTATCATACAAACAGGGAATACAGAGGCAGTGACCTTTAATGCTGTAATGGGAAAGTTCTATAAAGCTTCCTTAATCCCATGGTTGTTCTTATGGGGTTGCAAAGTGACACCCAAATGTGTTGATTTCTTTTTAAAGAAACCAATTTTATTCAAAAAATAAAATATAAAATATAATATAAGAAACAATATTCATGAAAACCCTTTTGTACTAGCAATGCATAGCTGAAGGGCTGAACTCCATGAGTTTTTTCCAGTCGGATAGTGCTGGAAGGACAAAGTGCAGGTGACAAATCCGATGTAGTGGCACGCGTGAATATGTAATGGGACTTAACAACACAACTACCCACAAGAAATGTCTAAGATAGAATAAAGCTAGAAATGCTGTATTTTGTATAGTAAACATGAACTTACTGCACCACATCTCTAATCAAACATATTATTTATGCTTTCAAAGTTGGCCACAGGGGGCTGTCATCTTGTAACTTTGTTAAACATCTTTGCAAGACCAAGACTGTGGACATGCTCAGTGTGGTCTGGGCTGCTTAGGGATCATCATAAATTATCAAAACAGCGCAAGTCAAATAACATCTGCCAGAAGCCGATACAGTAAGACTGATTAATAATGAAATGTGGATTGTTTAGTATATCCAACCTTTTGGCTTCCCTGGGCCACATTATAAAAAGAGGAAAATTGTCTGGGAACACATGAAATACATAAACACTTTTGATTTGTAAAGTAAAGAAGTAAAGTAAAGAAAATGCACAGAAAAGAACTACACTACCAGTTGGATAACCAGATGGAGCTATACACTGGAATATGGGACACCTGAGTATTAAATAGACTTATTATTATTACTACTAACTGGGCAATGGGCAGAGCCCCCCTCCTTCCTACTCCTATATCCTTTGCAACAGGATGTTTCCTCGGGAACCAAGCATTTCAAGCTGCGCCACATTCATATCTATCCTGAGCCACATTTGGGCCGCAGGTTGGACACCCCTGGTTTATACAAACTTTCTACAACTCTGCAGACCCAATGACTGCAGAAAAATAATCCTCCAAATATAATCCCAGTTTGTCTGTTTAAGGCTGGCTCCATGATCTTTGTCCCTGCAGCTGTAGTTGGAAACCATAAAGGGGATGAAAGGCAAAAATAAAATCCAATACAAATCTCTACACTGTAGCCATCAGGGAAACAAACAAACAAAGCTGCTTGAGTTCTGCATGGCTGGGAAGTAAGACGGGGCTCCCTCTACTGTTCATAAGTATGATTGTTTCCCTACACAGCAGTTAGGGACCATCTGACAATTCCTATTCACAGCAGTAAATGAAAGGAGAGTTTTACTGCATACAGTCAGGTTTCTTATATAAAAAAAAGGTACACATTTTTTAAATTAAAGTATATTAGAGATAGATTTATTTTTCATTAAAGAAAGTAAAAATTGGATTTTATTTTTTTGTCTTTACATGCCCTTTAATTCGTATGAAGATGCAACTTGCTCTTCAATTTGTAAAAACAGCTGGCCTTCAGTTACCTATCCATGTGATTTCCACAAGACCCTTCCGTATGCTAGCCTCAATAATTTCTTTAATGCATGACTTTCATTCTGGATTTACAAAAAGACAGTCTCCTCTGCCTTTTGTAATCCCTCTATGCCTCCTAAAATGTTGTATCCATCTAAATTCAAAGCCCAGATAGCAACCCAGGTCTCAATAATAACAATTATTTTTCTGGATATACAAATAACTCCAACCATCCCATTCTGCGTGAAAAGCTATGGCCACACCTGCAGCTCTGCTAAACACTACCTGAAAGGAGTCATTTAATAGATGCAGGACAGGGTGAAAAATGTAATCCCCCCATGATGTTTCACACTTTGTGCACTGTACATTTCAGCAGATCTCTGTGCTCCTTAAAGGAGTGCTGAGACCTGCATTCCTCCATGAATTCAGCACTGCCTGCATTGAGCAGCACTATATTCATGAGGGTGAGTGGATGGTGTCACATAGGCTTCTCCCCTCCTACCCTCTACTTACTGCAGAGGCAATGCCAGTGGTTGCAGGATGTAACGGAACCCTGTACTTACCTCCTGTTATTGTAAGAAAAAGCAAGGAATTTTAGAAGTCACTGTCATGTTTTTGAAATTGTGGTATATATTTATCATTTTGAAATTGTAAATGTTTTAGCATCTATACTGTGGTAAATTTGAGAATCAGTGAATATCTAGTCTATTATTACTTCATTTGCAGTTATGATTGTATAGAAGAGCGTTAGTCCCCAGCTAGGCTCATTTCGCAGCTAGACAGATTTGTTGTAGCAGCTCGGTAATTTCTCAATTTAGTTTGAGCACGCCAACATATCTGCTTTCTGCCCTATTGCCAGGTCATTGAATAATTGAAAGAAGGCAGTATAGAACAAATCATTCTTAAATAAACAAGGCAAACTGATTTAGTTTCATCTATACAAATGCACAGACTTCCTGAACATTTGCCTAAATTTTGGCTTAGTTTGTAGTCACGATCACAGCAAATGAGACATAAATTTTACACTGTATAGCTAAGCTGTTTTTTTTTTCATTTGTTTAGAAAGTATACACTTAGGGGGTTATCAGAGGTCGAGTTTGTGAGTTTTTTTTCTACCTCATATAAACTCACAACTCAAATATTTGCTTATTTATATGCAAAAAAGTTGATTAAATGCAATCAGGGAAAAACTTGAATATCTTGAAATTTATATAGATACTGTATAAGCTCAAAAATAACCTTGACTACCTCAAATTTTTCAAGTTTTTGAGTGCAAAACAAATCCTCAAATGGTTACAGGGACCTCTGCAATTGACTTCTACATGACCTTGACAGGTTTTAGCTGGAGTAATTTCAGATGTATTTGGGCTTTTAGCAGCTTTGAGGCATAATAAATCTCAAAATATTTGAGGTTCTTTTATCCAAAAAAATTTGTTTTTTTAGAGAAGCTACCCTCAAAAAACTAATTTTTTTTGGGGAAAACACAACTTTAACTTTAATGTATAAGCCCCATAGAATGCCTTTCCATAGCTAGCATTATACAGGAATTTCTAAGTTTACCGAGGGAGAACCAAACACAACATAATGGGAACATTGCTAGAGCTGAAGATACGCAGGGAACCAATACAGCGTGTTATGACACTCGTTACTTGTGTTATTATTGGATGTATAAAATGTTTATACAGAAAGACTACAAGAAACAAGTTTGTCTTGTTATATCTTTAAAGGAAAACTATACCCCCTGAACAATGTAGGTCTCTATAAACAGATATTGCA
>CM044435.1:105008526-105019349 GCA_024363595.1 Xenopus borealis
AGAGTATCGAGCCAGAAACCTAAAGGTCCCTGGCTCGAATCCCAGCAGAGCCTGACAGTTAGAAGTGAGACCCGCTCACTCAGCTTTTTCTAAAAGTAACATTGAGGCAGAGTCGCCTCTGAAATTCTGTAGGACAAACATTTTTTTGTGGAAAAAAAACACTGGTGTGATCTATACCATAAACAAACATTGCCCAAACTCTTTAGGAAGCAGTAGTATTTTTAAAACTACTGAGAAGCACTCTAAGTGTCTACGATGGTTGTCCACTTTTTTTTGGACTGGAACAAGTTTGTTTTTATAAATGTTTGACTACATATGTTCTAGCACCCGTTAATTTAACGGGCTTAAGGGGGAATGTAATTAAATTCGCAAAGAGCAAAACAATGCGCATCAATAAGATTAAAAATCCACATCTCGCAATGTAATATTGATCCTTAAACTGTTATTGCATTGCAAATTTTAATTGCGCATTGCGACTTTTAATTGCGCCCTTTGCAAATTTTAATTGCGCACTCTTAAGAAGTGCTTGAAGGTGTCATAATCTTTAGGAGCAAACATAACGACTTTTTCAGTAAGAAGTTTTATTACATTGACTGTGCATTGGGGCAAGCTGTAAAATTCGCAAACTCTCTTCCACTGTCGGAAGTGGTCGGTAAAACAGTTTCCGGTTTCGCAAAAGCTATATTAAATTTGTGCAGAGCAAAAATTGTTTGTACTGTATATATTGGGAAATATGGTATTTGATATTTGCTCCATTATGCAATCCCAAACATTTTTTTAAATTGGGATTTACAGTTGGCACATAGTATACAGGGTCTAGTTGCAGTAAAGAACAATGCCTCAGAAGGGGACACTTAATATTGTGTTGGACTTGGGGGTCTGGGCTGACTGGGGCTGCTGCAGCCTCAGCAGAAAGCTACCCCCCTCCAACTCCCATTCCAAGCAAATACCATGTTTCTTGCAACCACAATCGGCACTGGGGGAAAGGAGGCAGTGCACAAGATGTCAGGTGGGAAGTGGGTCCGGGTCGAGGGGCCCACCAGCACAAAAGAAGCAAAAAACACATGGGTGCTCATTTTTAAATAAAAAAAAAATACTTTAACTTTTTATTATTTCATATATAATAATAAATATCAACAATGAAAACATAAACAAACCAAGCTAAATATTTAATAAAATGACTAAGACTAATCAAGAACAAAGGCATACTATGCCAAGTAATGCTCTAAAATTCCCTATTCTGATTGGATTTTCTGTTCTATGCTTGTCTTGTTTTAATTAAAATCGAAAGAAAGGACAACAGGAATTAAAATCACAAGAGAGTGAATATTCAACAGATTTTATAGATGTGCAGACAAGGGCATTTATTGATTTTTTATTTTTTTAGCTCGCCTGCTGAAAAGATGGAGGGGAAAAAAAACCTTGGTCAATGCCACGGTGATCAATTAATGCTACAAAAATATATAATGTTTAATTTTAATTATCAGTCTCTTCAGGAAATTCTGAAACTGAGTAGAGTGTACTAAATCCCAAGGGACCACGGAGACTCTAATTAGGAAACTCAGCCATGCAGTGGGTTATCTTCTTGTACAATGAATTTAAATGAGTCAAGCTGCATATCTTCACTTAGAAACACCTTGGGGCTCAAAATCTGATTAGACAATATACAAATCATTTAAGCTAAAAAGAAGGTTAGCAGATAAGGTGACTGGTTTACAGAAAAAAGGCTTCACTGAGCAGACAATGATCAAAGTGGTGAGTGAGAGCTTTTTCTTTACACTGCAGCTTTTATATGCAGTTAAAATGAATGGGAAAGAGAAATAGGAAAAAAACATGTTTTTGAGCACAAAAATATTTAGTATAAATGTGAGTAGATGTTAATTTTATGTAGACCATTTTCTTCAAATGACGTACTCCATAAGGATAGCAGAGGCAGAAAATAGCACTGTACAAAGCAAAACTACTTTTTTCAGCCTAAATGCATTCATAGAGTGGGAAGCTTTGAGGTGGCAACTAATAACAGTTATTTTTGGTACAATTTACAATCTTTCACATTATGCAACTGCTTGCTCACACCACCCAGCACTAAGCAGCTACAGACCACAGTATAATCTACTGAAATATGCCTGGCCTAATAAAGAACAAAGTAATGTCTACTAAAGAATGGGAATAAGGAATAGCTCAATTCTTAGAGGGGGGGGGTAGTGAAGTTTTAGAACTGATTCAAAATGTATAATTGATAATACACATAAATAGAAAACCTTCTAATTCAGTACAAAGAAGCAAATATTTGTTATGTGATGTTTTTGTTGCCTTGAAATGTTTTACAAACAAATTAAAACAGCTCCCAATTGTCCCTATTTAGGTGGGACAGTGCCTCATTGTAGCTCCAAAAAGGAGACAAAATAGTAGGGGTAACTATGGGGCAAGATGGGATTTGTCTGGTCAAACTGGATGTACTGTAGTTGGGGTGGATCAGGGCTTTAGCATAGATTGGCTCAGTGTTAGGAAGTACAGGTATGGGACCTATTATCCAGAGTGCTCAGGACAATGGATTTTCTGGATAAGGGATATTATCGTAATTTGGATTTTTTTCTTAGTTGGTTTCAAGTACAATATACTGTTTTATTATTTCAGACAAAAAGAAAATCAATTTAAAAAACTTGAATTATTTTGATAATGGGAGATGGCATTTCTGTAATTGGAAGCTTTCTGGATAACTGATCCGATACCTTTATAAAATGAAAAGCAAATTCTTATATACATGTAACCCTTTCTTGGCTATATTAAACCAAACTAGCATTGGTTACACACGACTCTTTGATCTCAGGTAGGGCCTTCGCTAAGTGGAAAATCACGTGTGAGGTAGTTGAACTACAACTCAATACTGCAAAGTGTGTAAAAGAACAAGTGTTGGACGCCAGGGGTTCTTTGTGAAACAAATAGAACAGTATTTATTTACAGAGAGCACACAGGGTATTCATCATACTCAAAACCAATAGATGGTAACAGCAATTGCATGGCATAGGTACAGCAATAAAGAATGCCCTCAGGTAGGATGTATGGATGGGAGTTGTAGTTTCACCAGCCAGGTTAGCAATACCTCATGTGGTCCGGATCCCACCAGCAGGTTAAGGTCAGTTCAGGGGTTAAATACACTGAGGTCCCTTCACTTCAGGCAAGGTAGAGCCTGGGGGAGAGCTACTCCCTACTATCCTCCTTGATGGGGCTTGAGCTGCCCTTTCTAGCTTCCCTCTCTATCTCACTTCTCCTAGAGAGTGCTATTACAGGAATATCCTTTCTCTGACTATTCCTCATTCACGGGGCCCTGTTCCCCGACTTCACTAAAGGTGTTCTTTACCTTTAGGGCCGAACGCTTCTGGGGCCTTGTTGACTCCAAGGCTCAATGGAGCACTGCCCCTCTCCTCTGCTGCAGGCCAAAGAGGAAGTGCCCCTCCCTGCAAGCACCTTTATTACAGCACTGCAGGGGTGGGTCACAACCTGTATCCAATAATGTGCTACATTATAGCTATCTGGACCTTAGTCCAATAACAGATAGCTAAAGTAAAGGCAAGGGAAGAAGCCATAAGGGCCATGCTACTTATGGGTCCCTACATACACATACCAGCATTACACTTTAATTCAGAATTCATGCTTCCCAAGTTTTTAGGCATGCCTTGAATTAATATATAAACTATTTTAGAGGTCTATTAAACCATTACTAATATCACATTAGTGGAACTAATAGTTTATTATAAGTAAAATAGGAGGAGAGGAGGAGTTTAAGACCGGTATTATATATAGTTATCTTTTCAGCAAGGCCAAATTATAAGAATAGAATTAAAAAAACAACATCCTTCCTAGGCACTTTCTGAATTTGCTAGACTCTGGTTTAAAATGTAATTAATTGTGAAAGTCCCAGCATGTAATTTATACTGTGCTGGAGTTGTTCATGGCTTGACACCTTCACAGTGGAAATGCTGACTTTAATTTATTGTGCAAAAATTTAAAGCAGCAGGAGAAGTGATTACAGCTGGTTTATGTCCCATGTAGATCCATTAATACATGTGTTCAGAAACCAAACAACAATATTTTATTTATAAAAAGTCTAACTTCCTGGGTTAAAAAAGGATCTGAAATATGCAAGCCTTATTTTTTTATGTCTGTCTGTAACAAGGATTTCAAGTAGCTTTTCAAAAGCAAAAAAGCATTAGTAATGACCACAGTGGTGCTTATTAAATAAGTTCTTTGCTGAACCACCTAGATTACAAGTTCAAAACACTCACAAACTAAGATAAGCAAAACTCTCTGGTGAGAAATATAGATTTCGTTTGAGGGATAATATCTTAATTTGTACCTGAAATTTATTTTTACAAAATATTTCATGAAATTCTTTGTAGGGTTTCAAAAATCAGAACATGGGATATTGCCTATTTTTATTTTTGTAACTTGTATTTTTTTGTTTTCTGTTAACCTTTGCCAATGATGTCCTTGTATGAGTTTGTAATTCATTTCTGCCTTGCATTACTCATGTTCCTGAGTGAACTAATGCCATTTAAGTAATCTAGTGCTTACTCCTATTATTCTTCCTGTGTTGAAGGTACACAGTAATACTTTTGTAAAAAGAAATGTTTCTGCAGATAACCACTACCTTTTAATCTGCGTCGTATTATTAGAATAGTGACATTCTATCATAAAAATATATACAATTTGTATTTTGCAGAACACAGTACATTCAAAATGGATGTATATTTTAACAAAGTTCTACACTATAATTATCATGTTGTTGCAGCAATGGGGTCCTAGGTATGATTCCCTTCAAGCTATTATCTGCAAGGCTTTTGTATATTATTCCCATGCTTGCTTGGGTTTCTTCTTGGTACTGTGGTTTCCTCCCAAACTCCAAAGATATACAGGCATCTGTGTGTGTGTGTGTGTGTGTGTGTGTGTGAATGCAATAGAGACATTAGATTGTGAAGTAGAATATGTTGGCACTATATGAATAAAAGAGAATAATAATTATGTGCATATGTAGTAGCACCTGAACTCTTTGTCCTGACTTCTCCTGACTTTCTTCTACTGAGCCTGCATCTGTGAAAAACCAGTAACTGTGTAAGTGTTTCTTTACTTACTACATTATGAAAATGAGTAACTTCAATGTTAATTTCAAAAAAGTTCATTGGTAAGACTTTGCTAAAGGTCAACATGACCTTTAAAGAAGTGTTCTAGAAATTTTCTTTTTTTTTTTTAAAGGATATGTTATAACTATATATGGATTTTCATGCTAATATCAGAGGCAGTAACCAATGGTATCTAAGATTTGCTTGAAAATCAACCTGTGAACAATAACTTTTCATCTTTGGGACACCATGAAAATAATGAGCTCAGTAATTGTTGTTCCAGTAAAAACGTTAAAATGTTCATCTTAATATGCATTAGTAGCTTAGCACTGGGTGGAATAAGAAAGGTTATGGACATAGGAAGGGGTACTGAAGGGTGAGGAGCAGACAGCATGGAGAGAACAGCCTGGAAGTTTAGTTCTACCCTGCCATCTGGCATCTCTGTGCGCATTTTGTAGTTCCACAACACACTGCAGTGGATTATCACAAGCTCCATGTAACTTTTTCATAGTGACTTTATATGGTCTGTGGGACTGTTGAACTATCTATCAGTTGGGGAGTATCTATCAGTTGGGGACTATTTCATAATGTGTGCCTTATGTTTCTTTTGACTTCAAGCCCATTTTCAACCCTATGCTTAGTAGACGGGTGTTAGATGTTGCTTGTAAGACTCCTGAGGTAGTTATGATTCAAGTGCTGAACTTATTAATAGCTCACAAAATCATTTTGCTCACCAACCCTTTTTTCCACAGTACATGCTGTAATATAAATCTGATTCAATGAATCAGATGCTAGTTTGTTAGTAGACTTTAATTTCATTCCCCCATATTTCTTTTTTTTGGAGTGAGGCAGATGGTGTATCAAAATTTCCGATTTCTTTTCAAGCAACAAGGCCATATAGGAATATTTATTTTTACAATATGGAGGTTAACCAAAAGCTCTTAATTCTACCCAGCTGAAAATGTATTGTTTTCTATTTTTGTCAGTGCATTAATCTCTGCAACTGATATTAAATTATTTGACAATGTGTTCTGGTTCTTGCATTTATAACAGGATGATAAACCCAGTCATTGGGCCCCACCTATTTATGGACATCAATTTTGTACAATGCAGGTATACATGTCTCTATCTCTCTCAAGATCACCGGCATTATTTGTTTTACCACTGTTTAGATATGCCAGTTGTAGAAATTTGATTCCCTTTAACTACAAAGCTAGTAGGTTCAGGACATCTGGGAAAATGCAGGTCTCCGTTTATAGAGAAAACTTCTGGGCATCCAGAACATATCAGGAACTAACAACAATCAAAATGAATTAATGAGGGCTAGACAGTGATTATTTAGGAGACGCTGAATGAGAAAAGGGGGTCCTTAAGATTTCAGTATGGGTGGTGCCTTGCATTGTTTTCAGCTAGGTTCAAATGTGGATACATTGCCCACTAGCTGACCTCTATCAGAAAAGAAATCAACATTTCTACTGAAAAAAACGCACTTTGTTATATATCTTGTATTTATATCTTTAGATACTCTATTTTCTATTGTATGGGTTCTCTCTAGCCACTCTACAAAGTTCTATATTTGCTTTTTTTTTTTTAAACCAGGTGGCTTTCTCTATTGTTTGTAATTCTTTAGCAGGGCTACTTTCAGAAGACGGGGGCAAATTCACCAAAGCATGAAGCGTTTAGTGCTAGCGCAAATTAGCCAGCAGATGTCATTTTGTAACTTCGCTGATTTACTAACAGTGAACCCTGGCAAAAATTCTCTAGCTAAGTAGATAGACTAGCACAACTTCACACCCTTACGCCAGGCGAATTTGTGCACTAACGAATGGATGTAACTAAGCTAATGCACTAAGATGCCCATTTTACTGAACGTTACCTTTTGCGCTAGAATTTACTTCACCAGGTCAGACCATGAGTACAACTTCGCATTTTAGTGAATTTGCGTATCGCTGGCGAAACTATGCCTGGCGAAGTGCGGTGAACGTCGGCGAAGCCAACGATAGCGCATTTTCGTCACTTAGTGAATTTGCCCCATAGTTATCATCCAAGTGCAGACCTGAATTACAATTGCAGCTTCTCTTCACTAATCCACTAGTAACTATTCCTTACTAATGGGAAGGAAAAGAATAGTAAGCTCACACTATGGTATCCTCACCATAATTGATTTGTTACTTGCTTCAGAGAATTTACTGTATAAACAGTTCATAGAGGAATTCTGTAGTAACTACTTCAGAAATCCACTGCTGGGGGCTACTAAGAAATAAAAGAGCAAGAAGTTGCAAACAATTATAACTTAATAATGCAATGATGAACTTGGCAAAGTAACAGAAATGCACTGAATTAATTTCTTGTAAGTTTTTATTAAGCTTTTTTTCCCTTCCATTTTTGTCCCGTTTGATGTTAAGATGAATATGCAGCAATTTTCTGATTGATTGTGAATAAATCTCCTGATTTATCAGACAGGAAAACAGCTCCAAGGCCATAATCTGTAACAAACATCTGCCTTTTATTGATCCTTCAAACACAAAATTGCTCATGTCTAGACAAGAATAAAACCAACAGAGCTCAGTAATAGCAACAATAACAATGTCGCTGGGGTGGTTGTTTTGTCAATATTTCATTTATCACCCTCAAAAAAAGTATTATTGGGCCTTCAGAAAACAATGCAGCTCTCTTTGCACAGTCGTGTATGGAGTTACTAATGAGCCCTGTTGTATAAAATACGAAGCGTCTAGGGTAATTTGCAAAAACAGGGAGAACAATAGTCAACCAACATTTTCTACTTGCAAATTTCATCAGATATTGTGTTCAGTGTATTGTTATTGCCATAGATTTTTTTTTGTATTTTTTTTATGAAGTGTTTTGTGCATATAATATCTCCACTTTTTCAAGTTTATTTATTTATTTTAATAGGAAAGATTTATAGACTATGAATATATGAGAATTTGTTGCAATTTCTATTGTATTTTCAGCTGTTTCATTAAACTAATGAAAAGGCCAGTATAAGTGATTGAATCTTTTAACGTTTTATAATTTTTTTTAACTGCTTCCCTATCTAATAGCAAGACTTACAGCAGCTACAGTATTACATTTTATCCGAATTATTCTCCAGTGATTATTTGAATCAGAATAAAGTAGAGATAATTTGGTACGGTTGAAATTTGTCAAGCCCTATTTAAGCCTCACTAACTAAAATAATTAGCATAGGTGCTAACTGGTACCAGTGTAATCACCATACAGTAACCAAGCTGTAATTAGTTCTGATCAGTTTACTATAACTTAAAAATTTAAAGGAAAACTAAACCTCTGAACAATGTAGGTCTCTATAAAAATGCAGTGCATTAAACAGCCGATATGTTAAAACTTGCTTCATCTATGTTGTGTTTTGATAGCCGAGACTGAGCAGAGTATAACAGTGCTTTATTAGCTGTTTCAGGCAGCGGTTGCACAACAGTGACATAACCTCTAGCACCTTAAGAAGTACAGAAAGTACAATGTATGCATAGTATAACTCATGCACAATGACATCTTAAGGTTGCTTGTATAAACACCACATATTCCCCTATAGTAGGAAAGCATTTGGGCAAATGTAATAAACAACAGCAATGCATCTTAAAGGAATAATATACATTCTTCACATGACAGGGTTCTCTGAATCATCAGCATGGATCTGTGTGAGAACTGCACCAACGTCATAGTCTGAAGCATTTGTAGTAACCATAGTGGGTAGTGGAGGATCAAATAAATACATCCTAGTAGGATGGTTTCCTTCTGAGTTGCCTGTTTGGATAGCATTCTGATGAGCTGCATGGTGGGATGGTGTCGTTCCTATATGCTTTCTAGTAGGATGGGGTTCCTATGAGCTGCTTGGTCAGATAGTGTAATCTCTATGTGCTAACTGATGGGATGGTATCATCCTTATCTGCTGCCTGGTAGGATGGTGTTCCAATGAGCTGTCTGGTAGAATGGTGAACTGCCTATTAGGCCCAATAGGATGATATGTTATATATGCACTGTCTGATGTTATTGTCCCCCACAGTGTCAGCATCATGCTCACCATCACTACACCTTCACAGTGCATGCGCCCATTCCTGAAGGGGGTGGGGGCAAGGAAGTTGGCCAAGTTGCATAGAGCACCTGATTCTGACACCCGCGACAATTCTGATGCTGGTGACAATTCAATAGTACAAAATAGACACTCATCAAATTGTTCCCATCGTCAAAATCTTCACCGGTGTCAATTTTGACTTCCATGAATGTCGCTGGCGTCAAAAGTACCGCCCATCACTAGTGGATGGTGTATTGTCAGATAAGGAATCGATATAAAATGGGAACTAAAACCCTCTATTTTTAATAAGTAGACCTCCAGTGTTCATGCTCCTACTTAGAAATTATTACATAGACCTTGGGGCCAAATTAATGCAGCAAAATGTGGCATTTCCCAAATCTACCACAAACCTCTGTAGTATGGCACCAGGTACATGGGAAACTAATTTATAGAATGTGTGGTTGATGCACATCTGAAAGGGGCACCTGAATACTTTACATAGTAACATAGTAAGTTAGGCTGAAAAAAGACACATGCCCATCAAGTTCAACCTTTTAACTTTTTTTTATAAACTGCTTAACTGCTAGTTGATCCAGAGGAAGGCAAAAAAAACCCCCACCTGAAGCCTCTCCAATTTGCCTCAGAGGGGGAAAAATAATTTCCTAACTCCAAAATGGCTAGTCCCTGGATCAACTTGTACTATGATCTATCTTCCATAACCCTGTATTCCCTCACTTGCTAAAAAGCCATCCTACCCCTTCTTAAAGCTATGTAATGTTTCAGCCTGTACAACCAATTCAGGGAGAGAATTCCAGAGAATTCCCAGCTCTCATTGTAAAAAAAACCCTTCCGAATATTTAGACGGAACCTCTTCTAATCGTAATGGGTGACCTTTTGTCAGCTGGAAAGACCTACTGGTAGATAAAGCATTAGAGAGATTATTATATGATCTCCTTATATATATAATATATATATTTTGTAACTCAAAATTTTTAGCAAGTTTTAACATGTAAAACCGTGTAATTGGTATTGGTATACAACATTGAGAAGAAGGGCTTATTTAGACTAGAGAAATTGATTTCAACGGATTTCAATTGATTTCAAAATGCCTCAAGAATTCTAGGAGCCATTGGTACTTGTCCCTGGTTAATTCAGTCTATAACCAAGACCTGGAAGCATTTGCTGTATCAAGTAGTGCTCTAGGTTGAGAGGGTAGTAAGGCGGGCTGTGCTAGGAAGCAAACCTTCTGATCTAAGGTTTAAGTACACATCCTGTCAGGAAAATCCCTTTAGGTGGGATTGTGTTTGGGGGATCTCATCCTAATGGGCTAGAGTCTTGCGTCTGAAGCTCCCATGCAGTACTTATCTCTATGAAGTGAGGCATTTTATTATGTATTGCAGCTATTCCTGCCTCAAATTTTTTATGTTTACCCTGCCTATTATTTCCTCCAGCTGCTATTGCTAAGCAGGCAGCTGTAAGTATTTGATTGAGGAGGGTTTGTGAGTGCTTGTGGGTTTTCTGCATGGGTCAGCCCATTAGAAAGGTTTGAATGGCTTATAAAGGAGCACTGTGTTCCCATTCCACATTGTTTGGATAATAGGGCAAGACCAGAAAATATGTAGTAGAGTACCAGTTTTATCACAGCCCCTCCAACA
>CM044435.1:105039584-105054668 GCA_024363595.1 Xenopus borealis
AAAAATGGCATTGCAATAAGAATCTTCTTTTATTTATAAGTATCATTTTTGGCTACACTTAGCCCATAAAATGAAACCAAGAACTATAAGGTCAATAGTCTAGTCCATTTCATTAGTCTGCACGCCATTCCTTCTATAGTGTGACCTTAAAACCCAGATATGCAGATTACATGGTAACATAGTATTTGTGTTGAAGACCAGCGTCCATGAAGTTCAACTCTTCCAAATTAATCCCAGTGTTCACATATATACATATACCTATACAGACCTCTGTATGCACTCATATATCCGTATACCATATACATATATATCAATCGGGTACAAAATCATCCAAGACGCACTTGAAGGAATTAATAGAATCTGCCATCACAACATCACCCGGCAGGGCATTCCATAATCTTGTTGCCCTAAACTTGAAGGAACACGTTTGGCATTTCAAATGAAAGTTCTGTTCCTCAAGTCTAAAGGAATGGCTTGTGGTGTGTTGAAAAAAAAGGTCCCCTGCTGTCTGCCTATGATGTCCTCTAATGTACTTGTAAGAAGTAAAGTTGCCCCTCCCAAGCACATTCTCTCTGGAGAAAACAACACCAACCTTGACAATCATAATGTGAATCTTACATCCTTTTTACCAGTTTAGTTGCATGTCCCTGCACTCTATCCAGCTCATTAATAGATATCTAAAGGACTGGATTCAAAATCTGCACTGCAAGGTGAGGCCTGACCAATGAAACTATTATAGGCAATATTATGTTTTATCCCTCAAATGAATGCCCTTTTTATGCAAAATCATATTATATCTGTTTTAGTAGCTAATGAGTGACCCTGTCTGGAGTTACACAATAAAAATCCCCAGATCCCTTTAAATGAAGGAAGCCCACCACACACTACAGTTTAGAAATTTCGTAATTAAACCTTATTTGTCCCAAGCTAGATCTTTGGCAGTCTGTCACTTATCTTACAAATTAGTACCTGCTTTGCTGGCACAGAAAATGATACAAGAAGATACAGTATATATAATGCTATGCCAAGGGGCAAATGTATCAATATTCAAATATGAGTCCTTTGTAGTAAAAAAAAATAGTTTGCCAAAATAAATAATGTTTGCAGACTCATGGAAAATAATGACCAATATGTAATTTTAATATGTAATTTTAATGAGTTTGAGCTGGGTTTCACATTTTTAAGCAATCACGTTTTTGAGATTCAAGTTTTTTTTTATTAAAAACATTTATTTGAATATTAAAATCTGGACAAATCTGGATCCCCATGAATTGTTTAAAGGACAATGCAACCTTGCTAAACATTTAACAATTTACCAGTTTGTTGCTCCCCCTTACCCCATCCCAAACGCTATGTTTGGGTTTTTTTGCTAAACATGTTACTTCAGTGAAAATGCGATGATCAAATGTTACAACCACTACCTACATTTCAACTGCCATATTTCATCTGGCAATGTTGCAAAAATGCTGCTAAAACACTTCAGTACCTGTGCCCACCCACCGAGCCTGTCTGTGAACATTGGCATGCACTGCAATGTACCTTCTGCTATTTAATGCACATGCTCAAGTCTTGTCTTGGTTTTTTCTGGCAGAATTGGCTGTCTTGGTCTGACTGGGAGAGAGCTGAATTGTGAGAAACTTACATATTATCAGTGATATTTTCTGTGGGGATGACTGTACTGCTGGAGAATGATGTCTTACTGAAATGCTTCTGACTTCAGTGAATATAAGCTTCTTACAGTATATGAAACGTTATTTTTGTAGGGTTGCCTTGTGTTTTAATGTGACATTATTGACATAAAGCATGTGTAGGCATCTCTTTGTGTATATATTCCGTCCCCACATTAAGTTAAATATCTATATACCAGCTTTGCACAGTTGACCCATTCTTATAGCATGATTTGTTTAGGAATATTCACATTAACAGTAACTCTGGGACAGTTTTCTGGGACATGGGTATCTACATGTTTTACTTGTTCAAACACAGCCTTCCCAGTTTTTTGCCTTTCCTTTGTGATTCCCCTTGACCTGATCACCTCCTATGCACATGCCTTCTTACATTCCCCTTTGGACCTCTGCCAAATCTCTTCAGAACTGACCTTACAGCTACAATCCAAACAATGACTTAAGTTCCACAAAGCTTAATGTTATAATGTTTTAAGACTGAGCTCATCAATTCTTTTTAAGATTGGTCTTAAATCTTACTCTTTTTTTCCATGACTACAAGCAATACCAACACCCAATGCAGAACTATGCTGTCTTGTACCATAATTGATTTCTACCTGACATTTTCCCATCATGTCAAAACTGTCCATAAAACTTTTTCGCCTGCTTCAACCATATTGCTGCGATCAATTTTCTTTATTGTACACTGAAAATGCACAAACAATTATTCCCTCCAGACTTAAGTACTGCTGCCTTCTACCTAACCTTTGACTTTTGCATTTCCATTAGACCTTGATGCAACCTGTTTTTTAGTCAGATACGTGCAGTACAGAATCTAATATGGAATCCAAAATATACAGTATACTATTAAGACAGAATAAATATACAACGTGTCTGGAATATCTTATATAACCAGTATAACTTGCAATGACTTCTTATTTTGCCTTTTTATTGTAAATATTTCACATTAAAATATTTTGAACCATGTTAAGCTAGTAGTTTTACTTAGGGCGTAGGTAATTTATCCAGGTCATGAAAGGATATATGCATTCTCTAGAATAAAGTCAAAAGAAACTGGACATTTAGGGTGTTATTTACTACAATCTATAATTAAAATGAAAAAAGAACAACCAAAGGCCTTGCCCGATTTTGCCTTATTTATTAATAATATAACTCAAATAAATCAGGAAATCTGAAAAAAAATATAAAATTGAGCAAAAACACAAATCACTTTTCCCCAAATCGCTTGATTTTTTTCCCCTGATAACCTCAAATTTTTTGGATTATCAGGCTAAACCCAGCACAAACCATGTGACTTATACATGACCTCAACTGGTCTGAGCTGGCGGATTTTCAGATACAGGCTTTTTTCAGCATTGTGATATAAAAAGCTCAAATTATTTTATTTTTTTTGCATGAAAAATTCAAGTTTTTGCCCCCAAAAGCCTGGCCAGATAAATTTGTTGTTTAGTATATAACCCCCTTAGAGTTTTTTTCCCTTGAAAATGTTTCACCACTCGCCTGAGTGATTGGATATTGGATATTTATTGTGATTGGATATCTGTGACTTTATTAACCTCAAGGATTTAAAATTCAAGGAACTGAAGAAGCCACTTTGATGAGTGATGAAACGTTTTCAAGGGGGGGAAAAAACTCTGTGGGTTATTTATCAAGGTAAAATTTTAGAGTTTTTTAGACCTTGAATGAACTTGAATGAACTCACAACTCGAATGGTTTCTAATTTAAGAAAAAAAACTTGAATGGTAAAAACTTGAACCAGCAAGTTCGGGGTCAACAACCCAAAAAAGTAATTGCTTTTTCGGCTAAAAAAACTCAAATCATTCAAATTGATCGAGTTTTAGCAAAACCCCTTTGAAAAACTATTAACATCAACTCACTGATATTGACTTCTACATGACCTTGACCGGTTTTAGATGGTGTATTTTTGGATTCAAGCCATTTCCAGGGTCAAGGTATAATAAACCTCAAAAATTACAAGTTTTTGTAACCCAAAAAATCTTCTTTTTTTTTTTAACTCTTTTCCATGGAAAACACAACTCAGACTTTAATAAATCTGCCCCTAAATGTCCAGTTGCCTTTGACTGTTTGTTCAGGTCTTGGCATTAGTGTTGAATGAATTCAGGGCATTTCACTTTGTGTAAAAGATTGTGAAATTTCACAAAATGCATTGCAGTCAATAAGAAGGCAAATGACTACAGATGAGGCATTTTTCACGCAGCAAGTGCATATCCTGGATAATGACCTTTTTCCAGTGTGACATATTTCATGGAGACATTTTGGTTCAGATTAAAAAAGAAAAAAAAAATTGCCATGTAACCTCGTACATCAAAGCAACACTGTACGAGGTTAACAGGTTTGCTTTTAGTTTGCTTGGACCACTAAATTCCTCTGCTGCTTTACCAAAATACATAATACTTAAAATCCACACCTGCAAAACTATTAATTCTCTAATACTATTTGTATGTGGATCAAATCTTAGCACCTTGAACAACATCAGTTGTACCTCCTATCTATTCCTTTTCAGAGCATGTCCTAGTTATTCTCTTAAATCTTAAATTCCTGCACATTTTCTGTCATCCTTCCTTTTGCATACACTGTCAAGGTGTGCAACATTTTCTAGTGATCTTGATGCGTGGAACTATAAATTTTAAGACATTTCTTAGAATGCCATATATCTGATACATATATAGTATGGTTGTTATAGTAATTCTTCATCTATATTTATCTGTATGGTGCACTGTATGGTGTACTTTTCCATCTAGAACCATAAACTACTTTTCAAAGTCCACAACCATCACTCCTATTTTTCTTTTTTGTTTAATAACAGATTTAAAAATCACACATAGGGATTTGTCTTTTGTTGTGAAAGTGTTTGCAATTACATTTGTATAAGTAGAGTAAGAGAGCTGGTGATCATCATCCCAGATGAGAGGGACAGAAGCTGCTCGTACTGAAAGTTTATTTAAACAAATTTCCAACTCTGTGTATTATGGCCAGAAGGAAAATTGGAAATTTAATTTTCTAGAGCTGAGCACGGAAAACAAAATGGTCTTAAAGTAGATTAAAAATAAAAGCATTTCAGATATATTTGCCAAAAGCCAGTTACACAAAACAGATAACCTTATTATATTTTTAAACAGTATTATATATTACAATGGTCTGATTTTTATCAGCCACGTTTCATTTTCAGTCCTGGAATAATTAATTATAGTATCTATTTGACATGGCTGATTTCATTGTACTGTGGTTGGAGCTTTCTAGCTCACCAGCTCTATTGGAATGTTCGGTGCTCAGCTGCCATTATTCTGTTTGCTTTAATATGTTTATTACTAAACTAGCATTCTGAGACTGTGGTTCAGTTTTTAACTGTTTTATACCAGCTGCAAATGTACCATTATTTTCTTTGAATTGTCCCATTTTATTTTTGCAAAGCTTTATATCTAATGGACAAACTTATCCCTTCAAAAAGAGTGTGGTTTAATACCAAAAATAGGACAAATAAACATTTCTTGGAGAGATTAATTAAATAAGATGTATAATATTTGGGCCTTTGGCAATCAAATATCTGTACTTACTGAATTAAGTGAAGGCCTTTTCCTGTAGACTCCATATTAATAAAATGATTTCCTTTTCTTCTGTAATAATAAAACTGTGATTTGTACTAAGGGGAAGATTTATCAAGGGTCGAAGTGAAAATTTGAATTTGGCAGCTTTTATCAGCCTGTGTATGGCCACCTTTAGACGCATCACTATTGACTGAGATGAGTGCATTACTGCTGTGGCACTGCATAAGGTACAGAAGGATCTGGCACAAGAAAGTCCAGTAAACAACAATGGTCTTAAAGGAAAACTAAATCCCCACTAAAGGCTAGCAATGTTGTACATTATGTTTTGGGCCTCTGTACAAGCTCAAGGCAACCGCAGCCCAATATATATATCAGCCTTGTAGCAGCAGTTTAGATTACAGACTAACCTCATTTTCTGCTTGTAAATTTGTGATGACCCCTAAGCTCGGCTTCTCAACAGCTGCTCACACCACACCACACTGAGCTGATCTTGATGCTACCTAGTATTTTTGTCAATTATTTTAATTAAGAATTGTGGTTTGTATTAGTTAGAACTAGTAACAGGAGTCCAAACAGAACTAAGAATAGGACTGTGAAAATGGTGAGGAGCAAGGTAAGATCCTGACCGCATTTATAAAAGCATCCATTGCTGGGAGGCATTAAGCAAAGACCTGCACCACCTGATTAATGCAGTCAAGCATAGAGTAATAAGTATTTAAAAGATAGGTATAACAGTGCAATGTAAGTGCAATTTAATAGTCAACATAAAACATTGTACTTACATTTTCTTCAAAACTGCAAGGGATACAATTCATTCTTGGAAACAATGTTTCATTAAAATATATAAAAATATAAAAGTTAGGTTGGTTGGCTTTTTTTTTTTTTGCACTTTCTTCTTCTGTATGTATCTGCTTTCTTGACAGCTTAAAATTCGGAATATTTTAATATACCTTTATAAATGTAATAGCCCCAGTATGTTACCTCCAATCACTGTTTCTAAAAAAAAAAACAGAGTGGGAGATTACTGTGGCTGTGTGAATTTGTAGACTTTGATCTCATTTTGTACCAGTAAGTAAATAAAACTAAGTGTGCCAGAAGGTTTGGTGAAAAACTTATCCCCTTTTCCTGTGATCAATTTGTCAGAAACTTGCACATCAAAGTGTTCCTAGCCACCATGGTAAGTAAGGCTCTAAGTGGTCATAAGTATTGCAGATAAACACTGCTTCACTCTGAACAACCACATCAGCCTCTTTAAACAACAATTATGCTGTGGATTCAGCTGTATAAAGTAGTGAACATATGGGATCCCCCACTGCTATAATTAGGAACTTTTTTGCATGTTGAAGCCCAGACCCAAAGAAGCTTACAGGAAAAAGAGTTATGGATACACACAGACTCCCTTTGACCTTCACTGTTGTCTCTGGTGGGTACCTGGCAAAGCTGTGGATGTCAAGACTCAGTGGGACAAAGTGCGCCGCGTTCACGCTGGCGTATTACATGCATGAACGCCCGCACAGTTCGGACACTCTCACACTTTTGGATGCTCGTGCACATTCTGACAATTTATGCCTCATCTGTGGTCTTTCGAGACATTTTTTTGAAAGACTGTCCTACTCGGCCTGCAGGTAAGCCTGCCTATT
Organism: Xenopus borealis; assembly: GCA_024363595.1. Classification (NCBI taxonomy): domain Eukaryota; kingdom Metazoa; phylum Chordata; class Amphibia; order Anura; family Pipidae; genus Xenopus; species Xenopus borealis. The sequence continues at coordinate 105,046,476 of CM044435.1, forward strand.
CAAAATGTTTTCTGTCTTCATCTTTAATCACTCAGTATTTACCCCTATTTTTCTACAGTGGTCCCAAGGGTCCCTAGAGAGTAAGGTTGTCATTGATTCCAGAGCCTGTGGCTGTTTTGTGGATGCTGAATTTATCAGGACCCATGCCATTCCTACCCATCGAAAACTATAGCCTTTTCTTGTAAGAACTGCAGATGGCTCTCAACTTTCCTCTGGACCAGTTACATTGTAGACCATACCACTTTCTGTTGTTATTGACAAAATGTGAGACTTTATCATTTGATGTTGTGTCTTCCCCTCTTTTTCCTCTAATCTTTGGTTTCCCTTGGTTGAAATCACATGACCCATTAAACAAATTGTTCGGTATAAAAGTAAAAACTGGGTAAATAGATAGGCTGTGCAAAATAAAAAATGTTTTCAATATAGTTAGTTAGACAGCATTATAATGTATAAAGACTGTAAGTACTTGTGTAACGCTTTTTTGGGCTATGTACAGCACAAAGAATGAAATGCCCAGCTAGTGATGGAAAAGCATGGGTTACACACCAGGGCAGGGCCTTCACCAGGTGGAAGATATCCTTTAGGAGGTAGTATAACTACAATACCCAGGCAAACTGTACAATAAAAGATGAAATGGGTGCGAGGAGGTTCTTTAAAACAAAAGGTGAACATTTATTAGCATAAAGCAATATCCCCAGGTTTAAATACTCATGCAGGAGCTTTCATAGAGAGTAGCAGATTTTACACAGGAGTAGTAGAGATGTTAGCAGATTTCCATGCAACACATCACAGTAGGAAATATTCCTCAGAGTCAGGATAGTCAAGGTACATCAATGTAAAAAAAGTACCTGGTGGTCTAGTGGGGGGACAGCAGGGACGCCTGCTGCCCCCTCGGCAGGGACGCCCGCCACGCCAACCTCTGCCACGCGCTGTTTCCTCCTGTGTGCCGGTTCCTTAGTGCGCGCCCGCGCACTTCTGCATTTAAAGGCGCATGCGCGCTGGCGTAATGACGTCGGTGCGCAATGGCGCGAAATTCAAATGTATTTAAAGGGACATTTAGTGATAGCAAATTGCCCGTGATAGGATTCATTCCTGGTGCTTTCCTGAGCCTTTGTGCGTTTGTTACCTGTATCCTGCTTGTATTATTCCTGTGTTTGACCCGGCTTGTTCCTGACTACTCTGATATCCGTAACCTGACCCCTTCCTGTACTTCGACTTCGATTCTGTCTCATCCTTCTGATTGATTACCCGGTTTCACCTTTGCCTGTCTGACGATCCTTATCGGCCTGCCTCAACCCAGCTTGCTTGACTACGAACTTGCCTAATCCTATTGTACCGTGATCTTCGGCCTAACTGACTTTAACAACAGTCGTGCCCCTTTGCTTGCCAGAACTCCTCGCCTTGTTCCTCTCGCTAAGTCCAGGTGGCATCTGAGTAGCGGAGGGCTCCTCCCGAAGCCAAAGGCAGTCACACTACTGGTGAAGCCGAGCCGAGACCAGGGAATTTGGCATCTGTTCTGGTTTAGGGTGCCGACCGTGACAATCAATTCCAATACATTATGTGACTGATTTTAATACCAGGTAAGGCTGGATAGCTGCTGCTAAGTCCTAGTCCCTAGCACAGTGATATCCCTGCACTAAAAGCAACACAGGGGAAGCTTTGTAAGGAAGATCTCTTCCTGCTAACATCCCTCGTTGGAACATAGAACTGTTCCTACTAAATAAGCTAACTATCTTTCTCTCTCTAGAGAGACTATTACAGTACTACCCTGCTCTTGCTATCCCTTGTTCATGGGGTGGCCTGGTCCCTGACTTGGATCACTAATAGTTGGAGGTCCTGTTAGGGCACTTGGCTTACTGGGGCCTTGTTGATCCCAGGCTCTGAGCAACCAGCTTGTTCAGTACCAGCAGCCAAAGAGGAAGTGGCCACTCCTTTCCAGCACTATAAAACTGTGGCAGGAAATGGTCATTAAACTCTGGGCTGTAACTATTGGTTAGAGGTATACACTTGTAACATAAACTTCTGCCTAGTGACAGAGATCAGGGACTTAACTCCATAGGTGCCAGACAGAAACCTATGGGTCCCTACACTTGCTTTTTAGCTCTCTTGGTTTACACTGCCTGGTTACCCTGGTTACCAGGCAGTAACCAATCAGTGACTTGAGGGAGGGCCACATTGGCCATAACTGTTGCTTAAACTGCATGGTGAGGATCAATTGCAAACTGTCAGAGGGGGCCAGCGGCACCCACAGGGGGTGTAGTCAGGATCAAGGAGGAAGCCCCTTCCAGAAAGTCCAGGCAGAGTACAGTTCAGGGTAAATGCAATAGAATGGTCAAAGTCCAGGCAAGAGGGTATAACAGGCAGGCAGAACAGATTCAGGGTCAGGAATCAGGCTGGAGGTCAATAACAGGTCAATCAGGATAACAGGAACACCCAGGAACACAATGCTAGATTGAGCTATACTCAGGCATTGAACTCGTGTCTTCAGCGTTCTTTTATTTTGAATTTGGCGCCACGGGTAGCTCCTGGGCGCTGCCATGATGGATTCCACGTCGCTGCTTCAGGTAAGGAGCACTGAGCGCTCGTGACACAAACTCACTGAACAGTTATGTACCATGTGGCCCCCCTTCAAGTCACTGACTAACTCAGATTTAGGGAGCTGAAAAGCAGGAAGTTGTGTTCTGTTATGTTAAATATCCAGTTATTCCAGCCTTTATATATTACATTTTTGGCTAACTAACTATATTAGAAACGTTTTTTATTTTGCACAGCCTATCTATTTACCCAATTTTTATTTTTACCCTGAACTGTTCCTTTAATAAATTGGTGCACTGGGTTTATGCTATTTTCATCTGAAGCTTTAATTCCTCATTTGATTCCTTCTAGAACTACGTATTTGCTTTGTCCTCATCTCAAGATGCCTTCATGATTTTTTGATCAAAAAGGAGCTGACATACAGTACTACCTCCTCATCGAATATATGATTGCCCCATTGATCTACTTCCTGGGGCCCCTATTACTTTTGGACTTATCTACCCTCTGTCTGAACCTGAATTGTCAGTCTTGAAAGATTGTATTGACAAGAATTTGAAAAAAGGGTTCATTCATCCAACCACTTCGCCTACAGGGGCAGGGAAGATCATTCCTTACACCCCTGTATTGATTACAGACATTTGAATTAAATTCAAAAATCCTTATCCTTTACCTCTTATACCTGAGTTGTTCCAAAATCTTCGTGGTGCCAAGGTTTTTTCTAAACTTGATTTACGTGGGGCATACAACTTGGTGAGAATATGTCAAGGAGATGAGTGGAAGACAGCATTTCGGTCCCGTTTTAGTCATTACGAATATCTTGTGCTGCTATTTGGCTTATGCAACGACCCTGCTATGTTCCAGCATTTTGTCAATTATATTTTCTGAGATTTCCTAGACCAAGTTTTGATTATCTGGATGATATTCTTATTTTTTCCTCTTCAGAACAAGAATACCAAAATCATCTAAGAAAAGTGCTTAACCGGTTACGACTTAATTGCTTGTTTGCCAGATTAGAAAAATGTGAGTTTAACAAATCTTCACTGGAGTTTTTAGATTTTGTAATTTCTTCCAGTGGGGTCAGCATGGCAAAGAAAATACTTGATTGGCCGGTCCCCTCATTGTGGAAGGCTGTTCAGAGTTTTGTTGGATTTGCAAACTTCTATAGAAAATGTATCAAAGATTTCTCAAAGATTATCGCAACCATTACGGATCTGACTAGCCCCACTAAACAATTTCAATGGTCGGCACAAGCATGAGGCTTTTGAAGAAGTTATTTTTATCCACCACTGTCCTGAAACATCCTATTCCTGTGTTGCCTTATGTTTTAGATGTTGATGCTTCAGAAACTGCCATTAGGGCCATCTTATTTCAAAGAACTGGTTATAATAATTTGCTTCATTTTGTGGTTTTTTTTTCAAAGAAAATTTCTGCATCAGAAAGAAATTATTACATTTCATATAGAGAACTTTTGTCCATTAAAGTAGCTTTTGAGGAATGGTGTAATTTGCTTGAAGGAACTTTTCATCCAATCGTCATTTTTTAAGATCACAAGAATCTAGAGTATCTGCAGACTGCCAAATGTCTGAAACCTAGACAAGCCAGATGGGCTTTGTTTTTTTCTCGATTTAATTTTCATACAACTGACAGTCCTGGTTCCAAGAACAAGAAGGCCGACGTTCTCCCACTAGTGAACCTCAGAATTTTCTCTTACTACAGTTAACTTATTTTGAAAGTCAAGGAAGCATCTTCTTCGTTATCTCTGCAGGGGAACCTACAACATTCTGATGGTTTATATTTTTCTGGCAATAGAATTTTTTTCTAGAACCTCTTCCATTAGAGACTCTAAGGATAATGATAATCCATTGGCAGGTCACATGGGGTTTGTTAAAACTATTCAAATATTCGACTGTCGAATATTCAAATATTCAAATAGATTTTTATTCGAATTATTCAATTTGATCGAATTTTCATAATTCGATGGTCAAATTGGTCTTCAAAAATAGTTGGAAATTTGAATTCTAATCTTTTTGAAAAATTAGATTAAATTCTGAATCCTTCATGTGAATTTAATAAATTTGCCCCTGAGCATTTGTTATTCTGCGAATACTTCCGAGAATGTGTCATGCAACTCCTAGAAAACAGGTGTTACTTTCGAGAGTTGCATGAATGGATGTGTGAAGAGGGAAGATGTCCATGGGAACAAACTTGCTTTTTTGAACTGTTTTATTTGCATCCAAGAGGGGGGTGACTTTAAAATTGAGGTATACAGGAAACCTACTCATACGGATCAACATCTGTTGTTCTATTCCCACCATCTGCTAGAACACAAACTGAGTGTCATTAGAACTCTGCACCACAGGGTGGAATGTGTGGCAACTGATACAGAGTGCAAGGACAAGGAGCATAAACATCTCAGAGGAGCTTTAAAAGCGTGTGGTTACCCAGATTGGGCCTTTGTCAAAACAGAAGCAACCAAGCCCAACAGGAACATCAAAAAAAAAAGTACCACCCGGATATATGCAGACAGAGAAGGGTGCATGTCTTATGGTGCAATAATTATTCCTTTGAGGATGAGAAGGACTAAAATGAACCCTTTTGAAGCCATGTAACAATTTCTTAGTGATGATACCTACCAAGGTTAAATTAGGTCTTCTGCAAGTTTGCACATATGGCTCTGAATCATTGTATATGTGCTATTTACCAGTGGTCCTGAATGTATAGCTGGCCACTGGGACATTAAAAAGTGATTTGCATGTCTCTGCATAATTCATTGTGTGAAAGATAAAGCATCCATTTTTACTCTAAGTCACTGCTATGTGTGTAGCATGAGGCATGTGAATACCTTCTGATCTTATGGCTTCAGAAGGGTTTACACTTCATGTTTTGCAATATCTAGAAACCATGCTTGACATGTTCATAGAAAGATGAGGCCATACAATACATTTTTATCAGTTTTTCTGGGAGTTTTAAAAGCAAGGTAAAGTAAGAAAAAGAACCACAAAATGAAAGAAATATGAAATTAATATGAAAGAAGATAACATCAAACAATGAGCATTGACTGAACAAAGGGGTGTTGATTTTAAGGAGCAGTAAAGCCTAACTAAAAAAGTAAAGGTAGAAATGTTGTACTGTATCTTATATTTTGGGCTTCTATACCAACCCATGGAAACCACTGCCCTTTAGCAGTAAAGATCCACTGTAGCTCCCCATCTTCTTTTCTGCTGATCCACTTCACATTCTATATGCTGCTTATGGACTGACTCACAAGATAATGAATATATTAAATATAAATGTCCCCATAAAAAGCTGAGGCTAATTAGTCAATGTTAGATGAGATATTTTGAACTGTAAATAATCAGATAGAAGTTTGAAATCTTGATATTATTTGTCTGCACTTGCAGCATTTTTTATGCCTGCTTTATATGAACCTTTCAATTGATGTAATTTTATAACCCTGTATTTACCTGAAAGTTCCTTGTCCAGCTAATTTTGGTAGAACATGGGTCACGGTGGGCTCTCTGTACTCTGTTCTGATGAAACGACTGTGAAGTGAAGTGACCCGATTTTTGCATTTTGTAACAATTTTTTTAATAAAGCTTTGAAGATTTGTGTATGCCTTTGGAGTTTTACTCTCTTAACTGAGCCTTGTTGACACCTAGCTCCTCAGACACATGCAGCTGGAAAGAGGAGGGACCACCCCTTTCCAATCACTATATTAAAGTGTGACAGGAAGTAGTCACTAACTCTGTGGGCTAATAACATGCATGTTAATCAATTAACTTGGATACAAATGCTTCTGCCTAGCAAATAGCCAATCATAGAGGATTTCCATTTTTTGGTAAGGCTAACCCCATGTCTTCCTACAATGTATTTATTTATGTATCACCAGTGGATGAAGTAGAGTTTCCTTCTAGAATGTCTTGTGTTTTCCTTTTTCCAGTGTGCTAAGATAATCAAGTAAGGGCCCTTACACACGGGCGTTTTGGACCTGCGCTCCCCTGCATTGCGTTTGGCTGCGTTCAGCCGCAGGGGAGCGCAGGTATAGACGCACCTCATTCTTTTCAATGGGCATGTACTCACGAGACGCGTGTAAGCGCTGAACGCTGCATTTTTCCTGCGTTTGGTGCCTACATGTGTTCGTGTGAGTACAGCCCCATTGAAAATAATTGAGTGCGTCTATACCTGCGCTCCCCTGCGGCTGAACGCAGCCAAACGCAACGCAGGGGAGCGCAGGAAAAAACGCCCGTGTGTAAGGGCCCTAATGCAGTGTTTACTGAATATCTTCTGAGTACTATTTTTTTTCTCAACCTACATACCGTACTACTGTATGCAACACCAGTGAAAGAAAAAAAGAATTATTTCAGTTTTTATTTCTGTAACAGTTGTTTTTTAAAAGTGAAAAGCTGTTGCCATAACAACTATGAATTTTTCTTCAGCATTCCCTGCATAATATCTGTGATAGCAGAATGAAAGGAAGACAAGGTCACCAATAATACAATAAACTGCATTCTACACAAAATTCAAGCTAATAGCAATGTAATGCGTCTTCTACTGAAACAAACACTTGAAAAACAACTTAGAAGCAAAAAAAAGCAAAAAATACAGTTTATCATCATACCTAAGTTTAAATGAGGTCCAGTGCGCTGATATCTGCTAATTGGTATATATTGGTATACCCCCAAGTTATTTAAAAAAGAAGCATTGTATAGTGTAGTATGCCTTATTATGGTATTATAAAGGTAATTAAAACCACTCACATTGTTCTCCCATAGATATAGGTATGAAAGTGTTTTTTCAGCATCATTTTCGTCGCGCCTCGTCAAAAACGACACGCAACTCGTTTTTTTTTTCAGTGAATTTTCGCCAGGTGAAATTTATTCGCCAGCGGCGAATCGCGGGAATTCGCCGCAAATTTGCCCATCACTAAAAATAAGGACTAGGACTTCACTTAAAGGAACAGTTCAGGGTAAAAATAAAAACTGGGTATATAGATAGGCTGTGCAAAATAAAAAATGTTTCTAATATAGTTAGCCAAAAATGTAATGTATAAAAGCTGGAGTGAGTGGATGTCTCACATAACAGAATACAACACAACCTCCTGCTTTTCAGCTCTTTAAATCTGAGTAAGTCAGCGACTTGAGGGGGGACCACATGGGACAAAACTGTTCAGTGAGTTTGCAATTGATCCTCAGCATTCAGCTCAGATTAAAAAGCAACAGTTATGACCCTGTGGCCCACCCTCAATTCACTGATTGGTTATTGCCTGGTAACCAGGGTAACCAGTCAGTGTAAACAAGAGAGCTGAAAAGCAAGAAGTAGTGTTCTGTTCTGTTAGGTTAGACTTGCAGTCACTCCAGCCTTTATAGACTACATTTTTGCCTAACTAACTATATTGAAAACATTTTTTATTTTGCACACTCTATCTATTTACTCAGTTTTTACTTTTATACTGAACATTCCTTTAAGTTCTAGCTAAAGATGATGAAGTATAAACACTCAGCTTAACTATTGAAGATTGTATTTATGTGTGTGTGTGTGAATTCGAAATTCGACCCTTCTTAAATCTACCCCTAAAAATACCTTATTGTGATTTGTAGTTTTTCATGTTAACTAAAATAGTGAATTATGACTGCAGGCAATGCTGCTCTGTGTGACCTC
>CM044435.1:105070876-105085076 GCA_024363595.1 Xenopus borealis
TTAAAAGCAAGTGTCTTTTTGGTTGCATATTGCCTTTGATCTACATATTTCTATGCTATAGTTTATAGATATCTGTGAAGCAATGAAAATATTTTTACCTGTGAGCCAAATTTAATTGTAAAAAGAGCCTGGGAGCAACAGAAGCAGGGAACAAGTTCCTGCAGATGCCAAATAAGTGCAGTGATTGGCTATTTTGGCTATATGTCACTGTAAGCCTACAGGAGGCTCTGTTTGGCAGTACACTGGATTTGTGTGCAACCAAAACTTGCCTCCAAGCCAGGAATTAAAAAATAAGCACCTGCTTTGAAACCACTGTGAGCAACATCCAAGGGGTTGGGGAGCAACATGTTGCTTGTGAGCCACAGATTGGGGATCACTGATTTATAGTATTAGGGATAACTGGCATATAAACACATATAGCAATGCTGACACTACTAACCCTTTTTCTGAAGTGTCATACTAATACATAACCTGGTCTTTAACTAATTAACTAATTTAATTAAAAAAGAAAAGAGTTGTAAATATACTGCTCAAAGAAAACACTGGGGGAGTGATTCACAAGCTATGATCATAGCAGAGCATAACATCAGACACTTCAGAATTACAAAAAATTACCATTTACATTTTCCTCTTTTCAATCCTTATTCATAATATCTCAATCTAATTGTTTTTTTTTTACAGTTTTTTTTTTTACACTCATACAATGAGAAGTGTATTCCAAGCTATAGCATATTTTTCTTTAACTAAATGCCCATTAACCTTTGGTTAACAGTGTCTATAATGATATAATTTATGCAGTCCTACGAACAGATTCATTTTTCATTTAAACATTCTACTTCGGTCTCCATCGAAATATTCACGGAAACATTAGAGCTTAAATAGATGTGAACAATGTGATTTCTCTTACAAATGACTTATAGAATTGAAGAGCTTTCTTTTCAAATCCTTAAAAAAATTTTTTTGCTCTATTCATGCTATTTGGTTAGCGTTTCATTGGAAACCACAGTAGGTCTTCTTATTAGGGGGAAAAAAGCAGACTCTCAAAAGTCTAGAGCAGATTAACTTGCTCTTTATAATAGCGTATTTCTGTAATATAGTCGCTCGAGGGGATTGGGAGAAAAAGTTTCATTTAAACACTGTTGTCATTTTGTAGTTAATTGCTGATTAAAGTACATATAGTTGTATGCATACTCTAAATGTAAAAGTATTGGATTTAAATGTTATAGAAAAAAAATGTAAAGGCTCAGGGTTGTCTATGGGCTGGTTATCGTTGCCATTTTTGCTTTTGAGTGATATTATTCTGTGACCATATAGGCTCTTCGTTTGTGTTATAGAGTGCTCAATATTTTCTCCTGCACTTTACAGAAACTTTATTTTACTGTATGTTTGAAAACAGCATTCTGTCCCCAGATCTATTTTCAGGATCCCAAATGCACAGTCCACCAACCAAAGTTTTCAGAAACAGGTCTTTTCACTTCAAGTGCCCTTGAGATGCAATTATTCTTCATGCCCTTACCATGCTTGGAAGGGTGTCTTATCAATGGGTTATTCTGAAAGTCTTAAGGGTGCAGTTAGGAAGTGTAACAGCCTTCCATTTCCTTGACAATTGTCTGGAAGATGGAGTAATCAATACAGACATAGTAAGCAAGAAAATCAGGAGGGGATGTACTTGGATGAATATTTATCTTTAATTAAATTGTATTGAAATATCATTCACACACAGGAACTCTGCTCCGATTCTTGGTTTCATTTGCCTCCTCGAAACAGTGTGATATAAGCCCCTTGCCTCTGAGACTTCAATGTCATATTAATATTTAAAAAATCTATTTTGCTGTGTTGGGTTGCCTCTCTTGTTAAAAAAAACATGAGTTGTGCAGCTGTCAGAGACACAGACGCATAGCTTATGATGTGAATTAGCTATTCACTTCACGAACAACTTTCTGACCTTCACAACTGAAGAACTGTCTAAGGAGAAGACAGCAGACACAGAGTAATCACAATGTTACTGGGTCAGTGTTGTGCAGACAGTAGCTAAACAGGACACAAAGTGCTGAGAAATTCAGAATTTAGTGTGTTTTATTTTTGGCAATGACTAGAACAAAATCAAAGGCTAAAAGCCGTTTTTATTAATATGATCAATGGAGATACTTGTGTGAAACAACAGAACAGTATGCTCACAAAAACACAAAACTTACACTTTGCCATTCTATTTTATGCTCAATGCAGCATTTTCCTCTGCATATCCAATGTAGTTGTGCTTGTGACAAGCCACCACAAAATTTTGTGAACATGAAGAGTCACAAGCAATCAGCAACACAGTCAAAATCCTCTGCCTCCAGGGTATCTTACAGGCACTGGATTGTTTGTTTCACTAATTGGGTTGTATAATGGATGAATTAGACAGGATTTTGTGATTTTGTGTTTAATGATGAATTCTGCATCCTGATGAAAGTCCCCTCCCCCCCGAAATGTTGATACTGTTGGTGGCAAAATAAAAGGGGTAAGCTCACCAACTGCAAACAAATTTGTGTGAGTGTGTGTGTGCGAATCTGTTTGAATACATTTGCTATCTTACAGGCAGACCATGGGCCCCTGACATGCAATTTTATGGAAGCAAAAGCACGAAGGGGGAAATTCACTAAAGAGCAAAGCGGCAAATGCTAGTGCAAATTCACCAGCGTGACATCATTCTGCCACTTCACTAATTTACTAATGCTCCCTGCCATAACTTCGCTAGCGAAGTAGACAGACTGTTGCGCAACTTAGCACCCTAACACCTGGTGAAGGGACATAACTAAGTTAATTCACTAACTTGCGGCTTTGACTGAACGTTACCCCTTGCGCCAGACTTGACTTCACCACCTCAGACCAGGTGAAGTGCAATAGAGTAGTTATGAGTTTCTTAAAAAAAAAAAAAAAGTTTTTTACTTTTTTAAGGGTGATAGGCTGAAAAAAATTGTACATTTTTTTAGTTCCCCCCTACATTTTCTAACACATGGCACCTAAACTAAATAGTGGGCACATGTGTAGGACAAAATAACAACTATATTTTATTGGTTCAAGGTTTCCCAGGCTTGAGTAGTGTAATGTATTTGTGGCTACATATAGGTCCATTGTGGTTAAACGTATGCACATTAGGCATCACTAGCGTAACTTCGCTTTGCTTGATGAAGTAACGCTAGTGCAACTTCGCAACCTTATGCCTCCCTGAGCGCAACTTTGGATTTTAGTGAATTAGCGGCACCCTGGTGAAACTACGACTGGTGAAGTGTGGTGAATTGCGGAAAAACCATGACTGGCGCAACTCCGCAGGTAAGTGAATTTGCCCCAAAGAGTTCCATATACTTTCCAAATAAGGTGTATGGCAGGTGATTTTGCAACTAGTGTTGCACCAGCTAATAGCAGGTTAATCAGGTATCGAAGGCATTCATGTTAGTCCTTGCCAAATAGTGAGACTCATCTGAACTTTCTGTACACTCTTAGGACACCTTCAAAGATGATTAATTTTGAGAAATAATTTTTTTCCAGTGATAATTTATCCTAATGAACAAAAATGAAGAAATAATCAGAAGCATGACATGAAACTGCCCATTATAAATGCCTAGAGTGTATTATTTATGAGCCTATCCACAGCACAGCAATTGTCCTTGTTAGGTTGACACCCTTGGTGACAATCACCATAGTTTCAGTTGCTATGCCTGTAAGTACACTGTACTTGCAAGTACTGAAACAAAATCAAAAGAAAGCAGATTTGCTGCAGTACTACAGATTATTCTTCCTTCTAATGAAATGCTCTGTTATTTCCAAAGCCTCGAAACTAAGCCACAAAAACAATTTTGAGAGGAACATTCTATGGATGTTAATATTCTTTGGAATGGAATAATCAAACCGGTGTCACCAAAGCCAATGGAAAATAAAATGCAGTTACGCTGTATGTAATTTCTAATATTTGTTCAGAAGATTTCTGTCACAGTGCCTCTTTCCATATTTACATTCAAAGAAACGATTTTTGCCTTTTTTCCACAGACTTTTAAAGGGCCGTAGGAGTTCTTCTGCTGTGAAAATGTCACTGCTAGTTTTACATATATTACCTGGCTTATTTCAATGAATAAAGCTATGATTGAAAAGGGCTTTTGTTTTTCCACTTATTATTCAAACACAGTTTTGGCCAAGCAACCTTTTGAAAAGTGTGGAGATCAGAAGTGCACTTTTTAATAGTAACAGCCAATGCTAGCCAGCATCCATGGTTCAACTTTGTGCATTCTCAATCACATGTGTAATTTATGCTACAATGATTCAGATTAAATTTCATATGAAAACATACATTTTTATGTGATAAATCATGACCTAAAGGGTGAGATTCAATTTCAAATTAAAAAAAAAAAAAATTTCGCCACAAACTTCAATAGAGTTTTTATAGGAGAGAAGCTTTTCTCATTGAATTGCATCTGGCTGTATGGCTAGAATTTAATCAGGAGATTAAATGTGACCCAGTGTTAGATAGGGTTTCCACCTTTGACTTCCCCAAAAAACGTATTTTAAATAATTTTGTTTTGGGAATCTGCCTATGAGAAGTTAGCTCCTTAAAATCTTATTATAGCAAAGTATGAGGATATGAAAGTGAATAGGCTAAAGCTTGGATTATGATGCTTCAAATACATCTGTTTGCTAATAGAGCTACAATTGTAAGTAAACCAGAGATGCCTGTGCCTCTTTCTATTGATTACTGTGGACTTATACATAATTACACAGTTAAATCTTGTTGGAAAAGACAAAGTCCATCAAGTTGAACCCGTCCAAATGAAACTCAACATCCATACATACACACACTGACCCCTCCACACACTCGCATAAATTATATAAACCCATGTCTATACTAACTATGGATTTTAGTATCAAAATAGCCTTTGACTTTATGTCTAAGAAATCGTCCAAGCCACAGAATCAGCCATCAAAACATCCAGCAGGGCATTCCACAACCTCACTGTCCTCCCTGTGAAGAACCACCTACCATGCATTCAAATTAAAGTTCTTTTCCTCTAGTCTGAAGGGGTGGCCTCTGGTGCGGTACTCTTCTTGATGGGTAAAAAAAGTTATTTGTCTGTAATTCCCTCTAATATACTTGTAAAGTGTTATCATGTCCCCTCACAGGCACCATTTTTCCAGATAAAATCCCTCCAACCTTGAGAGTCTACCAACATAATGTAAGTCTTCCATCCCTTTAACCAATTTGGTTGCACATCTCTGCACCCTCTCCAGCTTATTTATATCCCTCTTAAGGAATGCAACACTAAATTGCACTGCATACTCCAGGTGAGATCTAACCAGGAACATATAAAGAGGCAAAACAAAAATGTTTTCATCCCTTGAGTTCATGCCCTTTTTATGCAAGATAGTTCTTTATTTGCTTTAGTGGCCACCAAATGACACTGCCCAGAATTAGACAACTTGTTATCTATAACTACCCCTAGATTCCTCTCAGTTAAGGAAACTCCCAACACACTGCAATGTAGTGTATAACTTGCAATCATGTAGTTTTTGCCAAAATGCATAACCTTGAATTTGCATTATTAACAAAGAACAGTTTGTTGGCCAGTTTTCCAATTTAGTCAAATCACGCTGAAAATTGGCAACATCCTGCATAGAAATTATATTTCCGTACAATTTATACATTATACATAAAATAAAAAGTTTTTAAAGTAAAAAGTAGTGATGAGCGAAATTCGCAAAATGGTGAAAAATTTGCAAAAATTGACGCTGGCATCAAAAAAACAAATGGCAGGATCCCAAAAACCTTTTTCGCCGTGAATTCGTGCCTCGAGAATACATTCGCCCATCATTAGTAAAAAGTATAGTTGCAATAAATATTAAGAGCTAGAGGGTTCATTTACTAAGGGTCGAAGTGAATATTTGAATGCAAAAAGTTTGAATTTCTAAGAAAATTTTTGAAAAACTTAGACGAATGGGTTACTTTGACCATTCAATTTGAATGGTCGAATAGTAAAATCCTCCAATTCGAAGTACTGTCTCTTTAAGAAAACAGATTTTTTTACTTCGCCAAATAAAAGCTGCCAAAGTGCTATGTTAGCCTATGGGGACCTTCTAGACCATTTTTCTAAGTAAAATTGTTCGATCATACAATAAAATCATTTGAATTGCACTGCAGGAATCCTTAATTTGGTAAAAAAATATTTCGACTTCGTTATTTGAAGTTGAAGTATTTTAATTTGATGGTCGAATTTCAAAGTATTCTCCACTTCAAAATTCGAATTATGCCCCAAACCATAAACCAAACAAAAAAAAGCTTACAGATATTTTGAATTGGCGTCTTTACATCCCACCTGCTATTTATTTGGAAAACAATATAGGTATGGGTTCCCTTATCTGGAAATTTAACTTTAGTAAACACAGTACAATGAACTTGTTCTCCTAACTTAGAAATAACTATTAATTGTTAGAGGCAAAAAAATTCTATTGGATTTAATTAATGTTTAGTTGACTTAAGGTAAGATTCAAATTATGGAGAAGTCCCATACCTTTCTATGTCTGAAAATGTACAAGATTATATCAAATAATCAGACATTATATTGTTATATAGTTGATTTGCATTTGAAAAAAACCAAAATCCATCAAGTAATTTAAAGGACCTTGGTCTGTGCTGAGCTGCAGTTTTGATCAATTATTTTTTTTTTTACAATGCAAATAATTTCTCCTCCACAATTCCAGCCTTATTGCAGGCATGTGGTGGCAATGCACCTGATGTAATTTTCTCCAATGCACTTTGGCATGAATTGTGCACAATTGTGTCAAAATGTGTCAGAATATTGTGATGCCCAGTGCTTTGTATGAAAAGGACTCCTGCCTATTTTCAGGGCCGGATTTACATAGCGGGCGCACCTAGGCCCACTGCCGTTCGTCGCCCCCATACTCTGCCCTTTATTCACAAATTTTCATCATCAAGACCAGAGCAAAGGGTATTGGCACATGGGAAATGTAAAAATCTATTGTATCATCTGCGTATACCCAGTGTTTCTGGACCAATGTGGGTGTGGCTGGGCAACATGCAAATGTAAATGTTTCTTTTTCTTCTTCATTGTTTGTAGATTAAGATAAAAACACAAGGATACATGAATTCTGGGAAAGGAAAAAAATCTTTATAATGTCCTCTGGACTCTGCCTCTTGAGTTATGATTTTCATCTTCATTCCTAAGCAGGAAAGAGAAACTTAATTTCAAATGGTTTTTTTTTAGTTTATCTAACCTACTGCCCTTCAGCATATCCAGCTTGCTGTGTGCCCCAAAGGCCACGGTTATTTGCATGAGATAACTTCCACTAGCATAAACCATGTTACTGGGTCAGACAGAAAGACACTGAAATTATTTTACAGGTTAACTAGGTTTGGCAGTGTCACCAGCTAGACAGCAAAAATGTGGAAAGCTTGTGCTGTCCAAGGAGAACTGTAAAATATATTTTCAGTAAGATAAAATAATTTGTTTCCATAGTGCTTGTGTCAGTGGTCATTGCTCTGGGAGTGTTTAATGCCTGCAATTCTTTCCCCTTGCTTCCTGATTTTTCTGCACGGACACATAAAATTAATACTACGGGTATGGGATCAGTTATTCAGAAACCCGTGACTGTCTCCCATAGACAGTAAAATTTGCTCCTTGCACTTCTGCATAGTTGTGCTTAGTGCTGCTGCCTTCCTCCTGCCTCTGGTTCTGAATTGACTACTGCTGTGCCCATTGATGTGCGGGGAAACCCAGACCTACTACCACCTCCGAACAAGCAGGTAGCTCCAGGTTCTCACAGCTTCCTGAATCAAAAGGTGCATTTCGATGTGCCAAAGGAATATGGAGCACACATCATTGGCATGTCAAATATGGTGCAAACTTGAAAGTTTTCAGCACAATTGCATACAATTTGCATTAAAGTTCAAGCACAACTGCATCACTGTTGCAAAAATTCCAATTTGCCCACTGCGAGTGTGCAGGTAAATGACCCCTAAGATGCCATTTTCTACAAATACAAACACATGTTTAATAAACCCTATGAACTGAATTCCTAAGTGATGTTTCTGCAAATAGGAAATGGTAGCTTCACTTTTTCTTTTTGTAGGGATTGGGTTAAAGTTTTATTTCCACTTGATATCGTTCTAGATGAATGGTTTCTTCAGTATAGCTACTTACTGAGGAAATAGTTTTCACTTCAAGATACTTAAAGCATATGGTAAGGGGTCGCTGGTTAGATTTCAATATAGAGAAGTTGTGCCTTATGAATACACAAACTGTAAATGCAATCAGAGGTTGAGCTGAACCCCTTTATTTTTCATCTATCAATTCAAACTGTGAATATCTTTATGTGGAACAGAGGCAGAGGATTTTATTCTCCTGCAGTATGCTAAAGGCAATGAAACATGAATACAGCAGAGACGCTGTGCTTCAGTTATCCATTACATATACCCCGGGATGCTGCAATGGTCTAGTTTTGTAACAGTAAGATCATCTCAAGACTCTTGAAAGAGGCAACAAAAAGAGAAATCTCATTAGTGCCCTTTCTAAATATACTTTAAAATATGTTTGTATGTCTGCTCCCCTCAGTCTACCTCTAAATCTCATGAATATCTTTAAAACTCATCAGGCAAATTCCATTGGATATGTAAGGGCAGCCTAAAATTAAGTAATCACAAAACAACACATGAAAAATTATAAACTGTCTGGGTACCTGTCATTTTAGCATTATTTACGGTATGTGTTTAACTGTCTCTGTTGTGATATCAAGCCATTCCTCATTCAATGTTTAGATCCAATTATGGAAGAGGGCTTTTTTGGCAGTAAATGTCATTGAATATAGAAATTTGCTGGGAGAGAAAAAGTACTGTTCACATCATGGATAAAATATTTAAAGTCAAGGAATTCCAGACTATTGCCATGTTTTAAAGCAAGGAGTATGGGTTGGGCTCCTAATCATGGAAAAGAATCCAAAATCTCTCATGACATCAGCATTTCGCGGTTCAGCATGAACATTTTGAATAAAGAGATGCCAGAGAGCTGTGATCAATGCCCAAATATATGTTCTACTTCTGAGTGTTCCTTGGTACGCTAATCTTTATTGATAAATTCCTGGATTTTAACTCTCTGGCTTTGACTAGCTGCTTCTTTATTACGGCACACGAGTAATCATGACTAATTACAATGACCCAGTCATTCATGAGGTTTTGGTAGAAAGTCATGCAGTAAATGTTCAGTATATCTGATATTATCTGTCATTTTAGCATTATTTACAGTATGTGTTTAACTGTCTCTGTTGTGATATCAAGCCATTCCTCATTCAATGTTTAGATCCAATTATGGAAGAGGGCTTTTTTGGCAGTAAATGTCGTTGAATATAGAAATTTGCTGGGAGAGAAAAAGTACTGTTCACATCATGGATAAAATATTTAAAGTCAAGGAATTCCAGACTATTGCCATGTTTTAAAGCAAGGAGTATGGGTTGGGCTCCTAATCATGGAAAAGAATCCAAAATCTCTCATGACATCAGCATTTCGCGGTTCAGCATGAACATTTTGAATAAAGAGATGCCAGAGAGCTGTGATCAATGCCCAAATATATGTTCTACTTCTGAGTGTTCCTTGGTACGCTAATCTTTATTGATAAATTCCTGGATTTTAACTCTCTGGCTTTGACTAGCTGCTTCTTTATTACGGCACACGAGTAATCATGACTAATTACAATGACCCAGTCATTCATGAGGTTTTGGTAGAAAGTCATGCAGTAAATGTTCAGTATATCTGATATTAGCACATATTTGTTTAATAATTGACATAATGATATGATTTGATTGAGGCTTATGAAATGCGTTTTATATGTCACTGTAACGAAGCTGCTGCTGCAGGCAATGTTTGTGGACATCACTTCAAATCCAAAAGAGCCACCTGTGCTGTGACTGGGTTATGACCTTGATTATCTTAATTGGCAGATGGTTTTCAGGTGGATACATTCATTACTATTCATTTAGATATATAAAGGCTCCGTGATTAAAACTGTATAAGTCAGTATGAAATGCAGTGAAATGCATGGGTCAAAGACCATTTTATGATTCTTCTGATTACCCTATGATTCTGTATGAATATAGAATCTTTTCATTTAATATATTGAATTTATTATTATTCATTTAATACATTTTGCTATTTAATCTACAATACTGATTGAAATGGGAGAATTGAACATACTGTATACAGTATCTATATCTTAAATTGGCTTTTGGTGTGCTTGAAAACTACATTCTGGTGTAGGTTTGGCCAACCAGGTTTTTTTGGTATGATATAATTTACATCTAACCATGAAAGTGGGTATCACAGATATTTAATTTGCTAAATTGGTGATTTTTATAGGGACAATATACTGCCTCATTCAATGTGCGTTTGAGTAGATCTTGTGCTGAACAAACTTTTTTCCTATATTTAAATACCCCTAGGGTATTTTTTTTTACTTTTAATTGGATAGCCTGTGTTTTTCTACCCATCTTTTGTTGATGAACATGCTTTTCGCCTTTTGCTTTAATCATAAAAAATCTATGGTTTTCATTATTTATTGAGCTGGAATGTGCAAATATGCAATAAGAAGCTCCTCCAGGTTTGGTCCTTGTAAGGCAGAGAATAAATCTTGCTATACTAACTATGTATGTATGTATGTCTGCTCTGCTCATGAAGGGCACTTGTATGCTAAGATACTGATGAAAATCACTTCCTATGTCACAGTTTTTCAATAAACGTACCACCTTTTGAAATCAGCTAGGGAGAAAATAAAGTCAATAGTTATGGCTGCTAGAGTCCATATCAAATAAGCTGTGTTATCTATTAATTAGTGACAGGAGAATTTGCGGCTAATTCCCCCGTCCATTTTTTCAATGCTGGCATTGTGTGCCAGATTCCAAAAATGGACACTGGCGTCCAAACGAGATGCCACCAGCGTTTCACAAATTTTTCACCATTTTGCAAATTTCTCTGGAAATCCGTGAAAAAATTGGTGAAGTGAAATACCCCAGATTTGCCCATCACTACTATTAATGCTACTGGCTCCTGTCTGCAACACTATGTAGCCTTTATGTATAGGGACATAACGCTCTCAAATACATTATTGATGCCTTATTTTTAAAGTAAATAAGCATTTAAAAAAACCTAGCTATGCTCTGACTAGCTAACAAGTACAATTAGTAGTTCAGATGTGAAATATCCAGCATAGGATTAGCTCATCTCTAGAATAAATGTAAAAAGTGCTGCACTAAGAAGGTCAGTTGAGCTGTAATTTTGTGGAACATCAGCCATCTCTTATAATTGCATTTGTGCTCAGGTTTTTTTATTTTCTATTTTGACATTTAACACCCACTTCTGTTTGATATGTTTGGAAGTCGGTGTGAGTAAGTGCAATAATGAACAGGATAGACTTCCATTCACATACCACCCAGATTCCTGGAGTTTATTTGCTGCTGTCCCCTGACCTCATCAAACAATTCTGAATCAAGCCCTAACATTTATGATTCCCAGGAGATCATTTAGGAGCGTGTTTACAATGTGCTTCATTCTGTTTTTGAGACGTTGCTGGTGTTTATTGATTGCTACAGTGCTTTAGATCTACAGACTTTTGGATTGTGTCCCTGCCTGCTCCACAAAGTTTTACTGCTGGAATTGAACTTAAAATTCAGTGTAGCACTACCATATAGTAACAAAAAACCTAAATTACTTTAACCCTGTAAAGATAAGGAACACACTTTGGATATTGCTCTCTACTAATATGTACAGTATATATTCTCAACAGAGAAACAGAATTACCTTCAATGTCATATATAAGTCTGGCACTATGTATAAAGCAGTTACAGGTAATACAGTAGTTACATAGGGAATGACTTTATTCTGCCAAAACACAGCCATAGTACAAATTATTTTATGAGAGCTGGTGCTTAACAGACAATTGCTATGCAAATTCTACTTGCCCATCTTCCAAAACTCAAAGGTTTATCCTGGCATATTGTAGCATGTCTTGAAGCCAGCATAACCACATTAACAGTGGGAACAGCACATAGTAGGTAAGTAAAATTCTGCTGTTTTTTTTGTTTATTTATTTAGCTACTTGAAAGTTGTTTGCAGAATTATATACCAAGAGAAATAATCAGGGACTTGCTCCCATGGTCACCTGTAAATCTATGTCTATAGCATAAAATACTAAAATAATATACACCACATACATATATTGTATATGCAGATCTGAGCTATACTTTTTTTACTTCTCTGGGGGGAAAAAAACCTAGATTTATTTTTCACACAGGAGAAAACCATAAGAAAAAACACCCATTGACTCCAATGTAATTGGTATAACAAAAAAATCTCTTTGATTGCAATGCATTTGTTCCAAGAAAAAAAGCTTATTGTTTTAAATGAATTTAGCACAGGGAAAAAAAACCATTGACCAATGGATTTTGTGCAAGAAAAGCACTGAATCCTGTGCATTTGTTGCAAGAAAAAAATGGGTAAATTTCACAATTCAGTGAATTTAAACAGCGCAGCTTATCTTATCACAATTGTAGACCAATTACAAGTAATTGTTGTTGCAAGACTTTTCAATCACTTGATTGACTTGTTTTTTTTTTTTGGTGATGTAGCCTTCCTGTGTCTGGGAGATCTATTACAGATTTCACACCACTGCAAAAGTGCCCTTGTGTATTATAAGGAAGTCACATGCTTTACAATAACCAAATAACAGCAAATGATAGGATTCTACTAAGTACAGTACCATGCTACCAAATATATGAAGCAATAAAACCATTACAGAAACAAAAATGTTTACTTTCCTGAGATTTGCCACAAAAAACCCCATTGATGGGTCAAGAAAAAAGACAACAGAAATACACTGAATTACGTAAAAATAAAAAAAAGTTTTCAAAAAACCCATTGTAATGTATTTGATGCAAGAAAGTTTTCTAAGTTTTCTGCAAGTTTGTTGGCAAAGTGAACAATGTAGTCCCTACCAAGAGGAAGGCAGTGGATACTTCCGATCCCATTGGTTGATGTCAAAGACAAGGCCTGATAAATGTCCTTACCTGGAATATATGCCATTTCCAGTGCTTAAAGTCTCTTGCTTTCAATTCAATCTGAACCCAAGACAACAGATTCAGTGGTTGATTAAATGGGTGTAACAGCCTCAAGCCGCAGCCATAGGAGTTTATACCTTATCAACAATCCTTAAGTCAGGTTGCGCACATCGGACTCACACATCAGAAGTCAGTCATATGCAGGATAAACATCACATTTGTACTTTTTTTTTTTTGTTGTACGAATGATGCCTGGTATTTGTACATCTCTTTTTTTTTATTGAGCAGTGCTTAACAGCTTTGCATTTTTGTTTTTTGTAGTTCCCAAGCATATTATTTGCTGTTTAGGTAATAACAAATGCATTGTGGTGGCAAAAAAATGGCAGTGGCAGTGGCAATGGCAGTATTGCACATGCACATTTAAAAAAGCCCTAAGGTGCTCTATGTTTCTTACATTCTTTGCACAACGGAAGGAAGGTTTTTTTAGTTATTTTTTTATAGTTGAGTTAAATGTAGCAAATATAGTTTGTGTTTGTACCCTCACAAATAAAGCCAGCCAACCGAAGTCCCTCTGCTATCATCTAAAATATTTCCAGGATTTATTTCCATGGGTTACAGAGCTGTTTAATCTGCACAGAAGATAACATTGAATTCCTTCCCACATTTAATAACATCTATGCGCTTCTGGCAAGTTATTCATTTTCAAAATATGGATGCCTAGATCTGAACTTATATCTACACTACCCACAAATCATGTACCTCTTTAAACGGTACAATAAATCCAAAGGCCACTGTGAAAACTTCAAATATTACTGATTTTTTAATCTTGGTGATTACTCATCACTTAATCATGTTCTTTGCATTTTTAATACATAGTGAGGGCAATGCATGGATTAGGAATATATTGAAGTTTAGTGACAGCTTATTATTGCTTGCATATTCAGAAACCAAGGAAAACATACAATGTTTTGGCTCTGGCATTTTAGTATGATTTTATGTGTATGCAGATTTTTTAATTTTCACATTTGAGGACTTCTTAAAAAGATAATTGCAAAAATAGAGTGTGATTAGACTCTTTGGATTCTTTGTATTGATTGCAACGGTATTTACATAAACA
>CM044435.1:105124822-105139936 GCA_024363595.1 Xenopus borealis
AGGGACTTAACTCCATAGGTACCAGTAGAAAACCTATGGGTCCCTACAGTAGTGTTTGGGGGAGACTAAACATTATTCAACACTATGGCAAACAGCAAAGAAAGGGCTGTTTTGTGCCAAGAGGTGTAGAGTGCAGCTCTGCACCTGCCATGGGTGGGTTACACTCCAGACTATTTGTACTCAAAGATGAGGCCCAACTAGTATGTATCAATTTACAGTGAATAGGTGTCATGGTTCTTTAAATAGTAACATTCTGTAAACAGCATTGCCAAATATAGGTCCATGTCAGAATACAGTATAGTTGCATTGTGCAGCAGCAGGTGGCTGGGGTTTAATACTCACACTCACATGCCTCAGGCTTGCTTCTTCTTTGAGGGATAATTTCCTAGATACTTATTCTGACTGGGAACATCTCTATATCTCTCAAGTCACAGAAACTAAAGAGCACAGATTATATAAGGGGTCCCCATGAGTTTGATCTTGTATTGGGTTTTTTTATCTGTACATACAGTACTGTACTTTATTTGCTTTCTGTTCTGCCTTCAGATTTGAATGGCATTATTGACACCACCCCTCATTACAATCTACCTGTGCATTGCACAATGTACACTGGCTTGGTGTCAAATATTTTGCTCCACATGATACAACCTCTTGGAAAGGTCTGACTTTTTAATCAAATATTTGCTTGCATCCAGTACACCCTTTTGTACAGTTTTTCTTCTTATGCTTTGGTTTTGATCATATTCAGGATCTTTTACAAATGGAATATTTTCTAAAGCCAAGGAAGTGCTTTAAGCAGGTTTTGTGTTCTGCTCCCTGCCTGGGGCACTTGATGAAAGTGATAATAGAACAACCATAAGCTGCACTGATGTGATCTTTTCTGTTATTTAACATAGAATAGCCCTTTATAGAAGCAATATTTTAACAGAGGTGATGGCTGTTTAATATAGTATTAAAAATATATATATTTTTTAAAGTATTTTTTTGTACTGTAGATTCAGGGGGGTAACATTTGACAAAGCAATTTCTATTATGTGTGTTTTTTTAACTATAGTTTATAAAATAAAACCTAGATTTATGAAAAGATATCACTGCAAATGGGAATTGCCCAATATAAGTCTTACATGACCAAAATCATATCCAGTGAAATATTTCCATCCCTCATTCTACCTGCATGACAGTTGGTGTTTTATCACTGTGAGTTATTGAACTGCAACTATGAACTGCACAAATGTAACAATAGTTGCAGCAGACCCAGAAACCACTGCCATTTCCAAAAATATAATGTAATGCATCATAATGTAATGAACTATTATTTCCACAAGGTCTAAAATATACTTGTCTTTTTACTTGTCTTAAGATATTTATCTACTTTAATTATCTATAGTTTTAAAAAAATGCAGTGCACACCCTGCTACAGTATTTGCACTGCAGGAAAACCCACTGCAGATAAAACTTGTATCTCACAATTATAGGAGATGCCCTGGTTTTTTGTGGCAATATCGATTAGTGAATTGGCTCACACAGGGACAGATTTACTAACATTTGTATTTTTTAATTTCCCTGTATTGTATTTATTTCTGCTTAGAATAGTGTCTCATATTAATACATAATTTTTAGCAAAGCAAAAACCAGGAAAAACACTAAAAGAAAACTTTGGCATCTAAAAGCTGGCGAGGTCATGTAGATGTCAATGGGTGTGGGCGCTGTTCTTTGCATTTTTATTTGCTTTGGGTTTTAGTGTTTTTTTTATGAAAATAAGGATTTTGAGGTTTCCATATGCTTATTTGGATTCTTTTTGCATCTTTTTTATGTTTGTGCTTTTTATTTTAGGCTGTTTTAATAAATTACTTGGCATTCTTGGATTTGTTGAAAATGTGTTTTTTCGTGGTTTCAAAAATCACTAAAATCAGAATCTTGATAAAATGGCAATGCCAGAAGTTTTTGTGTTGTCCCCTATATGCACAATAAGGGGCACATTTAATAAGGTTCAACGAAACTTTTTCAAATAAAATTAGAATTTTTAAAATTAAAATTTTGAAGTAATTTTGGGCTACTTTCAAATAGCAAAAAATTTGATTTGAATTGAAAAAAAATAAAAAATTTGATTTTGAACTACTGGCCCTTTAAAATCCTTTGAATTTGACACTTCACCACCTTAAAGCTGCTGAATTGCCATTTTAGCCTATTGGGGACCTCCTAGAGCCAGTCCTGAAAATTTTTCTAATCCTGAGAATTCGAAGGATTTTGGATGAAATCACTCAAATCGTTTCGAATCAAACGATGCATTTGAACTATTTGAAGTATTTCAGGTCAATCAAAAACGGAACTGTTTGGCCCATTATCGATCGAAAATGCCCCCCCAAACAACATTTGATGGTCGAATTTTGAATGTTTTTCAATTCGAAATATAGCCAGGCACCTCTTCTCTAAAGTAAATAGATACAGGTATCTGGAAACATGTTATCTATTAATTAATATATGGATACAGTTTATTCTATAGGAAATACATCAGCAATAGCTTGCTGTATCTTTTCCCCTTCAGTCAGATTTGACAGATATACATTGTTCTATCTCACACCATATGAATAAAAATATAAAAGTAATTTCTTACTGCAGAATAAAGAAGAGGCTGTGAAACCTGAGACCTGAATAGACTTTAGACCCGAGAAGATATAATTATGTTGGTCCAATATCAATTTCTTGCCAGAATTTTCAGCTTTATTGTACTGCACCACCCTAACATTTTAAGTTTGTTAAATTATATTGTTCTCCCTATAGAAGCAAGAAATGATCATTGGAAAGACAACAGTGACATGGTAGGACATACATTTATCTGAAAGCATCATAACAAGAGAAGATTAATTTGTCAGTATGAAGGTTTTAAAATTAGCCTTTGGAAAAGACATGCTTATACTTCAACTCCAGAGATTCT
Organism: Xenopus borealis; assembly: GCA_024363595.1. Classification (NCBI taxonomy): domain Eukaryota; kingdom Metazoa; phylum Chordata; class Amphibia; order Anura; family Pipidae; genus Xenopus; species Xenopus borealis. Next base: position 105,127,758 of record CM044435.1, read on the forward strand.
AACAATGACCAATTTTTATAGAGTAGATTCTGGAACTTTAAAGCACTTCAGACATATTGGGTAGAATCTTCTCTTTTAGTTTCATAATTACCCTTTGCAATAGATTCATCAAAGGTGCAAGAAAGTTAGAGCATTTAACATCTAAAATATCTGTGCTACAGTATGTCTAACCATCTATGATCTACCATTCTAGCTCTCATTGGCCACTGGCTTGCTTAAGTTACAGAACATTTAAAGAATATTTATTGCACATGTTCCTTGAATGAGTCTGAGGATTATAACGAAAACATTATATAGACACCTGTCACATCCTGGATTCAAACTGGTGAACGTCTGTCTGCTATGCAGTGTACTTGCCACCGTTCTGAGCAGGCAGGTAGACTCTTATTTTAAGCTTTGTTCACCTTTAGTTTCCAGGAAAGCAGAGTGAATTCACCTGTGGTCAACTTTAAAAAACCACTGCTCTGCACTCACACATTGCCCATTGTAGGTTAAGCTCACATGTTCCTTGGTGCTGAATTCCTGCTCCTGCCTCTATGGGAGTTGTTGGATTATCATCAAGCATGTTCTTCTGCCATCTACTTCAAAAAACTAAACAGAACAGGACTTAGGGCTGCAACAATCACTGACTTAGGATCTTCCTCAAAAATATCTGAGTGAAAGGGTTCAAAGCTTCTGGAGAGAAAATCAGCCTTAGTGTTTTTGACCCAGGTCTGTATGTGATGATCACATTTAATCTAGTAAATAACAGTGCCCAACTAGCCTGCCTCTGATTGAGATGTTTAGCAGACTAAATATATAATAGATTACAATTTGATGTTTAGCCCCCTTCAGGAGGTGCATTCAATAACTCAAAGAGCAGGAATCAGAAGCAGGATATCAGCACCATGGAACAAGGTAGCTTGACCTACAAAGGGCAATGTGTGAGAGCAGAGCAGGGGTTTTTATAGCCACGCTGATGGCAAACTCTGAGCACTTTGGCCAATTTGACCACAGTGAATTCCCTATGCCTACCTGGACACTAAAGTAGTTCCACACGATTATGAAGAGCTTCAACCTGTAAGAAAATCCTTTTGATGGATATGGTGCTCAAACAGTAGAAGGATCATCCGCCTGTGACCCAAATTCTTGTACAACGCCAGGTATACTGTAGCACACCAATAAATTCAATGTATTCTAGTGCATCAAGGTTGTTTTATTGGCCCCAATAGTGCAGATAAGTACAAGGCAACGTTTCGGACCCCACTGGGTCCTTTCTCAAGCCTGGGGTACGAAACGTTGTCTTGTACTTATCTGCACTTATACCATGAACCCACCTGCCTGCTCAGATAGAGCTTGTTTTGACTTTCTACAAAATAAAGCCTGAACAACAGTCAACAAAAGCGTCTATAATCCTACTCTGAACTGGAAAAAGAGTTTGTATTAAATTTGAATGAAGGAGAAAGAGAATAAAATGCTGGAAATCATACAGAGGTCAGTAGATAATAGGGTTATGTTTTGATCATGTTTCATTTCTCTAAATTGGGCAGAAATCCCACTGGATTATATCTTAAAGTCACTGCTACAGACTGCTGAAAACTTTCCATGAAATCCAATGGCCAGGTAACACAAAATCCATCTGCCTCTCCCTCATTTCCTTTGCTAAGTGGGTAGAGAAAGAAGTCAAGGAGAATAGCACTTTAATGCAGTCAGCTGCTTAACTCACCAGGGCCATGTGAATGACGTAAAGAAAAGCCATACAATGGATATATTTATAGAGACACAAATTTACATTTCATATCATGCTTTATTTCTGTGCTTAGATTTAGCTCATGAGATAACACAGCCCTGATTGATACCTTCTTGGCTAATCATTGTATAATGATGGTTGCCAAGCCAACAATGCTCAAATGACTGTGAATAAATGTATGATAAATAGTATTTTTTTCTCTTTTCTTTTTTGGTTGTTGGGATTTTTTGGTAGCTTTTATTCTATGATTGTTGTGTGGGTGGAATCCAACACATTTTCAGATAATCTATAGCTGGCATATCAAATGGAAATCTGTTCAAGGAACACAATCCAATTCTAGTAATAATAATGCTTAACATCAGAATGCATCATCTGTATTTTTAGTAAGGGCATCTCATACAATTCATCCACCACACTCCTGATGTAATTCCTATCTCCCCTTCAAGAAACTAAGATGCTTGGGAAAGCAGTCAGAAACAAAGTGTAATGAAAACAAATGAATCATCAAGAGCTACAAGAGAAATGCATGTTGCACTATACAGTGCTAGACTAAATGCATATAATGTTTCTTCTACAAAGCTTTCACTTTTGATTATTTTATTGTTTGGAGGAACAAACTTAGTACAGACTCCTTGCATTCATTTGCACACAAAAGGGCATTGGCACGTACAATAAATATTGTGTATTTATCAATTGCAGTATATAGTTAATTTATAGTGCTCTTTGCAGTTTATATTTTGTTAGGCTCCATGATCAATTTTAATGATATTAAAGCGTAACTACTGTATTTCAAATAATGCAAAGTATTTCAAAATAGGCCTTTGACCTACAGTATATGACACAAGAGATTCTCAAAATCCTCCCTTACTTCAACACTATTACTCGTGTTACTGGAAAAGTTTTAGTAGCTGTACAGATATGGGATCCCTTATCCGGAAACCTGTTATCCATAAAGCTACGAATGGCTGTCTCCCGTAGACTCCATTATAATCAAATAATGCAAATTTTTAAAAATGGATTTTCTTTTTTCTCTGTAGTAATAAAACAATACCTTGTACTAAACTAAGATACAATTACTCCTTATTGGTAGCAAAAGCAGCCTATTGGGTTTATTTAATGTTTACGTGATTTTTTTTAGTAGACTTAAGGTATAAATATCCAAATTATGGAAAGATCCATTATCTTGAATGCCCCAGGTCCCAAGCATTCTGCATAACAGGTCCCATACCTGTAGCATCAAAAAAAGCCAACAGTGAAACACTCACTCTTCTCAACTTTACTATTCGATCGATTGAACTGTGCTAAAATCTTTCAAATTCGATATTCGAGTTTGAAGGATTTTAATTCCCTTAGAATTCGATGGTCGAATTCGAGGGTTTTTTAACCCTCAAATTCGACCCTTAGTAAATCTGCCCCTAAGACTAAGGCTAAGTAAACTGTAAGCTGGTTTGTCTCGGTGCTAGACATTATAGTATACAGCACTGTATTTTGAAGTTTAGAGTATTTTACAGTGGGTAAGAGGATAATGCCATTTATGAATTAGAAGACTGGATATGTTTCTGGACTCAGCTGGCCATTGTGCTGGAAGATTTACGAATAGATAATGCCACATAAATATTTGTATTTATGATTTAGCAACAGCATCTATTTAAAACCATAAAAAAATGTGGGTTACTGCACTGGAAAATATTTTGCTTTGCAGATAATGCATTTCTAGATGTATCCAAGGTGAAACAGAACACACAGTTCTCTCTCTTGCATAAAGAGTTGGAGATAAAGCTATAAATATTGTCTGTCATGGCTGTAAATCCTAACAAATGAATACAGTGACACCTAGAATTGTACACACAGAAATCTAACTGAAAATGTATTTCAGATGTTCATTTCAGCAGTAGTTTGAATGTCCACTAGTACAAACTGTGCCCATAAATACCTTCATGCCAAGTTGTTCAACCTTTTTCTGATACTGTTTTGACACAGTAGGTAATGCATTCAGATAATAGAGCTTTTGCTAACCAAACTCAAGACTTGCAAACAGTAAAAAAGTTTTTGCCTTAGAACAATTTACAATAGGAAGTTAACTTTTTATAATGTTATTCTTATAATGCAGATTTTTTTTTTAGATGCAATTTTATTAGCCATAGCAATTAGAGTTTATTGGTAGCATAGATTTTAATTTGCCTTTTATAGGTTAGTTCTTGGTAACTGAATTGTCCTGCAATCCTACCCTCCCTAAAATCATGTTTGCAAGAAAAAAAAAAGGTTTACCGAACCAGTTTTTATATCTATAGCATGCTTAGATACTTTACGAAGTGGAATTGTATTATTACGGCTTCCTCCAATTCTAAATTACCTTTTTTGAAAAATACATATTTTCCCACAAATGTGCTGTTGTGAGAACAATAGGTAATATTTAAATTAAAATGACAGGTATTAAATAATTTTCATGATGCTTTTACCTATGAAGTTAACATGGTAAAAATGAGCATGAATTTTGAAATAAAGGACACAGAGTATGGAATCTCAAAACAATATAGACAACTCTGTTCCCAGACACAGAAGAACTAGGTGCCATTTTATAAAGTTAAGGTGCTTATAGAAACCTAGACAATGTGTGGAAGGATGGGGGCCATAAGCGATACCTTTGTAATTATTAATTTAGGGGGTTATTTTTCAAAGGTCGAGTTTTAAATGTTTGTGAGGTTGTTTATACCTTGAATAAACTCACAACTTGAATGTTTTTTTTATTTATAACAAAACTTGAATGGGAAAAACTTGAACTGAAGTAAATTTGAGGTGAAAAACTCAAATACTCAAATTTATCGAGTTTTGGTGAAAGATTGATCGACCCAAAATACCCTGAGCATCCTGAAGGCTACAAACATCTTCAAATGGTTCAAGGAACCTCTGCCATTGACAGGTTTTTGCTGGAGTATTTTTGGATTCAAGTTATTTCCAGCTTTGGGTTATAATAAACCATAAAAAATTTTTGGTTTGAAAAAAAAATTGAAAATTCCACATGACCTTGACAGGTTTTTGCTGGAGTATTTTCTGATTCAAGTTATTTCCAGCTTTGGATTATAATAAATCTTGAAAAAACTGAGTTTAAAAAAAAACCTGAAAATTCAAGTTTTGACTGAAAAATACCCTTGAAAACTTTTTCAGGTAAAAATCAACTTGACCTTTAATAAATGACCCCCTATTTTTGCTGTAAGGCTGTTGTCCCTTTATGATGATCCACTCAGTCCTATGCGTAATGGATATAATTACCCATTATAGAATTATTTGCTCTTTATGGACAATAGAAATAAAACATTTAAATTAGGTTAGCATTGTGCATGTAACTTGTGACTAATGTGTAGCAAAGCCTTTAAAAGGTTAAATCATCCTAATTATGGTAAAGACACAGAAATACTTGTAGGTTCAACAATTCTATCTCTCACTTTTATTAAGAAATGTGCAATTATTTGGGGGGAAATCAACAAGAAGTTAAGAGTAAATATGTTTGGCTCTATGTATTACATAAACAAAGTAATACACAATTGCTGATAGAGGAAGTTATAAGACAATAGTTACCTTGTCCTTGTATTGTGTCTCTAACACTCTCCTAAACTATTTAATCTTTATCTCTTTCTTTATCACTAATCAAGTAACCATAACATTTTAACAATGATCATAAAACTAAATACTAATATATTAATGCTATTCCAATATAAAAGTTCACATTGTATATAACAATGTAGAATTCTAATACTTTACCACATACATTTATATAAATGATAATTGCTTCACTTAAGATTAACATTTCAAGGTCAACTAATATAAAAGGGGATAATATATCACATCAAAACATTAAAACATAATGTTCTTCTTCATGATTCAGCATTCTTTTTTACAACCCTTAGTGCAGCCCCAATGGGTGAAGAAACTATTAGGATGACAGGCACTTTTGTGATCATTCCTATTTCCAGGTTTTGACTGTTAAGCCAGTGAGCACTGGCAAACTCAAACACATGGAAACTCAAAAGGTGATAAGCCTCAGTAAACGTGGGAAATTTGTGGGCTACCTTCAGTAGTTACCTATTTAAGTTGGGGACCAAAGTCCATCAAGTTCAACCCCTCCAAATGAATCCAAGAAATAATCCAATCCCCTGTTAAAGGTCTTAACATAATCAGCCCTCACAAAATCATCTCGCAGTGCATTCCACTGTCCTCATGGTGAATAATCACCTACGCTGCTTCAAATGAAATCCTTTGCCTCTAGACTAAAGGGATGACCCTGGTCCAATGATCCATTTTCGAAAAATAGATTTCTCGCTAGTGGTCTATAGTGCTGTCTAATTTAGTAATCATGTCCCCTTGTAAGCATCTTTTTTCCAGTGAAAACAACTCCAACCTTGACAATCTACCCTAATAATTTCTATCTTCCATTCCCTTAACCAGTTTAGTTGCACATCTCTGCACTCTCTCCAGCTCATTTATATGCTTTTATAAACTGCACTACATACTCAAGGCTAGGCCTTACAGGGACCTATAAAGTTTAGGTTTTAGTTAATGCTCTTTTTTTTATGCAAGACAATATTTTATTTGATTTAGTACCCACAGAATGACACTGCCTGGAATTAGACAACTTATCTACAAACACCCTTAGAACTTTCTCAATTAAAGGACTGGTAACAGTTCCGGACTGAGAATTAAAATAGGCCCTGGCATTTCAGGTACACAGAGGCCCAATAAGCCCATACAGAGGCCCAAACAGCTCCCCACCAGCCCACTATATACTGACTCTATATGGCACCTTATAGCAGCCCCTCTGGCATTTGCCAGAACCCACATATTGCTAGTCTGGGCCTGACTGTTAACACCAAATTTTTTTAAAACTTATTTCCTCCCAAAATAGCTATAATGATAGGTAATCTTCATCTTAAATCTGACATGCAACGTTTCCCAAAGGCAAAAAGGCAACGGCAGCTTGAATTCTTCTGTACACTGAACTGAAAGTCAGTTTTGTATGGATAACCTAAAGCACCTCAGCTTTTTTGTCAGTGTCTGCAGCTTAAATATATGCTCACCCCAAAGCTGTCTGGAGGAATAGAAACATACATTTAGGATGCAGACACTAAAAAAGAAGCTTAGGTGCTTTAGATTATACTTACAAAGCACACGTCCAGTTCAGCACACAGAGGAATTGAATCTGCTGTTGCCTTTCTACTATGGGGCACTTTGAAGGTAAAATTCAAGATGAAGATTTGAAAAAATCCAAGGGGAAGTAAGCTGATTAAGCTGTATTGGGGGGGGGGCATTAAGCATAAATAGAATTTGGTGTTACCTTTAAGGACACCCCCAACACACTGCCATCTACTGTATAACTTTTATTTATATTATTTTTGGCAAAGTGCATAACCTTGCATTTGTCAACATTGAACCTCATTTTCCAGTTTGCTACCCAGTTTTTTTAATCTAGTCAAATTGCTCTGAAAAGTGGAAGCATCCTGAATGGAATTTATAGTTCTGCACAATTTATTATCATCAGCAAAATTAGAAATGCCCACCTTCAGGTCATTAATAACAAGTTAAAAAGCAAAGGACCAAGTAAAGACTCATGTGGTACTTCACTGACAACACTGGTCCAATCAGAAAGTGTTACATTTACCACCACTCTTTGTAATCTATTTTTTTGCCAGTTCTCTATCCAGGTACAAACATTACATCCCAGACCAACATTCCTTAATGTAACCATTAACCTTCTGTGTGGTACTGTATCAAATGATTTAGCAAAGTCCAAATAGAGTAGATTACATCCACTGCTGAATTGAGGTTCTTGCTCACCTCCTCATAAAAGGCAATTAAATTTTTTTGGCATTCATGTGCAAAGAAGTCAACTTTTTTATTCCTTAATACCCCTTCGAAAAGCTTTCCTGCCACTGACGTCAGACTAACTGGCCTATATTTTTGAGGCTGATCCCTTTGTGAATGGCGGCACACCATTAGCAATTCGCCAGTATCTCCAGACCATGCCAGAACTCAAAGATTCCTGAAAAATTAAGTAAAGAGGTTTGGCAATCACAGAACTAATCTTGTTTAGTATACTAGGATGAATACCATCTGGTTCTGGACCTTTATTTTTCTTTACATGAACTATCCAACATTTGTTAAATTAATAGAATAGGAACTATTTAGAAGGAAATCTTCATTAATTGGTTCCTCATGTGTGTAGAAAGATGACAGATAACCATTCAGAATCTCTGCAATATCCAGATTCTCCATGTCTATGGAAGCACCTCAATAACAAGAAATTGAAATATGGATCTTACTTCCCCTTTCAGCTATAGTCAGGTGATCCCACAGATGGCTAATAAAAGGGCAACCAATTTTGGGAGTTTTAATTTAAAAGCAAGGAATAAGTTGTAGGTAAATCTTAGTCCCTGAGTGCAGAGGATCTCTTGTATTTGTCTATGTGAATTTTGTGGTCACAACCTCATTGCACCTCTGCTTAATGCTTTTAAAAATGAGTGGTGAGTACAACGTTCCCTTGTTTGTAATAGTTCATATAGGAGAAGTGACCAGCTCCCTGTTGTAGCTCTCACCCCTTCCAGCTATAGTCAGGTGATCCCACAGGTGGCTAATTAAAGGGCACACCTGCTTAATGTTTTTTAAAATTAGTGATGAATAAAACTTTCCCTTGTTTGTTATGGTCTGTCTTACTACCTTCCAACTGTTGTTGAGGCAATGTATAAATGTATACTGAAAAGTCAGTCACTATTTCTGCATGTATGGAGTGCAGCGTATTTACTGTACTTGAAGAAACAGCCCATTTATTTTAGTTGAAACCGAGTTGTTAGTATAGTATATATATATTTACTAGTTTACTATGTAAACTAGTAAACCTTGAGGTTTTTGTTAGGGGGCAGTATTATATGTGGATCCCCTTGGGTCTATATGGCTGTGGTATTCACATACCATAGTATATTGTTTTCTGTATTATTTCAATCTATTAACCACATATGTTATTCCAAAAAATAACTAAACACTTAGGTATCAGTTAATGGCAGTTAACGGGAATAATAATACCACCCCCTATCAAGAACCTGAAGGTGGGATTCACATAGTAAACTGCCTCTGATTTAGAACATTTAAAGGGTAAATTAGCAAGATGATTTATGGTGAGCTTTATAGTTCTGCCCTAGGTGATTAATGCAGAATAATGCATAGTTAAGACAAGGTGAGAAATGGGTGAGATATATTTCATGTGTTATATACTGAATACTTTCTCAATTAGTGACACATTTGTAACATTAATAACAACATATATTATATTATATAAAATATTGTATATATAAAATATAATATAGTATATAAAATATTGTTCAACTATAAGAACTATGAGTGTGGATCCTTTAAAGTGGATGGAGATATTGTGTCGATTCTGTATAACTGTTAGTATTAGTATATATATATATATATATATATATATATATATATGACTCACAAAAGTATCCTAGATCTTCTCCCTGAAAGATTAAAAGATTTTGTTGTTGAAATCACTTCAGCATGGAGTAGTGCTGATTTTCAGTTTAACTTTTAAAGAAACTGCTTTGTAACATAACAGACAAGCTGTCACCTCTCATATCCCAAGAAACTGATTTAGTGGGTATCCAGAATATATTTATTTAAGGATGTATTACATAAAATTCTTCTGAATAAAAGAATAACTACAAGATGGAACTGAGCTGATTATTCTCTGAGATGGAATGATTGGCAGGGGAACATTTTCCATTATCTGATAATCTCTCAAAAGTGAACGTTTTTTTTAGTTACCTTTTATACTCCACTTAAAAAAAATCATAATCTTTAAATACTTTCCCTCTGGGAAGGCATTATGATATGTTCACAGTCCCCAGTAAATGTTTTTATTGCCAGATTATACCAGGTTAAAGAACAAAGAGCACATATTCTGTTGGATCTTACAAATGACACAGGCAATTCTGCAAAATTTCACCAGCCAGTCCTTCTCAATTTTCTTTTCCCAGAGGCAAAGTTTATAAAAAGCCTGACATATATAAGGATACCATTCAGACCAAGGGAATTTGAGGACAGGAAGAGATATAACTCCTGACAAGAGAAAATGTCTCATGTCAAAGAGATTGCGTGAGCAGCCCGTCCACTACCAACTCAAGTCATCTTGGCTTTAGTAGAAATGTGCAACCTGGAGCTTGGGTTTACAATGTTTAAAGAGAACTCAGAAAGCTACAGCCTGTTATGTGAGATTATTCAACTTCATAGGATCAAGAAATACATCTTACAAACATTATATATCTGTAGTGCAAAAAATTAGAAATCTAGAACATTAAGGTATACAGAGGTGCACATATGTGTGGGTGAGACATCCATGGCTTGGGAAGCTTGTTTTTATCCCATTGGAAGAAACTATACCATAAATAGTGAAATGTATCATTTCTTTCTGCAAAACAATTGATATAGTCTATAGTTAAAGTTTGATTTTGTTATAGTTAAAGTTTGATTTTGTTGGAAGGTGGTGTTGTTCGTTAAGTGGATACAGGGCTCTAAAGTAGATATACCTTAAAATATAACATTTAGACAGAGAGAAATGTGTAACATAATACATTCATTGACTTGCATCCCCTATCCACTCATATGCTTTCTTGTTACCTGGTTCTCTGATATTCTGCACACCCTTTCTCCGCTTCTATCAAAGCCTCCACTTGAGGCAGAAGGGACATGCTGTAGACAGTCTTAGACTGAAGAACTAGAAGTCCTAGGCAGAATTTTGCTCCCATTTCTTCCAGTTCTTTTGTTCCAACCTGCAGGCCCTGTAAATGTAGTAGAAAAAAAAACAATTTTATTTTGATTTCTGTGTTTGTAGAAGACAAAATAAAGGCAGAGTAAGATATTAGACATATTGCAAAAAAGTTTTAACCATAATAACCATTTCTTTAAATATTCAAACTTAAATAACGAGGCATAAAGGTTTTCATTATGGTGATCAAATTTAAGTTAACAATTCATAAACTAATTAAAATAGAATGACTGGGTTTATTATTGATTTCAAAGAATAGATTAATATATTCCTGGCAGGATTGTTATGCAGCTCACTTTCCATAATTGCATATCTTCCACAGAACACATGGACTGTTTTTTTTTTTTGTTTTTTGTTAACACTTTTTCCTAGCCTTTGCATTCTAAATAACATTCAAGCTAAGTTCATAACAGAGGAAGGCAAGGTGCAACCATATCCTGCTAAGCAGAGTCAGGGGATCATACAGACAGAGATGAAACTATTGTATTGCACCTATGGGTGCTGGAAACAAATTCTGCATGTTACACTTTTCACCTTCCCACCTATTTAAATAAGCTTGAACGTATTATAAACATATTTTGTGTGTGATAAAGTTGCCGGTTTAAGTCTTGTATACTTAGTTGTTGAGCTGGTTCTTTGTTTTCACATCTGCAAAAAATATTTTCTCATCCTGCGGGGGAAGACTTTTTTTCAACATCAAAATAAAAAAGATTAAAAAAGCTAAGCGTGAATTGACCAATCATAGCAGCCCCAAAAAGCCACACTTAAGTCATATTTATAACTCCTGATGTGTCTTCATACAGTATGTAGTTTCATTGATGGTAGCCACTGCAACAATTGCTATCTGAAAACAGCATAATAATGTTCAGAGACAAACCGATTCCAAAGTAAATTATTTTCTTTCTGGCACTAAGATCCAGTTCTATTCACAAAATATTTTGTATACAAAGACCAATTCAGATTAGCCCATTCTAAACAGTTTTACAGAAGGAGTTTCTAAGTACTTAATAAGTTGATAATTTGTTTTATCTTAGGGAGTCCATAGACTCTCCTTTTGTTAATTAAATTGAGCCTGCAAATCATTTGCACACACATTTTCTGCAACAGGATCTCATGGCTTATCAGATTTATTGAAAGATGAATACTAATGTGTTTTTAACACGAGCACCTGCAATATAATATCCTAAGAATACTCTGCTTTGAAAAAGCTAATGAATGCATATCAGTAGGCTATAATCGGGTCCATATTTGTTCCAAACCATTGCTATACTGCAGACTTAAAAAGTATGATATTGAATAAGTAGAATGAAAAGAAAATCCATTATTCCAAAAGGTGTGAAATGCTCTAAGGTGCTTTCATTTATAAAAATATTATTGTACAGTATAGTGATGTAGAGTACTGTCTTAAGCCTTAGATTACTTATGGCAGGGTTCCCAAACCATGCAAAATGGAAAAACATTTGGGGAGCAACACAAGAACTGAAACAAGTTCTGGGATGCCAAATAAGAGAGGTGATTGGTAGCTCCTATGTGGACTGACAGCCTACAGGAGGCTCTGTTTGGCAGTACACCATGTTTTTGTGTAACCAAAACTTGCCTCCAAACCAGGAATAAGCAGCTAAGCATATGGGA
>CM044435.1:105219923-105237656 GCA_024363595.1 Xenopus borealis
CATCTGTACCCCAGCGGTTTCAGAACTCTTCACACATCCATTCATGCAACTCTCACAAGTTACACCTGTGTCTAGGAGTTGCATGACACTAGTCAGTTGAACTGAAGAAGCTGCTCGGATGAGCAGTGAAATTTCTTCATTAAAATTTCTCAGCAAGTCCAGTTGTTTTGAGTTACTTCTGTTAGATATTTAAAGGAAATATTTCTTCCTGATATGACACAACTTTGCCAATTTCCATCTGAACTGTCTAACAAAACTTCAAAAACTTTCCTGTGCTGTCAGAGGGGAGTGAAGGAGCTGTCAACGCAATAATGGAAATGTTGTTAAAATAGTAAAAGGTAAATTATATTATTTCTATGACATTTCTACAAGCTCCGCAAATTTGCCAATAATATTACAAGGTAGTAAAATACTGATGCTTTCTTCTCTCACTTTGCAAAACAGAAGTTCTTTATTATCCCACAGGAAATATTTGGATTTGACCAGGTCTGAGTAATTTCAAAGCTACTGTATCTTGGTTGAAGAGGAAGTCAAAAGTCTTTATAAATATGAGAGAAAAACGGTTGTTGAAGACGTATTCAAATATTTCTGTTACAGATGTATAGGTAGGTAAAGTTGGAAGAATTTGAGTTGTGTATTTTCACATTTCAGCCTTTTTAACAATGTTTATTCTTATTGCAGAGTATTAAACAATGAACAGGTTTATAGGTGAATTTTTGCTCTTTAACTGTATGTATGTATGTATCTATAAATGTATTTAGAAGTGACTAAGCACACTCTGCTCTCTTACAATATATACAAGTACACACAGGGAGCACAAGTAGCATAAATACAATAAATATAGCTATAATTACATGGAGTTTAAAGGAATGGTTCAGTATAAAAATAAAAACTAGGTAAATAGGATTTTCAAAATAATTTTCTTTTCAATATAGTTAGTCAAAAATTTAATGTATAAAGGCTGAAATGACCAGATGTCTAACAAAGTAGCCAGAACACTTCCTGCTTTGCATATGTCTTGGTTTCCACTGATTGGTTACCAGGCAGTAACCAATCAGTAACTTGAGGGAGGGGGACATGGGCCATAACTGTTTGCTTTTGAATCTGAGCTGCATGCTAAGGATACATTTCAAACTAACTAAATAGTTATGTCCCATGTGGCCCCCCATATAGGGCTGCAAAGCAGAAAGTTGGGTTCTGTTCTGTAAGACATCCAGTCACTACAGCCTTTATAGATTATATTTTTGGCTAACTAACTATATTAGAACAATTTTTTATTTTGCACAGCCTGTCTATTTACCCAGTTTTTAATTTTGCACTCAACTGTTTCTTTAAGGGTTCTATTTATCATGCTGTGTAAAAAGTTGAGTGAAATATTACCAGTGATGTTGCTCATAGCAACCAATCAAATATTTGCTTTTGTTTTCTAACTAAAATCTAATTACTGATTGGTTGCTCTGGGCAACATCACCAGTAATACTTCACTCCACTTTTTACACAGCATTATAAGTAGGTCCCTTTAAGGATCCTATTTACTAACAATCAAAGCAGATTTACTAAGGGTTGAAGTGAAAATTGGAATTAAAAAATTCTAATTTCAAAGTAATTTTTGCCTACTTCGACTATCGAATAGTCCAAAATTCGATTGAAATTCAAAAAAAATTGAATCAAATTTTAAAATTCAACCATTAGAAAATCAAAGTACTGCCACCTTAAACCTGCTGAATTGCTATTTTAGCCTATGGACCTTCTGGAAGAAGTTTTTTTTTAATTTTTTGAAAATCGAAGGATTTTGGCCAAAATCTTTCAAATTGAACAATGCATTTGAACAATTTTTATTCAATGCAAAACGGACCTATTCGATTGATGGTCGAATTTTGAAGTTTTTTAACTTCAGAATTTGATCCTTAATAAATCTGTTCATTAATTCTAAGCAACTTTTCAATTGGCTTTCATTTTTTTTTATAGTTTGTGAATTATGTGCTTTCCTCCTTACAAGCTCTCAAATGGGGCCAAATACTTTTTTTTTTCATGCCCTCTCATATTCACATTCTAGTATCATATTCAAATCAGTGCATGGTTGCAAATTGTCTCAGAATACTACACTCTACATCAGGGTCCCTGAACCTTTTTGTTCCTTGAGCCACATTCAAGTATAAAAAGAGTTGGAGAGCAATACAAGCATGAAAAAGGTCCCTAGCGGTGTCAAATAAGGGTTGCGATTGGCCATTTGGTAGCCTCTAGGTAGACTGGCAGCCTACTTGAGGGTCTGTTTGGCTGTATAGACCAAAATTTGCCTTCAAGCCAGGAATTTAAAAATAAGCACCTGCTTTGAGGTCACTGGGAGCAACATCCAAGGGGTTGGAGAGCAACATGTTGCTCACGAGCTACTGGTTGGGGATCACTGCTCTACATCATACTAAAATAGAATTTAAAGGGAACTGAATCACCACTTAGCAGGAGCTGTGTCCAGAGAGCATAAAATGCATCCCAGTTGGCTACATAGCCATAATAAATCCAGGCACAAGACCTCAAATGGCAAATATTTGCCTGTCATTGTGACTTTTGAATAACCCACTCATAAATCACTACTCCTGCAAGTTCAGGGTGTGTGGGAGGATTGTTGCACTTCAGGCAATTTGTATGCTCCACAGCCTCCTCCCCTTCCAGTGAAGCCTTTGTGCTCTGCCTCCTGCTAGCCCAGCCAGTGCCTACCTACACTACCGTGTCCTGCACTACGATCGGCCAATTAGTAAAGCATTAAGTTAACTGGAGATCTTAAATATTCAGGATGGGATCTCTTTAACTTGTTAATTGTATCATAATCAACTAAACCAAAATGAAATTTAATCTGAATTAGTTGAGTCAATCAAGATATTCCTGGTCTGTCCGGTATCAATACAGCTTTGACAGAACAACTTGTATCCATTTTGTGAAAAGCATATTTATTTATATGCAGAAAACAGCAAAAAGCATTATGTTAATTAGAGATCTTAAATATTCAGGATAGGATCTCTTTAACTCATGAATTCTATCATAATCAACTAAACCAAAATTAAATTTAACCTGAATTAGTTGAGTCAATCAAGATATTCCCAGTCTTTCCAGTATCAATACAGCTTTGACAGGGCAACTGGTATCCATTTTTTGAAAAGCATGTTTCTATGCAGAAAACAGCTTTAAAAATGGCACAAAGCTGAAAGTGAAGCCTTATCGTATTGGTGAAATATTAACATTTAAGCATCTTTTGATGCCTTCATATCCTTTACTCAGATGGGCCTGCCAACGAGGCTTATTCTTTGTTAGTAAGGAAAATTACTGGGTTTATAAAGGATTTTTATTTCAATACGAGATGTTACTGCAAACAAAACTGAAAGAAAATGAGATGGGGATTATTTTATTTATGGCAATCTTCTGCACTTTAATATTATAAGATTAATATTTAAATTTCTTGTATTGTATCTATGTAATAAATTGTATGTGGTATCTATATATATTTTGTTATGTCTTTCTCATTGTTGAGTTGATTGCTCTCTCATTTGCTGTCATTCTCCCATCAGTGAGTGGAACCTTTACGTAAATATTGGCACCCTATCTACCTGCAACACATGCTGATAATTTTGGTAAAACTTTCAAAATAAAAAAGTAGTTATTTGTGAAGCTAAATGCAGTGTGAAAAGTGCAACAGATGGCATCAGTTAGCCATTTTTTCCTCATTGCTCAGTTTCAGAGGTCTCATGCGGCTTCCCCCATGAATATCGCACTAGCTGTGTAAATCAATGCTTTATTGATGGAGGGCAGGGGGTGAGGCATGCAGGCACTAGGTTTGACAATATGCAGTAATCCACAACAACCAATGTTTGTTTTTATACAGATGATCATTAAATGTTGGCTACTGATTGAGTTCTGTGGGTAACTTGGGAAAATATCCTTTTCTTTCTTTCTTTTAGTTTTACCCATGCAGTGGTATGTATCTTGAGCTCTCAAACATCAGCACTTTACAGAGTAATTGACAATGAATATTGTTTAGAGACACCAATTGAATTCTTAGTAGCAAAACAGTCAATAATTACTCCATAAATGCTAAGGAACAAAAAGCATGAGGAATAAATATTTAGTTTTCTGTTGCAGTTTTCTTGCACCTTTTCATCATTTTGTCAAGGAGTGATTTTTGCCATTCATTTGGTATTTTACCAGTCTAGCCAGTAAAGCACCAGTTAAAGGCAACCATACATAGGCCACATGGAAAAAAGGTTACAAGAGGTTACAAAGTACAGCCTATGTTTCAAATTTGTGCAAAGCTTGTGAACAATTCCAACAGCATTAACTGAGTTGCTGCTCCTTTTCACTTCCCTATTGTCGATTCATCAAACTGACTGATGGAACCAACAGATATCCATTCTACTACCATATGTACTGATCACATTATATATTGTTTTGTACCATATTATTGGTTATTGGTCATCACTTTAAGGGCAGATCCACAATGACACAGTAGGGCAGTTGTCCTCTCCATTGTTCAGCCCCTAATTCACCCAACCACGCCTCCCCAGCTCACCTTATTTAGATTTAAATCTTTTACCCACTACCCCTTGCTTTGGCTACATTAATATAGTATTAAAGTATATCTAGTTTAAAATATTTTTAGTTTAAAATATATGAAGATTTCTAAAGCATACATGTTTCAAGGTCAGCACCCTACCAGTAGCCCTAAATATACATTAAACGTATATTTTAGGTCCAGTAGTAAGTGAAATAAAAGCACAACAAAGGTTCCTTTTTCAGATTTGAGACTGTGGGGAGCACTTTTTGTTTTTCGGTTTGGGCAGTCATTATGTTGCCAGCAAATTGAAACAGGATTGAGAGCAGTTGGAGGTCAGTGGCCATATACTGCACAGATAAGGTCATCTGACTAGATGCTACTGTACTCAAATAGTGCACAACATACTTTGAAAAGAACCTGTAAAGCAAAAAATGCACTAAAGAATGGAGAGGACTGGCTATCCATTTTATTCTGTTAATAAAAACATATTACTTGGAAGACAGCAATAGTGATGGGCGAATTTATTCGCCAGGGCCGAATTTGCGGCGAATTCCCGCGATTCGCCGGTGGCGAATAAATTCATGAATCACCAGCTAAATTTCGACTCGCGAATTTTTCAGCGAAGCGAATCGCGGGAGATTCGCCCATCACTAGACAGCAACTGCAGTAGAAATTAAAGTAGAAATTAAACATTGCCTACAATCTTACCAAATTCACTAACATCCAAAGTTGTGCCAGCAAGCGCTTTGCCACACTTCACCAGACGTAGATTCGCCAGCGATACGCAAATTCACTAAAATGCGAAGTTGCATTCAGGGAGGTGAACAGTAGCAAAGTTGCTTTTGTCAGGCAAAGCAAAGTAACGCTAGCGAGGAATAATTTGCATACAGCGCCAACTTTAAAGTATAATGGAAGTATATGCTGCACCAACTACATTACACTACACAAGCCCAGGAAAACTCTAATAAATCAAATAAAGTTGTTCTAAAGCCTTACACATGTGCCAACTGTATAGTAGAGTTGTCATATGTTAGGAAATATATGGGGGGAAGGAGGGTACCCTAAAAAATTATGATCTTTTTCTGCTTATCACCCTTAAAAAAGTAAGACTCCAGCGTTTTTTGGAACATTTCAACTTTTTTTTTTAGAAACTCCTATATACTCTATTGGACTTCGCCTGATCTGAGGTGGCGAAGTCAAGTCTTGCACAAGAGGTAAGTTCAGTAAAATCTGCATCTAAATGAATTAGCGTAGTGATGTCCCTTCGCCAGTGTTCAACTTCGCCTGGCATAAGGGTGCAAAGTTGCGATAGAGTCTGTCTATTAGCGAAGTTACACCAGGGACCATTAGTAAATCGGCAAAGTTCTGAAATGATTTCAAGCAAGTGAATTTGTGCTAGCAATAACTGCTTCGTGAATTTCCCCATTAGTAGCTAAGGCTGGATAAGGTCCATCAATTTCAGTTGTACAATCACTATTTATATGGATCCACAGAAATAAAAGAGACAGTAGAACAAAAGCCAAATTAAACAAAATGAATTAAAATAAATAATTCAAAACTTGAACTTTGCAATCAAATTTCAACCTGTATCAAAAATGAGATGTGCCATTGGATCATTAAAACTGGACAGATTGAGAAGTTAGAAACCCAGGTAATAGTTCTTTATATTTATGTGCACATGTAAAAATCAATACCTTTATAGAAAAATATTTCTGTCCCCTTAATTACCTTCTCCTCCTTATACTTTGTTGGTGCTTAAATCTCCATTCCTCTGCCTGTGTACTGCACATAATTCTGGGCACTCCTTGACTGTTTTAACTGCATTTAAATACAGCTATATTATCATTATCATCAACACAGTGTTAATTGATGTCACCTGTAGTGATGAGCAAAACTGCGTTATTTTGCTTCACTAAAATATTTAAAAAATTCACCAAATGGAAAATTTTTGATCAAATGCATTGGCTACAACTGTCTTTTTTATGTCCATATATGCCTATTTTTTCTTGGCAAAAAAAAATGCATGGAAGACTGGACTCTTGCATAGACTTGTAAAGATTTTTGCCACTGGTAAAACTGTGAACTTATGCACACAACTATATCAAGCTTAAACATTTGCTCATCTCTAGTCATCAGTTGTATTTGAACAAATGAAAAAATGTGCATTAATAAAATACTGTTTTACTCACCTTGAAAAAAGAGAGGGGAAAAAAGCAGTTAAATTAATGTGGTCGATCTTAGGGAATTTGTAATCAATAAAAAAAAAGGATGTACTTATGCCAAAATTGGACTTGTTCTCCTGCTTAATAATGATGCATTTCCTATAATGGTTTACAAATTGCAGACTCTCTTCTGGCGTGCGATGTAACGCAACAATGTCATTAACTTAGTTAATGTGTAGACAAATCAGAAACAAACTTTAGAGAGCAGTTGTTGCTGCTTATATCCAGCTGGAGTCTGGAATTTCAAAATCTTTGTTCAAAAAAATATCAAACAAGTTCAATGTTCCCTGTCTGATTTAATGGCATGGGTTTTAAATTTTAATGTACTTTGGGATCTTCAATGTGCAATCAATCGCCGGGCACCATAGAATTACTTATAAGCCAACTATATAAAAGAAAAACACTGAGAACGATGATTTTAAATAGGCAATCAAGTATTTTAGCATCCTCCGTTCTGCTGAATGAGTAGCTGGCAATATTTTACTACTTTATTATTAACATATTTTGCAGCCACTCGTAGAGAAGGTAATACAGTGTTTTGTGTCAACAAAGATATATAAAGAATGGCATCCATAGGCTATATTTTAAAATGTACTCTCACAAACCAAAAAGGGGAATTGTTTAAAGATAACTTTAGAAATCATAGAAATAAAAACAATGGTTGAATTTACTATCCACATTTCATCCATTCATCCTGTCTATAAACCCTGCTTCAAGGTGAAACAGATCGATGAATTTAATGTCTTCTGCATTAATGCATGTAATTACATGAAAGTTACATGACCTTTATACAAGTCAAATAGAAGTATTGTAGCTTTAATATACTGTATACCACTAGTGCAATCAGCATGTGGACTAGATTTAGGAAAATTGCTCATGAAATAAAAAATATGAATCTTGGAAATCGATATTCCATCAGAAACAGTTCAGCTCTTCAATGTTTGTAACATCAGCAGAGGTTTAAGTTGAGCACACCGAGCATATACATCTTTTACTGCTTGCTTGCATGGTTAGCCTAACATTCATAAAAAATGTTTCCCTTAAGCTTTTTTTATTTTTGAAGGGATTGTGGTCTCACAGTTTCTGAACTAAAGCTCCAGGGGTTGATAGGACTGACAGCTCAAAACAACTTGAGGAAGGTGGTTTGACACCTTGGTGTACAATCTGTTGTGATCTCTATTATCTTCCTGCTTGGGATATGAATACTGTCATATGAGATAACAAAATGAACATGCAAGCTTGGAGCTTCTAGTTTATCGTGGCTTATAATAACAGTGTAGGAGAAAACGATGTGTCAACAGATACAGCTTAAGTGCCATTTGGGTTATGGTTATTCTATCTCTCCTAGACCAAGAAATCTATAATTAAATACATCACCCTTTTGTGCAATGTATCAGAAGTGTTTAAGGTGTGGAATGTGCGGCTGCATATGATCATCTTGGACAAGAAACTAACTGGTCAGCAGTAACAGGAAACACATGCAATTTCTGAATGGTAAGCAGAGCTGGGTATCAATGCACATCATGCTGGGAACAGTAGCATACTGTAGGTAGAAGCATAATAAACATCAGCTAAATATAATTACAACAAACATAGCTAGCTGAAATAATTTTCACCTGCAGTATGCATGCCTCCACAAAAATGATTCATCAGTAGCTGAGATCTTGATTCTCGTGTTAAATAAAATGCACAACACATGTTTTTAGGTCCTCATTTGTGCTAGATGTGCATGCATTTACTGCCTTAGCATAATAGAAAATACAGTTTATCAGCAACAGCCAGAGGGCAACATGTTGGTTTCAGGTTTTAATAACAATCCAAACACAGCATGGCAATCAACCAAAAGACATATAACTTAGTGAAAGTGCAAATGTTGTCCAGAATGTTTGAACCTGGGGCTTTCTGTATGAGGGATCTGTCTGTAAATCGGATCTCCATATCTAAAGTCTACTAAAAAATTATTTAAACATTAAACAACCCCAAAAGGATTGTTTTGTTTCCAATAAATATTGATATTTTAGTTAGAATCAAGTGAGAGGTACTGTTTTAGTGTATTATCACAGAGATAAAGGAAATAATTTTTTAATATTTTAGTTGTTTGATTAAAATGGAGTCTATGGGAGATGGCTTTCCTGTAATTTTGGGCTTTCTGGATAACAGATGCCATACCGTTACAGGTATCTGGAAACATGTTTCTAAAAAAAACCTCTGAACTATGGGAGGTCATGTTCCATAGACTATTTTGATGAGATAATTTTTAAAAACTAGAACTATCTCATTTTCTCTGTAGTAATGAGTATAGTTACATACTGTAGTTACATAGTTAAATTGGTTTGAAAAAAGACAAAGTCCATCAAGTTCAAACCTCCAAATTAAAACCCAGCGTACTGTACACACACACACACACATCTCCACTCTTTCACACAAACCATATATGCCCATAGCTATACTAACCGTAGAGTTTAGTATCAAAATAGCCTTTAATATTGTGTCTGTCCAAAAAATCATCCAGGCCCCTCTTAAAAGCATCAACAGAATGAGCCATCACAACATCACCCGGCAGTGCATTCCACAACCTCACTGTCCTGACTGTGAAGAACCACCTACGCTGCTTCAAATGAAAGTCCTTTTCTTCTAGTCTGAAGGGGTGGCCTCTGGTGCGGTGATCCTCTGATATTTGTCTATAATGTCCTCTAATGTATTTGTAAAGTGTAATAATGTCCCCTCGCAAGCTCCTTTTTTCCAGAGAAAACAACCTCAAACTGGACAGTCTACCCTCATAATTTAAGTCTTCCATCCCTCTAACCAGTTTAGTTGCAAGTCTCTGCACTCTCTCCAGCTCATTTACATCTCTCCTAAGGACTGGAGTCCAAAACTGCACTGCATATTCCAGATGAGGTCTTACTTGGGATCTATAAAGAGGTATAAAGGTAATATATAATTAATCCTTATTGGAGGCAAACTCCATTGTGTCATTTCCCCACACGAAGATTGTCACTGTCCCCCCCATTTGAAGGCTGGTATTATCAGCACAGAAAGTCTGCAACTCTCCCCGTATTATACTGTTATTACAAAACTCATATTTTCTTACCATTGCACCCAAAGTTTATACAGCTAAAATATTCTACTATTCATATTGGTTCCTAAAGAGCATTAAATCCTACTTCTTATTTTCTTTGCTGTTGCCTTTATACGTACCTTGCTTATAAAAGTGTATAAAGATCTTACAAATCATAAGTCCGTATAAACACAAGACAAACTCTTATGGGTTGGGCATTTACCCCAACTATTTTAAGTCAGATTTGCATTATCTATGTATCTTTTTTTAATCTCCACACCCACACGTCCTTGCTAATTCTTTGTGCATCCCCACTGTGAATTAAAAGGCTGATTCTTCAGTGCTTTGTACCACCTAATTAACTTCAAGCTAATATTGCTTCATATATAACTGACTTCCTTACATTCTTATCTGTCACATTTCCTTAGTTAACAAGTATGTGTTGGTCACTCCAATATCGTAGACCTCCCTTTAGCCACTCCAGTTAATTCTCTCTTTGTGCCCAAACCTGTTAAAGAGTCTGATTTCTCTTGATTGAAGGGCACTTGATTGAAGTGCAGTCTATTGCTGGGCTTGAATATAGAGCCTAGTGGTCTACTGTTCACTTGCCATTCCATTGTTCTACAAAGGCAGGCTGCATACTCCTGAATTTGCCATAGTAACTAAGCTCTATTATAGTCCATGTTCCAAGCTCTTCTGGCTAAACTTCTCAGCACAAGCAGCTCATTGCCTGAAATCTTACTGTCCATTGCCTTTAAAACATGACTCATGTCCTTAATAGGACTTAAGTCGTGGTTGTTACCTTTCATAGCTTGCTGGAATTCTAGTTACTTGTTTTTGGTACTTTTCCCTGGCTTATACTCCTATTTTCTATGCTTATTGTTGGCTCTTGGTTTCTGACCAGCCTCCAACTTGCTTTTCTTGTGCTTGATTCAGTGTTTTGTCTGGCTTTTGACTATTCACCCTTGTCTGTCTGACGGTTGTCTGTATAATTTATAGCATCATTTCAACTCCTTCTATATAGTTCTGATACCCTTGCCTTTCTTTTGTCTGGAAACCTTGTGTAGTAAAATCTGGCAATGGCAAACTATTAACACAGGGATTTGTCTTGTGAAAGGTGATTATTACAGGCAGAAGAGCAAAACATGTCTGGCCTCCATGAGTACATCCTGGACTATAATTAAGCATGTGGGTTCCATTCCAAGTCTACTTGTTTCATCATTGCCATGTCTGTAGCTTTGATGTACATGATTCAAACAGTATCATTTTCTATTTTTACAATATATATATTAACAGATCAGGTTCAATCACATTCAAGAGATTCCCAACATTCTAAAATGCAAAACTGGGACAAAATCAATCCTCTTAAGATCTACCTTAATCCCTTCAAAACTTGCTCTCCCTTATTTTTTTAAATTTTGTCCTTTTGGGGGTCTGCAATCCAGGACTGCCACTTCTGGGGATGAAGAAATATACATGTAATGTTATTATTTTCTTTGAAAGAAGGCCCATTAGGTAAGGCCCTGGCTATTAATTAATGTATTCAGTGGTCTGGTTTCTTATACAAGCAGTCATCTTAGATGGTGAGAAGGCTTCTGTAGGCCGTGGTAGGGTAGATAGGACTTTATCTATGGTGGAATCTATGCACAAATCTTTGGAATTTGAACATTTGGTATCAGAGCTCAGGCGGTATTTTAATTACAGTCCTTTATATAATAAATTATGGATACTTTATTGTTAAATATAATGAAAGTATAAGTCACCAAGTTCCATGACCATATAAAAGCATAGTGCTTTTATACAGGTTGTGGAATTTCAAGGTGACTTCTAATATCCTCACATTTTACAACAGGGGGAACAATATATAATCTAATACACAAGTTTCAGTGAGCCACGTGACAGGAATAAGCAACAGTTATAACTGATGACAACACTAAGCACCATTTATAAAGATATCATTTACAGGATATTCATGGCTCATGTATTGTAATCAAATAAATATTCTGCTGACCTCCCTCACCCGAAAATTACAGAGCTTTTTATATTATGTTTATATTCATGAAATGACCCCGATGTTCATCAACTGGCTCTGCATGAGGCACCCATGAGTAGATCTGCATTACTGGGTCCACATGTGTGCATTATATCAGACAAATATCTGGAGATATGGTTGAAAAATCTTATCAAAACAAGTATGAGAAGTTTAAGCAAATATACTTATTTCCGATGTACAGAACAGTAGTAATGGGTGAATCTGTCCCATTTCGCTTCGAAGAAAAATTTGCGAAAAAGCATTCAATTCAATTTGGACGCACAACACTTTTTCTTTTGTCACATTGAATTTTCAATGGCAATTTACCACAAATTTATTCTCGCTAATAAATTAACCCATCACTACAGTACAGTGCTTTGGAACATAACAAAGAATCACATTCATCTCTAGCAACAACCTTTTATATTTATCTAGGGCACGAAGACCAACCATTTTCCAAATGCAAACCATTTAATGTATTTACTATTAAGGGCAGCAGCTCATCATGCCATTATCCTTTGGTGCATTTGCAGTTCCTTTTTTGCCTTTCTTCTTCTGCATTAAGAAGCAGCCGACATGATAGATAACAGATGTTCTTTGACAGATTGTGTCATTTATCACAGAACTGCCTCAATCCAACTAGCATCACCCTCTCCATATGTCACTGTCGATTTTTGGACCGCCCCAATGCATCATTTTTTTTTATAAATACAGTATACTGTAATTTCCACATTATGGCTCATTTGAGAAACTGGGATGCTGAATTTCTATTTTTCTCATCTGAAACATCTTGTGTATGAAATTAAGTGAACTGTGACATAGCATTATTTAAGTTATTGAAACCCTAAGGGGAGTTACAAGCAAGAAGAACTGATTTAAGAATGGAAAGTTGCTTTCTAGATGCATCATTTTACTCAGCGATAGTAAAAGCTTCTATATCCAAGACGGATAGTAAAATGCATGTGGGTCCTGCCCTGATCAATTCACAGCCCAGCTTTCTGTCAGATAAAGATTTCAATACTGCAATGATAACCAATCCCATGTACGTAAAATTGTGGAGTTTCATTTTTCCGTATAGTAGAAAAAAAACATTTTGATTTCAGTAAATGCCATCAATGTCCATCTAACCACTCTGGCTGTAGCCACAAAATTACTAGGTAAGCTCATTTTTGGAAGTACATACGGCATTTGAACATTATCGCACTGAAATCGTTTCACTTTTCAAAATGAATGAGCTGCGTCGCTTGAATACTTGGCAGCAGAAAGCACTTTTAAAGATCTATTATATGAAGGTACTTGCACTGTGAATGTAGGCAAGATACATCTCCTGTACCTCACTTATATTTCAATTTAAAGGGGTGGTTCACCTTCAGGTTAACTTTTAGTATATTATAGAAGGGCCAATTCCATGAAACTTTTCAATTGGTCTTCATTATTTATTTTACATAGTTTTTTTAATGATATGCATTTTTCTTCTGTTTCTTTGCAGCTTTCAAATGGGGGTCACTGACACCATCTAAAAACAAATGCTCTGTAAGGCTACAAATGTATTGTTACTGCCACTTTTTATTACTTATCATTCTATTCAGTCCATCTCCTGTTCATATTCCTGTCTCTTATTCAAATCAATGCAGGGTTGTTAGGGCAATTTGTACCATAGAAACCAAATTGCTGGCACTGCAAACTAGCGAGCTGCTGAATAAAAAGCTAAATAACTATAAAACTATAAACAATAAAAAATTAAACTCAATTGCAAATTGTCTCAGGATATCATTCTCTACATTATGCTAAAAGTTAACTCTAAGGTGAACAACCCCTTTAATTGTAAGCTCACCAGAGTGCATTGACGGTTTATTTGGCATTAACATATCCTGCTTAAAAAATGTGCAACATATAACAGTGGGAATATTTCATAACCCTTCAGTCCTATCATATCTGTATGTTTTTCAGCAGTCCTATTCATAGTTGAAACAATACTGCAAAAGATGGGCCAGAACCAGCACACTCCTGCGATACAGGAATATTGTTGTTTTAGGGATCCATTTATTAAACCTTAAATTGTTGTGGTTGAGAGAGGAAGAGTCAATTTTTTTAAGATTAATTATACCCCAAAGCTGCTAAAAATCCCCCCATACTCCCATCTCAAACCTGTCTAGGTCATGTAAATGGGAATGGTAGATGTCCCTGAAAATGTTTCTTGATATTGTGATCCATGCTGGTTTTTGTCTGATATTCCGATAACTGCCCCAGACAGTGGGGATGTGCTGGGTGAACTGGGAACCCTGGGACTGGCTACATGGGGTGGAAGGATTGGTTGATGGCACTAAGGGAGGGATGTAATAAAAAGGGGAAGCTGCTTACCCTACAACTCTTGAGACATCATGGGCACCTGGAGTTCTATGCAGGCTTGTAGCGTGTCTTTTCTCCCTTAATGGCGGCCGATCATCCAACCCCACCACCCGTTGCACTGTTACACTTAAATTGTTACACTTATTTGTTAATAAAGTTTAAATGGACTAGTTATAATGTGTTATATAACAAACATTATTATTGTCACTGCTGTTGGTGGGTAATTGTTTTTGGTCCTTGCCATTTGCGTAGGTTTTTCCCTTTCCATGCCATCTGCAGTTGCTGTTGCTGGCATTTGTGGTAACCTGGGCTTGGTATAACATGGCAAGGACAGGGTTCTCGGTTTTTGGCAAATATGGTTTTAATAAAAGCTGTGGCTCACCACCACAAAAAGGGAAAACTGAGTCTTAGCTCACAAGAGACTGCCTCCCAACAGTCTGAGTATTGTGGGGACAATTTGATAAATAAGAGTTTATGGAACACTGAAAAGCACAATTTGAATTGATACAAAAATTTGACACGCCATTTTTCACTTTTTAGAGAAGCATTATTGATAAATTATTTAAATTCAGGAGTTAGATCGACTTTGTTTTAATAAAAAAATTTAATGTGTTTTAGTAAATAACCCCCTTAGAGTCTTTACTACTCGTGTTGGTCTGTATATATAAAGGTAGAAATGGTAACTAGGAAGGGGTCTCTATCCATGCTGAATCATACCAGCCCCTGTATAATTTCTTACAGAAACAGTAGCTTGCAGAATGGTGATCTTAAACTTGTTCCTGGACTACAGCTCCCATCATGCCAATAAGTCATCTGGAAAAGCCATAAACTGAAAATTACAGCTGTTGTTTAGCCCTAAGGGTCTGCATAAAACCTACATGCTCATAGTCAGTAGGACATGGTTCTAGTTAGAAAAGCCTTTGTACCATCACTCAAGTTGATTTGCACAATATGTGGAATTAGTTTCACACTTTCACTTTATTTGATTTCTAATAAAAATCATAAATAATTCCCTCAACTCTTGTAAAATGCCACTTCAGGCAGTTTATTGTTTTATTGCTGCCATTTTATTTTAAATGAAAAATGTAGATGTTACTAGATGTTACTGGGCCCCATAGCAAATTCAATTTAGGGTCCCGACACATTGGTAAATTGCCCTACTCTGCCAGGATAAATTGAAATTGCTCTTTAATTAGGGCCTTTCTGGGACCCCTATACTTGTATGCCCCCTGAAACTATAGTGCCTGATTCCTCTGTTGTTATTCCCCTAGCAGCATTGTTATACTTACGTTTTAACATGTTTAAGCTATTATTTAATGTGCACCAGTGTATTGTACTTGAGTGTACTTCAGTCCCCCAACCCCTGCTTTAGGCCCTACTAGGGAACCAGACAAACTTTTATAGACCAATATTCATTACTAAAGACAACATGTAGTGCTGCATAAAATTAGAAACTATATTTAAGAATAAAGCGTATGCTCTAATAACAGTAAACCTTTGTGAGTTATAATTCTTAGAAGATTATTATCAATTATGTATAGTCTGTACATAGTTACTTTAAGTAGAGATATTCTGCAGTGGATCATCTAAAGCAACAGAACCTTCTCTGTTGATAAACTTTGACTTAATAAACCAGTCCCTGTATTGCTTTTGTCTACCACTGATAGATGCAGGCAAATGTGTTTTCATTTAATTGATTTTTTTTTTTTTACAAATGGAAGAATGGAAGAATGGAAGACTTTGCCCTTTTTATATGGAGTAATTCAGGATAGCATGTGTATTTTGTACATTTTTAATGCATCTCATAGTGAGAAGAAAAGGATAGCAAAGGTTTTGAATTTTTTGCCTGCAAGGTAAAGCCATAGTAAGTGGCACTTTGTAGGGAAACTAGAGAGTAACATAAATTTATGTGAAGCTTTTCAAGGGAAAATATTTATTAACTTAACTAAAAATTCACGAAATGAGTCGCGGCACGTTTTTGACGCGTCGCGTAGTTTTCAAAGCGGGTCGCGTCGTTTTCGTTGCGTCGCGTCAAAAACTACACGCGACTCATTTTTTTCCGTGAATTTTCGCCTGGCAAATTTTTGCTGGCGTTTTGCGAATTTATTCGCCAGCGGCGAATCGCGGGAATTCGCCACTGGCGAATAAATTCGCCCATCACTAGTAATGTCATTTCTTTATTCATTGCCTCCTATGAGTACAGAAGAACAACATGAGGTGTTCTCATTAGCACAGTCTTGCTATACAAAGAAAGAAACATGTCTACATGTAAAATATAATTATAACTCAAGGACAGTAAAAAAACCTAATTATTGATGAGGAGTCCATTAATAACTAACATACGTAGGGTAACATTACATGAAGCAAATCAAACTCTTTGATGCTTAAAAGGAAAACTGAACCCTAAAAATGAATGTAGCTAAAAATGCCATATTTTATATACTGAACTTATTATACCAGCCTAAAGTGTCAGCTCAGTAGCAGCAATGATATAAGACTTCAAACTTGTCACAGGGGGTCACCATATTGGAAAGTGTCTGCAACACTCACATGCTCAGTGGGCTCTGAGCAGCTGTTGAGAAGCTAAGCTTAGGGGTCATTACAAATTATCAAGCAGAAAGAGTTTGGCCTGTAATATAAGCTGGTGCTACATGAATTGATTATTAAATTCTGATGCTACTTGCACTGGTTTCTGTGCGGCCCTGCAGTAATTAACTGTATTAATTACTAATGTGCCTTATATTGTGAAATGTATATGCCATATCTACTGTATATTGTCAGTTACTAAGAGCAGTAACTAACAGCAGCATAGAGTGTGTACCAGTGAATCAGCAGAAATGAAAATGGAGAACTACTGGGGCATTTTTGTAGACACATCTTCCCTGTTAAAGGTCTGTGGTTGCCTTGAGCTGGTACAGAAGCCCAAAACATAATGTACAACATTTTTAGCCTACTTCTTTAGTTAAGCTTTAGTTCTCCTTTAAGTCATGGTTTTACATTACATTTTCTGGTTCAATGTATATATTCTTAGACTGCGTTAATAAATCTTGTTAGAAATATAGCCATGAAGAGGAGCATTTTAATCCTTATGAGATGCTGAATGGCAGCATAAAATGTTAAAATGTCATTTAGAACTCCAGGGATCCCCAGCTTTAAAGCTAATAGAAAAGTTGCCTGGTTTATGATATGCTGTAACGTACCAATATATTACCCAAGACAATAGACTGTGTTCTAATACTTGTTCGGTTTTATGAATAGTGAATGTAGTTATAAAGTGTTTCTGAAACTGCTTTGTGAGTAGATGGGTTACTTGGCTTTTCTATTTTCTATAAAATCTAAATGTCCTTTTTATACTTCAAAGGGGATCTAGGTTCACTGATTGAGCATCATTTTCAAAGAAGCAGTTTATGGAAGGTTTATTTTAGTGTCATATTCTTAAGTTATTAACAACCTTTACAAATTATGTAATATTTTCATTGAGGAGCCCTACTAAGGCTTATGTCAGATGGGGCTGAAAATCAGCATGCTG
>CM044435.1:105260721-105276965 GCA_024363595.1 Xenopus borealis
CCATAGCCGTTAAGGTTGAAACAGATTGCTATGTAGCCTGAGATTACCATGCCTTTTGGTAGATTGAATAATATACTGTATATTGGATAAATGATGTAACAGATAGTATATTCAATGCACTATATATCATGTTCCCTGGGAAGCTGATTTGATCCTACTAGCATACATACATTATACAGGCTTCTACCACAATATGTTTTAGGCATATCAATCTTGCTAGTAACATTGCAAGTAATTTTTTTGTTGTTTAGATGGCAACCTTGTTGACATCCATTTTAGATATATTTTTAAATTACAACACTACACATTTGAATGAAACACTATGGGGCAGATTTACAAGGTTCGAATTAGAGGGTTAAAAAACCTTCGAATTCGACCATGGGAATACTCGAATATCGAATTAAATCGAATAAAAATTTAAAGGGAAAGTAATTCGAATATTCGAATAGATTTTAATTAGAATTATTTGAATCATTCGAGTCAATTGAATTTTCAAAATTCACTGGTCGAAGTGGTCTTCAAAAACATTCGAAAATTCGAATCCTTCATGTGAATTTAGTAAATCTGCCCCTATGTATACAATGGTATTATTAACCCCTCTAGTAATTTTTCACTTGTAACTTTTATAATTTTAGGCACTAGAATACTGCACATGTTGATATTTGATAAATACAATACGAATACTGATCACATAATAATGGTGTGACGATGATGATAACCACTTCCTAGCATTTTTTTAAACTCATTCACAGTCATGTGATGTGTTTGTAAGGTTTTTACCCTGATTGGCTGAAGGGGGTATTTATTGCTGTGCTACATTTCCTGTCATTATCCTGACGACGGCTCCATTTGAGCCGAAACGCGTTTATACACCATGCACTAATAAATGATTTGTGGATATACGCTGGATGTACTGCTGTGAGTGCTTTCATGGACTGCTACAAATACTTTTGGTTAGCATCCAGCTAATATATATATAGCACACATTTAAGGGTGCTATTCAGAAATTCAGTATGTCCACCTGTGTCTAGGAGTTGCATGACACATTGGTAATCCCATCACTGTAACTACACAGAATCAAATCAGATGCCACCTCTTTGAAGAGTTACAATGTCCCATTGTGATTAGATTAGTGGAAGAGTTTATATGCCGAGAACTTCCCATAACAGTCAGTTGAACTGAAGAAGCTGCTCGGATGAGTAGTGAAACGTCTTCAATAATTACTCAGCAAGTCCAGTGTTTTTAGAATTACGTCTATTAGATATACCATGACCTGGATGAATGAAAATCTTCATAGTCACACTCACCTTGGAAAGTTTCCTGCTGGGACTGACAAGGCAACAATGTAGAGAATATTATCTTTCTTTTATAAATCAACATTTTTCCTAGTGCCTACATGCTGACGTTTGCGCTTTTTGTATCAGGAAGCTGTTGTAATCAAGTCCCTAATCGTGAAAGGTTAACATGTCTGTACAAGGAATATTATGACCTTTGACCAAAAGCCTATTACCATCCTAATCTGGGAAATGATCACAATTTAGGTGCAATTGAACACTTTCGTTTCAAAGCACATAATCTATTTCTTTGTGGGAAATGAAGGTTTTGTGATGAAGGGATGCACTGTAATTTCATGAACTCTACACAATGCCGGCATGACTTTCCCCTTGTAAATTAGAAACAGGTGCAATTACTGTTAGATATATGTGACCTTGAATTAGCCTAGATAGAAAAGATTGAGAGTCTTGCATCTGGAAAGAAACAGGGAGTCATTCAGGAAGATCGAAGACATTCAGGGAGGCTGGAGTAGGTTTTTACCCATTTTCACTTAACATGTATTCTCAACTTAAATTCACTTTTTTATGTTGATCTTGTATATGTTATATGTTATATCTGACAATTCCTATCCACAGCAGTAAATGAAGGGAGAATTTCACTGCATACAGTTAGGTTTCTTATAAAAACGGTACACATTTTTTAATTAAAGTATATTGGAGATAGGTTTATTTTACATTAAAGAAAGTAAAAATGGGATTTTATTTCTTTACCTTTCCTTGCCCTTTAAGTGACATGGAGATTTGTCACACATAATAGATCGGCTCTTCTGCAAACAAGTCTCCTGTAGATGCTTCTCCACCTGAAATAATTAAAATTTCCAGTGGTAAAACCTGTGCATTGGGAAGTCTCATAAAAATGAAGCACTGTGTAGATTTCCCCACTGGCGATTTCAATTGTTACTGATGAGAAGCATTTTTGGGGAGCTTTGTCTCCTGCAGTAGAGCTAATTTATTACAGGTGACAAAATCTCCGTCATTGCTTGTGGTTTGGACCTCAAAACAAAGGCATGTAGTTACTTTTACACCACGTTGCAGTGGTCATTTTTTTGTTTTTCATTGTTTGAGTGTTTTGGCATTGTTTATGACTACATAAACAAAATATTAATAGCAAATAAGCACATTGCAATGTTATTAGTAATTTGTGGCTTAAGAAAAGCAATAAGGTAACTACACAAGCCCCATTCAATTAGACCTTTTTCGCAGCACTAATTGATTATGAAACTGCATATCTGGCTGAAACGTGAAAATGTTTTTCAAATCTTTTCTTAATCTTATCTGTACCTTAAAACATTTGCAAATCAATCTGGCTCTACCAAGCTAATGAAAACAGGTGTAATATGTTACACATGTCTCAATCACCCTAAGGATCTGGAGCCCATCAGGAATGGATTAACCATGCTAATAATTCACCGATGTTTGAAGTTCTGTCCTAAAGTAGTGGTGACAGAAGAGACCACAGAGATTAACTATTTGCTTTTCATTGCCTTCTGTTATTTAGTTTTCATCCGGCTGGGGAAATACCAACGAGAGAAGATTATGAAGGTATATTGCTTTGCTTTCTGATTGGATTATCATGTATCATCTTTCCCATGTAGCTCAATTCTTAATTGGACAAAGGATGGACCCTGCTGATATTGCTGTACAAGTGCAATTGCGTCAAGCAAACAGTGGTGTTAAATGGCCTTTATAAGAAAATTTTGCTTTGCAGAACATTAGCTTAGGGTTACCAGACCACTTGAAAATTCAGGGACATTTGTAATACACATGTTGCAGAGCAGCACAGAATGCATTTAAATTAATTACACCAGGGGCCCACCAGAAAACCTTAGACCAGGGGTCCAACTTTCCAAATAATGTTTCCTTTTCTCCTCACTTAACCTCTTTATTCTCTACTCTTTTAGTTCTACTTACTATTCTCTATTATTCCATTATTAATCCTCTTTTTCCACATAAAGAAATAGGGAATGAACATGAAATAGGCCAAATTGTTAGAACCAAGAGGGCCCACTGACACCTGGGCCCAACGGGAGTTTTCCTGGTATCCCTGTGGGCCAGTCCAACACTGAGTTTGAAGACCAGCAAATTTGTACCTACAACTCACCTTACCCACGATCAATGTTCCCTCTCAGATGTGTTCGTGAGCACACAGATTTGAATACAGAATTTTGTATTAATTCTGACCTGAACACCATTTTTAAAAGCGGTGCACAAAAGTTTAAAATGTTTTCACAAAATACTTTTTTTGCACATACGGTATATCCATAAAAACTGCTATTTTAGCGTACCCCAAATTCCTCTGTTGCCCACCTGTGATGCTTTCTTATTTACATATATATATATATATATATATATATATAGGTAGCCATTAAGGGTTCACATGAATGCTACTCTTCTGCAACAGATTTTGACAGATGACAATCATAACATGTCCCCTGAGCCTGAAGCAGCATATATCTGGCTTATTTGTGCAAAGAACTGCAGGGTCAGTTTCTGACCCCAAATCTGAACAGCTATGGAGAGCATATACTAAAGATATTCATAGCTGAAATGCAAGATGTAATTAGGGTTTGTTTTGCATGAGAATGCTCTTTAACAATACCTCTGCATTAATTTTTATGCTGTAAATAACACTGTACTATGCTATCATGCCCACTGATGAAATGGTACTGTAGTTTTGTTTCAAGAATGCTAATTCACAGCTGAGACTAAGGCAGACTAAGGCATGATCGACTCACATAATGGATGCATTGGCATAGGCCTGGAGGGAGAGATTTAAAGAAAACAAAGGCAGGCAAACCTAGGTCACACTGTCTCCAAGCATTCCTATTTATTAGCCTGATCAGATACAAGACAACAGAAAGGCAATTCCTCTCTTGCCCATGGCATCACGTCTTGCTTTCTTTGTCTGAGTTTATACTTCTCTTTCAATCCTTAACCCTTTCTATGTCATGGTTTTTTATAGGCGTCAATAAGGGAATAACAAAATGCAGATAACCAGTATTCATAAGAACAGTGGCTTACGCTTGTCATGCTATTAATATTTTTATGCTTCCCTAGCTTTTGTTTTTAATGGTTTGATCCTTATCTGGCTTTTGGACCCGTTAATAATAATTTCTCCAGTTTCAGGGTATTTAATCTAGTACAATTTCCCACACCTGAGTTCGATGTATGGTGTGCGCTGGGAGCATGCACTTGCAACTCCAACTGGTTACCATATAACCAGTCCATATATGCATTTGCATCCCATTGTATATTATAAAACATATGCTGAAGAAGGAGCAGTTTTTTTGCCTTTGTACAATTTACTGTACTAAATTTTTGTATGCGTTAGTTTTGGATTTATAAGATTACATTAAGAACCCAACCTGGATAAATAGACATATTTTACCATTAGCCTAGTCCAAACAGAAAGCCCAAGGGAAAAACATCCAACCAGTCCAATAGGGTTGAAAAACAATAAAGATGGCTAAAGGATAGTCATGAATTCTAAACACAAAAGTACCTCAAAATTAAGGTGAAAATATAAAGGGGCAAATTACCACTTTGCATTCATTCCTACAAGATTTTTCTTAGGATAAATGTTTATCCATTGATGAGCTCTAAAAACTCACTAAAAATGAATATAGAGTGTCAGACTGCAGTGAGCTCTAGTTTCACTCTTTGTGAAATATGCCCCAGAGTAGGGAAGAGCTAAAATGGTAGACAATAAATAGAAGCTCTTAGAATCTATAAAATGGTTAAATTAAAAGGAATTTAATTAAAAGGCTCTAATTAAAAGGGGGAATGCTGTTTTTTAAGGTAGGCACTTCATTTGTTTTCAAATGTCAGTTTGTTTTTAAACTAAACAAGCTTAGTATGGCAAATACAAAATGTTGAGTGCACAATTCAGTGTTTGTTCCTTTTCAGCCTCAAGAACTCAGAGAATCCTGCTATATTCCTAGCTATTCAAGCAAACTCCTTCAGAATCAATATTTGATTTAATGTATTGCAATAATCATAATGAACAGATCAGAATTGGTTCTTCTATAATAATTATCCATAAATCTTCTCTGCAGTTATTGTAAAACTCATTTATAAAATATATATGTGAGAGACAGGTAATGATTGCTAGTTACCACACAGTACAACTATGTTTATAAATGTCTAAGTATGTAAATCTTTCAAGAACTAGTTCAATAATTGTACATTAATGCAAGAACAAATGTAAAATAGATTCAAACGTTCTGTGCAAAATGTACTGGCTTTGATTCTTTGGGAAAAGAGGAAAATAAATGTGGGTCGATGCAAGGGGGCAAAATTGTAGAAATATATCAGTATGGGGAGGGCAAGGATTGTTGATTAACAATGCCTCTGTATTGCAAATAAACATTTTAAATTAATTTCTGCAGCATGAATGATTCCAAATACTAAAGCTTAACATTGTATTCCCTTAGGAATACATTATTGATAACCTACCTTCTACGATACTATGTTATAATAAGAAATATATTTACCTCTCTCCACTTTATGGTGAGCACTTACCTGAGTTCCTCTTTGAAACAATTCTTTAGCAATCTTGGTAATGAAATGGATCAGCTAAAAGATCCATCTACGCTGAATCAATAACTGAAGCAAATAAGCTGTGGGAGCTACCTAACAATATATATCTGTCTGAACAAACTACAGTTTCCCTGGCACCACGTCTGTTGTTTTGCTTATCTTTAAAAATAACTTATGGAGAAGAAATTGCATTCCTTTCAGATCGACATTTTATGCATCCATGTGGAGGTGCATGACTGACCAAAACCTCAATCTTAATAGAGTGTAAGCTCTTCAGGCCAGGGACCTCATTTCCTCTGTTTATAGAACATCCTTGCATTTTAGTGTTTATTCTTACTATGTAATTGCATACAATGATTGTGCTATATAAATAAATAAATACAATACTTATCTATATTTTTTAACTGTGATGTGGACATCTATATTTTTACATGGCCATTACAAACACTAATGCTGCAAGGCCTCGTTAGCTCATATATTGGTTTGTGACTCATACAATATTTATTTATGCTGCTCTCTCTCCTACCAGTTACCTCATAATAATTAGAAATATATAACCCCAGTTCTCCATAAATAAATGAATATAATAGCTTTTCTTTAGTTCCCGTGTCAGCAGTCACTAATATATGATTAAACAATAGAAGCAAGGAAGATGCTTATAATGACACAAAGACATAGTATCTAAATACTCAAACATCTCTTAAGGCAGGTAGAAAGTGCAAAATATCCATTCCTTCCCATAGGTTTGCCTCTCGTCAGGCCATTATTAGCAAAGTTCTTATATTGTTCCATCTTACATTTGAGAAATTTGTTGTCAATACAGACATGTTAGAGCTGAATCACCCAGTTTCCATGTAGAATAGAAAAAGTATTCTACCTATATCTGACATTTCATTGGTAACAAAGGCCAAGGCCTTCAAAGGTGCATGATCAAAATTTTCTGGCCACCCCGAGTGACGAGCCGATTGTTGATATTGGTTGGCTCATCTCCCCCTACACATGCACCAAATATCATGTGAAACAAAATTTTGTTCAATATTATTGTGTTTATGGCCACCTTTAGGCTAATGCCAGATGTAGCAGATCTGTGTGTGCAGCGAAATGTAGGTCAAGAATTCAATCCTTCTTGGATGTGCCTGCTACTGGAAGCATTACATCGGCTCTAAAACTGCCACATCTGCCACATCTGGTATTAGCCTTAAAGAACTGAAGCATACGTTAGAAATAAGAAAATACATTTTTAACTTGAGAATTTCTACCTGCTGTTATTGGAACAGGCGACTAGTGATGGGCGAATCTGGGGCGTTTTGCTTCGGCAAATTTTTCAGAGAAATTTGCGAAATGGCGAAGAATTCGCCAAAATGTCAAAATCGGAAAAGGCCTAAACTGGAGTGTGCAGTACAGTCCTTAATAAGGATATAAATGAGCTGGAGTGCAGAGATATGCAACCTAACTCAATAAAGGGATGGAAGATTTAAATTATGAAAGTAGACTGTCAAGGTTGGAATTTTTTCACTTGTTTCACTTGTCACGAGAGGACATGATTAATCTTTGCGAGCAAATTAGAGGGCATTATAGATATCAGATCAATGCACCAGAGGACACCCCTTTAGACTAGAAGCAACATAGGTGGTTTTTCACAGTGAGGATGGAGAATGCACTGCTGGATGATGTTGTCATGGCAGATTCTAGTAATGCCTTAAAGAGGGGCTTGGATGATTTCTTGGACAAGCACATTTTCATAGGCTAATGTGATACTAAAATGTACAATTAGGAAATTGATATATATATATAATTATATATATATAAATATATACTGCAATTTAGTTTATATATGTGAGTGTATTTATGTCAAAGGCTATTTTTGCACAGAATGCATTGCAGTCAGTGTACATGTGTTCTTTTTCTTACACCAATCCCATTAGGGTCAATAGATGCATTGTTCTCCTACATAAAAAAATAGATTTAGAGACAAAATACATGCTGACATTCTCTCAGAGGTTTGTGTACATTTTTATTACTTGTGCATTTCTCCATGAATAAGTATTGAGCTAAAGAATTATTCTAATCCCTATTCTGTACAGAACTAAAGAATAAAAAACAATTACACATAAAGCACATTGTGTGTAAAGAATAGCGATGGGTGAATCTCACCCGTTTCGCCAAAAACCTCAGGACTTTTTTTTTTTCTTAGTAAAGCGTGGCAAAATATTTCTCTCATCCCTAGTCAAGAACAGTTGTCTGCAGGTGCTAGGGAACAGATACAAAACTAAATGTTTGCTGGGTTCTTAAGCATTTTGCCAAATTGAAGAAAGTGATTACAGATAGAGCTTTATTTCCTCAATACTTCAAAATTGAAAAGGGGAAAACATGAGAAATTATAAATGGCTGTAAAGCACAAGATATATGTACTCTGCACTTTCTTTCTATCTGGTTAGGTAATGGTTCCATAGTTTGTCATGCAATATTGGTCAATAATTGAATCAATAGCAATATACTTAGAAAAAATCCAAAGTAGCATGCCATTAAAGCAGTCATTAAAGGAATAAAACAGGATTTAAATGTGAACAACTGCTGTAAAAAATATATTTTCAGTGATCATTTTTCAAAGTTATGCATTGATGCAGTTATAATCCGACATGGTTTAAATCATTAAGTGTTAGAAAATCTTGTATTCATCTTTCCAATAGAGGTAAATTGAGTTAATATTTTAAATTGGGGAAACTGGCATATAGATTCAAAGCCATAATCACAAATGCAAGTGCAAAGCTCTATGCACATATGTAAATAAGAATAAATATACATATCCTTGGACAACATACTTAACTTGTGGCAATGTCTGATGGTAGTTACATCCAACAGGATTCTCAGGTTGGGCAAAAGTTTAGGACTCTAATGGATTTATTATCGGTGCACACTGGTGACACTATTTTAACAAAAATCCTGTTGAATTCCTGAAACTGTTGATGACAGTGAAAGTCAAAAAGTAAATTTAATTAATTTTGTATTGTATTTATGTATGTATGTATGTATGTATGTATGACTTTATTTGTAAATCGCTTTTAAGGAGCCGCAGCGCAGTACACTGCATAAAAGTAGAATTTATATAAAAGTATACATGGGGAGACAAATCACATAATTAATATATACAGAATCATAGAACAAAGAGGTTAAGTGCTGTGTGGTAAGAGACATAGTGGGAAGGAGGTCCCTGCCCCATAGAGCTTACAGTGGATGGGAGGCTAATATACAGGTAAAAATTGGAGATGAAAAAGTGCACATGGTAAGGCACAGTCAGTAGGCGCAAGACTAGGCTAATGTTCTAGTGCTCCAAAAGGTAGGCTCTTAGATTCATGGGGGGAAATTCACTAAAGCGCAAAGCATCTAACGCTAGCGCTAATTCGCGTGACGTAATTTTCGCTAGTGAAGTAGATAGACTAGCGCAACTTTGCACACTTAAGCCAGGTGAAGTTGCGCACTGATGAAGGATCGTAATTACGCAAATTCACTAAGATTACCATTTTCCTGATCAGACCTGGCAAAGTTCAGTACAATAGATAGGAGTTTGAAAAAAAAAAATTGGAATTTTTTTCTAAGTCCCAAAAAAATGCTGGCATGTTTTACCTTTCTAGGGTGATAGTCTGAAAAAGAGCGAAAAATTTTTTGGGGGGTTACCCTCCTTCCCCCCCACATTAGCTAACATATAGCAACACAACTATATAGGGGGCACATGTAGGCCAATAGGACAACTTTATTTTTTTTATTAAAGGTTTCCTGGGCTTGTGTAGTGCAATGTAGTGGCTGTAACATATACTTCTATTATACTTAGAAATTCGCGCGGTATGCAAATTAGGCATCGCTAGCATAAATGCGCTTTGCCTGGCGAAACAGTAGCGCAACTATGCTACCGTTCGCCGACCTTAGCGTAACTTCGCACTTTAGTGAATTTGCGTAGCACTGGCGAAAATTGGCCTGGTGATGTGCGGTGAACATTAGCGAAGGCAAATCTAGCAAATTTTCGCCACTTAGTGAATTTCCTCCTTAGATTGGGAGAGGATGCCTTACGGAGGAATTCAGGGCTGGAATTCCAGAGGTAAGGAGCAGCAAAATAGAAGTGTCTGAGATGAGAGGTGGCAGTGGATGTGAGTGGAGAAGATGACCAGGAACGTATAGCGAGACAAGAGAAGAAATGTAGTGATTAGAGAAGGTGAGGGACTGGTCAAAGATGACCCCTAAGCAGCGTGCTGAGTAGGGATGGCGCGAACCGCGGCAAAAAAGTTCGCGAACTTGCGACAAAACGCGCGAACAGTTCGCGAACGTCGCGAACCCCATAGACTTTAATGGGAAGGCGAACTTTAAAAGCTAAAAAAAACATTTCTGGCCAGAAAAATTATTTTAAAGTTGTTTAAAGGGTGCAACGACCTGGACAGTGGCATGCCAGAGGGGGATCAAGGGCAAAAATGTATCTGAAAAATCCATTGTATAAATCCATATAAATCCATATAAATGCTGAAAATAGTCGCAGCCACTGAAGCACAAAAAAAATATGCCATATAAATGCTGAAAATAGTCGCAGCCACTGAAGCACAGAAAAAATATGCCATATAAATGCTGAAAATAGTCGCAGCCACTGAAGCACAGAAAAAATATGCCATATAAATGCTGAAAATAGTCCCGCAACTATGCGCGAACCCAAAAGGCGAACGTCGCGCGACGTTCGCAAATATTCTGCGAGCGCGAACAGCAGATGTTCGCACGCGAACAGTTCGCGCCATCCCTAGTGCTGAGTTAACCGGGTTAACGGTCATGCCATCAATAGTAATGGTGAAAGGAAGAGAAGGGCTCGGTTTGGGTGGAAAACCATGAGCTCAGTCTTAGCCAAGTTGAGCTTGAGGAGGCATTGGTTCATCCAGGACGAAATTGCTACTAAGCAGTCTGCTATCTGGGTTTGAACATCAGTGGTTAGTGAGGGTGTGTCTAAATGTTGTCAGCATACAGGTGATATTTAAGGCCAAAAGAAGATATAAGGTCTCCTAAATTTGGCAGGAGTTAATGGCAGGGCTTCATCATGCAGACTGTGTAGGGTAGAACGAGCACTTGTTGAAGGGGTTGGACCCCGAAACTTTGCTGAGATCCCACTATGAATAAAGAGAAAATTTAAAGATTTGCAGAAGCTTGGAAGTGAGTGTGCCTTTGTTACTAAACTTTGTACAATATGCTGCTCATATGCAGCAGGGATAAACATTGAGCACCTCATAAAGGATATACAAAAATGATTTTTTTTTTTAAAGAACTGTGGCTGAAAGGAGTTTATTGAATGTGTAGGGAAGAAGCACAGCCATTTTTTGGCAAAGACTTTATCTCATATAATTTGCAAAAATCAGAAGCACAAGCTTTCGGGCACCAACCCCCTTTCTCAGATGCAAAAGTTGTTGAAGGGGTTCATCAAGCCCACCAGTGTTAAGTTCTGCACCTAATGCCAGAATTCCAATTAGGCACTAAGTGCAGAGCATAGCAATACACTGCATGAAATTGCATTTAGAATGAGCTCTAAGGGGTGTGATTTACAGACCTTAGTGCCCTAGCACTTGAGTTGGGAGTCATTGCAAATGACAACAAGTTCATTACAACTGGAGTGGCAGCACGGAGCTCTAACACCCCACCAAATCATGAAATGAGCATGGTGAATACAACCTAAGTTAATAAAGGGATTCATAAATAATCTTTTCTGAAAATGAATGATTTATTCCAAAGTTGGATAAGAGTAGAGTTAAAGAAGTAAATAAAATAGAGTAAAAATACAGATCTTTATGAAATGCACCCCTATGATGGAACTAACAGCCACTGGTTCTAGGCATCATCAAGCATAAACTAACAATTTGCCTGTTATTCCAAAAAAAATATATAAACAAATCAAAAAAATAAAATAACTAGACAGTATGCCTCATATGAACATTAAAATTAATGTTCAGTAACAGTCTCATAAACAGAGATTGAAAACAAGTTGACTTTATCGCAATCAAAAATTTAGCCTGAATTTATAATTCTTCTTGAACTAGTAGCGGCAGAAAAAATGAGCTTATTATTAGCATGGCATTGAATGGCCTTATTATCTGGAGTCAAATCTCTTGAATCAATAGTCGCACAAGTGTATGTTCATTCCAAATCAATTAGTAGGAAGAGAGTGGTGAGATACTTATGCTATCTGCCGGGTTTGAAAGAAAAAGCACTAAGAAGCTTTGAAAAGATTTGATAAAGGACTGACAAAATCCGATTTGTCCCTCACTGCAAAATAAGTCATGTAAAGCTTTTTTTTACAATAACAGGCAAGATATGAAGTATCCATACAGGATAAAAATTGCATTTCATATTTAGTGTTGAGACTTTATTCAAACATAAACAGCAGCCTTTGCAATTAGCATTCACTACTTGTTGAAATGCAGATTGCTACAAAATTATAATAATTCAAATTCAATAATTCATAGGAATCTAATGCATTATTAATCAATTATCAAGGCCCAAATTACTTTTAATGAGATTAAGAAGATTTTAGTGCTAAGCAGTTGAATTGTATTGATTTAATCAATGTGTTTAATTAAAGAGTGTAAATTTTCTTCAGGATCATTATTTCCAATATCCAACACAAGAGGTTACTTTGATATAGTAGGGGTTTTTGTGTTCTTCTTTAGTCCTCGCCTGCAATTAACTTGATCATATTCAAAAATCTAAATCTCATCACATAAGTTGCTAATGGAGTGGAAAATGCCTTTACAGTTGAAAGCAGCTTTTAATTTATTTGAGATCTGAGACATTTATTTTGTAGCACTGCTGTATTTTTATTCTGTTTTATTGAGTAGCGAATTAAGTTGTAAGGTATTATAATGTATTGTATATTGTGCATTTCTAAACAGAAATGGCCTTATGCAAATAGCAGGGGGTACAGGGATCAGCCATGTCTTTGCTATATTAATGGTTGTTTGGAAACAGAGCTGAAGCCATAGCATCAATGAAAGTATGTGTTGTCCACTTCTATAATTGCAGTAACCTAATGTTATTGTA
The DNA here is from genome assembly GCA_024363595.1 of Xenopus borealis. Taxonomy (NCBI): domain Eukaryota; kingdom Metazoa; phylum Chordata; class Amphibia; order Anura; family Pipidae; genus Xenopus; species Xenopus borealis. Next base: position 105,273,654 of record CM044435.1, read on the forward strand.
CTATATACAGATGAAGCCACTTTGGATTGTGCATTTGACACAGAATAACTAAACTCAGACATCCCATTTAACTCACTTATCACAGAAAATTGTGTCACAGCATCCCATCCAATTAAAGAGTTCACCATTGAAAACAATGGTGCTTTGGTATGCTAATGAAAAGGTTAAATGCATTAAATGAGTTAAGATGACTTTAGATAATACAGTTTCTTCAATTAACCCTGAGTCACAATGCATTTAACACACAAATCCAAGTGGCTGCATCTGTAGGGTAAAGGTTTCCTAACTATTTTATGTAGTCCCTTAGAAGTGGTTTGCCTCCTTTGGTACCAAAGGTACTAAAGCACTAAACCTCCATATACTAAAATTGAGGGGATCTGGACAAGTAAAAGCAAGAGAACCAGTTTGTGAATCACAGGTTGTGTGTCAGTGATTGGAGTACTTCTACTTCACTATTTTTAGGTTCCTGATTACAACATGGTTGAGTTTATGCATTAATTACTTCTTAGAGATAAATGGGCCACACTTATAATGAAGTGTAATTATTGGGACCTTACTCTTTGCTATTTTGAAGATTTCTATTTTCTCTTGCAATATATTTACAACTTCAAGTATAGCCACTGGATTGATGCAATTTGGCTATTTGTGTGCATAGCCAAACTAATACTATTCAATCATTTAGCCTGATTTTCATCCAGTGTTCTGATCATCTTCAGACCAAGCAGGATTTCAACTTAAGATTTCGTAGAAAGTAGCTGATATTAAATTAACAATTTAACAAACCTGAAGAGTCAAGTTACTGATATATCTTTGGAGAAAAAACAATGGTAGAACGATTCTAAAAACTCTGTTATCTGGAAAACCATTATCCAGAAAACTCGGGAGCCATAGACTCCATTTTACTCAATTCAACTGTTTAAAAATTATTTTATTTTTCTCTGTAATAATAAAACAGTACCTGGTGACTGATCCCAGATATAATCAATCTTTATAGAAGGCAAACAATCTTATTGGGCTTAAATTATGTTTAAAGGAGAACTCCACAAAAACATAACTTAAGCTTTTTGAAAAGTAAACGTAATTTCAAGCAACTTTGCAATATACATCAGTTAAAATTTATACAGACTTATCATGATTTTATATGGTTTCTGACAGTTCCCTAAGCCTACTTTCTGACAGTTCCCTAAGCCTAGCCCCCTGCTCTGCTGCTGATCTGTCTGACTACTTTGCTGAGAAGGCTGACTACTTTAGTCTGTATCAGCAGTCAGATGTCCACAGCATGCATCCTCCAAACCCCACAATTCCCTGCACAGCGATTTCAACAAGGGAAGGAACATAACAGTGCAATGCATTGTGGGTTATGTAGTTCCTGCAGGCTGTCTGTAAGCTGTGGAGAGGTTTGTACAATGTGTAGCATCAGTTTCCCTCTTTCTCTGCCAGGATTTGAAGTGTTGCAGAAAGAGAAGAACTGTTAACCAGCTTGATTTTGAAACTTGCATTTAGTCATACTTTTTGAAGAAACAGATAACTGTGATTAGGAGTTTCTGTGCTATGTCGGCCTCTTTATCAAATTTTGGTTTGGAAGCCGAAGTTGCCCTTTAAATAATTTTTTAGTAGACTAAAGGTATGGAGGTCCAAATTAAGGAAATATCCCTCATCTTGAAAACCCCAGTCCCCAAGCATTCTGGATAACAGGTCCCATACCTGTACAAGTATAATCAGAACCGTTTCATCTATAGGTAGGTAATACTGGTCCTTTAATAACTAAAGCTGTTCTATTCTATAGAAGGTGAACCCCACATCACTGATGACTGTCACAATTACTACAAAGGTGATTACCTAATATAAATTAAGTTAGAAAGGCAGGCCTTGATTGTTATAATTGACTTGGCCTACAGGTAGCTGCTTTACACAGTATTTTAATAACAGAGAAATATTTGTGCTTCCTTTCTATGCCGTATAACCTGCACTTAATTAAGGTGAAGTTTCATGTTAATGATTTTGTGCTGCAGATGCCAAATTAATTACTTCTTGTGAAACATCAAAGGGCTGTATTATTGCTCCTCTACTACATAAAGCCTTATGAAATAAATTATCTGTACTTTTACTCTACCTTCCTCTTTATGGTTTTACCTAATTTCTGACATTTGGCAGAAAATAAATAGAAGTATAATGCCATCACTGAATCACTCTACAGAAAAGAAAGTTGAAGGCAATGTGCTGTAAAGCAATTCAGTGTGATAAAATATCCAGCTTGATTTCTTTAACATCATCACTCACATGAGGCCTGTCAGAGTTTGCCAGAGTTCTTCAATCATCAGTACCTCTCAAAGTGTATGAAATCACAGCTCAGGCTGTATTCATCTGGAAGTCTACGGGAAGTGGCATATTGTACTGACATTGCAATCACAACTGGTTTTACTAAGAGAAGGCAAAGCAAAGCTGATCTTGGGTATAGGTGAAAGATGTGTTGTTATTTCTGCTTTGAATGTGCTTAGTACATAATACAAAAAGCAAAGAAGCTGAGATACAGGTAATCTTGTATAGAGAACCTTTTTATAATTTTTTTTACAAAGGTTTTCTTTTTTTTAACTCACTATTAAATGAATCATAGGCATTTGAAAAGTTATAAAAAAAAATTCACGGCACTCTTTACCCTCCCTGCATCTCTGCCCCAACCCAATGAACTCATTCATGCTCCTTATGTGCAATTCCTGACCTTTGCTTTTAAAGAAATGTATTTTCTTTGCAGAATTCATCTTTTTCTTCTTATATCTCTAATTCTATACCATATTCTCACTAACTAAATAAAATGATACATCTTCAAGAATGTCTATATGATACATAGAAACCAATCAATAGGCAGAAGTTAAACATATTGTTTAAAACCAAATATCTTACTGTGGTATACTAGACTCATACCAAACTTTTGCATTACAATACTGTTTTATTTTTTAAGCAAACCGCAGTGTGGTCTGCAAATGACCATAGGCCTCTGTACTCCATGTCAAAGTGCATAGACCTGGGTATGGCCTTTGCATCAGTGCAAGATCCAAGAGAGACAAGTTGGGGGGAGGCAGGTAGGTATTCCCTCAACCACCCCAACCCATCCTGCATCAAATATCATTCAGAGTTAGGGAGCACCAGGAACCCACTATGAAGCCCAGTCCCTACTACCTGCCCTTAGACAGGTAGTAAGAACAGGGCTTAGCTGTGCATTATGTTGCTGCCCTCTAAACTCATCCTATTACTGTCAACACTTAGGGGCAAATTTACTATTATTCCCCAAAAATAGTTCGACCAAATTCGATA
>CM044435.1:105279048-105305756 GCA_024363595.1 Xenopus borealis
ATGCAAAAGAATAAGAAATCAGGAAGGGGGCAAATAGTTTTTCACACCACTGTAAATTGGGAGGAGCTCCTCTTCTTGCTGTTTGAAAGTATCATAGTTTCCCTGCAAAGCAATTACAAACTGTCTGCAGTTTACTATCGACAGCAGTCAGAACAAGTAAAACAATGAATGTCTTTGCATGCAGTCATGTTTATTATAAAAAGGTACACATTTTTTAATTAAAGTATATTGGGGATAGATTTCTTTTTCATTAAAGAAAGTAAAAATGGGATTTTATTTTTTTGCCTTTACATCCCCTTTAAACAAGTGTAGGAGACTCCTGGATGCCTTGAGAACGATCCCTGCACTTAGCACGACAGCACTGTGTGAGAGGAGAGATTTAGCTTTTGCTAGTCCTTTATCTGTGCCCTTTGTCAGTGAGCTAGTCTGCAGCACATAATTGTATATATATTGTATTGTTGTGAAACCTGTCACTGCTATCTACAGAAATGATAATTAAATAACTTCTTGAGCAGTCTAGACAAACTTAATTCCACTTAAATGATTTTTAAGATCATTTATTAATAATCTCGAATGAAGCCTGCTCTTGCAAATGTTAACTTCATGAGCATTGTAATATGTTCATAAATGTTGCCAAAGTTGAATGTACTTACGTAAATTTTGGTAGTGGCTCTTGTGTTTTGCTGAAGGCATTGCAGTAATAGTAACCAAAGGACATGCATTTCCACCCAATGTGTGACACAGGGTTTGCTGTTTAAAGTATGTTGTCTTGGAATTGTGCCTTTGCTGTATGAAGGCTAAGTGGGACTGTTGAGAAAAGAAGAATTTCTGTCAAGTATTTGCTCAATACAAGAGACTTTACAAGATATTGATTAGTTAGTAAATAGACAAGCACTGGGTCTTGTCTGTTCAAGTTCCTAAAACAGGTTATTAGTTTCAGAAAGAGTGAAAATAAGTCTTTAATTACAGCCCGAATCACCAGTAAATCTACAATAACAAAGCCATCTGCTATATTTGTGCTGCAACTGCTAACTGAAATCTTTCTCCAAATCATAGCCTAAGTACAGGGATGTGAATTCATACAGTAAAACTTTCTAAATTCACCCGAGAGCACCTGAACATTACAGGATAAATTTAAAGCCCAGTCCTTGCAAAAGTACTCTTCGGCTTAAAAGGATAAATTGTTCAACGTCACTGAATATATCCCAAACAGGGCAGACTAACAGATGCACTAAAGAAAAACTTAAATCTTTACTGAACATTTTTACTAAAGTATACCATAGGATTATAGAAGAAAAACATGAAGAAAACGCGATTAATATCATCATTTTGAAACACTGGAATTTAATACAACAGGGGTCCAGTTTTGGGATAATTAACTATAGATATGTGACCTATTATCCAGATTGCTCAGGACCTGGATGAGGGATCTTTATGTATTTTGGATCGTCATACAAAGATTACTTTTAAAAATGAATTAAAGCTCTAATGTTTTATCATCAGGATAAGATATTCATTTTAATGGTACAACTCATATTAATGTGGCTATAAGACATTTTGGATTCGAAACATAGTTATATGAATTTCACAAGATTACATGATGTGCCAGGTTCTCTATTTGTTTAGCGCACTTCACTGTGACTTTAAATAGCAGTGCAAAGTTCAAAATTTCTGGCTTAAACCTTCTGTTCACTGTCTGATTTTACTTAGTGAATGGTCTTCATACGGTATTGACAGATTAATAAATATAAAACTTAGAGGGATCCAAAATATGATGTATAATAATTAGTAATGGTACATGAGAACTGCCAGTGACTGTGCTATTCTTCCATTTTTAGCTCTATATAGCAGTAGTGGTATAAAATTCCAACAAACAATCATTAAATAAAACAGAGTCTTCTGTCCAGGCCCAGATTTGGGCAAGGCCTAGGGCGGCATCAATTAAGGGGCGTCATGCTGTCCAATCAATTTTCTTGCCGGAGCACTAGCGCTGAACGGCTGGTGCTCAAGAATCAAGCTGTCATTATGCACATGCACTTTATCTTAGAGAGGGAGGAGGCGATGGAGGACCCCTGCCTCCAGGTGCCCTCAGGGCAAATCCAGTACTGCTTCTGTCACTATGACTCTGAGTAATACAATCCAAAAAAGATTGTTTACTACAAAGAAGGATGCAAGTCCACCAAAAACATTTTTTTAATGATGTTTGATGTTACTGTGTTCAGCTAAACATTACCATAAGTGCTGTGAAGGTATAAGGAAAATGATAAGCCAGGTAGCAGACATCATCCATATGGGGGAATTTTAGCGTGAAAGATAGCGTATTATATCTTCTTCTCTTCCTCTTTTCATCTGATGCCCGATAGCAAAATAGGTTCCTAAAAATAACAAATTTTTTAAAAAATGTTAACAATACACAATAGCTGTATTAGAATAGATATCTCTTGTATGCAACAGATAATACAATAATGGAGGTAATACCACAATAGTAATGATGGCTGTTCAGCATAAGGGGAACATTGCCCCATCCCCAAATAAAAGCACTAATTTAACAGCCTCCATAACACAAACAGACTACACATAATATTGAAGTAGCACCCCCGCTTAGCCACAGTACTAGGGATGATTTCTTACAGTGCAGATAATCCTGCAAGATATGAGGGGTGAATATAGCACAACCAAAATAATAGAGCTGCTGAGTGAAGGGTTCTCTCTACCAGAATGCTTTATGAGACAACTGAAATATAGAAAATAACAGGAGTGGTGTTCACTGAGCCAAAAAAGTAAAAGCGTTAGGATTAATTAAAACATGACCCATGGAGGAGGGCGGAGTGGTCTGGCTTTCTGTCCAGGAAGTCGGATATATGATTGAACAGTTTTGCAGGAAAAAACCCCAAAACTTTTTGTGGTTCAGAATCTGTTTGTTGAAAAACACTGCTGTAAAGAAAACACAGGCACTACCTGTTTAAGCTACTATGGGTGTAGTAAGAAAAGTGTTACTACTTCTGTCATTTGAGTGGATTTCTACAGTAACTTTTAAATTCACAATAAAATCCACAGTATTGAATCAACTGTATGGGGCAGATTTATCATTGGTCGAATATCGAATTTGAATATTCGACCATGTGAACAGAAGGGAAGGGATTTTACTGCAATTTGATTGGTCAAACGATTGATTAAGTTGTTCGAATCGAAAATTTTAACCGTTTGATTGAATTTTTACTATTCGATCTAAATTCTCCAAAACCACTTCGCCAGATTAAACCTGGCAAAGTAGCCAATCGTATAAAAATTTTCTAGTAGAATAGATTTTTATTTGATCTATTCAATTTGATCAAATTTACCTAATTTGCATATTCTAAAATTCAACCAATCGAATTTTGTAAATTCAATCGAATTTCGAATTATTCCCATGAATTTAGTAAATCTGCCCCTATGTCATGCAACAAAATGGTTAAGCTGTTTTGGTCCATTAGCTTGCTGAAGTATCAGGATAATAAAAGCAAACACTTGGTCTGGCTACTCCACTATTATATTGTGCCAACACTCCAGAACAGCAAATTCTATTTAAATATAGCTGAAGCTCTTTAAGCCCAGTTTCTGATAAAAAATATGAATACTCACTTTTGTTCCTTCAAAAAGCACGATTTTCTTCTAAATTCAAGAACAGTCATTATATACACTTTACACACAAGCTGTATTATGCCCAGAAGTACATTTCAAACTATTTTCCTGAACAGTACCAATTATGTTGTTGCCTAAACGTGCTGTTTTAAAGAATATTGTTAGAAGTTCTTTGACAAATTCCATCATCTCTGTTGTACAAGAGTGAATAATGAACCCTGATGTAAATCTAAAAGCTGCACATTTGCTTTAATAAAATATTCTATGTTTAAAGGGTTTCTCTGGCCCTATCAATCCCTTAACCAAGGGAAGAAAATAATTACAAGACAATGTGGATGCTAATAATTCCATTTGGTGCCATAATTGAGGGCATTTTATAATTTTTCATGATTAAATCATGAATTTTTAGACTGGTGTCTATTACTTACAGCTGTAGGCACCAAAATATGATGATATATCAGAATCACTCTTTACACTTTTGATTGTGGTTTTTGTTGAAAGGATGTTAAGATGATGACTTAAAACATTCATTTAAGAGGTTTTAGAGTAAATGTTAAGATACTTAACAGGTTATATATAATTTGTCCATACAGCCACTGTGTCTTAAGAGCATTGGTGCAAACTCATTTCTTTTATCCTGCCTGACTGAATAGGAAACCTGCATACAACTCTCCATCCCCATCCAAAATCCTACAACTTTTCTTGTGCAGTAGACCTATACAGAGTCCAAATAGGAAGAGATGATCTTCATTATCGACTATTTTCAGAAAAATATAACATTCCAAATGTCAGGATGCTTAATTTGTTTTTTAATTTGTTTTTAGACCACTCATTTGTCAGGTATTTTATAGTAATAAGACTTGCAGTTTTCTTTTTATTCCAAAGACGTTTTGCTAGCCATCCAACTAGCGAAACAGGTTCAGTACAGTTGATTTGACTACTATAAATATATAGTACTGTGATCTGAATGAATGAGAACCTTCACAGACTCATTTGTCAGATTTTTTTTATTTTATAATTATTTGTTATTTTAACCTTAGTTTGAAAAAAGATTTATTGAAGCAAAACTTGATAGCAAACATCTCTATTTTGTAGAACCATGGTCAGCTAACCTTGTTGTAGTGTCTATCAATGCTTATGTGGAAGTGTCACACTTTCTCCTCTAAGGCCAATGTATTTATTTAGCTCCCCCCATGAAATAACATTTTATCTGTCTTTCAGCATAACCAAGATAGGGAAGACAATGCTGGAGACTTTTCTACATATACAGGTATAGGATCTGTTATGCAGAAAGCTCTGAATTACATTTTATACCCATTTTATACAAATAATCCAAATATTTTCTTTTTCTCTGTAATAATAAAACAGTACTTGAATTTAACTAAGATATAATTAACCCTTATTGGAGGCAAAATAAGCATATGGGGTTTATTTAATGATTAAATAATGTTTTTAAGTAAATTTAAGGGATAAAGATTCAAATTACATAAAGATCTGTTATCTGGGAAACCTCAGGGCCCAAGAATTCTGGATAACAGGTCCCATACATGTATATTTAAGGAACTGTTTAATAAACTGCTTTTGTAGAGTAACTTATAGTGATATGTTAATCGATATTAATAAATCAGAAATTTCCCTTTACCTCTCTATTTGTACCACACTGGTCAGAATTATTATTATCAGTTAAGATTGCCTCTCTTGAGGAATAGGGGTTAGAAAATACCCAAAAAATCATTCATTTTCATCAGGTGTGAGGATTTTCTAGAAAATAAGATGATTGGATGGACAATTTTTAGATAGATTTTCATTCGGTCACTGCAAAGCAGTATAGTGAAATAAAAACTGAGCATTGGTCAGTTAGTGTAGGAGATAATCTAAGATATATTAAATATATTATGTATTATCTTAGAGTATGTAGAGCTAGCCAGGAATTACTGTAAATTGCTATTCAGCAACTGGTTTTGCAATAAAGATATTAGAATGTTGGGTACACGAAAGTGCATAAACTAGGGATTATGAAAGGATGACCAATTAATATACTACCTTGATAGCCCCCTGTCCATGTATCACTTGCACCAGTTATTAAATTGTAATTAAATCCCAAACGTAATGAATGACCAGCACACACTCACTTGTAATAACAGATGTCATAGCCAGTTCTCACCCAGTAATTCTTCCCACAGATTGCATCCTTCACTGAATAAAAAACAGGTTGCATACCTGCAATCCAAGAGAATTTGAGCAAGACATTAATATCTGTCCCTGAACTTCTCTATGATTCATAATTCATAAGGTAGGTGTGTATGACCACAAAGATGTATATGATAATTAAAGCTATCTATACAAATGTATATATAGGAGCATAGAGAACAAATACAAAGGTAGAAAATATTCACAGTACAAATATAGGCAGGATCCCTGAATGGCTAGGGACACATCAGCAGAGGTTACACAGCGATTCAAGAGGTACAGTATTGCCCAGCTTTCAGCTTGTGCCCTAAGGGGAACCTAGAGGAAGTTCTATCATTCCTAAGTCTCACCACGTAGTTCCTACTCTAGGTTATTAATACCCAGGATCTCCTCATCAGAGCCTTGAGCTGCTCATCTATATAACTTAACTCCTAGAGTGATCTATAAATGAGTATAGCTATCACTTTGCTAGGGCCAAAGCTCCTAGGTTCCACCACCCATTCCCTTCCAGCCTGCTTGTTTGGGCTAAAGTAATGGACTCAGACTACATGGTTCCCAAGACCTTTATACTATGGCTCAGTGCCATCTAGTGTATACTGTGAGAACTACAGGGGCTTACATAAGCAGAGGTAAGACACAAGGTTCCCATTAGGACCCATTTAGGTGTCCATATAACTAGGGATGTGCCTGTAAATAATATGTGAGGGTGTCAAAATTTCCACATCCCTATATATATATAAGTATTGAGTGTGTGGGTATTACATGTGATATTTGCACATCCTGATGATGGTTCCCAGTGAACCGAAATGCGTAGATGTCTGAGCCTGTTGAACTTTAATACAATTTTTTTCATAATTGGCCTGAGTGCTTTCTATTTATTTATATTTATATAAGTCCCACAGTGCCTGCACTCAGACTTAGATAAAGCCAGAGGTGCATGATCAAATCTTGATAATATGTAGAAGCAGGATCAGCACACTCTATTGTTGTGAAGCAGTGATTTATTTCACGAAAAAATGGCATGTTTATCCGACGTTTCGGTCTCACATGGAGACCTTTCTCAAGGAGATATATATATATATATTTCCTTTCTATATATATATATATATATATATATAGGCACACAGGCACACAATACACATCCTTTCACATGCATTCAGTCTTGATGATTAATTTATCAATTTGTATGGATTTTTATTTAGAAGTGGATCCTTTTAACTCCACAACAGTCATTATTAATTAAAATAATTAGGGATGATCACAAGTCTACATTTCCCAGCAAACACAAAATGTACTTTTATTATTACTCTAATTAGTGAGAGGAAAAGCAGGCATTGTTTCTGCATTACAAATTGGCAGGATAGTGACACATTGTTTTCTTCAGAGTTCCATTAAGGAATATTGCCTCATATTTATGTCTTCAGTCTGCTGATGTATTTAATTTCAGTCAAATAGCAATTACTGCTAATTAGTTAACACTGTTTTATCCCACCTGGAGTGGTAGTATAAACACTACACTGAAAAAAGGTGAAAAGAAAGAGAATGAGTTGTATATTTCTATGGTGGTTTATGGCCACACAGCTTGCAGTGGATTAATTATGGGTAGTTGCTTAATGAATCAGATGCAATTTTGAGAGTAAGACTGGCCAGATATGGGATGACTTTGACGTAGTTGGCCAGCTTAAATATATTGCAATATATGGACAAACAATCCCTGTTGTTTAAAGGGTAAGGCATTTTTTAGTAGCTGTATGCACAAAATGTCTCAATGTCTTAAATATATTGATAATGGGTTGAGTGCAGAGGACCTTTTGTATTTGTCTAGTTGCTTAATAAATTCAGATTATTTCAGTTAAAGATACATTTCAGTTAAAGCTAAAAATACAAGTCAGATAAAGCTTAACATCAAGATACCAAGCTACCTATCAATTGACTAAAAAAATGGGTTTAAGACACCCAGTAAACCTCCTAATGCATTTATGATTTTATATTCTGAACTTATGAATCTGTACATAAAAAAAAAATTAATCAGTGAACAGCATATTTGAAATCTTTAGAAAGATTTGTTAAAAGGTTAACATTAAGGATGCAGCATCCCCTTAATCACTTAGAATTCCTTCTCCTCATCTAACCCACTCAGCCCCCTCCTTCAGGAATTTGTTTTGGCTTTTGACTTATGAGCATGCTCAGTTCTTCCCAGCTCAGATTACTAAACACACCCTCCAGTCTTTCTGCCAGTGAAGTGCTACCATTGCTGGTTCCCATTGAAACTCTGCTGTAGCTGTCTGATCCTATTTTGTTAACCACCTTATTTTCCTAACCACCTCTCCTGTGCACCGCTTAGCCAGTTAAGTTGTGCTTGTATAAACCTGAATTCCGCTTTGCATGAACTCTACAGCATGCATGTCCTGTTTGCAGATGACAGTGCTACTGATGATATGTCAGAGGGAAATATAGGGTGCCTCCTTTTCACCTGGTGCAATCTGGGCAGGGAGGTGGTGCATGATGTGGCAGGGCAATGACGTTAGGGACGGGACTATGATATGGCAATTGGCCATTCGCCACATCAATCATAGCAAACTCTGCCCGTTTTTCCTAATTTGGAAAACCAGGCAGGCAGTTTTGACCCGGGGAGACCTTAAAAAAACTGGTCTGTCCAGGTCAAGACCGGCAACCCTAGGGAAAATGGACACTAGGGTTATATGCAGTATACATGATATGGCTAGGGTGGGGTAGATATGCCCAAGTTATATACATGGTAGGAAAATAGAATACATCACAGTTTCATAGCACTGGCTTTCTCCTGCTCCAGTTTGAACTTACCATAATTAAACTGACTGTTCACCTTTTCACAGTTAATGACATTGAAGCAATAAGGAACATTGGCTTTCATTCTACTGACTTCAAAATAGAACCACTGTTGATGCTGGTCAGTATTAACATCGGCATTCATAATCAGGTCATATTCAAACCTAGTACATAAAGAAGAGTGAATAGCAAGCAGAATGTCTTATAGAAAAATTGATTTTATGAATTCTATTTTCTGTGCCTCAGTCTGCCTACCCTACTTTTCTCTTTCTAAGAAGCTTTCAGATTCTCATTAACACCTTTAAATCTTGCTTTCCCTACCATCTTGTTTGTTAGCAGTAAAACCTGGCTCCTTTTTTTTATAGGTGTTATAACTAAGCAAAAGAAAATCAATATCTCCCTTAGTGCTACTCATCCCAACTTTCAATTTGGTCTACACAGTGTAAGGAAGCATATTCCATGTACATATATATCAACTCACTCACAGTAGCAATTATGCAAATGTCTTGGAATAATCAGATGTGAGGAAAAACAAATAAGATTTGCATTAGAGATGGGGGTAAAACTGTATGGATGTCAATGTTCTACAGCAGTGATCCCCAAACAGTGGCCCATTAGTAGTGATGAAAAAAAATGTGTTGTCCATTGACTTCAATGCATTTCAGCAAATTTTCACAGTTCCAAAATGCACATGTTTTACTTCACCAAAAATTTGCAAATCAATACCCATGAGCAACATGTTGCTCTCATACCCCTTGGATGTTGCTTCCAGTGGCCTTAAATGAGAGCTAACTCCCTCCGATAAGAAAAGCCCCTACCTACTACAATAGATAGTTCCCACCCTACTCCCCCCCCTCATAGTACATTAAGTGCATCTAATTCCTTACTCACAAATAGATGCAGAGTTAGCACATCAGAGCTCATGGGCACCATTTTCTGGATTGTCGGTCTTCATCTGTCTTCCTGTTCTTAGCAACTGCACATGCCCCAAATTTGCCATGAATTGCCGAAGTGAAGGAAAGGGACCCAAAGTAGACCAAAGAGGATCTAGAAGATGGCACTAATGAACTAATACACCCCCCCTTTACAGATGTAGTAGGTAGAGGTTTTTCCTATTGGGGGTTTAGATCCTATTTAAAGCAGGTGCTTCTTTTTGAATTGCAAGGCAAGCTTAAGTTACATAAAAATCATGTATCCTGCCAAGCAGAGCCTCCTATAGGCTGTAGGTCCATATACTGTAGGGGCTACCAAATAGCCCCTTATTACAACCCATATTTGGCACCCCCAGGAATTTATTGCATGCTTATATTGCTCTCAATATTTTTTTACATTTGAATGTGGCTCAATGGTGAAGAAAGGTTGGGGATCCCTGTAATCTAGGCTAGCGGCACATGGATTGTATTTTACCATTACAGCCCTCTGTTTGAGAATAATGTCAGTCACCTCTTTTCACCTATAACTATTCCTAGACTTTTTCAGTAAAGAGTCCTAGCTGATGCCCACATAGTGGTGACAGTTGGGCATCTACACACACAACCATATTTTACCCAGCAGTAACTGAATCAGACTTAAGCATACTGGTTCTGCACAGAGAGTTAATTCTAACAAAAGATCCAGATGAAAATAAAGTACTAGGGTTGCAAACAACATTAACAAGACTGCATTACTCTATATTAATGTCCTTTGCTATGCTTGTGAAATCCGTTGACTGATAGACTTACTCTCGCACTTGTATCACTTTACGAAGATTTCCTGATTCAAATTTGGAGTAGAATTTCAAACAGTTCTCCTTCTCACAGCTTTCCAAGACACTGAAAGTAATAATACTGATCTGATGTTTTTGCTCAAATTACATTCATATCACACTTTCACAATATTATATATACAAAAGTCTGTGTAAAGATCATATTTATTAACTGACAAGTTTGTGCTAGCTGATTACATAGCTGTAGCATACTGCATTCCTTCAGTTAATCAATAAATTAAGCCTTAAGTCTGTTTTTATAATTGGGCATGCTTTACTAAGCAGATTTACTAAAATTCATACTGGGAAATCCTTTCAAAGTATAGCATAGTTACTAAACACTTTGACTGACATAAAAGTATTTAACAATATTGCCAACAATTTAAAAGTGAATCAATGTATTTGACTACTTTGAGGAAACATCAAGAGAGAGACCTTAATGGCAGGGCTGAGCTATAAAACTCCTCTCAGTGTAATGATTAAGACAAATGTTTTCCAACCAATCCAGAAATTAAGAATGGAACATAGGTTACACTCATAAGTGCTAGTGGCATAAGGTTGAGTAGAAAGCAGCATAATATTTATAAATTTGTCAATATTTCTGCACATTAAAAAAAAGTTTACCTAGGGCTTTCCAAGTCAAATACAGTACGATTAAGGAGGTCCGAGGGCTTCAAATGGCGCTGGATATCTTCTAATATTTTGTACCTAGAAATGCAATATGAAGAATCTGTGGATAAATTCCAGACAGAGTAGATAAATAGTTGAACCAGAACATTGGTCATATGAGCCTCCAGGCAGTTCAAGGATGGTTAACTTGGCTTTACCAAAGACATTTTTCACTGATCCATGGTGTAACACTAGAATATACTCATTGACAGAAAATGAGTAGTGATACTTTAGTTTGTTAAGTTTGGGCCAAAATTGAAGATATTTGGGTACAAAATGGAGACAATTCATCTATGCATTTTAATGTGTTTTTTGGCTAATTCAGTATGATCTATTAACCAATCTCATGCCAATATTTTAATGGACTAATATCTAATCCTAGATTGTCAAACATCATTATACCCTAGCTCTGCATCTCTACTGAGATATAGGTTCTCCAGATTTTGGCTACTTTAATCAGACTGTGGTTCCCTCACTCTACTGCTTTTAGCATTCATTTTCATGTGTGTTTACAGTTCTGACATGTGTACTTTCTTTAAATTGTTACAGGTAGGGCAATAATGTAAAAAAATAAGAGTAAAGATTGTCAAGCACTGATGTAACTATAGAGGAAGCAGACCCTGGTTTCCTGGATTCCCATCCCCTGAGAATGTAAAAAAAACGAAAGCCAAGTTAAGGAGAGTTTGAAGAGAATGCATATTTGCTCTAGATACTTCTGGAAATCAACTACAGTAAATGTAGGGTAAAAAACTTATTTTGATACAATGTGCCTGTAACTTTGTTATCTGCTATGGGGGGCTGACAGATCTTTAAAGATTCTTTCAATTTTGTCTCTCTCTTCCACTTTATCTTGCAGGAGAAGGGTGGACATGCAGCTCAGAGGAACCGTACACTCCACACACACACATACTGTAGCATGAAGTAAAATTAAAAATCATCCCCAACTAAACCTCAACACATATAGCAACTGGAATGAGGGTGGCATGAAACAGAAATGCACACTATTTAACAATTATAATTTGCAGTAAGTGGTATTCTTTCCCAGATGCGCCTCATTCAGCTATTCCAGACCAGAACATTTTTGTTGTACTTTTTTTGTTGCAGGTTTTTTTTGTATTACATTGCTTATTAATAGATGTAGTTTGTAAGTTGCTACTGTCATCTTCTACTTGATGTAATTAAATAAAGACTGGGATCTTCTTTTGGTACAGTAATATGATGAAAGCCAATTGAACAACCTTTGATGTCTAAATATAGCTGTGCAGTCTCTATGAAATTTCTAACTTTAGGCTCAGATTAAGACAACAAAAGTTGACCAACAGCTATGGTCAGTCTTATGTGTACTTATATAGAGTTGATGTTCTAAAATATGCTGCAAACATTGCCACATGGAGTTGAAGGCCCCTGGATGGTATTGGAGGCCTTTCCATGAGAGAGGATAAGCTTTGGTCATTATCATAATATAGCTTTTCTTTGGTTCTCTCTGGATCCTACTCACCACCATGAAGCAATATCTGCAAAACCTCTGGAAGTATTTGTTTATCAGACTTTTGCCAAACTTAGGTCTTCTGATTGCAGCATAAATTACATTTCTGAAAAAATGAATTGAATGGAATCACCTCTGTGATCCAAACTTCTTGTCAGCTAGAGGCTGTGAATAGGATGGGGAACGGTGACCCCAAAAATCTGGAAATGCCAATACTTTATAATCTGGAATGGATTTGGTCTTCTCTGCATTAGCCATGTACAGATGAGGCTCATGAAATGGAATATTTCCTTTGTGTTGTTCCAAGAGCTGATTTACTGTTGCAGAATTTTCCAATTCATCCCAGTCACCCTGTTTTACTTTAAATGGTTTAGCACATTTGCTTGGAAGTGAAGTTGGCTCTGTATATATAGAACTGGCAGAAGGTGAAGCTGATGGATTGTGATTTGATTCACAGCTGGTTTTATTTAAACTGTTGGTAGCTTCAGCTTCCAGTAGTTGTAATCTATTGGACTTTGTTTTTAGTATCTCTCTTTCAAAAGGAGTCATTGATGGATATTCTTCCCCAGCCATGTGGCAGTGCAACTTTCCACAACAGTCTTGTTTTATCCTCTGAGCAGCCAGAATATGTGGCATGGCAGAAATGTTGCTGGCATTTGGCTTGACTTCTTCTTCAGATTCCATGTCCTTTAAGAAGCCAAAAAGTAAAAATGTAGGTAGCATGTGTAATATTGTAGAAAAGATAGGTAATGTACAGTGTTTTCATGTTTCAAATGCTATAATACTTATCACATGAAAGAAGGCAGCAACAAACATATCCCAACTATAAATGACAACAACCACACAATTAACAATGGAGTGCATTAAAAAAAAACTTCAAAACATATATTACAAGATGAATGCACTTTGGTTTATTTATTGTAGGTTTTATTCTTGCATGTATAAAACCTAACCAAAGAAGTAGGACAGAAATGTTGTACATTATGTGTTTGGGCTTTTATACCAGCCCAAGGCAACCACAGCCCTTTAGCAGTAAAGAGCTGTGCCTCCAAAGATGCTCCACTAGCTCCCTGTCTTTACTACTGATTCACTGCACAAACCTCATTTTCTGCTTGATGATTTGTGATGGCCCCTCAGCTCAGATTCTCAAAAGCTGCTCAGAGCTCACTGAGCATGTGTATGTCAATGACAAGCCTAACAAAATCATTACTTGCTGAACTTAAGGTTGGTTTAATAAGTACAGTATATAAAATATGGCATTTCTAACCATGTTTTAGGGTTTAGCTCTCCTTTAAACTTTGTGCATAACCAGCTTCACCAAATTTCCATAATACCTGAACTCCTTCCCACAACTGTGTGTGACATAACATGGTGCAAATAAAGATTGAAAAAGCTGTCGAGCAAGAGTATGAATTTTGTTTGGGGGGGCAGAATACAGCCCAATCTTATTGTGGTGTAAAGTAATAAATACAAATCCATGGGAAATTTTGAGACAAAGAGGAAGGAATGAACAGGGGGAGAGGTAAGTAGTTAAATGGATTAATTAATATGCTATAATTAAATGAACAGGACAGAGAAAAATTAATAAACTGAAAGATGCTTAAAAAAAACAGGTGACGTACATTCCATCCTGAAATTTATCTGTAAAAAGAAGACATTGATATGCTATGCATGTACTAAAGTGGGTTAAAAAAAAAAACACTTTATTCTAGTGATGTCAGATGTATATCACCTCCCAAACTGAGTAGACTTCTGGAATATTGTAGCCTGTACTGCTGTTTAACACAAGTGTTTGATACTGTTCTGGTGAGGAGAAATATTACAGTGCTAGCAGCGTCAAAAATAAAGATTGTTGCAATAAATGATTTGAACAAGTGCATTACTCACTGCCAGAAGAATTATTTAGTAAGAAAAACATCTTTTATATTAAAGATGCGATGCAATATATCATACCTTCTATCACCTGTAAAGCATCGGATAAGCTTCTTATTTTGTTAAACATCTTTTGGAAAGATGAAGAATACATTTACTGAAATTTTGATTGTATTACATAACTGTACTGTATGTAATATGTTTTCCCATGAGATATACAGGGACACAATTAGGGATAGACTAGTGGCTAAACTGATAATTTTCTTATGACACATCCTTGCAACAAGAAGCACCAAGCTTTAATTGAACAATTGTAGATGAACGACAGATGGAACAAAGAGTATTACATTATGCCTAATATAGCACAGTAATTACTATGGCATGATAATCATGCTGTGTAAGAGCACATGCAATCATTTATGATGGGAAAGCTAATGCTAAGAGATTGCACAGTTCATGAATGCATGTCTTGTCTAAGGCTGCATCAAAATCACTATACTTGGTGAAATTTGTTTATTCAACAGATAAAAGAAGGTTGTGCCCAAAAGAGTTGATAGAAAACACCCACTGATAAGACTGGGATTTCTGAAATATCAAAACATGTACTGGATAAAACTAAATATTTTCCATTTTGGTGTTACTGGTCCTTTAACTGAAGCTTCAGCAGCATTCATACAGATTAAGTTTTGCAGTGAAAACATTTTTAAGGCATCAGATATATTCTTGTTAACTATGTGTGGCCTTCTATTGAAAGCAATAGCTTTCTGGATGAACTGGTAACAGCGCTACAAAATAAGTTGGCGCTATAGAAATACATGTTAATAACTGGTAGAAAAATTAAGCTCATGCATAATATTGATAGAAAATTAATTGAGACAGTGATTTAGTCTCTCCAGGACCATGCCAACATTCCAAGCAAGTATACAAGAAGTAATTTGGAGTAAGTAAGGGTGTTTGATTGACTTCTACTGTTAAATATACACATTGATTATGTTAAGAAATAATCATTCAAGTCTCTGTGAACTAATTTCTGTTACCATTTTATTCTAAGTATGACAAAGAAAATTGCACACAGCAACAAGCAATTATAGATAATAAATGTGTCATTTTCATATCTGAATTGAGCATAAAAATGATTCATAAAGATCACTCTACTGCAGAAACAAAATATGCTCCATTACCTGTATTATGCTTAAATCTGTCTAGCACTTGCAACCCACATCATGCTTAACACTTATTAGGGCTCAGTTACAAAAGGAGGGAGGGGCAAAGTGAACAAAAACAGTTGCAAAAGGCCGTGTTTGTTTCTGCTGTTTACACCTGATGCTTTCCTATCTCTGCAACTGATGTGTTGCTCCATGGGTTCCCTAAATGAGCCCTTTGTGCAAAATGAACATAGTACAGAAGCTTTGTGTTGCAAATGTATTATTCCTATTGTTTTCATTTATAATATAATGTTATTAACTTTACCACTCCCCCTTTCCCCCACTGTAATTAGTATAGTTTAGTTAGGCAGAGATGATGAGCCCAACCCCACTCCCAATGTTATACTTTAAAGGTAAACTGTCATGGGAAAACATGTTTTTTTTTAAAAATACATCAGTTAATAGTGCTTCTCCAGTAGACTTCTGCACTAAAATCAATTTCTCAAAAGAGCAAACAGTTTTTTTTATATTTCATTTTTTAAATCTGACATGGGGCTAGCCATTTTGTCAATTTCCCAGCTGCCCCGGTCATGTGACTTGTGCCAGCACTTTAGGAGGGAATTACTTTCTGGCAGGCTGTTGTTTTTCCTTCTCAATGTAACTGAAGGAGTCACAGTGGGACATGGGTTTTTACTATTGAGTGCTGTTCTTAGATCTACCAGGCAGCTGTTATCTTGTGTTAGGGATCTGTTATCTGGTTACCTTCTCATTGTTCTTTTGTTAGGCTGCTGGGTGGGGGAAAGGGAGGGGGTGATATCACTCCAACTTGCAGTACAGCAGTAAAGAGCGATTGAATTTTATCAGAGCACAAGTCACATGACTTGGGGCAGCTGGGAAATTGACAAAATGTCTAGCCCCATGTAAGATTTCAAAATGAAATATAAAAAAATATGTTTGCTCTTTTGTTAAATGGATTTCAATGCAGAATTCTTCTGGAGCAGCACTATTAACTGATACATTCTGATTTTTTTTTTCCCATGACAGGATCCCTTTAAAATTAAGAGAACAGAATGCAGAGGGCAATTACTTATTTAAAAAAAAAAGGCAAAAGGCATACTTGAAACCCTAGTCATTGAACAAATGATAAAATAAATTTACAAGGTATTGTAACAAAATATTCTTTACTTTTTCCCCAGAGCCAGTTTTTTTCATCACTCATGGGCCAAAAATTTTATTTCTTATCTAAGTTTTGTCGCACTGTGAAACACAAACAAATCTTTGTTTTCATATATCAGACCATAACTAAAAATATCTAGTACTCACAAAATCTTAAAATTTGCTAAATCTAATCTCATGCAACAAATAAAAAATAACTTGTTACTGCCACATGGAAATGGTAGAATCTATTAGAAAAGTTAAGAAGGTGATTAAAGCCAGGTGCTCGGCTTTAGCAGTTCAGTCTGGCGTAGTTAGGCTAGGAATGACTGCTGGATAAAGTAGTCAAAGGCAGTTGTCATGCCTATCTCCCCAACCATAGCAGACTCTGGCATAATAATCTGAAATATGTAAGAGTATTGTCGGGTTTTTAAGGGCAGAAAGATTTTACTGTGAATGTTGTTAAACTACTGTCATTCCACTGAGGATTAGTCTCTGGTAGCTGAATTAAATTGTTGTTTCTAATACACCCTGTTTCTTACCTACCATGAGTATACTTTGTGCCTCTTTCATGTGCACTGTCCTTCTATGCTATATTAATGTTTTTGTTTTTCCTTGTTGGCTTTGACTCACACAAAAACATGTTATGATCATTTTTGTAAGACTATTTATAGTTACAAATTAAAGTTATATATTCCACCTGTAAATCGAGGAATCGCTCAGGGAAAAAAATCTTATAATGTTCAAGTTCCTGATCATCTCGTTCTGCTTTAGGCCTTGACTTTAATTTATTCAGATCAGTTTCCAAATCATCATCCTAAATAACAGGGAGGGGGAAAAAAAGATGTAAAAATGACAAAACTTTTAACATGAATGCGCAGTGTAGACATTTTTATATAGCATCTTAAAACTTTAATTGGGTTGATTATTTTACTGTCCCCTAAAAAGATTTGAATTCATTTGAAACATGAGAATAAGTCCATGGTTTCCTGTTGTCAGAGCCTGCATCTCTATTTATTGGATGCCTCTTTATTTTCCAATACATTGGCTCCTTTCTGCCAGTGTCAATTCTATTTCATTTGCGGTGCACAAGCTAAATTGAAAAATACAAAGACATTATGTTCTTTGAAATGTGCTACATTCACAGCGGCACAGAAAATAAAAGTTTGGAGTGAATGTCAAGTGACATGGAGGTCATGCTGTCCCAGCATTTGATATAACCTGAAGTAATGAACTACCTCTGAAAGTATTAGGAGTTGCGGAAATAAAATTAGAACATTATGGAAATATTAAAGGATGGCTAAAGCCAACAAAGAATCATTTTAGAATTGCTCTACCTTATGGATTTGGGTCAACAGAATGGACCAGCTCAGTGTTATAGCAGCTATCTTTAAGCGACGATTCATGCTTCTAAAACTAACTCATTTGCTCCGTATGTTTTTGATCTTTAAAAGGCACACTACACATTTTTTAAGCAGTTTGGTCTGCTATAGTTTGTAACTGGATATGTATGTTTAGGTATGTATGTTTATGCCCAATGTTGCTTTCAGCAGGGGGACATGGTAAAAATTCCACAATTCTATGGCACAGCTTTGAAGTAGTAATTCATAATAATAAAAAAACAAAATTCTGGTCTCAGTCCTTTAACATTACTTGTAAGGACTTGCAGTACTCCGCCTATTGCAATCTATTTACTACATGTTCTAGTCATTAATAGTATTTTGGTGGAATAAAAATAATAATTTATAAGAAATAAACCACAAATGGATTGTAAAGTACCTTATGTCTACTAGAAAATCATGTAAACATTAAATAAACCCAATAGGCTGGTTTTGCCTGCAATAAGAATTCATTATATCAAAGCACAACTTTGTGTTTTATTATTACAGATAAAAAGGAAATCATTTTAAATAAATTAGATTATTTGGATAAAATGTAGTCTATAGGAGACAGGCATTCTGTAATTTGGAGCTTTCTGCATAACGGGTTACCGGATAACAGATCCCATACCTGTACAATTTTCAGTATGAATATCCTTATAACTAAAAGAAAAAAAATACTTAAATTGCAAAAGTGTTCCAAAGAGTACTCTGAGTAATTTTAAGATGTTGAGTGATTATAGTTGCTTTTTAAGTTCATAAAATATTTGAAACTAAACCAAACTATGGATCTATCTTTCAGATTTTCCTGTTTCATTTTAGGCAGTTTAAAGAGATATTGACATCAGAAAAGGGTGGAAATGAATTTTCGAATAAAATTAGAATTATCAAAATTCAAAGTTTTAAGTAATTTTGGGCTACTTCGACTCGAATGGTCCAAAAGTTGATTTGAATAAAAAAAAATGTGAAAATTCAAATTTCAAAGTACTGTCTCTTTAAAACACTTCGAATTTGACTATAGCCTGTGGGGGACCTCCTGATAGCTTTACTGAAAATTTTCTAAGTTCTGGAAAATTAAAATTGTTCGATTCGAATGATGCGATTGTTCGATTCGAACAATTCAAATTCAAATCGAAAATGACAATTTTTGATCAAAACTGACCCCCAAAACAAAAAAAATTTTCTATTCAAAATTCAAATAAATCTGCCCCTTAATGTAGATTAATATTTTGAAAAGACAATTTTTAGGGGCAGATTTACTAATGGTCGAATTTTGAATAAAAAAAAAATTTGAAACTCGACCATGGGGATAGTGGGGAAGTAAAATCCTTCAAATTTGACTATCAATTTCAAAGCATTTTACCGCAATTTGATAGATCGAATATAAAAAATTTGATCGATCGAATATTCGAACGATTTTAATCATTTTATTCGAACTCAGCTAAGGATTGTCAATTCAGTAGCTTGATCCTGGGGAAGTAGGTGGTCGAATAAAAATTTAAAGGGGAAGTATTCGATGATGGTCGAATTTGCCTAATTTGCATATTCGAAGATTCAAATTCGAATTTATATTAAATTCGATCAAACTTCAAATTATTTACGTGAATTTTGTAAATCTGCCCCTTAATGTCAGCATCAATTTAATACTATTAGGGATGACATTTCAACTGAAATTCAACTTTTATTACTAATATTTCACTGTGCATCTGTGTGTAACACACTGGGTAATAGAGGATATAGAGGAACTTTTAAGCCTAGACAATCAGTGCATTAGAAAGCACACAATTCAAAAATAATCATAATTGCTTATATAATAGTAAACAATAGAAGTGAAGAATCACAAAAATGCAGGCAATAATAATAATAATTATTATTATTATAACTTACAACTGACTAGAATGTTGTACTGTCATAAACGTGGTTAAATTGGACTAATTCTAGTTCAGCCAATCAATTAGATTACAAGGAAATCATGTGTTGCCCTACATTTGCCAATGGAAGCCACTGCCAAAACTGTGTGCTTATGGGCTTGCAGGGCTAACAATGCTAAAACTTTCAAAAAAAGAAGACTTGCTAAATGCTAAATGCTAAAACTTTCAAAAAAAGGAAAACGTTTCCACACTCTATTCATTTCTACGTGATTTTATGAAGTGTATTTTTAATCTGTAATAATAAATCAGCACCTTGTACTTGATAGCAGCTAAAATGAATTCTTAGTGTAGGCAGAACAATCCTATTGGGTTTAATTAATTTTAAAATTATTTTAGTAGACTTTTTAGTATGGAGAATCCGAATAATGTCAAGATCCCTTATCTGGAATGGTCCCAAGCATTCTGGAAAACAGGTCCCATACCTGTATGTGTATTTGTGTGTGTAAATATATATATCGTAAAAATGGAATTGTAAAATTTTATTGAAAACAGCATTTGTTTGTTCTTTGCTATTCCCTTTGCTGTTGACTTGTCCTCTGTAGCAAAAAACAGCTGTCCTCCAGCTTAGACTCATTTTTCCATTACCTACAATGACTTTAACACTGTTATTCTCAGGTCTGTAAGTTAGAGAACATGCAAGGCATTGTGGGAATTAGTCTTGGCTGGAGGAGAGCCAACTACCAATGCAATGTTTCAAAGCAGAGAAAACAAGCAGTAGGATGAATAGTATGATACAAAGGATGTTTCAGTTGGAATTACATTTACAAATAAATGAGAATTTCAAATTTTTATATACACACACACAGGTATCGGATCCATTATAAAATTATTTTTCTATTTTCTCTGTGATAATAATAAAACAGTAACTTGTACTCGATCCAAATGAAGATATACTTAATCCTTATTGGAAGCAAAACCAGCCTTTTGGGTTTTATTTAATGTTTATATGATTTTTCTAGAAGACTTCAGGTATGAAGAGCCAAATTGAGGAAAGGCCCATTATCCTGAAAGCCCCAGGTCCCAAGCATTCTGGATTACAGATCCCATACTTGTATATACATAACACTGCTTAGAATTGAAGTATCTTTCATTATGCATTCCAAAAGAAAGTCCAGAGGCCGCCTATAATTCAAGCATTACATTTTTATCAAACTTTGAGGTTACAGGAGTAATATATGCAAGTATGTAGCCTGACTTAAAATACAGAGTTTAGTATTAAAAAAAAGAAGGGATAGGCAGTTTAGGTTCTATAGAATGGTTGCAGTTTGCATTCAGGCTGTGAAGGTTCTCATTCATTCAGGTCATGGTATATCTTTAGATACTATAGATGTTTTGCAGTCAGGCCCTTACATTACTGTCTGCATTCTGTTAAGTGGGAAATAGGAAATACTACATCACATGTTTCTGTTATCTGTGCCCTTGAATTTTATATTTAGTCAACCTTCCACAAAAATACATACTTCTTCTAAGACCTCATTTCCATTGATCCCTTCCATTTCTGTTTCTCCTTCATCTTCAGATTCATCTAAAAAAGAAAAAAAAGTAGGAAAATATCACTGATATGTAGTAATGAGTGATTCTGATCTATTTTGCTTTTGTTTCATCCAATGGAATCTATGGGGGGTCATTTTCACGGTGAAAGGTGGTGAAAAATTTCGCTCATCATTACTGATACCATTGCTCTTTATGTGCTGAAAGCATGGGTTCTTGATATGTCCTTTCATTCATCATACTAAAAGGTGACACGTTTCCTACCTTAGCTAAACAATTCTACAAGCAGAGAACCACTGTACTGTAACTAATAACTGGATATTTTTAGTGTTCCCTACATTAATGTATATTGAATGGCTCATTTGAGGCAGACACAATCAGCTATATTCAAATACTTTTATTTACAAATCAAAAGACAATGTAAATAGGTTGTTTCCCTTTAAAATCTTCAAAAGCCCACCATATGTTCCAAGTGGCTGGATAAGAGCCCAAGGGTTCCCAGTCTAATTAGAAAAATTTGCATCAATGGCATAAATGCTTACATGATCAAATTACACGAGAGTCATACTAAAATGTTGCCCTTCAAATATTTCTACTCGATTCCACTTCTGGAAATAGAAGCAGCTGCTTTGAAGTGCAGAATAATATTATGAAGCGTCTTCTTACTTGGCAACCTACACACTTGCTTCTATTTTTTATTCTGCAGTAGCAAGGCCCGTAAATACATTAATAATGCTTTCTGGATGCAGACTTGTACCCATGTAATACATAAGTTTGCTTTTAGATGAATCGACTTACCTTCCTGTGTATATGATTTTGAAGAAGCTATCTCTGTCATTCCAAGTACATGAAATGTATAGGAACTGTTTAAATTAGACAATGGCAGAGGACATTTTGGACAAGACTTTCTCAAAACTTGAATTGCAGCATTCACTAAAGAGTCCAAGTTTTTGCACTGAAGGCATTCCTAAAAGGGAAACATACAGTATGAAACTATTAAAATAAATACCAAGGTGTTATTTTTTTTGGGGGGGGGAACATTCCCAAATAGCAGAATAGCACCGAATAAATACATAGATGACAACAGGTAAGATAAGATTGAAGTTAAGGAAGTAGAGTGGAAGCTTGTTTAGAGAAACATAAGAGCTGGAGAAGGTTCAATTGTATAGGAGATTATAGGGGTGATAGAAGATAGAATAAAGAGAGAGGTTGAACTTGCATGAAAGCATTACTTTAGTTTCATGACATGTTATCTACCTTACCTAAAAATTTGAAATATGAATGAGAAATGCTAACAAATACTTTGAATAACTGTTGCCAAGAAGGGTTGGGGTAGATAGAAAAAAAATCAACTAGCTGTAAGTAGCCCAAGCACAGCAATTCAAACCAATGATGCTCAATTATTGTGAAACTGTAAATCCACAGAAAGGCCAAAGAGTGATAGGTTTGACAGCTGAAGAACTGCTGACTAGAGATCACCTACCTATGGGTGAAACCCAATAGGAAAAATACTTTGTAATAAACTGATGTCACAGGTAATTCTACATGTGAAAGCAGAAGCTAAAAATACTCAATGTGATATCTGAACTACTGTTATCTGAGCCTCTTTGAAGTCTAAAGTATTCAGTTTATTCAGTGAAACTGTTGTTCTCCAGTCATTTGTTTTTCAAGCCATTTCCCTACTCCCTTGGTTTTAATCACAAGTTTATTATAAATAGTGATGACAGGAAATGTACCATGTTCCTATATATCACCGATACAATCCATCCCAAACTCAAGTGAAGACTGTGTAATAGATTGTAATCTAATAGACTGTTAAATTCACTGGACAGGTATTAATTGTGTCCACAAAAACTCTACATTTTGCTGTCAGTGTAATAAAAAAAGATAAACTATAAAAAGGTCTGTGCTGTTCATAGTATTTTACCCTAAACATGCTGTTTCCACTGAAAATACCAAATAATGGAATGTTTGCTGTGGTTTTTTTATCCAAGCACTGTATAGAACAAGCAAAAAACATGTTCCTGCCAACATATCATAGAGAGAATTTAAAGAAAAAAAATCTTTGCAACATGAAAGCTGTTAAGGAGATTTCAAAGTGTCTTGCTGCTGTCAAACGGCTAAGAACTTCAGACAAAGAAAAGGTCAATCCACAGGAAAAAAAAATAGCCTTTCAAACACTGCTACCAAAGAATCAGGTGATATTAAATCCTAATGCTCTATTTACTTGTGTCGTAGAGAAGACAATTTCCATTCCCCTGGCCTGTCGGAAGGCTTCTCTGCCAGACCGGACATTGGTTATGTGTTTCAAGCACCGTATTAGACCCCTCCGAATATGTATATAGTGGTTAGATGAATCACATAGATGCCAGTCTTTGTAGAACTGCAGGAGACCGTTCACATAACCCCTGTTGACAGCTCTTCTTCCATTCGATTCTAGGGAGGAAAGTAGACTCTATAATGTTTCTAGTTCAAGGTTAGTTTTCTTAAGCAACAACATACAAGCTCATAGCATGCTATTGGTCTCAATAAGATCTTTAAACAGGCCTTGAAAACAAGCAATTAACAATTAAATCTCAATGTGATAATAATATAACTGGCTAATCAAGAACATTATAATGTGAAATGCATTTTTTTCTGCTTATTTATGCAATTTTTTGCCATTTGCATTTTTATAAAATTATCCCTTAGCTCTATTGCTCTGGAGGACTCTTTTTTGGAAGTAAGTAATAAACCTGCAAAAATTCCTTTTTGGCTGCAAGTAGGCAAAGATGCCCAATATAAGTTCTTATATTTTGATGGCCATATTATAGTGATGGGCGAATTTATTCGCCAGGTGCAAATTTGCGGCGAATTCCAGCAATTCGCCGGTGGTGAATAAATTCGAGAAACGTCACCAAAAATTCGCCAGCAAAAAAACAAGTTGCGCGACGCTCGTTGAAAACGACGCGACAAAAACGGCAAAGTGAAACGGGATAGATTCACCCATCACTACCATATTACACTGATCCAGCAGACCCTACCTCAGGCAGGAGTCAGTATCGGAATTTCGATAGGCTACATATTAAGAGAAAACACATATACAAATTTACCACTTCATATTTCCATAGCAATGCTAATGCTGTACATGCATAGCTAGCTTTATGATATTTAGTTCTACAATTACCTAAAGTATAATTAAATGTGCCGTATTTTAGCAAGGTGACTATGAAACGTTACAATTTCAGCTTATTTATTTTAGCCAGTCTGTGAAATTAACTGTATCACCAACATGATTTATCGTGTATTAAGATTTAGAGGAACTAATACAGATGCAGGATCTGTTATTCAGAAACCCATTATCCAGAAAGCTTAGAATCACAGGGAGGACATCCCTTATGGGAGGCAAAACAATACTATTGGGTTTATTTAGGGGGTTTATTTCTTAAAACTCATTTTCTTTCTGGCTGGGCTTTTTTGGGCAAAAACTGACTCATGGATAAGTCAAGATATAGTGGTCTGCCCCTGGCCATTGCTCCTGTCAGCCGCACCGGTTCGGGTTCTTCTAGCAGGCACCATGAAGAGATCAACTTCCTAATTCCTCTTGTCGTTTCAGGGCTGTACATGTGCAGTAGAGCGGAAAGCCGAACATTAATTTAACAGTTGGCTATTTTGCTCCACTGCACAAAAGATTTCCCCGGTAAATTTGAAAATCAAAGCAGCGGGAAGTTGATCTCTCTGTGTTGCTCGCTAGAAGAACCCCAGACCGGTGCGGTTTTTGGCTGATGAACATGCATGATGCAGGAGGAAGAAATTATGAATATACAATTAACATAAAAGGACTAGGCTCAGATATTCATTGCCACAATACACTGCTTCATCTTGTTTTTAATGAGCAGGCTTCTCAAGCACTACATCTGCTATATCATGATACAGCAGTGCTTACTTCGTATTATCCACTTTAGATCCACAATTGTTTAAAATTATTGTAGAAGACTTTATCTACATTTGCCACCAGCTGACACATAGCAGAGGTATGGAATAAACAGAGTAACCCTATAACTATGCCTCAAGGTAATGATATATGTGATTGAGGGAAACCTATGTTAAATATACAATACAGTGTGCTGGATGAAATAATCTCCTTGTTACACAACACAATGCTACACATTCCAAACAATTTATTTACTGTATTGATATACATAAGAAGACGTCATACCCTAATGAATCTGTATATTTGGTATGCCCAACACTTGCACTCCTCTAACAGTGGCAGCCTAATTTACAACCATCTTGTCCCTAGTTCAAATTTCAAGGTCAAATATCAGGTTCCCAAACAAAGGTTTGGGTAGTCTTTTCTACCTGGGCAAAGACTACCCGGTTTGAAATTGTCATAGATTAATTTGATAATTAGGTGTTATCAATACAAATTCTGAAAACCATGCCTTGAGCACTGACCTTGTTATTCTAAATACAGAATGTCAAAGTGCAGAATATAATGACAGACTTTTTCAATAAGATAGCATTGGGAATTCTCTGGATATATCCTAGTAACTGTAAATGAAGCCTAATACTTTACAAAAATAAACTGGAAAACTTGTTGTACGAGTATATTTTATTCAAAGCTCTTCTGGATTAATAAATACCCCAAAGTGTAGATGTTGACAAATAGACCCTCTTTGTTTTTTGCTGCTGGGCCCATTCACTTCTAATTACATCCCTCATGATTGTCTCAAAGTCTTGTCTGTTAAAATTCCCTTCTTATTTTGTTTGTAATTCCTTCCACCCATTTCCATTCTGGACTGTGATGTCTACATATGTTTAAAATTATTGTTCAACCTCCTTTTTCTTCCATCTCACAGGGGCACATCGTTTCCAAATTGTTTTCTGCTATCAAGTTAGGTTAATGAAAAACACCAATATAACAAATGTACATAAATAAATATAAGATTTGTACCACTGCACCACTACAATGAAAGTGCTCCTTCTGTCAATTATATTTATATGTTAAATGTGCAAAGTCACATTGTTTTTCTAAGTCTTGATAAATATGCTTTCATTCTACTCTTGCTTCACATATTCTATTTTGTTTCTTTGAAGAAAGACCACTTTAATGTGTATGCAACCATTAAATCAAATAAGTAGATACAAATTTAGTAGAAGCAAATACCATGTAAGCATTCATTTGTATGTGTCCACCCCAAGGTAGTTTGGCACCCTAGGCAATGGGTACAATCA
>CM044435.1:105307676-105330471 GCA_024363595.1 Xenopus borealis
ACTCTGCCTACCCCTAGTTCCAGCCCTGGTCCACCCCACAATGGGCAGTTATGTTGTGAATACAACTTTCATTTTAGCCCACAATGATGAATTGCTGCACTGTGGTTAAACTGATGGTACTGTCTCTCTTTATTTAGAAAATATAAACATTGTTTCTGCTAGAAGGGGGAGACAATGCTAGCGAACCCCTTTCAAAGTGAATCCCGTTATGATAAGCTCATTGTTTTCATTTTGAAAAAAAAGGTACTTCAGTTACACTATGAAGAAATCGGAAAAAACATCCCTAGCTAGTGATGGGCACTACAGTCTAGGACATTACTCTATGCCAGTAAGTGCGTATTAGAAGGCTGGTATCAGAGGTCTGTATTATTTCTTAAGAAGAATTAATCACTGAGTTACTATAGATTAGTTTTCTATTAGATGCTTCATTCTCTGCCCTCTACTGCAAAATTCTGATATTTAAAACATTGTCAGTTTCTCATGAAGCCTTGACAAGGGGACTCCTCAACGGACCCTTCGCCTTCAGCTATCCCATTGAACCCCATTGTTACATACCTTAATGAAACACCAGGAGCCAGAAAAGGCGAAAATGGCCACAGCATTTACTCACATTTTATCAAATCAATAGGATCTTGCCAGCCTCACCTCAGACAGAATTCTATAAGAGATTGCTACTATGCTCTGCCGCTCCTCACTTGAGATGAACACTATATCATTATATCCACCACTGAGTATTAGGCTGCATTTACCTACAGAGAGGATGGCCCCAAACTTTGCTACGATCAGGAGCTGCATCTCCTACCATGAGTGAGGTTCAGCAGCCCTGCTGTCGGTCCAGAATCTGAAGTGTGTCGATTATAGCTCCAGGGCTTTCCTTTCCCAGCTGTTTGATTGGAAGAGCTTTAACACCAAAAGTAAGCCTACTACAAGTGATATTCATCTTGTAGCAATGATTCCCAACATTGAAATTGCCAATAAATTTACAATTTTCACCTAATCTTTTCTTAATACACAGAAAAATAAAATAATAAATAGTATAATATTTCAGATGCCACCAGCTGTTGAAGGATGACTGTAAACAGCAGGCAATGGCACTGATATTGCAAATACA
The DNA here is from genome assembly GCA_024363595.1 of Xenopus borealis. Lineage (NCBI taxonomy): Eukaryota > Metazoa > Chordata > Amphibia > Anura > Pipidae > Xenopus > Xenopus borealis. The sequence continues at coordinate 105,308,788 of CM044435.1, forward strand.
GTGTATTTTAATGTATATATAGTAATAGATGGCATTTTCAGGTACTACCTTTTACAAAATCTCCAATCCTCAAGCACCATTATATTCGTACTTTTGGCCTTTTCTGTTTTCAACAAAATTTGTTATCAATAATCAGGGTTCACTCTATTGTGCTGCAGTCACTTTCTAAAGGTACAATATTTTTGCCTTAAACCTTTGTGCTGTTTTCCATACTTATATGGAAGAATGTTGAATAAGCACCTCTCAAAAACAGCAGTTTATAGTAAGGCAATGTTGTTTCTTTGTGTTTTTTTTTACTGCTGGTATAAACAGCTTTCTCATCATTTTATACACCATTAGCAGGAAAATAGATCTCTTCCAGAATGTTCCATGAGACGCAGCAGATGTGGAAACGAACAGGGACTGTTTTCCCTCTAGCTAAAAAAGCGGAGACAAAAGGTAGGGGCTGAAAACCAGCCATCACATAGACTTGAAAGGGCAAATTCACTAAAGTGCGTCAATTCGCTAACGATGCCTTCACCACAATTCTCCACACTTCGCCAGGCGAATTTTTGCCAGTCGCTGCTAGTTCACTAAAATGCAAATTTACGTTCAGGGAGGCGATAAGTAGAGAAGTTATGCTACTGTTACTTCATCAGGCAAAAAAGCATTTATGCTAGCGATGCCTAATCTGCATACAATGCAAAGTTAAAAGTATAATAGAGGTATAGGTTACAGCCACAACATTCCACTACACAAGCCCAGGAAACCTTTAATAAATAAAATAAAGTTGTCCTACTGCCCTAAACATGTGCCCACTGAATAGTTGAGTTGTCATCTGTTAGGAAATGTAGGGGTGAAGGAGGGTAACCCCCCCAAAAAAAATAATTTTCAGACTATTGCCCCAAAAAAAGTAAAAGACGCCAGCGTTTTTTTGAGACATAAAAAATTTCAAGTTTTCAAACTCATCTATTGTATCTATTGTATTGAACTTTGCCAGGTCTAGCGCAAGAGGTAACATTCAGTAAAATGGTCATCTTAGTGAATTAGCGTAGTTACGTCCCTTCGTCAGTGTGGAACTTCCCCTGGCATAAGGGTGCAAAGTTGCGCTAGTCTATCTACTTCGCTAGAGAATTTTCACCAGGAACACTAATAAATGGGCAAAATTGCAAGATTATGTCACTCTGGCAAATTAGTGCTAGCGTTAGACACTTCACGTTGTTTGCTGTTATTATTCGAAAAAGGGACTATCTGCCAAAGCATGTGGTGATAAACACCAATAAAGAGTCATTGCAATAACTGATTTTGCATTTGTGGATCTCTATCACACTGTGGATGAAGTGTGTTTGAATTTAAAGATTAATCTGGATCTTTCACTCTATGATTTGTATGTAGGCTCATCTACCAACACCAGGCAAATCTGAACCCATTCTGTAACCGTAAGCAGCCAGTCAGTAATTTGATTTAATCTGGCTGCTATAGGTAATTTAATGAAATTACATTAGTGTGGGGTGGACATGTTCTGCACGCCCTGCCCCAGAGGAGCTTACAGTCTAAGCTCCCTATCACAATTTTAATCATGAATCAGTTAACCTGCCTGTAGGTTTGAAAGATAACCTACTACTGGAGATGTGCAAAACAATTCAGCAAATCTTGGTCTGTTGTTTGCAAAAAAGTTTTTTAAACAAGCTGATGTTTGACAATGTCATTTTTCTGCTCTGGCTTGAGCTGCTTCCCATGCAGCAATCTGCTCTGTGGCACCCTGTCAGCCTTACAGTGCATTTTTACTAGCAGGTTCTGACACCTCTCCATTATAATTAGCCAAAAACACTGTAATTCATACATTTACTATAAATTGTAACTGGATTTTGTTGCTATAGGAATCATCAAGTTTTACACATTATAAAACAACTTGGAAACTGGGACAGTATAAGAAATCCATGTAATCCAAAAAAAAATCTAACCAGTATAAATAGTGGAGAAATACAATTGTATCTACTACAGCCCTTGCTTTTTGTACCTACTGCAAATTGTTTGTGCTATATGAGCCCACCTTAAAAAAAAACCACGGAGAAAGCCTGAGAGAACAATTTAAGCTAATTTTCTTAAAGCAGTGCAAGCTGTTAGTGCTGAAAAGTGCAGAAAATATGGGATAACAAAACTGAATGAAATTAGATTAAAATAACACACTGATAAACAAATTATTCTACTAAAATAAAGAGCTCAGGAAGAAATAAGGAAAAAAATTTTTTTATAACTTATATAACAGCATCACCATGTGGTCATAAATGGAAGGAAAGCATATTTTATTTTCAATAAGTAATGCTGTCGTATATAAAGATATATACAAGAGATATATAAAGATATATATAAGAGAACACTGTTCTAAAAAGGCAAGCATTAAAAAACTTGTTTTGTGTAAGAAGGAGTAAGAATTTAGTCATCTTCCTATACGCCTGTTATGATTTATAATATCTTACATAGGGGATCTACAATAAATGCAGTGTGCAGAGCAGAACTAAAAAGCATACAACCCTGTGTTAAGGTGGCCATACACAAAGAGATCGCCAAACAAGCGGATCTCTCCCCGATATACCCACCTTGAGGTGGACGATATCGGGCTGTTCCAATAATGGGCCCTAGGGCCCAACAATCGGATCACAATGGAGGAGATACGGGCTGCATCAACGAACAGATGTGGCCGCGATCCAATGGGATTTCGGCCAGATATCGATCTGGAAAGCCCATACACGGGCCAATAGGCTGCCGACTCGGTCTGTCGGCAGCTTTTATTGGCCCGTGTATGGCCACCTTTAGTCATGTACCAAATGTACGCCTAATTAGATTCATAAGCGGATTTACCCTTTCACTAGCACTGATGTATTATCCATTGGTTACATGCTTCTATTGCATTTAAATTTACATCAATTGCATTAAAGAAATTTACAGGTAATGGTGAGCAAAATTTATTGATAAGTTTCATCGCAAAAATGCCACCCATAGACTCCAATATATTGTACTTATTGTAATTTTGCAGTTTAGGCAATACATAATGTATTCCTAGATCTAATGAGATCTAGGGACACCAAGGGGCCTATTTACCAACATTTGGATGTTCTTTTTTTCACAAACCCTATTTTTTCTCTAAAAAAAAAAATTTTTTATTTCTCATAAACTCAAAAAAATTGTGATTTATTAAGGGTAAAAATCACGAAAAAAAAGTGCTGACCATATTGGACTTTTTTTAATTCTTTTTTTTATATTCAGACTTTGAGATTTTCAGATTTTTTTTCACCTTAACTGTCCACAAAAATCAACAAGATTTCTAGCCAGCGGATAGGTATCTAAAGGCAGTAATCCACTGTGATTGCCATCAATCTGGTTGGATAACTTCCACACGTCAATACAAAGTACACTTTCTGGTCCCTCCAGTGTCCCTTTCCACTCTTACCATCAGCCTCCAGTGTCTTCCTAGGGATGCAATCAGCAATCCCCCTTAACAAGACTTAGCCAAAATACAAGCCTTGCCAGGTGCTTTGCAGTGGGACTCTAACACCTATCACACACATTTCCTACCTGTGTCCAAACTATCCACTTTAACCCTGACTGGTGGGTCACTACACCCACTTACTACTTCCATGGGGGCTACAGCTGCCCATTATAACTATACTATCTCCTCTCACACTACTTAGCATGCCATTACTCAAGCTAGGCCCTTCATTAACTACCTCTTCCTGCTGGATTGCCTTTACCGGTCAGAAAACTTCCTGTGTGAACCATCTTCCAATGAGGTATTCCAAATTTCCTCTGGAACTTCTCTTTTTATACAGTTTCTATTATCCACCCCTCTGGGACCCCCCCCCCCTTATACTGTAATGACACCTAGTAGCCTTCTAAATAACTCTTCAGCTACATCTACTTGCCAAAACTAGAAATTGCCCCATCATTAAATTAACATTACCCCAATATATGGCCCTTTTTCACCCCCTTACTGGTAGAAATAACTGCATGATCTAATGATGTATAGGAACACCAAGGGACAGATTTACTAAGGGTCAAATTTCGAATTGTAAAATATTTGAAATATTTCGATCATCAAATTTTTTTAAGGGCTTTTTTGATCGAAAATGGATCGAACAGGTCCATTTTTGATCTAATAAAAATCATCTAATGCATTGTTCACTTGAACGATTTTGGCCAAAATCCTTTGAGTTTCAAAAATTTTCTAAAACACTCCAGGCAGTCCCCCATAGGCTAAAATTGCAGTTTGGCAGGTTTAAGGTGGCGAAGTGTCAAATTCTAAATTTTTTAAAGAGACAGTACTTCAAACTTTTTTCAAATTGAATTTTGGCAAAAATTAATTCGAAATTCAAATATTTTTAACAGTTTGGAGAAAATTAAGTTAATTAAAAAGAAAAGTTGTTGCGATATTACTGAGCAACCAGGGAAATGTCAGATTACTTTTCTCTGTTCAGTATTTTAATTTTCTGAGCAGAGTAACATCTCCCTTTTTCTAGTTAACTTAATTTTCTACCAATTGAATCTTTGCCTGAAATTAAAAAAAAAAAAATAGACAAAAGCATGTGTTGCAGCTTATTGGAATGATTTTTTTATTCCTATTTATGTATTATGGAACCACACACACACTGGGTGTCATATTTCCCAATCATATATTACTGTATATTTATTATAATTATAATATTATAATTAGGATCTTGACTACAGCAAACCGTGGCTTCAATATTTATTGTGACATTGACTATTGACTGGCCGAAGTTTAAAGGGGATACATTTATTGTATATTAAAATACCAGCTGGAGCCATTTTGCTATAGCAGGAGAGAAATCTGTCAGTTAAGAGATCTTTTATTGAACCAACATGCTCACCCAGAAAGGCACAAGTGAATCAATAGCTCAATAACTCAGACTTCTTCTAATAAATCATGCTTTCCAGGCTTGTACAGTATATCTCCCCCAGATACCAGACATAGTGCTTAGAGAGTTTCAGTCTGTATTACCACCCCAGGCCAATGCGATTGTACTATGAGAGGAGTCTCCTTTCTTCTCTTTGTTCTTCCTTCACACTCTTTCTTGTATATAGAAGGTTTTCATTTTTTATTCATGTCATTCACAGTAGCAGACTATAACATGGTATACAGCCAACAAGGGACCTAATTAAACCCTTATGCAAATACAACTCCTTAGCAAAACCAATAGAATCATTCAAAAAGATTCCCTTTTACACAAAAATAGGCAGACAAGGCATCATAAAAATTGCATTTACATTAATAATTTGTGATTTGTTTTCCATATGGCTAATTTTGCATAATACATTTTGAGGGCAAACATTGATCAGAAAGGGACTGTGTCGTAAAAATGTTCACATTAAGGGGAGACGATTTATCAAAGTGTTAGATCAGAGCTCAACACAGAAAAACTCACCTACTTTATATTCATTACTTGGGAGTTTTAGAAATGTATTTATTAATGGCTAAAAGTTAGGGCTGACCATTAGTGATGGGTGAATAAATTCGCTCTAGGCGAATTTGCGGCAAATTTCCAACATTCGCCGATGGCGAAAGTTTTGGCGAAACGCTCACAAAAATTTGCCGCGTGTTTCATTTCGCGGCACGTCTCGTTTCATCCCAGGTCGAGTTCTCTGCTTGCATGTCGAGTTCGCCGCTTCACTTCAAAACAGCACAATCTGTGCAGTGAAAAATATTTTTAAAAATAAATGAATATATATTAAAATATGCCTTTTTAATTTTTCACTATTTTAAATTAATAATCACAGATGTTTTTAAGAAACTGGCAAAATGGGAGGCCTTTTTTTCTTTTGAAAAGATAAGAGTCCACTAAGAATGCAGGGCATGTGTGTATACTAAGTGAAACACGGGTGTAAATTGCTCTTCTCATTGACTCCAATGCTATTCAGCACATTCAGACACAAAGCAAAAGATGCCATTTTTTACAATTTTTTTTCACATTTCCATACCTCCCAATATTTTGGAAGTAAAAAGAGGGACAGAATTTTTTTTTCCATACGTAGCGCTGCAACATTTTGACCACACCCATTTTTGTGGTCACACCCACTAATTAACATGTTCGTTTTACCAAATTTGGCAGGTTATGAAAGTTTGAAAATATTTCTCCTTATCTAAACTGTTACAAATACAATCAATTACTTATTTTATTATATCAAAATTGTTAAAAAGCATCTTTTTTGCACCTGTTAGCTGTTCTTCCAGGCTTTCTTTTTCTGGCTATTCCGTGCAGAGAAAAGAGGGACTTTCCAATACAAATGAAATGAGGGACTGCAGGTTGTGCTGTCTCTACATGTAGTGCCACAATGTGATAATATCAATTGGCGACTGTCCCTACTATTTGTTGGACATGATGTTCATATGATTGCTGCCTGTCAATTAATGGCCAGAACATTGCCTGCTTTGTTATTTTTCCTACTTATTTTAATCTGAATGGTTTATGGTAGATCATTGGACTGAAATGAGCATTCGTCACATAAAATTATAAAATCTGCACATCTATGGCCAGTGTTAATCATGCAAATGCTCCATAAATTGGTTCTAAGGGGTAGGGAAAATCACCATGTTTTTTTGTAATTTGCACCCTGCACTTACCACCTGCCTATGGTACAGAAGACACTGGGCAATGGCACTATTTATTTTTTAACATTTTAGGGCTTATATAATAAGACACTAAATCGTTGACCCATAGCAACCAATCAGCAGGCAAAATTTATTGGTCACTGTAGAGAAGCAAACATCTTATTTATTGCTGTTGAGCACACATAGTAACTTTTAATGCTCAAATCTAGAAGCAGTGTCTTTGTGACTAACTCACCAACTCTCTATCAAATGCAGTTATTTACTTTACATTCACAACCATCAGATATCATTCTACTTATGTTTATGGATTACTCACAGTCCCTGATTTGTTAAATAGCCCAAAGGCCTTCCTTTTGGTCCAGTAAAGGTTCTCAAAAATTTCACAATATAAATTCAACAGTTTTATGAAGCTTTCTATGCTTTTTCTCCAAACAAAAAAGACAATGCTAGAAGGCAGCAGATCATTATTTATTGGAAGCATTGTAATAAAAACAAGTGTAAGATGTGTTGAGAGAATTTGCCATTACAAGCAAAGGCTTGCTTTTATTGTGAGTGTTTATCTCCCAAATAGCTTTCTCCAGGCCTCTGTCATATCAGAAGACTGTAAAGAATATATAGGCAAGTTATTAAATTGTGGAGTTCGTCAGAAACATATAGTAGAATATAAATTCCAACTTTAGGCACAGAGGCCAAGACCCAGAGTTATACAGTATGAATAACTGCCATGTCTCTATTATCTGAAGCAGATGCATACAGGGAGTGATATGTAAATGTACTGAAATGTACTGAAATCACTTATAATGCATACTAAATAATGAAAAGAAGACAAAGAGAAGTCAAATAAATGCTGGATTATGAAAGTTAAGATATAAACATGGCACCTTCTGATGTATATTCATCACATTCTTTGAGATTTTGGAGTACAAATTGACCTGAGTAGTTGGGCTCCTTTTTATACAAGACACTGTGTATTTCTTTATGGCTATGGCAGCAGTGACCCAAATACTTACCATAACTCTGGATCACTTTCCGTTACCAAGAATGGAGAACAGCTTTAGGCTTCCAATAAACTACAGTCAAACCTTGAAATTTGACATGCCCAGATAACGCTGTTTTCTCATAGTCTGAGGGCAGGTAAGGTTAGTTATTTTTGTTATGGATTTCACATTTTGCCAGAACTAATACCATTGTGGTCATCAGGATATAATATATATATATACATCCCAGGGCCACTGCACATGCTTGCCAACAGGATATATACCCAGATGCTACCAGTAGTGATGGACGAATCCATCCCATTTCGCTTTGGCGAAAAATTGGTGAAAAATTAGCGAAACAAGTTGTGTCTCTTTCTTTTACATGTCGGGTAATTTTTTATGAGCGTCGCAGCGTTTTCGATGTTGTGTCCCCTGCCCCCCCCACCACCACCACCAAAAAAGGTCATTGCATTTGCTGCATATGTCAAACACTTTTCACAAATCACATTTCTTTTTTTAAATTCTACTAAATTGCTCCTCTAAATGTAAACCATTATATCTACTGATGCCTGAGTATTCCCTGTAGAAGTACTGATTGGCCCTAATACCAGCCAAATCTCAGGAGGGGGAATTCTACAATAAAACAGTTTACAAGTAGCCTGCTGTTTTAATCGAGATGCTGTGATTAACAAGAATTAACCTTCACGCAAGCAGAAAATGAGACGGAAACTAAAAATAAACCGAACCTTGTTTTAAATAATGATACTTCATTGCTGATTTTGTCTGATAGTAGACATATGTCACATAATATTTTATGCCATTTCTGTGATGTTTTAAGCTGACAAACAGACCGATGGTAATATCTTTTACAGCACTGGTCATTAGATTGACAAATTATAACAAGTTCCACCAATTTCTCTTCCCCTGTGGAATTCAGGTGAGATAGTTATTGGCAATAAATACTATTGTGTGCATTTGTGTCAGGAATATACAGCAGAGCGAAACATAAGAGAAACCTTTTTTGGCTTTTAGTGGAACAGTCGATATTTTCCTGCAAACTGCTTAATTATAGAGAATGGCACAGATTGTGTCAGATGGCATTAAGGGCTTGTAGTTTGCATGCTAGCTAACAAAGAGGAACAAAACATCTGAAAGATAAACTGCAAGACAGAGGGAGGACAAGGGCAATGTGGAATCATGGGGCCAGCAGTGTGAAAAAGTAATGATAATATCATGAATATTTAGCCTAAGCCTATCTGATGTTTTGCTGCTTTTGGTGGGATGCATTAAAGTGTTGAGTGACATTTAGAGCAGTTAAAAAATATATATATGTTAAATGTCCACTTCAATTTAAGCATATGTTTTACAATAACAATGGTTCCCCTTTAAACATTTATCCTTGTATTTACATGTCCATTTTATTTAACCATGGCCATTTTCTGTCAGAAGGCTCCTATAACTCAGAACCCATGGCCCTTTCTTCCCTCCCTTACTAGCGACCCTGTAAGACCTTTTTTCAGGTTTTTTTCCACAGCATTTAAATGATGGAATAAACGCATATAGTATAAGCCTCCAGCTTCAAATAAGTAACCTCTGTGTAAATCAGCTGTGGAAGTACAGGAGGCTGTACGTTTCTAATTTAATTTGTAGCCGTGACCTAAAATTTACAAAAATTGTATTGAGCTAGCCCCCCCTGCTCTCTATTCCTCTATGCATTTTTTTCCCAGTAGCTGATCCATTGGGTAAGAGGTGACTGATTAATTAATATAGTCTTGATCTTTGTTCTGTCTCACTGAATCAATATGCAGAGACCTTTCCCACAGAAATTTGTTACAGCAGTGTTTATACTTTAACCATGGACACAGCGGCCTAGCTTGCTGAAATGGCATTTGAAGCTTGTATTTGTTTATAATACACATGGTGTCTCCTGCAGGTGCATCTGATTTCATCTCCATTGTATGCTTTCCACATGTCTGTCATTACACTTGTGTTACAGGGCATCTCTGTTGATTTGGCTTTAAAAATGATTCATTGTATACATTGAATGAGAACTTACTTGATTTAAGAAGAGCTGCGAGGGCCTCAATTGCTGCCCTAAAGATTATAAAGGAAAATGATGTTAGTTTTGCCAATAATTCATAACACATTCAATTTTTTCATGTCTAGAACTACAGCACTGATGAAAAGGTTTGCATATTTGAGGGATGTGGGCATCCCATTACACACCCCTTTTATTCAATTATAAAACATCAGTGTTAAAAGGTGCTTCTGAGCCCTGTACTTACAGTACAATATTGCTTCCATTAACACACATAAATGTAATAAAAGTTGGTAACAGAAAAACTATTTGCATTGCGAAAAATTATGCCTCTGCACGAACAATATTTGCTTTGCGCAAATTTACTATAGCTTTTGTGAACCCAGGAATTGTTTAGCGACTACTTCCGACAGTGGAAGAGAGTTTGAGAATTATACAGCCTGCACAGTCAATGTAATAAAACTTCTTACTGAAAAACTTATGTTTACAAGAAAAGTTTACAAAACCTTGAAGCACTTCTTAAGAGTGCACAATTAAAATTCGCAATGCAATTAAGTTTAAGGAACAATATTACATTGCGAGATGTGCATTCTTTTTGGTGTGAATTGTTTTTCTCTTTGCGACTTTAATTACATTCCTCCCATAATACTTAAAGCATCTGATGTTGGAAAATTAATGAAGGTGTTTGAATCACACCTACAAGAAGTGGCCCTCAAACATAAGCATGGTGCAGTCACTATGGACAGGGCTGCAATCATAGGACCTCATTCTACAAGTTTAGCCCTCCCGATTTTTAATCCACAGGTCACTTGGGCCTTTTTTGGTGATGAGCACTGACAAACATAAAATGTGGCCCATGAAAACAAAAAAAAGAGGATGTAGGACACACTGAAGACCAAACCAAGTCAGACCAAAAAGTTAAAAGGAAAATAATACATTTTGAAGAGTCATCTCAAGCCTAAAGTATTTCATGTGTATGTGACATTTAATCATAGGCTCAAAAATGCATGTCATGACTGCACCCCTTTTCTATCCCAGCAATTACCTAATAATTCTAAGACTCTACCCTTAATCAGCCAAAACCCTACAAACATCTATATGCCAACCCCTATAATGACCTGCAAATTGTGTTATTCCATCATGGGGCCCCGACTGCAGTATCTACACCTGACTATACATTACTTCTAATATGGATCTACTACTAACAACAGCACAACTGCTACAAGTATGGTACGGTTATTGTTTGTGGGTCCCTAATGAATACATGTGTTCAGAGCTTGTTTTGGCTAAGTTAGAGAGTACATTAACCTCAGCATCACAGACATCCTTTTGCAAAAAATGTTGATAAAAGGACATGGGTTTGCTATGTTGCTCCTTCCAGGAGCTGGAAGCTGATAGAGCCCCCCAGCATACAGTGCCTGACAAGTCCGGACTGAGAATTAAAATAGGCCCTGGCATTTCAGGTACACAGAGGCCCAATCGGCCCCCACCAACCCACTAAATACTGATTTTCTATGGCACCTTATAGCAGCCCCTCTGGCATCTGCCAGAACCCACAGATTGCCAGTCCGGGCCTGGTGCCTGAACCCTAATAGCAGCATTCCTCATTCTTTTTATACAATACATACTACAAATGGTTTCAGTGCCACTACAAGTACTGTAAAACAATTCCAACTGTGCCTTTTGGAGTCAAGGAGTAATTCTTCCCACTTCCACCTCACAGGAAAACTGGAGAAGGCAGATGAATTTCTTTTTCTTACTCTAGAACAACTAGATGTAGGGAAAAAGATCGGACATAAAGCCAAAACTGCAAAGTAACAAGTAAGCTTATTGTGTCCTTATTTAAACTGCTGCTTCTGTGGAAATCTTGCTATGAGGACAACAATTAACATTTCAGATTTGTTTGAAATTTTTGAAAGGTCCCACCATTTGATGCATTTTATATGAACTACTGAGCCACGTTTATATGGCTCTATTACATTTATTCCTTTCCCTGTTACAGTGAGTCACTGTACTAAAGTAAAAGGCATTCTCATTAAAACAAATTGGCTTGCATAGAAAATATACCATCTGTTTTCTTCTTTACAATGAGAAAGACTGTTTTTTAATCATTACTTCTTAAAAAATGGGACAGATTTCTTAAGAAACTTGCCATTTTCTTGTTGCCTAATGTGCAGCATGTGGGACAAGCTCAGCTTTCCATATCTGCCTCATATCTGAATGATCAGGGAAGCTCCTGTCTTTTTGCATTTAAAACAGATCTGGTGCTATTATTATTATTTTTTTATTATTATTATTATTATTATTATTATAGTAATTTACTGCTATTACATTTCCAACAACCTGATTTCATTAAGGTAGCTGAATTTCTCTGGATAAAATGGGTTATTCACACAGTATTTTGATTTAGGTTGTATTATTCTGTGTTTCACCTTTGTTTCTACCTCTCAATGCATGTCTTTTCTTGTTCCCTAAAGCTTTGCCCATCACAATCTGCATTTAATGCCAGCAGCTCAAGTCACAGACAGAGGTTGCTCAGTGCAGAGTTAAAATTTTTTAAAAAACACAATATTTGCTCCAGGTCTAATAGCCCACAGCAATCAGTCAGGCGCCTGCTTTCAAATAGACCAATAAATGCTACGTGCTGATTGGTTGCTATGGGTAACTAAACATTGGGCAGCTGATTATATTACCCAATAAATGCTCTTCTGCAGCTCATATACTATATTTGCATTCCAAGTGAAGAGGCAAATGTACTGCACATCATGAGCCTGTCTACTCAGCAGCTTGCAGAATGTATATTTGAGGGTTATATGGTAACATAATACACAAGTTTTTTTTTTCTGCAAAGTGATCTGTCCATAAAAATGGCATTTTTCCTGTAAGTGAAGGGCCCCTTTTATCTGCCCAGGGCCCAATAATTTTGGGGGCATACTGTTGAATTGATCATTTACATTGCCCCACACAGTGTGCAAAGTGCAAAAAAAAAGATGATATCGGCCATCTATGTTGCACTTGGCTCATTGCCTGGGGAGCATTTTGGAACTCAAAGACCTGTGTACTGTTCTTTGTTGTTTTCCAGAAGAGAAAAGGCTGTTACTACAACAAAAAGCAGATAAACTTCATATTAACACCATTGGTTTGAGAACAAGATGTTGGGTGGGCAGGCAGGCATGTGGATACTTTTAGCCATATAATGTATAATCCACAAATTTGAACACCACCATTAAAGGAAAACTATACCCCTCGAACAGTGTAGGTCTCTATAAAAAGATATTGCATAAAAAAACTGTAAACCCTGCTTCATGTAAATAAACCATTTTCATAATAATATACTTTTTCAGTAGCATGTGCCATTGGGTAACAAACAAACTATAAAGTTAGATCACATGACCCAATTAACAGACACACTTCCACACTTCTATTCCTGAAGTATTCATTTTGGGGGTATAGTTTTCCTATATTAACTTTTAGTATGACATAAAGTGACATTCTGAGAGTACTTTCTATTAATTTTCATTTTTTATTTGTGGTTTTTTTAAATTATTTGGCTTTTTACTCAGCAGCTCTCCAGTTTGCAGCATCAGAATCTAGTTGCTAAGGTCCACATTACCCTAACAACAACGCATTGAACTAAATAAGAGAAGCTGTGCCTGAATAGAAAGATGAGTAATAAAAAGAAGCAACAATGACAAATGTGTATCCCTACAGAGCATTTGTTTTTAGATGGGGTCAGTGACCCCTATTTGAATACTGGAAAGAGTAAAAAAAAAAGGCAAATCATTCAAAAACTATATAAAAGAAAAAACAAAGGCCAATTGAAAAGTTGCTTAGAATTAGCCATTATATACAATACTAAAAGTAAACCTAAAGGTGAACCACCCCTTTAAGGAAATATATCCTTACCTTATACTGGTTATATGAAGGTTCACTCTAAGGGCCCTTACACATGGGCGTTTTTACCTGCGCTCCCCTGCGTTCCGTTTTGCTGCGTTCAGCCACAAGGGAGCACAGGTATAGAAGCACTCAATTATTTTCAATGGGGCTGTACTCACGCGAACGCATGTAGGCGCCAAACGCAGGAAAAATGCAGCATGTTGCGTCTGAACCTGCGTTTGGCGCTTACACGCGCCTCGTGGGTACAAACTCATTGAAAAGAATGAGGTGCGTCTAGACCTGCGGCTGAACACTAGGGATGGCGCAAACTGTTCGCGCGCGAACTTGTTCACGCGAACATCCGCCGTTCGCGCTCGCAAAATATTCGCGAACTTCGCGCGACGTTCGCCATTTTGGGTTCGCGCATAGTCGCCGCTTTTTTTTTTTTTTTTTTCACCTCTCACCCCAGACCAGCAGATACATGGCAGCCAATCAGTAAGCTCTCCCTCCTGGACCACCCCCACACCCCCTGGACCACTCCCCTTCCCTATAAAAGCTGAAGCCCTGCAGCTTTTTTTCAATCTGTCTGTGTGTGCTGCTTGGAAGAGCTAGTGTAGGGAGAGAGCTGTTAGTGATTTCAGGGACAGTTTGCTGGCTAGTAATCTGCTTGATACTGCTCTGTATTGGAGGGACAGAAGTCTGCAGGGATTTCAGGGACATTTTAGGTTAGGTAGCTTTGCTGGCTAGTAGTAAATAAATCTACTGTTCTTCAAACAACTGCGATACATTGACCTGTATTTTTTCTGTGCTTCAGTGGCTGCGACTATTTGATTTTTCAGATACATTTGTGCCCTTGATCCCCCTCTGGCATGCCACTGTCCAGGTCATTGCACCCTTTAAACAACTTTAAAATCATTTTTCTGGCCAGAAATGTCTTTTTTAGCTTTTAAAGTTCGCCTTCCCATTGACGTCTATGGGGTTCGCAAACGTCGCGAAACGTTCGCGCGTTTTGTCGCAAGTTCGCGAATATGTTCGCGAACATTTTTGCCGCGGTTCCTACTGAACACAGCCAAATGCAACGCAGGGGAGCGCAGGTCCAAAACGCCTGTGTGTAAGGGCCCTAACTTTACCCATAACAGAAGCATTGCTGCCAACCCACCAATGATGCCAGAACTGTAGAAATGCAGGTTCTTTCACCCACAATCATTTAGTTAGCTGTCCAAGTCCTGATGCAGCAAAACAAGCCCATTCTCTGATGTTTCCATCAGTCTATGTGACAGGGGTGACCTTTTACTTTGTATTTACATTTTGCTTAAAGGGATTCTGTCATGGGAAAATATTTTTTTTTTCAAAATGCATCAGTTAATAGTGCTGTTCCAGAAGAATTCTGCATTGAAATCCATTTCTCAAAAGAGCAAACAGATTTTTTTTATATTTCATATTTTCATTCTGAAATCTGACATGGGGCTAGACATATTGTCAATTTCCCAGCTGCCCCAAGTCATGTGACTTGTGCTCTGATAAACTTCAATGCCTCTTTACTGCTGTACTGCAAGTTGGAGTGATATCACCCCATCCCTTCCCCCCACCCAGCAGCATAACAACAGAACAATGGGAAGGTAACCAGATAATTGCTCCATAACACAAGATAACAGCTGCCTGGTAGATCTAAGAACATCACTCAATAGTAAAAACCCATGTCCCACTGCATACTATTCAGTTACACTGAGAAGAAAAAACAACAGCCTGCCTAAAGTGCTGGCGCAAGTCACTTGACCCAGGGCAGCTGGGAAATTAACAAAATGTCTAGCCCCATGTCAGATTTCAAAATTGAATATAAAAAAATCTGTTTGCTCTTTTGAGAAATGAATTTCAGTGCAGAAGTCAACTGGACCAGCACTATGCGTTTTGAAAAATGTGTTTTTTCCCATGACAGGATCTATTTAAGCAAAATGTAAATACAAAGTAAAAGGTCACCCCTGTCACATAGACTGATGGAAACATCAGAGAATGGGCTTGTTTTGCTGCATCAGGACTTGGACAGCTGCTGCCATTTATAGAACCATTAATTCAGCTATAAAAAAATTGATGTTCTCAGCCTTAGTATTAGAAACATATGTTGTGAACCTACCGCTAAAGCACAGAGGAATCTGTAGCTTTTTTTGTGTAGTGGTAAGAAAAGGATCCATTCAAAATTGTTAAAGGATTTTTTCAGCTTTAATTTAACTTGGTATGATGTAGAGAATGATATTAGGGGAAATTTATGAGTGGTTTTAATTTTTTATGATTTTTTTTTTTTTTTTTGTTATTTAGGAACTGCAATTCATAATAATCTTCCTATATTTTTAGCTTGAACTGTTGGCAATGAGTAAAAATTGTGATGGACAAGTTATAGGGAAAATACATGGTATGCCCTAGTATTGCCAGGCACAGAATACTAGAAAGCAAAAAAAAATGTTTTGTGTGGATGACCCATTTTGCCCAGAGAAATTTTGGTATTGAATTAGGAGCAGCAGATCTAATCTTACTAGTCTTCCTACTGTAGTTTTAGCAGTATACAGTATAGTAAATCAGTAATACACCACAAATCTCCACTGCTTTGGACTCAACTAAGCACTGCTCTAAACTAGCCCCTCTGTACTGTAATACAAAAGCTTTCACTCTGCTCCCCAAATGATTTCTATACAGAAGCTTGTTTACTGCATTCTTACACACGTGTCTGCCATTCCAAACATAACAATGCTGAACTGTTACTGAGAAACACTTAACAGAATAATGTCCTGGACTGTGTATTATATCCCTTCAGTGATCCAAAATCACAATTTACCCATTTGATTAGTTACAAAAATATCACACATTTTCTGCGGTTTGTTGCTGAATGGGTGCAATATATAAGCCAGTTAAAAGGGGCTCCATCTCAAGTCTGTGACAGTGAAAGCCAACCCAAGTTTGAGTGCAAATAGATTCTATTATATTCTGCCTGGTTGTACTCATGAGTATTCCAAGTTGCGTTTTACTCCATTTGCATTTTATTGTGTTTGATTAGATGCAGCATGTTGCATTTTCTTGCACTTGACACGCATTCAGCTATCAATAGAACAGAGAGTTGTGTGTGGAAAGGAAAAAAATGCACTTAGTTGCGTAAAAAACTTGTTTATATGCAATATATGCATTTTTCCCCATTTATCATGCATTTAAAAACACACAGAAAAAATGCCAGTGCAGAAGTGCCCTTAAGAGAGTTTACATCCCAAGAACTTCCCACACCAGTCTGAACTGAAGAAGCTGCTCGGATCAGTAGTGAAACGTCTTCAATGATTACTTAGTAAGTCCAGTTGCTTCAGAATTACTTATATTGGACCTAACAATGATCTAATCCTGTGTATTTCTTTACTATATGTTCCGACTGGTCATTTTAGCGTCAAAATGTTTCTATGAACTTGGTTTCTTGTAGCTCACTTCATGTTTTATTTTATTTCTGACTTTTCCCTTCTCTTTCTGGTCTAGAGCATTCTAATTCCTCACCAAAGAACTATTCTTGGAGTGCTGCAAGAATTGGGTGTCCTGGATATTACTGTAACTTGCAACCTGTTGACCCTTGGAACTGGTAAAGCATGCAGCCCAGGACACTGGTTCTTAGCAGCACTTAGGACACTAGCATTTGCACTTTCCTTGTCAAGTAAAACTTTACTGACTTGGCACTTTACACCAAAAGGCAGCAAGATAAAGGAGGTTCAGTTTACCACAAGCCAAGAGACAATCAGTGTTGGTCTTTACATTTCTAGGATTAGAATAAATATTTGTAATGTGCACTATGTGTATTACATATATATATACAGTATATATTTGTATATGTATAAATATGTATAGCAGCACGTCTTAAAAGGAGAACCCAACACTAAAAATCAAGTGCCTGGGTACTGGTATAAATTATAATATAATAAATGTTGAAGAAAACAGCATATATATTGTGTATATATACATATATATATATATAGATAGATAGATAGATCTATTTTAAGCACAATAACATAGAAATATAAAAAACCATAAATCAAACTACACAAAGTTTTTAATAATGACAAAGCGAATATGGAATAAATTCTCTTTATACACAGGATAAATGATGTAGAGAATCCACCACACCACATATCTCACAGCTCTCCAAGAATGTTGCTTATCAGTGAAGATCAGCTATGCACTGCTATTCCATTCATCACATACCACTTTTAACTCTGTTATCTACATTTTCTGCATTGTACCATTGGGCCCATACACATTAAAGTCTGTATCTATACAGAATCAGTAGTACCAAGAACAGATGCAAAGTACCAGTTCTGAGAATGTTATGTGGCTGTGTTTTTGGAAGAGTTAACTATATGCCACTCTCATAATGTGTTTCTTTAATCAGGCCCCTTCTTCCTTATCAGGCCTTATGTCATGGTTCAAGTCAACACTGTCTTCTGTTTTCATCGGGGGTGTATCTTATCTTGCCAAGGGACTGAACATAGAAACTGCTGGTACTATCCTTTGTGGGGGCGAAGTTATCATATAGAGTCCTTGTACAAATGAAATGTAAGGAAGCTTTGAGCTGTTAAGAATTTGGATGATATCTTTCTGCTCTGCTTCTTCTAAAAATAGTAATATAAATAATAAATAGTTAAATACAGTACTGCTATTCTATTTGAATTAAAGCCTGACATTTCATGATAAAGAAACAGAATACATTATTATTATTATACCATAATGTTTTGCTTTTTAACCTCTTATTTGTCATTTCTGGCCCCTGTATTGGTCCAACACATAGGTACTGTACAACATTGAGGCAGGAAATTAATATAAGGGCCCCCCCATAGCAAGACACAAATGAAACAAATGATACCTACTTTATAGTTTGGGTGTGCCTTCTTGTATAAGGGCAGATGACCTTAAAGAGCAGCTCCAGTGCACCATTGATACCCAACACAGAGCCAACAGAAACTACATAAGACATAACAAAGATTATAATATTACAAATACATTAAGGTATAAAAAAAACTAATAAACTTGACTCATTCTTTAACATAGTTAGCAGAGAATCAGAGGGATAGAAACATACAGTATATAAAAGTACAACAACATATCACACAGCATCCCATTGGCAACTGCAGGGCTTCATGATGGACATCCCTGATTTAAAGGGATACTGTCATGGGAAAACCTTTTTGTTTAAAAACACATCAGATAATAGTGCTGCTCCAGCAGAATTCTGTTCTGAAATCTGTTTCTCAAAAGAGCAAACAGATTTTTTTTTATATTTAATTTTGAAATCTGACATGGGGCTGGACTTATTTTTAGTTTACCAGCTGCCCCCAGTCATGTGACTTGTGCTCTAATAGACTTCAGTCACTCTTTACTGCTGTACTGCAAGTTGGAGTGATATCAACCCCTCCCTTTCACCCCCAGCAGCCTAACACAGAACAATGAGAAAATAAACAAATAGCAGCTCCCTAACACAAGATGATTGCTCCCTGGTAGATCTAAGAACAGCACTAATAAGTAAAAAGCCAAGTCCTACTCACAGGCAAAATGAACTGACATGGCTGCCTACACACCAATATTATAAATTAAAATATACTTGCTCGTTCGGGAATTAAATTTTACGTGGTAAAGTGAATCAGTTGCAGTGTAAACAGTGTAATTTAGAAATAAAAACTACACCGTAAAAATGACAGAATCCCTTTAAGGGATACCCTGCTGAGCTGTGGGATCAAACTTTTCCAGGGGCTCTCGTCTCTGTTCTTCTGACAGAAATATGTGATTGTATTTTAGAAAATGAATCTTTTTATTTTTTTCTCTTTTAAAACTTTTATAAACAAGTCAGGCGTCCATTCCTGTAAATCGTCCTATGTTGATGAGCATTTACATTTAAATAAGCAAAGAGTGCCCCACAGAGACTAAATGGCACTCAGTATTAAGGAAAAAAACATTCCTTTAATTCTTAATCATTTGTTACCAAAATATACTAAAAGGAAATTGATATATACACCCAGTGTAAATTCTGCCTAATCGTGAAGCTTTTATACATTAAATAGTAATGGTTATGATTTCTGCACAGCACATAATCGTCTGTTACAGTGTAAACGTGGTAAGGAAACATTTTCATTTGCATGTATGGTAACACACACAGTACCCAACCGATTATACAGTAGCACAGCCACCCAAGGCAATTGCTGATCAGATCCTACAGAACAGTTTTGCCCTTCATTGGGGCTTATCAGTATATTGCAGGGTATTCTGATCAGCATACAGTATGAACAGCCAGGGAAGTGGACCCACTTGAAAAGCATTTTGAGCCAATAGCTCTCTCATTTGCATGCATAGAATATATTCCCCTATTAAACTGGTATGTTTTTCAGTGCCAGTCCAATCAGTACTTCTTGTTTGTCAGGCACTTGCCAGCTAAAATAACTCATAGACATTTTGGGGAACCTAATGTGAAGTAAATCAAATGGCAGCAAATCATTAATAACAGTTGTTGAAGCTCAGCTTAATTTAAACAAGTCCCATATGGCATAAAGAATCATGAGCAAGGGAGTGTGCCATAAGCAGCTGACAAAGCAAATCTGTTATTAATTCACAGGCATTGATTAGTCTTTAAATATTCCTGCTGACCTCTCTGTATATTTACAGTTCTCATGGTGCCGACCTTAGACCTGCTGAACTAATCATTCCCTTTTCTTTGCATAATATGCTGCTGTTTCAATTACTCTAATTCTGCTTTGAGTATATAAGTGACGGAATTATTTTTTTCTTCCATAGATTTGTGTATGTGCTATTGCTGAAAATGTACAATTCAGCAACACTGCTGAATCCAAAAGCAGTCTGACTCTGAGACTAGATATTTATAATTCCTATTTTATATATATATATATATATATATGTATATATATACATTTTTTTTTTTTTAAATAAATCTCTCTGTAACCCTTTCATTGTGTTCCATTTCATTATTCAGCCCACTAGTATTTGCCTGCTGGAGTCTGTGTGACTGACTGTAAGAACCAATAGTTTAAACGTACAAAAAGTAGGATATAAACAATGACCAGTATGCAATTTGTCATAATATATCTTTGTCTACAGTTTCACTATTTTGATGGATTTGAGTCAACCCATAACAATTTAGGAATTATCACTGGGAAAATAATGAATATGTTGCTATAAGATTGAACACTTGCGCGCTCTGCACTAGTGCTGTGGACCCCCCCCCACCCCTCTTCGGTGCTGAAGAAGTGAGCGATGTGGGGAAGGGGGGCGGCATATCGAAGGCCGCCTCAGATGGCGATATTACCAGAGCAATATTACCAGAATCACCCCTGTCTATGGGAGGCGACCTTTCTATAATTTGGAGCTTTCTGTATAAAGTAGGGGTATCCAAACTTTTTTCAACGTGGGCCAGATTTGGTGAGGTGAAAATGTGTGGAGGGCCGACCATTCAGCCTGACATTCTTTGACCATTAACTGTTAGGAGATGGTCATGTACATGGCGTTTGGATAGTGGAGACGTGGAGTCTGTCGCATGCATCTTTAATTCACTGTACTGGCACATCAGTACGTCTATTGCACCTTCAGATGATTTCACTAATGTGCCCAAATATTACAGCTACATGATTCCTGATCGCACTTTGCTGGCACGTCGCAATATTATTCATTTCATGACAGAGGCTGGGGGCCGGTATAAATTGAAAGAAGAGGAGAGCAAGCGGAGTTTCTGTATGTTATTTCTTGATAAAGACTTTGCGATGTAAAGTTTAATATGTGTTGGTGTTTTTGTTTGTAGTATATTGACAATTTTTTTTTTTAATTCTTGATGTTACTGGTCCTTTTAAGGTCTTGTTGAGATAACTTTTAGTATGATTTAGATATTCTGAGGTGATTTGCAATTGGTTTACATTTTTAATTATTTGTGGTTTTTGAGTTACAGTATTTAGCGATTTATTCCGCAGCTCTACAGTTTGCTATTTTCAGCCATCTGGTTGCCATGATTCAAATTACCCTAGCAACCATGCAGTCATTTGCATAAGAAACTGGACAATGTATAGAAGAGGCCTGAATAGAAAGATGTGTAATAAAAAGTACCAACAACAAGACATTTGTAGCCTTACAGAGCATTTGTTTTTTTAGATGGTGTCGGTGACACCTATTTGAAA
>CM044435.1:105367258-105380423 GCA_024363595.1 Xenopus borealis
CTGTAGTACACAGTGACAGTGAAATCCCAATATTTCACTGTTATGCAACGTACATCAAGCCATCAAGTTCAGGCTAAAATTTATTGGACAAGAATGCAATTCAGTTGGTGGTTAACACAAATGATTTAATCTTAAGTTTTGCCTGTGACTTGCCCAGGTCATTTAAAAGGTCAACCAGAAAGAGAAAATGACACGTGCTGACAGCCCCACCTTTGTGTATTTTTTCCCCATTGAGTAAATGTTATAACTCCTCCCCATGACCTTTGACCCTGAAGCCAGATGAGTCTCAGCTGTCTGTTTTGGCAACTTGTCTAAAGAGTATTAAGTCCTTATGGCTGGGGAATGTCAGATGTCCACTGCAGGAACAGCTGCAATAATCATAGACCATAGTTTAAAATGAAGATAGAAAACAATCCATCTACGCTCAGTGAAGCACATCAAACAGAGACACTTTTAAGAAAAATATTTTAAAAAAGAATATGTCTAGTACAATTACGTGCTATGGATGGAGTGTTTTATTGCTGCAACTTTAACTAGCGGGGGGGGGAAAAGATTGTCAATTAAGGCTACAAAGGCAATTGTAGCTCATGGTCAAAAAATGTGGACCAATGTTTTGAGGTTCTAAACAGGACCACATACCTGCACCACTTTCTAATTAAATCCAATCCCTAGTCTTTTTTTTATCTATAAATTATCATTTTAATGTATCTGGTAAATGTCCTCTGTGGGACATATGACAAAAAAACAGAAGGATTATAGAGCATTATTCCTACTTACTGACACTGTGCCAAGATATTATACAACCTATTGAAAAGATTAAACATTCAGTTAGAAGTAAATAATGACAAATGCAATTGAACATTTACAAGATTCTATCAAAGCATCCCGGGTGAATCAATAAGTGAATTGTTTTGTTAAAAATCTGCCCGTACTGTTCTTTGACCCAGCTCTGCTCTGGAGACAATACCCCGAGACTAAGGACATGCTTGAAAACTACTGGATAAGAATTTGAGATGACTAGAATTGTCAGTTTGGTGTATTTGTAGGTGGGAAATATCAGTTCATATTATTTACTCTATAAATATGAATTAGGTTGTAACAAATATGATGTAGGCTGTGTTACAGAGGATCTAAAGTTATTTGAAGAGAAATGGAGAAAATAATGTAAAACTAACATTATAGGCTGCTGTGAACTATAGTGGATCTTGTAGAGTGTAAAAAAGACATTGCTTTTAACTGGCTTTTATTTTCATTATGTAATAATAAAACGCTTGTCCTGCCATTCTCTTTTACTAATATGCAGAATTTGGTCAAGTCTTTACACTGTTACATACTTAATTACATACAGCTAATTCAAAATATTTGCATATTCACCTTTTTTTTTTTTTCGCTTTGGCTGCTTCATGAGATATTTTTAAATATGACTTACTGTTTATCTCCAACCCCATATTCAAGTAGTTGGCTCATTGTTACCAATTACTCCCTGCAGTGCCATTCATTTGAGTTCACTGGAATACACTGCCTAGCAACTACAGGAAGAATCTTCTACCAAGCATTAAACCAGGTATTTCGTTCCTTGATCTACGTACCTTAAGTCTACTAGAATATCATATAAACATTAAATAAAGCCAATATGCTGGTTTTGATTCAAATAAGAATTAATTACATTTTAGTTTGCATCAAGTAAAATCTACTGTTTTATTACTACAGAGAAAAAGGAAATGGTTTTTTAAAAATCTGGATTATTTAGATAAAGTGAAGTCTATGGGTGACAGCATTTTCATAATTCAGAGCTTTCTGGATAATGGGTTTCTGGATCATGGCTCTCATATCAGTATTAACAAAAAGAGTTTTCTTCCACCCCTATGAGTATTTTATTGGTAGAAGAATTTCCTGAAGAAAGAGAAATCTTGACTTATTCAGTGTGTGCCTACAAATTGTTTGCCTCAGTTGCAGAATATGCCCTCTATTCCTGAAAGAATAACATTTTCTGGATATCATCAGTAGCCTACAATATTTAAGTTATGGCACGGTCGATACCCAACACCAGAACAAACACCAAGCACCCTGTTGTCAGCTTGTACTTCACCAGTAGTGTGACCACCTTTGGGCCTCGGTAGGAGCGCTCGGCTTACTTGGATGCCACCTGGACTTAAACGAGAGGTGCAAGATAAGGGTTCTGGATAGGCAGAGGGGTACGACTGTAAATAGTGTTTATAAGGCCAAACAGGAGTAGGCAAATTCATAATCAGACAGGCTGGGTCGAGTCAGGCAGAAAGCTAGGATCGTCAGGCAGGCAAAGGGTCAAACTGGGTAATCAATCAGATGGAGTAAGGCAGAATCAGAGTTGAATAACAGGCAGGAGTCAAACCAGGATGTCAATCAGGAGAGTTAAGCAGAATCAAGTCAGTTTCAGGCAAGGGTCAGGTTTCAGAAGTCAGAGTAGTCAAATAGCCAGGCAGGGTCAAACACAGGAATCAGGACAAACAAGAAGCTTCACAGCACTAGGTACAAGGCACCAGGAATAAACCTATCATGGGCAATTGCAAATATTCAAAGTTCCCTTTAAATATGTTTGAATTTGGTGCCATTGCACTCTGAAGTCAAACGTCAGCCTGCGCCATTAAATAGCGGAAGGAAGCACTAGGAAGCAGCCGGCAGGAAGAAGAGGAGCGGTGATGCGGGGGTGCCCGCCGCACCACTAGACCACCAGGGTGAGATTCTTTTACATTCATTGTTTTTACTTACCTTAGCCCTGGGTTTTGTATTGAATATCTGATCTACATTTAAACAGGTCATTCAAGAAAATTCAATGCAATTTCATCTGCAAGGATATAGAATAATGATCAAAGATTTTTATGGGATTTCTAGTGGAGAAAATTGTTATTCTGAACAAGGACCTTCCATTGCCCTGACGCTCACACTGATTAACAGACCTGAGGCTTGATTTAATTAAAGCACGTCAAAGCTTTTTTCATTTTGGAATTTTCCATATTAAACAATGTGTGGCAGACAACTCCATTCTGACAGGATTTAATTGAAGTTCCAGTTAGCTGCTCAGCAGATAGCTATGCGTTCCATATCTAATCTCTTGTATCACATAGTCAAGAGGCAATTTTGGGAAACTTCTATAAGGCTATATAAACGCCAGCAAACAATATTTATTTAGTTACCAATGCAGTCTGGAATGCATCTCTGATCAACTGCCACTGGTATCCTTCTACAACACGGTTGAAGTGTAAGTGAATATTTGTCTTACAATAATCACTGTATGCATGATAATGTCATTTGGTCAATTAAACCAGTACTGTGATCAGAAGTTGTTGTCATACTCTAATACATCACAAAGCAAACACTAATACCCTTAAAGGAATTGTTCAGTGAAAAAATAAAAACTGAGTAATTTAAAGGATGTGCAAAATAAAACATGTTTCAAATATAGCTAGTTAGGCAAAAATGAAACGTATGGAGTGGCTGTATGGCTAATATAATAGCCAGAACACTACTTCCTGCTTTTCAGCTCTCTTGGTTTGCATTGATTGGTTACCAGGCAGCAACCAATCAGTGACTTGAGGGGGGTCACATGGGTCATAACTGTTGCAAACTCACTGAACAGTTATGTCCCATGTGCCCCCCCACCCCCCTTCAAGACCCTGACTAACTCAGAGTTATGATTACATTTTATTAGCAGTAGGTATTTGTACTTAAAAATCACAAAATCTTGTATGGCACTAAAAGTTTTATGGAGGAATTAGATAATTTAAGACTAAAGGGAAGATAATGCTAAAAATTAAATATTATACATGTGGTGAAACTGACTTTCCAAAATGTTGTAAACAATAGACTTATGTAGATGTACTCAGTGCAAAAAGAGTATATTTTTGTCTGTGCATGCAGAAGATTTTCACTACTGTCTTAAGAAAGACTTAACATGACTACAACTACATTTATTCAGTGCCTCAATATACAGTGCCCCCGGACAGAGAAGAAGGATGGAACTTATTGTTTTTAAGAAGTGTTTTCCAGGATAACTGGGTATACCTCTGGTACTCTATTTATATTGTTGGCATAAATGCTGGAGTAACTGGTATATAAAGTTAGGACTGGGAGTGATCTGTGTCTTTGGCTAAATTGTAATGATCTAGATCTGAAGTGCGCCAGAAAGAGGCAGGTCTTTATCACCTCTAGATTGGTTGATGACCACACGCGATCATTCAGGGTCTCCATAGACTGTGTTCTGAAAGAATTGCTGCTTGACCATGGGTACTTTAACTGTAATTATGGGCAACTAGTTCACTTAGCCCACTTTTGTTTGTTAATTTAATGGAAATGTAGTACAATGAATTTTCATTTTTATCACCACACCAATTGAAAGAACACTGAAAATATTATGAGAGCCTGTGCTGAAAATGTAAATATTCAGGTGATGCAATCCATGCACTGTAAATTGTAGTCAAACATTATAGAGTGCAGAAATTATCAAAATTCTTGTGATTTACTGTACCTAGTGCTAGACAAACCTGCAACCTGAACTGACATAAATTTTAATCACCTTCACAGCATACTTTGTTTGCTCAGAAGTGGACAGCTAGAATTGGTTTAAACTATGACTAATAGAGCATTGGGCTCTTTTCAGAACCCTAACGTGACAAGCCATCCATGGAGTATACAATGGAGTATACAATCTGATTCAAATATAGTACAGTCCCATTTTGTCCAAAGTCAGGTCACCAGTATTGATCCCTGTCATTCACCAAATGCACATCACATTTGCTCAGACTCATCTTACATGTCATGAACAGCTGGCTAATCTGTTATGAGTTATGAAATCCCAAGTAGTATTGCATTCTTATGCAAGGAAACAAACTCTGTTTATGAAATGTAATGTCTGTATGTGATCATGCCAACTCAATGTAACTGATTTGTAGGTGGTTTGGTTCTCATGAAGCATTTCCTCTAGTAATATAGCCCAGGCCAGATCCTGTATGTTGGTTTGTGCAACTCCAACAGCTTTTGCTACCATGCTTGACATGGACACATAAAACTGCAGTTACTATTGATACTGAGATTCAGAGTCAGAATAGGAATAGTTTTGAGAATGAAGGAATTAATTTTTCATAGGCTTTGCACATTCATAGTATACATACATAATAACAGTAATTTAGACTATAAGACATATCCATCAAATTCAACCTCTTTGGATTACTCCAGCATGCACCACAGAACAATTCTTCTTTCTGTCACTCTATTGTGTGTCTGCCCCAGGAAACTTCAAGAGAGAAGAATCGGAAGAAGATGATAGAGCCTTGGAGCTCGCTAGAAGAAACCCAGGGTGGTCCAGTTAGTAAATACAATCACTTGGGGGAGCCTAACTTTTAGCACCCCCAAGTTAAAAAAGCCTTAACTTCTCCTTTAAGTTTGAGTAAACATTTGAGTACTATTTTGAACTGAGCCTGTTTTGTAAGGCAGTGCTAAAGATGTATCACTTGCTGCTTTCAAGAATTACATTCATAGTAGTACTTTGAAATGCAGGTTTAATTAATAATAGCCATTTGTATACTGCATATGTCAGAATATATATATTTAGATATATATTTTTCTACCCATTTACTCCACTTTTGTCCATCTGCTGACACTGATTTTCTGTCAGATTCCCTCTCATGGGGTTTCATTAGTTATACGTCTGTAGGATCTCAGTTGAAACAACACAGTGGCTGTTCCAGTTATCCATTAAATTGTTCTTTGTGAGGGTAAGTTGCCCTGGACCATTTTCAATTTCTGACTTTTGTCAAGTCAAAACCTCCTGGATTAATATATAAAGGTGATGCAAAGCCAATGCCTAAAGATGTCCTCTTGAAAACTGCTTCATGAACAAGAAAATAATGATTTTCAGAATAAGTTCTTTTTTCAGAACCTGCCGAATGTGGCACATCTTTATTGTCTACTGCCAACCTGAGAGCTTTGCAGCCTTTATCTGACACCATCTGCTCCACTGGATCCTATTCTGCTAGGACAGAGGTCCCCAACCTTTTTACCCATGAGTCACAATCCATAACTCTATCCCTCCCTACATCTCTGAACTAATCTCCATATACTCACCCAACCGCTTACTACGCTCCTCTACTGACCTGCTACTCAACTCTTCTCTCATTACCTCCTCACATGCTCGCATTCAAGACTTTGCGAGGGTTTCACCCCTCCTCTGGAATTCTCTCCCATGGTCTGTCCAACTTTCTCCCAATCTTTCAGCTTTCAGGAAATCTCTTAAAACCCACTTATTTAAAGAAGCCTACCCTCACTCTACCCAATGCAATACCACTTACAGTACCACATCTCTCACCCACTTAACTCTGATCTTGCCCACTCCCACATCTTGTGTATCATTCATTTCCCTTTAGATTGTAAGCTCACCTTCTGTACCGGTATTTATTGTGATGTGTGTAACTCCACATTTATTGCGATGTATGCATCTCCATATGATCTATGTATGTAATTCATGTGATTTAGTTGTATAATCACATTCACTTTACAGCGCTATGAAATAAGTTGGAGCCATAGAAATACATGTTAATAATAATATTTAATCAAGGTACTATAATTTGACTGATAACACATTCAAAGATTAAATTTTAATGTTACAATGGGCATTTTAATAATAGTATACTATTGCATAAAACAGGGGCATATCAGGCATTATTGCTACCTGAGGAGGTGTTCGCAGTGCTGACGTCCCGGCCCTCACACTTACTTAAACAGTTTGAATTTATTGTTAATTGTGTATTTATTTTACTGCAAACAAAACTGTGGCAGAACAAATCATTAACAAGACAGGGCACATTCACTTACCTGCCAGACGTCACCTAACAATTACATCAGACATTATTTTATATTCAGATGAAGCCACTTTGGATTGCCCCTGAAAATGCCAGTGTATTGTGGAATACAGGATACGATGTCATTGACATACAGATGCAGCCACTTGGATTTGTGTGTTAAATGCGTTGTGACTCAGGGTTAATTAAAAAAACTGTGTTATCTAAAGTTATCAAAGTTATCTTAACTCATTTAATGCATTTAACCTTTTCATTAGCATACCAAAGCACCATTGTTTTTAATGGTGAACTCTTTAATTGGATGGGATGCTGTGACACAATATTCTGTGTTAAATTAGTTAAATGGGATAGATGAGTTAAGTTATTCTGTGTCAAACGCACAATCCAAAGTGGTTTCATCTGTAACGTTGAGGATGTAACTTCACTGTATTATTTTGCCAGTCAGAACCTTTGATGAACCTTTGGTGAAATTTTCACACCTAAATAAGCAGCTTTACGATCATTCATGTGAGTGAAAATTCATATGACCAGATCTTGACTCAGGAGTAGTGATGGGCGAATCTACCCCATTTTGCTTCGCCGAAAAAATTTGCAAAACGAGTCGCGGTACGTTTTTGCCGCGCATTGGTCAACTTTGACGCGTCGCGTAGTTTTCAATGAGTGTTGCGCCGTTTTCATCGCGTTGTGTCAAAAACGATGCGCGACTCTTTTTTTAGCGAATTTTCGCCAGCAGTGAATCGTGGGAATTCACAGCGAATTCGCGCCTGGCGAATAAATTCGCCCATCACTACTCAGGAGCTGAACCATCAAACACGTCATTTCAGTTACTGGGAGCCATAAAACAGAATTTACAGAATACATTTTCAAATGCTTCAGTATGTAATAACCTTTGCATTGTTACAAAAACCCAGAAATGAAGCAGTAACATTTCAAAATAATATGGCAAATACTTGAAACAATATTTTTATTGTCTTAATTCATCTTTTATGAACATGCTTTTGAATTCCTCAGCCAGACTGAAGTATTGATCTTCTCTGTGCTGCTAAGTCATAACCAGGCCATATTTGAAGACATAAACTTTAAGAGAGATAATAAAGAAAAGACAGGCAACATAAACCTTGGTTTCTCCCCCTGGATAAAGCCAGGTCTATAAATCAGAACTGAACACTATGGGCTCCAGTCTTAGGTCATGTTTATTTTTTCACCTACATTTTGCGTAAGACTGTGGCCCCTCTTACTTTCTAATTTAACTGCTGTCAAAAACACTCTATTATATTGCAATTTGAAGAGATAATGTACAGTTAAACATTGCTTGAACTAAAGATCACCATAAATTGCTTAAACAGTGGTACAGTTTTGTATTACAGTCTGAGGTCTCTGCCAAGCTAATCACACAGAAGAGGTACAATTAAAATAAAACAATATTAACCGTTCAGTGTTTATGAAAGATTTTAACAGGAACAGGTTTTTAAAGATAAACTGCATTCTTCCCAATATTATGGAACCATAATATCCCCTAATCCTCGAAAGTGGGTGTAGTAAAGCATAACTGGGGTTGGATTGAAATTGTCGGTACCACCCAATCCAAACACCCACCTATGCATGATAACTTCAATGTTGCATTGTCGTGTTTTTGGCAGGGCCCAAGGTTGTGCTGGCCTGGGTGCAATCATAGCCCCTGCACCCCTGGTAGTTACACCCCTGTTTATAGAGGAGAATGAGAAATCTGAACTCTTCATAAATTTTACGCCAATTTCTTTGCAGAACTATAAGGGCTCTTCCAGACGAGGAGATTGCAGGGAGATTTGTTGCCTGCGACAATTCACCGCGTTTTTGGGGCAACAAATCTCCCTGAATCTCTTCCCCCAGTCTTGCGCCCGCTAAAGTGTAAAGTCGCCTGCGCCTATTCACACGCGGCGCTCTTGAAAATCGCTCGAAAATGCATTTGTCGCCCCAAAAACGCGGCGATTTGTCGCAGGCATCAAATTTCCCTGCAATCTCCTCGTCTGGAAGAGCCCTAATACAAATCTCTTCCTGTAAGTAAAAAAGAAAAGACTCAGCTCCTGTTGCAAACAGGAAAAGCTGTAGGTTTGAAGAAAGTATTAATAAAAGGAGGACTTTACTCAGATATTAAATGGAGCAATAGTACTGCCAACACTGATAACAGAAACAAATAAATAAAATAAATACAATATAAACAGGGAACCAACTTTGGGATCCCAAGCTTCCCACCCAAAAATTTTTATTTTGGACCCCACACAAAAAATGTGGATGTACCACAATAGCATGCATTGCAGGTTGTATGGGCAATCATAGGTAACTTGCCTCTATAGTTATGTATATAAATATGCTTTATAACAATTTCAAGTCAGAGATTGTTGACGACCCAACCAGGGATAATGCCGTATCGTATTTACATCCCACAGTAAATCACAACTGTTCAAATACTTGAACATAATATATTATTCCATTTAATGGTTAGTGCAAAAAATTTTAATTGTGTCATCAAATTAAATTTCAGGAATGAAAACGTCAGCTTCCAAATATTGTTTTACTTCAATAGGTAGACTGAAACACAGAAATGAAATGGTTGTCATTGTATATCAAATTGGTACTGTTCTAAATGTATTCCCTTAATGGAGAACTAAACCCTAAAATTAATATGGCTAAAAATGCCATTTTTTATGTACTGAACTTGCACCAGCCTTAACTTTCAGCTTGTCAATAGCAACAATGATCCAGGATTTGAAACCTGTCACAGGGGGTCACCATCTTGGAAAGTGTCTATGAAACTCACATGCTCAGTGGAGTAGCAGCTGTTGAGAAGCTTAGAGGTTGTCGCAGAAAATTAGGTTGGACTGTAATATAAGATGATAAATTCTGATGCTAATTGCACTAGTTTCTGTGCTGCCATGTAGCAATTAACTGTATTAATTATTAAACAGCCTTATATTGTGACATTTCTATGTGTACGTGACAGCAGCACAGAGCATGTGAATCAGTGAATCAGCAGAAAAGAAGATGGGGAGCTACTGGGGCATCTTTGGAGACTCAGATCTTCCCTGCTAAAGGGCTGTGGTTTCCTTGGGCTGGTACAGAAACTCAAGCCATAATGCACTACATTTCTAGCCTACTACTTTAGTTAAGATTTAGTTCAACTTTAAGAAATAAATCTAAAAGCATAAAAGGGACAGTTCACTAATTAGGGACTGTGCTAAATAATATTTTTGCCTATTTGTTTAATTATGAAACATTTTTTTACGATTTGTTGAGTAAATCTGGACAAACATGGATATTGAAGCTACTCTACCAAGAATCTTGACAAATATTGTTGTTTTAAACTGTTCTGCTGGCTTATTCAAAATCAATAAAGAGAATTTGAAAAAGAAAAAAATGAATAGAAGCTACTCAATGTTAGGTCTTCGAAAGAAAGATCATTCGATTAAACTTTTAAATGCATGTTTTTTAAATCTTATATACAGGTGCTAAAGTATGGTATTGTGAAACCTGTATCCAGCATAGAATCAGTTCCCTTGAGTCAGGCAGCAACGAACCAGGTTTGGCATTGGGCCTGTTGGGCATTGTTCTTCACATATTTCGTTCTATTTTCAAAGACCAAAAAAAAAAAAATACAAATTTATATATGCAGGATATTCACTCAGAAATTTGGCACAATTTTTTAAAAAGCATAATATTTTTATCTAAAGATACTGTACCTGTAAATTGTCTGAAATGCTTTTTGGAGGCACACATAATTCTGGGTATTTTGTTACACCGGTGACTAGAGGCTCAGGTGACAGTAAGGAGAGACTTTTTTTTATATATAGACATAAGATAATAAAGCCCATTTAAAAACAAACATTGTGACATTTACAGAAAAAGACAGCATGTAAATTTAATTAATCTTTTTAATTTTTTGTTATTTGGCCTTTAATATTGTTGACATTTTGGAATCAGCTAAACACCCTTAATGCATGGGAGTGTTTTACTCTTTTTTTTTAACTTATGTCTTCACAACAAAAATGACCAAAAAAGGAAGACCCTTACAGATTATTCAGTAGTAAAGTTGCACAACATATATGCATTTTCTTTAGTTTCAATGTAATTCAATAATTTCTAAAACCTGTCTGCAATAATATCTCTGAATAGAAGTCCAGTTTCTTATAAACCAATGTTTCATTAGTGGGGTGAATGGAAACTGTTATTATTAAGTTCCTTCTTCATCTGGAAATAGTATCTTTCACAAAACTTTGAAGCACTCTAGCTATGGCAAGCCCATACCATCAAAGACATTCCAAATAAATACCAGTTGCTGCTTTTATATACAATAGAATGTGACCCGCATTTTTACAGGTTAATTGCTAAGATCTCCCAGCTAACTAATCAGCACAAAGAAAAAGAGAACACAAAAAATTATAACCACTTTTGCATTGTTGAGTTTAATTGGATACTTAGGAATTCACTTGTCCTGTCCTATCAGTCTGGACAACTTTTGAGTGTCAATCTGGCTGTCAAAACAGCATGGATTCATATGAACAGTTCCTGTTACAAGGAAACTATTTAAGAATCACCATTAATTTCCTGTAAGACTCGCCACGCGCCAGGACATAACTGCGGGCGTGCTTCATCTTAGGTGCCAACACATAAACGTTGGCGTGCGTCAATTTACGTGCCAACGCATAAATGCTGGCATGCGTCAGCTTAGGCGCCAACGCATAAACGCTGGCGCACGTCATACTTAGGCGCCAACTCATAAACGCTGGCGCACGTCAAAATGGATGCTCCCGCCAAAACACTTAGGAGCTATGACCTCTAATTTGGGCACCTGGCTTCCTATTGGTCCCTGATGTGTCTGTCTTCCTCAGCCTGCTCATGATTGGTTCCTGTTCCCTTAAATACCTTCCTCTTCCTCCTCACATTGCCCAAGCGGGCTTCAGTTTCTACTGTTCCGCTAAAGCCCTGGTTGTCCATGTTCCTGTTTTTGACCCTCTGCTTGTTTTCCTGGACCTTCGAACCTTCGCTGCCTGAAACCGACCTTTGCCTGAATTTGACTACGCTTTCGTCTGATCCCTTGTTGTACCCCCACCCTTTCTAACATTCTGTTAAATGATCCCTTAGGTGTTCAATAAATAGGTTTAATAAAACATAACCCTATAGTATAATGTTGGAATTCTAACTCAATGAATTGAAAGTGAACTTATAACTTGCAGACTAGAAATGGTTTGTTTCTTTTGCAACATTTTTAAGAGATACAAAGAGTACTACCAGAGATTGGACCTCTATGCAGTTAAAACATAAGTTTAAAAATGAGTCTTTATAAACAATAATCCGTTGTTTTTAATTCATGCAATCTGTAATCATGGAAGATATTTTAATAACTTATTTACCTGCAAGATACATGTACCCATGATTCTTCATTTTACACAATTAGTCCAAAAGGAATGGATAAAGTATACAAATGTCAAGAAAATGAAAAGTAATACTGCTCTCAGTCCGTCAAAAGAAACACAGCATTTATTTCCTTCTATTGAGTACACATGGGTTTCTGTATCAGACTTCCTGTTTTCAGCACAAACCTTCCAGGGCTAGGGCTTGATGATGCTCAGTTTGCTCCTCTCTCCCTCTCCCCCCTCCCTGCTGTATTCTGAGCACAGAGCTATGAGTGAGCAGGGAAAGACTCAGACAGGAAGTGATGTCACAAAAAGCTAATATGGCAGCTTCTATCCTAAACAAACAGATATAACTTCTACAGCTGTTTACCCAGGTATGGTAAAGCATTGTGCAGAATAAATATAGTCTTTTGCTTGCACTATTGTGGCTAATCTATAGACAATAAACTGTTCCAGTAGCTTTCATTCTCCTTTAAGAGAAACATATTGGTTTTGTCTGAGATTAACTGAAAATGTTCAGTTGAGCAGTTGAGCATAAGATTCTGCATCGCATGTAGGACAATGGTGAATTTATTTGTTAAACAAAAATTGCCATAATTCCAACCAAATCAATAAAGGCTCAAATTAATTTTGAGTAGACTATGACTTTAACTACAGAGGCATTGGTTTTGCAAAATATATCAAAAGAAGTTTATAAGTAAATTATAAAAATGAATGAACATATTGTGGAAAATATTACATGGACACTTCCTTAGATGTTTGGATAACTGAGCTTTCTGAAGGAGGTAACAACTGTTCAGTTAATGTAGTATATTGCAAATAAGGATGATGTATCACTCGGTTCAAAATCATTTTCTGTGTGTTGTCAAAGCAGTCAATGGAAAATTTGTTCAATAAATGTACCTTCAGAATGCTTTCCAGCTATGACTAAAGAAAACTTTG
>CM044435.1:105380535-105394585 GCA_024363595.1 Xenopus borealis
GGAAGTTCGCGAACATGTTCGCGAACTTTTTTTCGGCGGTTCGCGCCATCCCTAGTAGTAACATCATTGTGCTAATTCAAGTGTGCCATCTTGATGATCCCTAACTGTCACAACTAATTAGAAATAATGAATAGTGTTCTACAATATACATTTCTTTTTACGTTTCCTATGAATGCATTACTTTATACACAAAATTGTTATACAAATTCTTGCACACCATGAGTGACTCAAAGTCTAATAACTGGAAGAGAGATAGATGTATTTGCAGGGCAGCCAGTCCTTGGGGGATAAAGGCTCTATCATCCCAGGTTTAAATCACCCCTGCCATGTGATTCCTTTTCGAAAAAAGAGTACAGAAGTTGGGATTAAGGAAATGCTATTATTTTGATACAGGAATACATTGAGAGTACTGACATTATCTCTTGTAAATTTAATATCCTGCAAATAAGACTTTATAAAACAAATAGAGCTAAACTATATAGTTAAATATACTCTCTGAGCGTGTTTACAGTGTCTAAAAATAATTTATTTTTATTTTTAAGAAGCCAGATGCTTCTCTAGCATTGGCCCACTTCCATAGAATAGAATCACACTGCTGCTTCAGGGGCCACTACATCCCCCTCCATACTTTCCATTCCAGCTTCAATCCCCCCTCTGTGACCAGGCCTAGGGAGGGAGGTCGGGGCCGCAGCAATAGTTGTTCGGGGCCAGTGGGTCCCACCAAGTTTTTTCCTGGTGTTCTGCCAGCCCAGTCAAACCCTGCCCTTATACCTGGCACGTCTTACCTGCAGCGACCTGGCAAACCTATCCTCTTCACTTAATATATGGAAGATATTTGGAAACTATGATTTTACAGATCAGTGCCGCCGCCTAGTACACACGAAGGGATATATCTCAGAGGGGTTCCACTGGAGAAAATAAAATACACAGAGACTTTCAGCTACAATAAACTTTTTATAAAGCAGAAATTAAATAATGTCATGGGAATCTAGTTCAGTTAGCAATGGGGACACATGGGGTCTATCTTGCTCACTAGCAGAACAAACATACTGACAGACTAAACAGCACAAATGCAGGCTTCTCTCTGTTTTCTTGTACAGTATTTCTTACTCTGGCTGGGAGTTTCAGCAGGCTCTTTTATAGCCTCTGGTGCCCACTGTGTAACTTGGGTGCCAAAGCCAAACTCTACTTAGGTCCTCCTCTTTTCCCAGATGTTCTCTAGGGTTCCCAGCAAGCTTTAGGCCTTTCTGCTGCCTTCCATTCTATCAGATGTCTCCCCTGCTTGTAACTGAGCTGGATAATTTCGCATGCAGAGGCAGCTAAGGCACAAAAAGAAAAGAATGCAGGCAGAACAGTGTGAAGAGTTCTCTGATCCACTACACCACCTAATATCAACAGGCATAGATAGCATTGATGGGACTGCTCTAGAAGCTGTCAGGCCATCAATCATAGTGATGGCTGTCAGTTGCAATCTCAAGGTGTGATTGCTTAATGTTCTGCTTGTTTTGGAAAAACGATTTCCATTTGTATGCAACCTGTGCATCATAAAAAGGGAGCAGAGATTGTAAAATGAATTTAATGCTATTTGCTCAACTAATACTTATCAATTCTGTGAATTCAGACTTGTAATGAAACAAACAATTTAACTTTCCAGAAATGTTCAAAGATAAATGTGCTTCAGATGTTTCTGTGTTATCTATGAAAGACATATGCTTGCAGTACTTTCCATGCATGCCAATTATTTCATGTGAGTATTTCAGTTTTCACCTCAAGACAGTATTCTAATTTAAAGTACACACACATATTCACAGAGCTGGCAACATAACATTTTAAAGTCAGAAGGAAAGCCAAATGCTCATCATTTAATTATAAAGTGAAATAAGCAAAGAGAGAAGTCAATTTCAGGACAAATCAAATATATGGTAACAAGGCACACTTGTTGGCAAGAAGGCAGGTATGATTTATGTATTTATATTAGAATATGACACAGAGTAGCATACAATTACAGTAAGGCTCCTTTTTATCAGCAGCGTTTCTCAAAAGGGTGTTTAGTACCTCCAGGTCAATCAGTTCAGAACAAATTTTGAACTGGGTGACATTTCTTGTTCAGCAAAGACTATTACCTTAATATTCATTGTGATTTTTAACTGTAGTCTTCAGCTGGTAAAGTTATAACACTTGTAGGGGACTGATACATAGTTTGTAGGGATGGGCGAATTCAACCCATTTTGCTTCATAAAAAATTTGCTGCCAGCAAAAATTAGCCAAAATTAATTAAAGTCAATGGGTGACAAATTTTTTGGCACGTTGCAAATTTCTTTGACGCGCAACAATTGTTTTCTCCCATTGGAGTCTATGAGCGTCATTTTCGCGGTGAAACTCTTGGAAATGATTTGATAATATGTAATAGTTTCCCCATTTATTGTGGAATCCCCTAAAGAAAGAAGAGGGAACCTCAACTTCAATGTCAATTCTAAGGATGCAGGAAATCTTGAAATAATAGATAGTTTTTGCAAAAACATCTTATAGGCCTAAAGGTGATCCCAGGTATAACAATGGTCCAAATCACTACAGCCTATGCTAAATGCACAAAAGCCCTATCAGTAATATTCTTTGTGGCTCTTAGACTCCTAGCATAGGTCCTAGGCATATCAAACTCACATAACTGTATAAAATATAATCACCCCAATGGCACCCTGGAAAATAGGCATAACAAACTCACTTAGCTGTATAAAATATAATCACCCTGATGGAACCAAGCCACAAATACTATTAGGTCTATATCCCAACCCCACAGACACTACCATAAGGGTCAACATTAGAGCAGCAGAAATTCTTGTTCTAATCAAAGCGATACAGGAATACTTTACTACCACACAACTACCTACAAAACAACTGTAGGACAGCAAATTACAATACACAATGCAATTAAAGTGCATACTGGCACTACAAGACAAGAAATCCAAAGGATAGAAATTTTATATCTGAAACAAATACCTGAATATACTGGAAAGCGAAAAACAATATAAAGGGGCAGATTTATCGAGGGTCAAATTGAAAATTCTAATTCAAATTCAGACTTTCAAATTTTTTATGGTCAAAACTGTCATTCGGCTAGAGAGTTATCCAAATACAATTTGAGGTTTTTTTTTTTTAAATTCAAATTCAATTTTTGAGACATATCATACTCTGGCCCTTTAAGAATTCGAATTTTACATGCCGCCACCTAAAACTTGCCGAATTGCTGGGAGTGGTCCAGGATCAATTTGAGCCTTACCATCATCAAGTTTTTTTCGGTGGAAAAAATAAAATCGAGTTTGAACAAATTCATTCAATTAAAGTTTTTGGGTCGTTTCAATTTGTCCGAGCTGAAAAATTTTGATCGGTCAAATTGTGAATTTATGGTAGTTTATGGGAGTTTTCAAAAACTCACATGAATTCGATATTCGACCCTCAAATTATTGGCTCTGTTCAGGTAACCCAAATAGTGAGGGAAGCTTCTCTTCTGAAAGAACTTACCCAACAACCAACAGACTGTGCAAAAGGCGATGGCTTGACTCCTCCTTTGACAATAACCAGAAAAAACAAAGACACAAACAAACATGTTGACTCATATATTAATATTACAGTACTACCTCATCCTCCTCTACACTCTCTTTTCTTTCTTGTATCTCTCTTCTCCCTTTGCTTAAACATTTTCATCTTAATATGTTCTGCATTGTATCAAATTGACAGGTTGCTACCAATATTGCTTTTAATTAACCTTGTTAAGACTGCGACACTGCAAAAATTACTGTGATATCAAAAAAGCAGATCCTTTTGTTCAACCTAGTAACAACCTCTCAATTGTCTAATTTCTGTTTCCCTATTTGAAAAATCAATAAAACAGTTTAAACAATAAAAAGTCCTATAGCCTATCCAACAGGAAGACTGCCTCCCAGACTAAATGAGAATTGATTTGCCTTTTTAAACCCTTTAAATCTTAAGACAGCTATTTAGAATGCGAATCCAGGCAGCATAATCTAGAAATGTGGCACTGCAATGACCTATATTATCTAAATGTATGTGAATGGCTATTATGGCAGCAATATCTCCCAGTGGAACAGGAATATGGGGTTTGACTTGCATTATTCAGAATAAGAACCACTACAGGGAAAAAGTCTACTTGAAATCAGATGTGTTCATAATGATATTTACCATTTTAAGAAATAAAATCAGAGAACAAAACAGAACTTTAAATTTAAACATGGTATGTTGATCTATCGCAACACAACTGTTAAAATATAAAACATACTGACGTACTGATCAATCATTTTCTACTTATAGACTAACTAAAAAAACTATTTTCTTTTTTTTTATTTTGTTTGGTATGACTCTATAGTAGCGTTTGTTCTGTAACTAAGTGACTGCAAACTAAGGTTAAATTACAGACCACTAATCTCCTGCTAGCTCTTCCAGCCTGTCGTAACTAACTGCTACTTGAAAACATGTCTATTTAAAAAATATATATATCAGGAAAGGAAAGGTGATCGTTGGGAGCTGTAATGACGTCTGTCATTGTATATCCTGACAGGCAGTTCCAAAGATAAGGCATTTGCTAAAACTTCAGCTTCTTGACCTCTTCCTATATTTTTACAGTCAAATAGAAGCTCTGCATAGCTGTTTCCTATTACATAAGACTGGTGCCATAAGTTAATTGGTGACCCTTTTTAACATCTGATGGATAAACTGCTTCTATCAATATACACTTCAAGTGCAGGTATTATATGACAGGCTCAGGATAAGCCCAATACCCTTGGCAGATATATTTGGCATGTGTTGTACAGTAATCTGCCAGCCTTATTTAAATTTCACATGGCAACGTCACAAAATCTTTCCAGATAGATTGCAACTGAATATGTGGATTAAGGACATGTTCTCCAAGAATGATTCCTCATGTGAACTTTAACTTGAGTCAAGGTCTTCATCTTCAAAAGCATTTGAACTGAAAAGCCTCCAAATGACTCTACTTTGCTGCTAAAACAAGAATGTGGTTAGTTAGTTGATTAGTTAGCAACTCTTAAACCCCTGTCATATGCAGAAAGATAACCTCTGCAGACAGCACATTTGTACTATTTGCATCACCAGTCTGCATTTCTATTTTACAGCCTTGTTAAACTATCTTCTCGTTACAGACAAATCAACATTTTACACTAGTAAACTTTGCCAAAAGAAATAAACCATAATTCAAATATTGCTTAAAGACATTACTTTGAAGGAGTTAGAAACACCATGATGCATGTTAAATGCACCCTCTAGTGCTAATGTTATAATGTTAGACCACAATAATTATGACTTCCGCCTACACAACAAATTGTGGAGTGTAAAGAGAAGTTTGTATCCACACACAATGTGAATGGCTGATTCTGAGTCATTAGGAGGGGGTCATTCTTCCACTTTATAGAGCACTTGTAAGGCCACATCTAGAATATGCTGTACAGTTTTGGTCTCCATCACTCAACCAGGACATTATTGTATTAGAGAGGGTAAAGAGAAGGGCAACTAAGCTGGTAAAAGGTATGGAAAATCTTAGCTATGAGGAAAGACTGGCCAAATTGGGGACGTTCACGCTGGAGAAGAGGCACTTAAGGGGTGATATGATAACTATGTATAAATATATAAGGGGATCATATAATAATCTCTCTAATGCTTTATTCACCAGTAGGTCTTTCCAGCTGACATGAGGCAACCCATTCCAATGAGAAGAAAAGAGGTTCTGCTTAAATTTTCAGAAGGGGTTTTTTTTACAGTGAGAACTGTGAAGATGTGGATTTCTCTCCCTGAATCAGTGATACAGGCTGATACATTAGATAGCTTTAAGAAGGGGTTGGATGGCTTTTTAGCAAGTGAGGGAATACAGGCTTATGGAAGATAGATCATAGTACAAGTTGATCCAGGGACTAGTCCAATTGCCATTTTGGAGTCAGGAAGGAATTTTCCCCCCTCTGAGGCAAATTGGAGAGGCTTCAGGGTTTTTTTTGCCTTCTTCTGGATCAGCTAGCAGTTAGGTTAAAAAAAAAAGGTCAAAAGGTTGAACTTGATGGACGTGTGTCTTTTTTCACCCTAACTTATTTACTATGTTACTCAGTCACTCAGTATTGTTACTCTGCTTTTCAACCTCCCTTGCTTCCAAACACACAGCAAAGTGCTAGCAAACTTTACAGCAAAAAAGAAATGGAAATAAGCTCACTTGCATATTCCGTTTTTTTCTGCTCTAGCTCTTAAACCAAGATTTGATTCTTTCTTTTTTTTTTTTTGTTACTTATATTTTTTATTATTTTTCATAAGTAAATAACAAAACATATTTAGCCTTTTTAATTTCTTTTCATACATCTTAATTATGCATTTTACAAGATCTTAAAGATATACAACATATGATTAAGCTTGATATTCAGTGTAATTAAACTATGATATTGTTTAACTTTCGGAATTGTGCTGCCTTATGGTTATGTTTCGAGTCTTTGCCTATTCCTCAGGGGAAAGTGTTCTGTTGTCTTCGTCTTGATGAATGAATTCCCTGTGTTTTTGTCTTGAGATATTTAGTTATCCTAGGTCCACTCTATCAGATCCCATGTCGTCCATATGTCTGTGTATTGAGTAGATTGGTTATGCAAAACTGCTATTCTC
This sequence comes from Xenopus borealis, assembly GCA_024363595.1. Classification (NCBI taxonomy): domain Eukaryota; kingdom Metazoa; phylum Chordata; class Amphibia; order Anura; family Pipidae; genus Xenopus; species Xenopus borealis. The sequence goes on from CM044435.1 coordinate 105,387,202, forward strand.
TCTTCAAAATCTTTATTGCTGTTTACTCTATTCTTTATTTCTTCTAATGATTCTTTCTTTTACTACCAAGTAAGCAATCATTAATTTTTCGTACTGAAAATCTAGACTATTAGGCTGCTTAATGTAACTCTTTGATAAATGTTGACCTAATGTTAAAAATACAAGGGTGATATGCAGTCACAGAGAAAACAGATTCATCAGATAAAAATATAAAAGTGGAAGTTTGCAGGCCATGGACAGCCATTGTCAATAGATCTCTCTCAGCTAAGAAATTGTGAAGATATCACAATGCCACACCAGTACATAAACTCAGGGTGTATGGGACATCCACCTCTCCAGTTCACATTGTATTCTAGTCATATTCCTTTCAGTTAAATACTTGTATGGGATGGATTAAATTCCTAGATGTGTGAAATCAGAGGAAGCAGAAGGTTAAGAGGTGTCTAGACTTACAAAAATGGCACCTTTATCTCAATAGGATCCAGTCAATTTATACATTATTATTATTATTAACATGTATTTCTATAGCGCCAACTTGTTGCGTAGCGCTGTACATAAACCAACAACTAATTTTCTGCTACTGTGAGCAACAGCAAATGATCTGCAATAGTACAAGATTAACATATGGGAAAAAGTGACGAGTGAGAAAAATAAGCCCTGATATATAAGAACATGGAATGTGACAGTAGGATCCAATTCTACATTTGACGAATGACACCCGTGACTAGCAAATTAAATGACCTGTACGTTAAATATTATCCCTAAGTGGCCACAAACCACATAAAACAGAAGCTATAACAAGGCCGCTTATGTAGCCTGCTTTACTTAGCAACTAGGCTACAGACTCCAGTGTTTGCTTCTGTATCGTCTTTTCTGTCACTTACTGTACTGAAGAGCATATATACTACAGGTATGGAATCCATTATGCAGTAGAACAATATCTGTGTATTTATTCATAAATAACATATACTGTAACAGTGGGAAGAATACAAATGGTACATGCTCTAATTATTCACCAGTTTGACCCAAACACAAGCGCTTAATGAACTTAGCTCTTTCCCACATGCTCATCAACTACATGAGATCAGCACTCTATATTAAATTGCCAGGTGTTTATCAGGAAAACAGTAATAGGTAATATGAGATCTCCGGCGAAATTGTATACTATTGTTCAGGTCATTCTATCAATATTTCTTGCTGCTGTGTGACATTTTCCTCATTCTCTTCCAAGTACAAACTCAGATGCCAAAGTATTTTCAGGACCCATGCCCTCTATCAGGTCCGTTTCATAGGTAATGACGACAAACAAACGCTGAAACTTGCAGAGAGGAAACAAACCCATGGTTTCTTTAACAATGCATTTACCGGTAACATTTTAATCTCACGTGCACAGTAACCTTGTAAACAGAAACACTCACCTGAAGAAAAGATAAGCAAATAAAGTAAAACCTGGTGTTTAGGAATTGTATCACGTTTTTCAGGACCCATTATGTATTTTACTATAAAATACCTGATACACTTGATATTAATTGCATGATATTCATTTTCTTGTTTAGCATCTGCGTGACAATTACAGAGTGACAGCAATACATCTTCAGTTGTATTTGAAAGTATCTCTAATCAATAGCCACTGAATGTTACTGGTTACTGTAAAATGATTAGGTATCACCTACATGCTCAGTGCGATGACTTGGAAGCACTCTGAAGTTCATCTTTAAATAATGATTGCTGCCAACCTTTTTTTTAAAACTGTTCAGTTAGCAGTAATGAAAGGGTGTATGTAGTATTTGTATATTTCAATCTCACAAAAAGCCTAAGGTTCTCTATCCTCTATTAATACTAAAGTTCTGTTAACGTTCCATGGTTACTGTTCTGTTGGTTTGGTTTTCACTAGTAAAAGCTAAAAACATTTTATGTTTATGACATACCTCTGAATTGTCCCGTTTTCTGCAGGACAGTTCCATCTTTGACAACTCAGCCCGCAGTCCCAGTTTCTTACTGAAATTTCCCGCATTTCCCTGTGATCTCTTGCACTGACACCAGAAAAAGCTACAATGGGGCAAATTCACTAACGCTAGTGCTAATTCGCCAGTGTGATGTAGTTTCGCAACTTCACTGATTTACTGACAGTGTCCGTGGCGAAAATTCGCTAGCAAAGTAGATAGACTAGCGCAACTTCACACCCTTACACCAGGCGAAGTTACACACTGATGAAGGGACATAACTACGCTAATTCACTAAGATGACCATTTTACTGAACGTTACCTCTTGCGCCAGGTCAGACCTGACGAAGTTCAATACAATAGATAGGAGTTTGAAGTCCCAAAAAAACGCTGGTGTCTTTTACTTTTTTAGGGTGATAGTCTGAATCCAGTGGGCACATGTTTATGGCAATAGGACAACTTTATTTAATTTATTAAAGGTTTCCTGGGCTTGTGTAGTGGAATGTAGTGGCTGTAACATTTACTTCTATTATACTTTAAACTTTGCACCATATGCAAATTAGTCATCGCTATAAATGTGCTTTGCCTGGCGAAGTAACAGTAGCGCAACTTCGCTACTTTTCGCCTTTAAGTGAATTAGCGGTGGACTGGTGAAAATTCGTCTGGTGAAGTGTGGTGAATTGCGGCAAAGGCATCGCTAGAGAATTTGCGCACTTTGGTGAATTTGCCCCAATGTTTCTGAAACGTAATAAAATAAGAAACTTATAAAAGAGAGCCCCTGCACTTACATATATTTGTAACATTAGTATACATTTATAAGATAAGCAGGTCTCTTGGGAGAACGGAGGCATAAAAATAGATTAAAAATCACCTATAGGTCATGCTGATCGTTTTTTGCTGAGAGGTTTATTGTTATTGTTAGTTGAAGTTTCTAAACTGGACTGTTTTGCCAACATGACTGTGCCATCTCAGCCTGCTCACAAATCTGGCAGCCCCCTCATACAGGAACATGGGGCATCAGACAGGCAATGTAAAAGCATCAAGCAAATACTTTATGGCAAGGTTATAAATAGCTTTCAAAGTCAATATTATGATAGATGTTGAAAAGAGTTTAATATCTGGTGTCAGTATCTCTTTAAAGGGCAATTTCACCTTCATCAGCAAAACTGTAATAACACACAAAACATTATTATTATTATTATTATTATTAATTATTAACATGTATTTCTATAGTGCCAACTTATTTCATAGTGCTGTAAAACATAGCCCTAAAACTCCTAGAAATATATTCAAACTTTACATAACCTGCTAAATTTTGTAAAATAGACTTGAGTATTTATGGGGTGCACTCGGCAGAATTTTTTATTCCATTTTCAAATGTTGAAAGATAAGTTATTATAGAGGGCTTATGAAAACTGGTGGCACCAACACTGGGGCAATATATATGTTGCATCCATTGTTTTAAGACTTTTAAGTCCAGCATTTGTTATACACATAACAACACTGCTGTATTAGAAATGTAGCCATATTGTAGCTCATGGAATATGTGGAATCGATTTGAACTTAATGTAGGCTTTCTTTACACATCTTTCCCTAACCTATTTTCAAGTCCCCCCCAGTTAAAAATAGAACCTGTAATTTGAAAATTACTTTATACCAAGTAATTTCTTGAAAAATTACAAATTAAGTCAGTGGCGTATGCTGATGTTTTGTTGTTGTTGTTTTTAATTAAGGGGCAAATGTACAAAATTCAAGTGAAATGATTCAAATTCACTCAAATAACGATTGTACAAACTTTTCGTGAAATCGGATATGCAAATTTGGCCTCTTCGATCATCGAATATTGAATATCGAATAGATCAAATAGATCGAATGATCGAATATTTGATAATTCGATCATTCGATGATTGAAAGAATCAAAATTTTAAAGTTATACAACTGCCTACTTCGCCAGATTGAATCTACCGAATTGTAATAGAAACCTATGGAAAGCTGCCCATAGGCTTCTGAGGCTAAGTCCTGCTCGAATACCATTCATGCGATCGGAGCGTTCGATCGTTTGAATCGTACTAATTTTTCGAAATTTCTCGAATTTTTCGTGAAATCGAACGATCGGTATCTGATCGTACTAATTCATCGAGAAATCGTATAAGCCTAAAACAATTCCAAATTTCGAATTTCGTAGAGCTAATTTTGGGGAACAATAGTAAATTTGCCCAAAAATGTGTTGGTTACTCCCACAAACAGACTTGTACATTTTGCAGTAAAAAAAAAACAATATAAACTGAATTAATAATCTGTTTGATAATAATCTCTGTAATAATGTAAGAAGAGACATTAGCCCACAGGCACATATTAAAATATGTGCAATGTTTTTTTAAGATGCAGAAAAGTAAAATTAGTATGTGTGTTGGATCTATTATCCAGAAACCAGAAATTTAGAAAGCTCCAAAAGAATACATTTTGAGCAAATATAATTTCAAAAATTGTTTCCTTTTTCTCTGTAATAATAAAAGAGTATCTTGTACTTATTTAACATTTAAATGATTTTTAGCACACTTAAATGAATGGAGATCCAAATTATTGAAAGATCCCTTATCCAGAAAACTCCAGGTCCCAGGCATTCTGGATAATAGATCCTATACCTGTTTGTGCTAAACCATAATTGTTTGCCTTGCATTTATTTTTCATTAATTATTTCTGATTCTCTATTTTGTGTATACAGGTTTTTTTTTATTGCAAATTAAATTTTTATTGTTGATAATCCTTTAAATGATGCCTGTCAATCTACAAGTCTCAAGGTTTATATTTAAAGTCTATATGGGGACATATCATAGGTCAGAAGAGGCTTTTGCATGGTTCTTTGTATTTGAAAAGAAGCTGCCAGTGAAAGGTTTCGTCTCTAAGGCTTTTACCAGCTTACGAAAGACAAGTTTAAAAATAGAAAATAAAACTGGTCTGTAACGGAGTAGCTATTTCTATGATCTTGTAATGTGTCAATGGGCAGTGCATATTATAGTGAAATGGTTTTTTTATTAAGTCATCTTGGCACGGTTTATGCCATTATTAACAATTAAATAAATATGGAGAAGTACTTTTGTCGACAGGATCACTTAAACAATTATTTATCAGAATGACAAAATATACAGTACAGGTATGGGACGTTATCCAGAATGCCTGAGACCTGGGGTTTTATGGATAACAGATATTTCCATAATTTGGATCTCCATACCATAAGTCTACTAGAGAATCATGTAAACATTAAATAAAGCAAATAGGCGGGTTTTGCTTCCAATAATGATTCATTATATCTTAATTTGGATCAAGTACAAGGTACTGTTTTATTAGTGAGAATAATGAAATCATTTTACAAATTTGGATTATTTAATTATAACTGAGTTTATGGGAGACAGTCTTTCCATAATTTGGAGCTTTCTGGATAATGGGTTTCCGGATAATGGATCCCATACCGTAGCTAAATGAGAATGCATTCAGAAAAGACAAATAAATATACTATACTTATTACTATTCCATTTTAATCAGTTAAATCTCATGTGTCCATAATGATACAGAGTCAGCATATATAAATAAACATAAGGCTCATACAGTACATATTGTAACACTGCTGTTTACTACTATTTAGTCTATATCATGAAGCAAAGTTGTTGCCAGTTTTCTCCTATGCCCTATGGGATTTTCTTCCTTTGTCACATGACTCTATGGTTCACACCTGATTGGGTGAGTGCCTCTTTCCCTTGTCTATTTGAACTTTTAATTTTTATGGTCTTGATAAAGGTCCTAGAGAAGGACCGAAACGTTGGCCTGTTTTTTAATGTAACTAAATAAAGTTGAAGTTTTTAAGTAAATCCCAGGGTGCACTCGTGCCTCCTGGACTTGTACTGGTTTTGCCTCCAGTAAGGATTAAATATACTGTAGCTTAGTTTGGCTCACGAACAAGGTACTGTTTAATATTACAGGAAATCATTTCAAAATATTTGGACAAAATGGGTCTATGGGAGACAACCTTTCCATAATTCTGAGCTTTCTGGATGATGGGTTTCCAGATAACATCCCTCTATATAAATAAATATACATACATATACATATATTAAAAAGGGATAGTGTCTCTCCATTTTAAGGAGGGAAATGGTGTGAATGACCTCAAGTGACAGGTGGCAAGATATTTTGTCTTACAAAACTCTTATAGAGGAAAGAAATGTAAGTCGATAATGCAAAAAACTATTCGCAATGCAAAAATTTAAGCCTTTGCGCGAACAAATTCTGCATTGCGTGAATGGAATATACTTTTTGCGAACCCGGAAACTGTTTAGCGACCACTTCCTCCAGCGGAAGGCCTATTTCAATGTTATAAAACGTCTTAGTGAAAAATTCACAATGTTTGCTCCAAAAGATTACGACACCTTCGGAACAATATTGCATTGCGAGATGTGGATTTTTACTCTTATTGGTGTGCAATGTTTTGCTCTTAGCGGCTTTTATTATATTGCCCCCTTGCAGGTTTGTGAGGTTTTTCTATACCTCGAATGAACTCAGAGCTCGAATATTTACCGATTTAAGAAACAACTTTGTATTCAAGCTATTTCCAGCTTGAGGGTAAAATAAATCACAAAGAAATTATTTTACAAGAATCCCCAATAATATGAGGTTTTTTAACCTGAAAATTCCAATTTTTGACTTCAAACTACTCTTGAAAAACTGGAATTTGTTGTGAAAACACAACTCAACCCTTGATAAATCTGCCCCTAAATGTAGGCGTTTTGGAAGATAACATGAGGATATGTACATATATAATTTATTTTGCAATGTACTGTTTTTGAGTAGTAGCCTTCCATAGGAGTGGTGTGTTTATATTATGTCGTCATAATGTAATTTTTATGTACTTTATTCAGTAAGTATTGCTGTTTCTACAACAATTGCAATTAGTAGACTTCACTTAAATCACAAACAATATACTTCATTTCTTTTCCATTCCTAATCTGTTTGAAGCCCTTTGTCTATAAATGTTGAATACATATTATCTGAATAATTCAAAACCAGCTGTCAAGTTCTTAGAAATTTGCTATGCTGGAAATGTAATAACCCGACATATGTGTTTTGTTCTTCTGGAAGGGTTGAAAGAATATTTCTTTTTTTTTACTAGAAAAAAAAGTTAATTTTATTACTCTGTGGTTTTGTAGAAGAAGTTTTATTTTTTTAGATTGCAATATTTTGTTATGTTATAAAAGAAGATTATTAGAAGAACAAAAAACTAAACTACACAGTTTGAACAAGTGCTTAATCCCCATAATATAATATTTAGTAGAACTATCTTTTGTAACTTGATCAAAATTTTGCTCCTCAGTTTTCAAATGCTCTCCCTGATTCTTATGGGCCCATTTACTAAATTTGTGTGAAGGATTCGAAGTTCGATCGAATTCGAT
>CM044435.1:105408761-105422783 GCA_024363595.1 Xenopus borealis
TCCCCTCAGAAATTCATTGCACTTTTGGAACTAGCACAGTTACTACGAAGACCAGTGTTGCTGGAAGACTGCTCCAACTGCCCCTGTGCCAATAAGGCGCCCCCTTACAGAAGAAGACCGAAGATCCGTAAGATGGTGCCAATGAGCTCCACCGCGCTACTCTGCATGGATCTATGAGCATGCTGTTAAGGGCACTTTCAGGGTTAATGAACTATGCAAGGGAAGCAGGGCGGGGGCACTATCTCGGGTAGGAGATAGGACTTTTCTTATTTGGGGGTTTAGCTCTCCTTTAAGTGAAAACACACAAATGCAGATAGAATGGCACTTAGTACCCATGACTCTTATTATAATACCAGCTGAGAAGTCCAAAATTAGTGGTCTCTAACTCGCATCCCTCCATCTGTTTAGAGGTATATGAAGCATCTAATAGATGTTAACTAAACACACTGGTGCCCACAGCACACCCTTATCTCTCACCCCACCAGCATCTCTTGTTATGTCACTTTTACCAGCATCCCCTGTCAGTCACTGTACCTGTAAAATAGCAAGTCAAACCTTAGGGGTACCCAAAAAGTAGATTGTGATTTATCAGCAGACCTTTAGCTTGTGATCAATAGATCTCAAGATAGTTTAGTTATACATAACAATATACATTTGCTCTTAAATCAATATAATATTTATTTAATTTTTTAGTGCAACAGAATGCTATCAAGGATTTTATGGATGTACATCATAATGGAACTAAGTAGCTCACTCATTAGCAAAGTATGGCCACTCCTCCTTTAAACTGTTACAGCTACAGAAGATCCATAAGGGGCAATTTAAACATACCTACAGTACAAATAAATTAAATTTTAAAAATAAAAATCCACTCATCTCTGCCCCATGACTCAGTTATTTGATTTCCAATACAAAGCAGAAAGATCATGAGAGAATACTCATAGCTGATTCATTAATTTTTCGGGTTACAGTCACACAGCAGGAGTTTGTCTCATTGACACAAGAGAAATAAAAAAGTTCCCACTTGCACTTAAAATGGACAATAGCAATCACGGGTTACTTATGACATGCACTTGATCATATTTATCATAGTGAACCCTTTTCTGACTCAGAGCCAAAGATAACATTGCATTGAAGTAAGCTCATGTTGTTTACAGGGCATTGTTACTTTGATGTTGGAATGGTTTTAAAATGCATCTATATTTTTGTTACTGCTGAATATAGCGCTGTGCCTTGCACAGTCGAAAGTCAAAATCTTTAATTACATCAGATGATAAAAATCAGAGTCTAGTTGATAAAGGGGGTTCGTTTTCAGGGCAGAGACACATGAGCAGATTCGGGGAGACTAGTCGCTTGGCCAAAAAAATCTCCTCTTCTTCAGGGTGAATAATCTCCATAACTGCCTTCCCACCAGCGAGAATGTCAATCGCCGGCAATATGGCACTCGAAGCTCTTTGTTTTCCAAAGTCACTTGAAGTTCCTTGTGAGGCAACTTCAGGTGACTTCGGAAAACGAGGTGCTCCAAGTGTCATCCAGCCTGCGATTTATTCTAGCAGGTGGCAAGGCAGGGAAAGACAGTTTGGGGAGATTAGTCACTTCAAAGAAGAGGAGATTTGTCACCAGGCGACTAATCTCCCCGAATCTGCTTGTGTGTCTCTGCTCTCAATTGTGCCGTCTTAATTTAATAACTGCAGTTATGCACCATTGAGGCATGTTTAAACAAAGTGGACATCTTTGTTCACGTATGGGACCTGTTTTCCAGAATGCTCAGGACCTGGGGTTTTCCGGATAAGGGATCTGTATTTTATCTCTCAATAAATAAGAGGCACATTTATTGTGTTATGTTCATTTATTATTCATGTGAGTTTTTAAAACTCTGTTGAATTTGAATATACCTGAACTTCAATTGGGGGTTATTTATTTAAAAAAAATCTAATATCTAATATTCGCACAAATTTTGCCGACTTGAACACTCGATTTGAGTTTTTACTCTGAAAAAAACTTGAATGTTAGGAAGGCTAGTAATATATCCAAATCGGTCCCTGGACCTCTCCCATTGACTTATAATTGAACTCGGCAGATTTTAGGTGGCAAATAGTCCAAATTGAATTTTTAAAGGGCCAGAATGTGATGTCTTGAAATTCAAATAAAAATTCGAATCAAGTCTGGATAATTCACAATTCGAATTTGAGAGTTCTGTCCATAAAAATTTGAATTTTCAATTAGACCCTTAATAAATCTGCCCCTAAGTGTACTAAAAAATCATGTAAATGTTACTGATACGTTCCTGATACGTTCCTATAAAAAATAGGAACGTGTCGGTATCAGTGAAAAGAAGCTAAACAAGAAATATAAGCAGCTAAAAGCTCCCCCAGCCCAGCTAACCTTAGTAAAGGCAACCCTATGACACCGTTAAATCATCTTCCTGAGTTGTTTCAGTCATGCTGGGGGTTTTATGATCCATCCATAGGCTGGAGTCCGGTTTTCATTTGTTATTAGACTATGGAGGGATTGTGCCGCCCCCAGCCCAGCATGACTGAAACAACTCAAGAAGATGATTTAATGGTGTCACAGGGTCACCCTTTACTAAGCTTAACCAGGCTGGGGGCGGCTTTGGGGGGATTTTAGCTGCCATTACCCCCCCTTCTCAACACTGTTTTTCGGTTGTTTCTTTTTAACTAAGGCACAGTGTTGAGAGAGAGAGAGGGAGGGGGCTACTGCAGGAAGTTAATTGGCACTATTATTACAAGGGGATTTACTTCTCCCTTAACTGCAAATTTCACAAAATAGGTTAGGTGTTTGCTTTTGATGTCAATAGTACAGAGTTCTCCCTTAAAAAAAAAAAAACATTTAGGGGCAGATTTACTAATGGTTGAATTACGAATTAAAAAAAAATTCAAAATTCGACCATGGGAATAGTGGGGAAGTAAAATCCTTCTAATTTAACTATCGAATTCGAAGGATTTTACAGCAATTCTATAGATCGAACGATCGAATATAAAAATTTCAATCAATCGAATTTTTTTTATTCGATCTCAGCTAATGATTCCCAATTCGGTAGCTTGATCCTGGCGAAGTAGGTGGTCGAATAAAAATTTAAAGGGAAAGTTATTCGACCATCGAATATTCGAATTAAATTTTATTTGAATATTCGAATCATTCCGAATTAGAATATTCGATGGTTGAATTTACCTAATTTTCCTAATTTGCATATTCGAAGATTCGAATTCGAATTTAATTAAAATTTGATCGAACTTCGAATTATTCACATGAATTTTGTAAATCTGCCCCTTAATCTGTAAATCAAATCAGCTCATAGTCATACAGCCCAATGTAATTTAATATAGAGGGAAGTGGATGGATGGATGGAGCAGTAGGAATTACTTTTGGTCATGGATTTTTCCCCACCTGAATTAGTTGCAAATTTTTATTAGTACTGTAATACTAATGTATCTTAGAGACACCATGTGGTATTCAGAAGTGGCTTGTTAAAGTTCTGGGTTCAGATTCCCTTTCTTCAGATTAGAAGGAGATTGTGGGATGGGGCATTCTGTCTTCTCTCTCTGTAACTCACATTAAGATGACAGCTAAGGCAATAACTAGCTTGGCAAGTGGTCGGAGCTGGTATTGCATATAGGAAACTGTGATAAACACGATGAGCCAACTTTAGATATCACACTTGCTGCTGCTTATCTTGAGTTACAGTGCATTAAACTCACAGAAAAAAGTGGATCCATCTGTACACCTAGGGTGTTATTTATTAAAGGTCAAATGTTAAAGAGTTTTTCATACTTCGAATGAACTCACAACTCCAATTATACCTTATTCAATTAAAAACTCGAAATGGAAAAATACTTGAATCTGCGAGTTCAAGTAAAAAACACAAAAACCAACTGATTGAGTTTTCGGCAAAAAAAAAAACTCGAATCTCTCGAATCATTCAAGTTTTTTATCAAAACCTCCTTATAAACTCGAACATCTTTAAATGGATCAACATACCTCTACAATTGACTCCTACATGACCTATGGTGTTTTACTTCCAGGGTCAGGGTATAATAAATCTCAATTTATTTTAACCTGAATGTGAGTTTTGACCAAAAATATCAACTCGACTCATGGAAAACACAACTTCAACCCCCTCAGTGCCAACCTTATTACATACCTCTACAAAACAGCTCTTTGAATCCTCATGGGCCTAAAGGAATGCATTGCAAACCCATCTATGTTGTTAACTGGCACAAGAGCAAGTCTCTATAAAGAAAAAGTGGTAATTTTAGCCAATAGTAATAAAGGCACATTTTCTTCCACAATACAGGTCAGCAAAATTGGGCCCAATTGTGAAATGGGTCCCAATCACAATATACAGTAAACTATGTCTCTCAAATGTTTTTAGTGCATCATGCCCAGCTTAACCCTTGTAACCAGACACTCATCATGGCACTGGACATAAAAGGAGAACCAAACCTGTAAGGAAAAAAACCCTCCCCACTCCCAGCCTACCTCTATCGGATTGTGGGCAGGCTACAAAGGCTGGGTCTTGGGTAGCAAAAATTGGGGCCATATTACCACTGGGAACTGGACAGGAGATTTTGAAAGAGGTTTGAATCCCCATTGGATGGAAGCAAAGCAGAGCCAATGGCAAACAGGTTTGTGTGAGGAATATGAGTGGTGGGAGGGATGTTGCGGGTGTGAGCAGGGGGGGGTCATTTGCAACCCAGAAGGTGGTGGCCCATGGAGCTTGACCAAAGAGACATCTCCCATTGACTTATACGGTACATCAGGTTTGAGATGGAGGATTTAAGTTTTTTCCACAAAGTTTTTGCCCAAAAAACTCAGACAAGAAAAATTGAGGTTTAGTATACTCCCCTAAATTTTGCCTCTAATTCTTAGCAGAGTTCATTCCAGGAGATTCCATACCAGTGATTTATACAGGGTCACAAATTCAGGGTCAGAATGTACTGAGTTGGGGTATTTAAAATGCAATAAATGTTCAAATGTATACAGAAATCAAAACTATGAAAGTTCCAAATTACGGAAAGGCTGTCTCCCATAAACTCTATTATAATCAAATCAGATCAAAATTTTTTTAAATTATTTCTTTTTTTTTCTGTTATAATGAAACAGTACCTTTTATATGATCCAAACTAAGATATCATTAATCCTTATTGGAGGCAAAACCAGCCTGTTGGGTTTATTTTATGTTTAAATGATTTCCTAGTAAACCTAAGGTATGAAAATCCAAATTACGGAAAGTCCGTTATCTGGAAAGCCCCAGGTCCCGAGCATTCAGGATAATACCTGTAGCATATTAGCTTCCAGTGGCTTGTTGTAAAACTTGGCTTATGAGATAGCATTTCAAGAATACAGCCATTTTTTCAACCTTTATTTTTGACAGATAAATTCAATTTCTTAGCAACAGTGTTGGTTTTAGCAGAAGGTAAAATATTCAGCTTTCCTTTGTATTCCCTGCTGCCTGGCATTAGATTTATATGCAACAACACACTCCTGTGTGTTTCACATTTCTATTATTGTGCTCCTGCAATTTTCTCATCAGCACAAAGCAGAATAGGGATCAGTATAATTTAATCATAATAGTTTGCCGGTTTCTCAGAACCATCACAGAGCTTAGGATAGATCGAACGTTTTAAAGAATTATTCTGTTGGACCAATTTATACACGTTTCTCACTTGTTTCATATCTCCATAAAACACTAATCTGCTTCTTTCTTTTTCAGAGTGAATTCTAATATAACTGCACCTCCCATGACCCCTTCTGAGCTACAGCTGATGTTTTCTGCCTGCCTGTCCCAAGATTGCAGTTCTGGATTTCTAAAGCCGAGGAAGTCAGGACCAATATGAAAAAAGGAAAATGAAAAAGACTTGAAAGACCTTTTTATCACTGTGAAAATGATCATGTTAAAAGTATTGGGTTTTGCAGAGAGAACATGAGCTTTTCCCCCCCATTAAATGAATACATTTTTGCAGATCTCTTTCCTCACATGAGTCAAGCTAGCAAAAGGTGAATTTTTATATGACTTAAAGGCAATTGTTGCATTTCTTCCTGTGTCAAAAAAATAACCATATTTTTTTTAAAGTTTTGCAGTGAAATATAAATCATTATTTTAACCCAACTTTATTTAGGAGTAAAACCTTGAAACCTAAAGGAATACTATCACTAGAATGCTGTATATTTAAATGTGTATTTAAATGTGTGCAGTTAATGTGTTTAACTTGATTTCTAATAAATTAGGTTTAAAGGGATACTGTCATGGGTATTTTTTTTTCGAAACACATCAGTTAATAGTGCTACTCCAGCAGGATTCTCCACTGAAATCCATTTCTCAAAAGAGCAAACAAATTTTTTTATATTCCATTTTGAAATCTGACATGTGGCTAGACATATTGTAGGATATATAGGTGGTGGTATGATCTGGATCACCCCTGCCTATCGCAAAAGACTTTTCACCCTATTACCGCCTTCTATTCTCACACATGTGCCTTATTGCACAAGTGTTTTAAGGGCATTTACAGCTAAGCCAATTTGTATTTCAACAACTAAAGTACTTTCACGTGTTCTCATGTTTATACAAAATACAATGATTCAATATATATCACTTATTAGTCCTATTTTTATTTACGACATTTTCATTCAGGTTTAGTTTTTGGCAAATAAGTGTGTGCATTACACTTGACTAGTACTGACACCCAACCAACCATCCTGTAATTGAAACGCCACACTACAAGTTGGCTTGGAAATGGCCTCATATCAAATCCAATTTATATTCTAATGCTATCTAGATAAACCTTCAAAAACTTTCATATCTTTCATATCTTATATGTTTACTAAAACATACTAAAACATCTCCAGACAGATACTAAATAGGCCTTTCAACAATTGTCATCACTAATCATTCTTAATCAATTCCCTCACTTATCTCACTAATACAACCATTTATTCCTCTGCAATTGTTTACAGGACTGTTAATCCTTGCAAGTTGAACGTGTTAAGCTAATTTTCAATTTTTTTAAATACCCACATCTGAAAGTGTCGATTTTAAATTTGGTAATGGAAAACGGGACTATAAAACCCCTTCGCTCACTGACCTATTGCCTTTCTATGATGAAGAATTTCGTGGCTACTGTCTGGCTCAGATGCGTCTGGGATGCTGAGAAGAGAAAGTGACTACGCTTAAAGGAATTGTTCAGTATAAAAATAAAAAATGGGTAAATAGGCTGTGAAAAATAAAAACATGTTTCCAATATAGTTAATCAGGCAAAAATGTAATGTATAAAGGCTGGAGTGACTGGATGTCTAATATAATAGCCAGAATACTACTTCCAGCTTTGCAGCACTATTGGTTTCCACTGTTTGGTTACCAAGCAGTAACCAATCAGTGACCTTAGCAGGGCCATCTATTTACCTAGTTTTTATTTTTACACTGAACTGTTCCTTTAAGATTGCAGCTTAGAAGGGCTGCTGCTGCTTCCACTGTTGCATCATGCCACTCAGCAGAGGATCCACTTGTAGTTGCTGCAGCACCTCTGTCTGTTATTCCTCAATGTTCCCTTAGGCTATTTATGGAGCCAGGGTCGGCAACACCGACTTGCTGCTTTCTAATATTCCCTAAGTTTCTGTACCCTTAATTGTAAAATGAATTATTTCTCTTTTATTGGCGCTATCATTAAAATATACAGCAAAGTTTGTGATCTGCTTAAGCCTGAATGCTATTCTTTTGTTGTGCAATATAGTATTCTGAGCAGCAGATGGTACTGTTGTCCAAAGAAATTGTGCAGGTTCAATTAGTTAGTACCACTGGTTGTCAATGCCACTCTTCCCTGGGTAAAATGAGCTCATAAACCAACACTTTGTTTAATAAACAGTGAGTTGTCTTTCCTTGAACTATAAAATTAACAAAACTAAATGAAATATATTCATAAGGTCTTAATTTACTTGTTACTGGCCCAGTGGTCAACACTGATCATTCTAGAAAAAAATGATTTAGGATGTTGTTTGCATTGAGGATATTTTGCATTTAATGCTGAAAATATTTTGTCAATAAAATATATTTCATGGTCTATAAGCCCCACAGCCTACAAATTTAGTTGCGTTTTTTTGCATGGACATTCGGTTTGCCCAGGCATGGGTAAAGAACTAGACCTTTAGGTCTAGGTTTGAAGGCCATATGAGCACCATGGGAAGGCGGTTGATTCAGGGTTCTAAATCTACATTCTATATATTAATCTATATAAATCTCACTTGTGTTGTCTGAGCATGTAAAGGGAAAATATGTTTACCATCATCTCATTGTCTTCTCCTTGAAGCATCACAGATATCCCACCCTAATAAAAATTATTGTATTGATCATGTGTCATAATGTACTAGTTACTATACAAAGATGGACTTAAAAAGGAGGTTATAGTCATTACCTTTTCTGTTTAAAACAGCAAGACATGTGTATACAGATTATTATTATTATAACATATTTATAAAGCAGCAACATATTCCACAGTGCTGAACTACACATTGATTACATACAAAAAAATCCAATAATCAATACTTGAGATAAAGAGGGTCCTGTCTAAAGGGGCTTGCAATCTAAAAGATGGTAAGTAACTGCATTTTAACCACATATTATCAACTATATAAATTGTATAAAGTATATTACCTTTAATGTGTGCTATTAATTAATTAAGGGGGCACTGCGGTATAGCATCATGGTTAGTGGACATTAATCTCCTCTAGGCAGGAGTTGCCCTGGGTAACTGAACAGCAACTTGACTAGTGCTGGGCCTGTGCTCTTGTTTCTAATCCACCCTCATTTACTTTGATGTGAAACCAAGTTGTGTAAAGTTTATTGGCAAACTAAGATGATCATCACATCAAACTTCATGTTTCATAACAAAAGTTTTACCCTGTTGCTTTCTGGCTAGCAAGCACAGTACAACACCTTAACCTAGAACTAGAATCTCTTATGTGATGTTTGATTAAAGCATTAGAACTTTCATCAGGAAATATGTTCCATGAACAAAGCAGAGACATTTTAATACCAACCAATGATATCGTCATAATACAAAAACTGAGGAAAGTCCCACATGACTGAGCCAGTTCCAGTCTCCCTAATAAATACAGCTGAAAAAATATTTGCCAAACTATTAGCCAACAGAATAAGAATCATACACCCAGACCAACCCAGCTTCATTGCTATTAACAAAGGGAAAAACTAAAACTGTAAAAATACTACATTTACTATCCAGAATGCTTAAGTTGGGGTATACCAGATAACAGATCTTTCCATACTTTGAATCGTCATACCTTAAGTCTACTTAAAAGTAATTTAAACATGAATTATGTCTTGGCTGGGATCAAGTACAAGGAACTGTTTTATTATTACAGAGAAAAAGGAAATCATTTAAATAAATGTAATTAATTGATTAAAATGGAGTCTATGGTAGGTGTTCTTCCTGTAATTCAGCGCTTCCTAGATAATTGGTTTCTACATAACGGATCCCATACATTAAAAAAAAAAATAAGAATTGAATCTATGATATTAAAGGATACTAAAAACCCATTCAAGCCACAATTATAGATGATATGGAGACTATCAAACAGGCCTTGGTCCAGGATTCAATCCATTTTTATTGGTAAGTTGTTGTTGTTGGTAAATTGTATCTTCTGCTGATTTCAACAGACACTTTCAGGCTCATTTATAAGCACAGATTCAGTGTGCAAGGGGCAATTTTGGGCTGTAATATCCATGTTTCTTCCCCACATTCCAGCATTTCCTCCCATAATTCCAGCATATTTATGACAATGAGGGGGAAATGCACCTACTTTATTTGGAATTTGGAAGTGCTTGATACAGTGACCCACAAACATTATCTTTCTAAACGATGGTCTGAAAGTACAGGGCTGACAGACACAAGGGATCCCTTGCATGTTTAAAACAGTCTACTCTGTGTGTACCAGCAATTACACTAGAATTCTGTCAAATTGCTCTGCAAATTTGGTAAAAACATAATCACATTATAAGCTTGTGTAGTTGGTTCATAATATATCCTTCTTTTAAATAATCATAGGCCAGTTTCATTGCAATTTTCAGCTACCACGGTGCCTGCTGGTCTCCCATTCAACTGGACAATGCAAGGGAAGGGAGTGAAGGGGTGAGCACTATTTCAGCAGAGGAAGCCCTAATATCAAGTAGTGGACAAGAAATAGGGTAGCACCATTATCCAGGACCATGGACAGCAGCTTCCAAAATGACCTCTGTAGCTTCAGGCACCAGAGCCACTGTTCATGGTACACAACGGATCTTCAGAAAACAACATACAAACCGTTTTGAGGACTTTTATATAGAATCAATAGACTATATTTAAACTGATATTTAAAAAGCACTGTAAGAAGTCATTCACTACTCTGAGACGCTTATTTGCAATATGAATGAGAAATAAGTACTGCCAAAAGTTCAGTTCAATTTAGACTTTATTGATCCAGTCAGCTCTATTTGTATACTAAGAGACTAAGAGGCACATGGCTTACTGATGCACTTCCCCTTCTAATGAACTGGCCCAATGTTGATGATAATACTATATTTGCCATCTGCATGACATGCTTCCAAGTCAGAAGACATTAGTGCAGGCTTTCCCAAAATCCGAAAACCCCAACCTGACCCCATAAAAATGTGTGACAGGGTGATTTAACCCTTTAAATGTTCATTCTGAATGATATTTAGACTTGAACTAAGTGAAAAAAATTGACATGGCCAGTAAATGGTTTTAAATAAGTAAATATATGTTTGTTTGGATTTTTGTAGATGATGGATTTTATAAATATATTTGTTTAGATGTGAGTTCCTTTGCCACTCAAAAATTAAACATCATTTTGAAATACAGAACACACACAAGAGAAGATGAACACTTGCTTGACACATCAGAACATTTCTTGGTTTTCAGTAGAAGCCATGCTCAGGTCCACTTTCAATACTATATGTGAATTATAAACGCGCACAGCTTCACACTGAAAAACGTTTATTTGTGCATTTTCAAATGTTATAAAGATTCACACAAACATTTTGTTACATTCAGAAAACACCACAGTGCAGTGTCACCCCCCCCCCTGTCTGCCTACTTGTGTTAGCCACTCCCTCCTGACGGGTTTCGTGCTGTTTGACGCTTCATCAGAGGAGGTACAGTGCCCAATAGCGTGAAACACATCAGGAGGGAATGGCTAACACAGAAAGGCAGACTGGGGGGTGACACTGAACTGTGGTGTTTTCTGAATGTAACAAAATGTTTATGTGAATCTATATAACATTTGAAAATGCACAAATAAATGTTTTTCAGTGTGAAGCTGTGCACGTTTATAATTCACATATTTTTACAAATTCAAGCTGTTCTGAGAGTCACTCAAAATAAGCTGAATTTAGTAAACATTGTAAAGGTTGTTCTGTTCATTAAAAATGACACACAAACATTTTGTGCCCTGTGTAAGCATTGCCATCTAATGGATTGAATTGCTAAAAGCAGTTGAAAAGAGGGTTATTATGTTTAAACATTAATGTTTAAACATAATAAACAAACAATGTTTAATGGTTAAACATAATGTAATGTTTAAACATTACAAATACTAAGTAATTTGTAAAGTCTTTTTTGTAATGGCAAGTATTTTGTATTGGAATTAAATAATGCTTTCTTTGCTTTTGTCACACAAAAAAAAATGTTTTTTTTTGCATATTTTATCATGAGTAGCTGTTCTGCTAACCTTTCTTATGTACCTAAAATGTATGTATTTAAAGGGGAACTAAGGCCCACTGTCCTTTTAAAAAAAAAAAAAAAAAAGGCCTTTTCACAGGGGGAAACTATCAATCAATACCTGATCTGCATATGCAGAGCTGTATATGTCAAACTGGTAGCTGGTAGGCTTGGTTACGTCACATTCAGTCTCTGGCTCCATGGGGGGCCATCGTCATGCACTCTAGAAGCCAGACACCAAACATGAGACAGCCAATCAATTGTTTTAATAATAAACATGATTTGCTGGGAAGTGCACAAAATGCAAAAAAAAAAACAGGCAAAGTTGATCTGTTTTTATCTGTGCAGCAAGACCCCATAGGATTACCATACCTTCACATCTACTAATAAACATTTACACATTAAATTTAGCCAATAGGATTGCTCTGCCACCAATGTGGCTTAATGTACATTAGTTACTTCAGTACAAGGTGCTGTTATTATTACAGAGAAAAAGAAAATAATTTTGAAAAAAATTGAATTATTTGCTCAAAATGAACTCTACTGGAAAGGGATCCTCACATAATTGGAGCTTTCTGGATTCTGGGGAATGAATTCTTATTAGTAGCGTTATTAGGAATCTATTTACATTCTACTAGTTAAAAATGCTGAAGCAGCTAAAAAGGACTTAGCATATTTTAGGGCCTATTTCTGAACACAAGTGCAAAGCAAAGCAAAATTGAACCTGCAATTGTGGTCTTCACAAAAGGCACTGCGTTGCATTGGGCCGGGTGGTGGGTCTGGGTGCAGGCCAGGTTGTGGCTCAGGATTCAATTGGTTGCTAATATAATTAAAGCCACGTGGCAAAACTTGCGTATGATTTACCCAACTGGAAGCTGCTGTTCTGTGTTAGCCAGTCAAAATGTTATAGGGTAACCCTTTTGAAATAAAAGAAAAACGGTAGCTTTATTGGTTTAGATTGTAACAAGCTTTAATAATGTTTTAGTTCCTTTTTCAAGCTGATTACTTAAAACATTCCAAACGCTTGCTAGGATTATCTTAGTTAGCAATACAGGTATAACCTTTAATTTTTATTTCAAAAATGTATTTCAAATTGAATGCTACCTTGCATCAATATTGGCGTGTGTAATTTGTGTCATATGGTTGCAAATTCACTGGAATTCTGGGAAAAATACTGCATTATGGTGGAAACATCTGCAATTAACCTCAAAAAATTGTACATAGCTGCATGAACTACGAGATTAAATGGGGTGAAAACACTTTAATTGACTTATAAGTGTCTATTTGAAATGGGTTAAATGTTAGCATTAGATTGCTTCATCCACATCACAAAGCACGATGATGTTATTTTTAAAATAAAATCTACCATTCTGACAGTAAAGACAATATTTAAGGTTTCATTTATAATTTAGTATATTTGGGACAGCAGTGACATCTAGTGTTTCCAGCCCAAGCCATTTTATTTAATCAAATTTCTAACTTAAAATTTCATTCTTTATTTGCCCAACAGCAAAGGTTGATGTTTTTCCTCGTCTCAAGCTGATGTGTAACTCCCAATTGCCACATACTTGAAATTATTGTGAAATGTCAGCCTTTGTCTGGTTGCTTGAGCACCAGACAAATGTCTTGGAAACTGAAATATAAAGGAATTGGGGAATGTTTTGTACAGAAAATGTGTGTAGCCTAGAGAGAGAAAACTGCCATTGCATCTATAATAAGCATGTGTCATATGTTTGTCAAGGACTGAAATTAATTTCTAGCAGATCACGCCAAGTGTTAAGCTTTAAAGGCAATTTGAATTCAAATTTTGTGTTTCTTAAATAAATGGCCATAACTTTTCCTAAGTGGTATAACATGTCACATGTAGAATGCCACTTTCGACAGTTATACTGTAGATTGTGTCATCATACAGGTAGTATTCAGAGTATTCTGTAAGAGCTATGGCATTAGAAATATTCTGATGATGCTTCCAACTAACAAAAAAGGGAAGCAACTAGAGTAGCCCTGAAACCACAGCAAGTGAGTCAAACAAAAAAGTGTGTACCCATATACAAGTACTAAATTGATTATGGCTTTTCCAAATGTTATGTAAATTGATTGTCCTTTTTGAAACACTGTTTCCAGGCACACATGTATGAGTTTCACCTCTGATTTAAGTGTCCTTCTAGACATTCCCTTTGTTGAGAATGTAGCTAAACAACTCAGTCTCCAGGCAAACCCAGGGTAAAAAGAAAGGAAAACCAGTGCATAAAGTCCACATCAAAAGAGAAAGTGG
>CM044435.1:105455890-105467236 GCA_024363595.1 Xenopus borealis
TGAAATCAGATTTAAGAGCTTCTGTGAAGGAGGATATGGCAGAAGCAATTCTGTTTGTAAGAACAATACTTAGTAATTTTGGATTGTATTTAACAGCAATTCTACAGTTATATTCCAGGTTCAACTAATGTATAAGTTGTTTTACGTTTTTCAGTTGGGCTTGGTTCATGTAGTTTAACTTAGATTTTGGTTTAGCATTAGAAAAGGATGTGGTTTATAGTTTTGTGCTTTGGCGGTGATACATTTTCTTGTATGATGTATGACTTCTTTCAGTCAACATGAAAAATACATTAATGCAATAAGGGAATAACACCAAAAAAATTAAAGGATTTTAAAGTAATTTACATGTGCTATACTGTTAGCATGTACTGGGAAAAACTGTCTGTTTGCACAAGTTACATAACAAATAATGGCTAAAACACCATTGTATTGAACAGAGCTTATCTGTTATGTGCTATGTAACCCATGGCTACACAGCAGCTTGTTTAAATAAACTATATTAGTCTACTGAAGCAAACACACCAGCTGCATACCTCCCAACTGTCCCGTTTTCAGTGGGACAGTCCCGCTTTTGACAGCTAAACCTGGAGTCCCGCTTTTGTACTGGAAAGTTCAATTGTTCTCTGCACTGAACATCTAAAAAAGATACAATGTTTCTAACTTAATTGGCTTTTGGCAGAAAGCCTAGAACAGCAACCAGGTGCACTTTTAAGCACTTTTTAATGGGTCTCTTCGGAGTTAGACTTGCAGCTTAAAGGGCAATTCACCTTCATTAGCAAAACTAATAACAGGAAATAAAAACATAAATATTAACTCGCCAAATTTTGTAAAATGAACATGGTAATCAGGGGGTGTGACCACAAAAATGGGCATGGTCAGCAATTTTCTTTGGGAGGTATTCAGCTGTACCAGTGTCTCCTCCTGAATCGCTGCAGAGCACAGGCCAAAGTATATGTAGGAGTCCCGTATCTTTGATATCAACTCGGCTTTATTCAAGCGTAAATATAGTTACGTTACAAGGGTGGGTGTGCAATTCTAAAATGTTTTGTGCCTGCAGGCTAGGCACTTCATCAGATCGGGTAGGAGACGGCACAGACTTGGGGAGCTCTGCCATTGCCGCATCATTGTGGTTTGTTTGCAGACCACAAGTACATAATATAATTTTAGTTTTGGTGTTACTATTCCTTTATAAACGGCAGAGTTTGAGGTAACTTAAAACGAGTAGTTGAAGAATTTATCCAGCGAAGTCACAGCCCTGGTTGAATGTGGGCATGTGAATGTGCATCAGGTACATGCTGTTTATTTTTCAGGTACATGCAGTCTCGTTTTTATACATTTTTTTGCAAAAAATGCGGTTGTGTTTGCCTGCATAAAATGAAAATGCTGTTAACCTTGATGTAAGTGCACAAAAATGTCCCATCTCCGGGGGCAGCGGGTAATGCAATAGAAATGATACTGGTATTGATCAGAGAGCAGAGGCTCAGCTCAGTGTTGGCCCCTTCCCACGTGGATCCAATGATCTCATCCTTGCTTCATATTCTATTTTCTGCCAGACCTGCCCGTTCTGCTGACTCTGTGTTGTTGCACTTGCTAACAATCTTTTGTGTAATATGTAGTGTATCATGAAATCCCCCAGCACTTCGCACCATTCCTGTTTATACTAATTCTAATTTGTAGCAACAAGCAAATCCTGCTCAGGCCTCAGTGGAACTCCAGGAATGTGCTGCTCTTCATGGCTGAGGGAGGGGATGTGCTCTATCCTCCGTTATACCCTGTTTGGCTACGTTTGCTGAAAGCCTTGTTTGTTCTCTTTATCTTGCAAATGTTTTACAAGCTTTAAATGCACAATTAAGTCCATCGAATATTTTTAACAATGAAAATATTTGTAACCGATTATGTGGTTTGTATATATCAATTTCAAACAAGTGTTTAATAATAACGCATGTTTGAGTGTAGGTACTATTCTGCTTGAATAATGAAAAATTCACTCACGCCATGGAACACACCCCTTCTTTAAGTGCATGAAATTAAATAACGCCCCCATGTAGGCATGTATAGAATGTGGCCTCACCATCCAGTCAAGCATATGATAAAATAACATAAATAATGACAATTTTACAAGACACCCATAGTATCATAGTATTAGACTATTAGACTTTACAGCATCCTGACATGGATATATATATATATTTCGATTTGGTTCAGTATTCGGCCAAATCTTTCTCAAAGGTGCATCCCAGTGGCGTAACTACCAGGGGAGCAGGGGGTGCAATTGCCAATCGTGCACCAGGGCCCACCAGCGAGTAGTTACGCCACTGGTGCATCCCTAGTTTAAAATCCCCTAAATAGGCTATAACAGAACCCAGAATAATAAACCTTTCTTCCAGCATTCAGTCTCATGCCATTTTTAAACCTCAAGCAGCTCATTTCAGTTAGTTCCTGGTCTAAGCTTGAAGCTCCACCACTTTTTTTTCGGAGCTCTGCCTCTCTCTTTTTTTTGTAGAAACCATCATCAAATAAGTGCAAGTCTGCTGCACATGCTTGTGGCTCTGCTCTAGTGGAGGCACAAACAGGCAACTCTTTTTAAAGGAGAACTAAGCCCTTCATTAAAAAAACTCCTATACCCCAAACTTCTTACTCAAGGCAGCCATCGTCTTCTCTTCAGTAATGTTCGTCTATTGAAAGGCATTTCGGCGCATACACAGTTGGAGCAATTTCCCAGTTCCAGACAACTGCGCACTTGCCGAGACATTCCTGAAGACCCGGAAGAAGACTCAAAGATTGAAGCCACCTTGAAGTCTGGGGTAAGAGCTACTCTGGGGGGGGGGGAGTGGGGAGGGAGGTCTAGGGGGGAGTAGGGTTTTTTAATGAAGGGTTTAGTTCTCCTTTAACTGTCTTCACAGTTAAAAATAGTAGAGCTTCGAAAAGGAAAGGTGCTGAGCTTCAGGATAGAGTGGGAACTAGCTGAAATGATCTGCTTGTGATTTAGAAATAACATAAGACTGAATGCAGGGAGAATTGAGTTACTTTATTTGGGACACTATATAAAGTAATTTGAGACACAAAAAAAGTTTACTTGTTCTTTAACGTGGCCATACTTAGGCTGCTGTGCCAGTGCCTGTTATAGAATGGGGTATAGTGGGAATCTAAGAATATGTACTCACTGTAAGGCATTAACTATTTTACTATTGCCAAAACGAAACCATTAAATCTAAGCTTGGCCCTTTCATACCTGCTGTCATTGTAATTTAAATGCAGGGGGCCAAAGCATTTCGATTCACAAGCCTTATCCTGGCCTGGTGTCAAAGAGAATGAGAAAATGCTTTCTCTCTTGCAGCCATTCCCCTCTGCTGTGGCTTTGTTTTCTCTCCGCTCACTAGTATCACTGGGTTAATCTGTTCTCCAAATGGCTTTGTAGGCCGAGAAGCTTTGAAGTTCATTATCCTGTGCAGAAAAGCCCTGAAATGCTGCACACTGGCTAAGCACCATGCGGAAATAGGGCAGAGGTCTGGAAAAGAACCCAGCATTACTCACACAAGTCCTTTGCAGCCAGGGCCTGAATATCCATAGAAACTGGCCATTGCATTGTGGGTAATAACACATCTATCACATGGTATACAGTGTTTCCGAAGATCTATCTCTCTATCTGCAATAACCAAAAAAAACAAATATATTTCAGCGTGTGTGACTTAAACACTGCAGTATTTAT
Source organism: Xenopus borealis (assembly GCA_024363595.1). Lineage (NCBI taxonomy): Eukaryota > Metazoa > Chordata > Amphibia > Anura > Pipidae > Xenopus > Xenopus borealis. The sequence continues at coordinate 105,459,600 of CM044435.1, forward strand.
GCATATTAAATGAAAAAGTTTTAAAGGACAAAGTCTTTGCATTATGCAGGTTTACTTATTACTTGTGTGAGCATTACAATTGGCTACATTTTCTCTACATTTGCTACATCTGGTTCTATAGATCTGGATTGCCCAGAGAGGAATCTGTAATTTCTCACGCTCATACTGCTTGTTTCAATGTTTTTTTTTTAATTTCCTTTTTATTCCTGTACAACTGACCGTCATCCTTCACTGGTGATGGGTGTATAGCATCTTTTTTGCTCCACCTTCCATTTACTGATGCAGGGAAAGGTTGTATACACAACACTCAACCAATGTCTATCTCTGGTTCTTTGGCTCCTCTATCATAATATTCATTGGCTTTCCAGCATCTCTCTGTGAGCTGATCCACCATATCTTCTTTGGAAAAAGCAATTTTTGAATTGAATTGCGTGGGAAGTAGGTTCCTTGTCCTTATCACATAAGACTTTGTACAGCTGTTGGTATCTTCTGTAGGAGTGTTCCTCCAGTTAGGGATGGCTCTTTACCATCTCTCTTAATTTATAATTACATGGTAACATAGTTAAGTTGAAATAAAGACACACATACCTCAAGCTCAACCTTTTAACTCTATTTTAACCTGCCTAACTGCTAGTTGATCCAGAGGAAGGCAAAAAAAAAAAATAAAATCTGAAGCCTCTCCAATTTGCATCAGAGGAAAAAATTCCTTCCTGACTCCAAAATGGCAATCGGTCCAGTCCCTGGATCAACTTGTATAATGAGCTATCTTCCTTAACCCTGTATTCCCTCACTTGCTAAAAAACCATCCAATCCCTTCTTAAAGCTATCTAATGTATCAGCCCGTACCACTGATTCAGGGAGAGAATTCCACATCTTCACAGCTCTCACTGTAAAAATAACCTTCTGAATATTTAGGTGGAACCTCTTTTCTTCTAATCTTCTGATCTTGCTGGAAAGACCTATTGGTAAATAAAGCGTTACAGAGATTATTACAGTATATGATGCCCTTATATATTTATACATAGTTATCATATCGACCCTTATGCGCCTCTTCTCCAGCATAAATATCCCCAATATGGCCAGTCTTTCTTCATATCTAAGATTTCCCATACTTTTTTGTGCTTCTCTGTACCCTCTCTAATACAATAATGTCCTGTTTGAACACTGGTGACCAAAACTGTACGGCATATTCTAGAAATTGTGTTTGGTATCTTCCCATCCGCTTCAGCTTTGCCATTGGACTGGGCTAGAGGGATCATGTAAGTTTTTCAAATTCTTATTCTGTGTAATAGGGAATTGTGGCCCATTATCCAGGAAGATGGTATCCGGTATCTCAAGCCAAATAAAATGCATCTTGTAACATTCAATAATAGTTTTAGAAGTGTTATCATAAATTGCATCTATCGCCCAAAGATCTGAACCGTAAAGAAACAGTAAAGGAGAACTAAACTTCAAATCACTGGGGGTGCCAAAATATCAGGCACCCCCCCAGTGATTAAAATCACCTGATTCCCCAGGCCAGTGTTCCAGTTCAATAAAGTCTGCACCAGCCCAGGGTATTGCTGCAGAAGGTCACCATTGTCATCACCTTCCTCCATCGTCTTTTTGTTGTGGTTCAGGTAAGCACACTGTATATAGTAAAGTGAAAGCCAGCTTATGTGTTCTACTCCTTCACCTGGAGAAGAGAAGAAAATTGCAATGGATCAGCCTCTACAGAACTACCCCGGCTGGTGCTCCTGTGAACAGAGAATAATACTGGACTGGGGTACTTCTTGAAATTCTAATTACCGAGGGTGCCCAACGTTTGGTACCCACCAGTGATTTTAAGTTTAATGCTCCTTGAAGGAAATACCGCTCAGGTAAGGTGATGCATCCATTTCTAATATACTCCATGTTATAGTAGACAGCTTGAGTGTTATCAGTGGTTCCTTTGTGTTTTTTCAGAGATATTGATTGCAGATGTTTTCTTGCCTCAATTGTTGTTTGTCCCTTATGAAGCCAGAATAGCACATATTTGGCTATGTGCAGGCATTGTTAGGTGTCTTCAATTTATTCTTGCTATCATTTCTGGGGTTCTGAGGTCCATATCAGATGTTCATTCCATATAGTGATTTCTTCTATAAAACCCCAGTAGTCCCTGAAAACACATGATGATTATGATTTGTTGTAAACAAAGTGATTCGGTGCTATCTCCTGCTTGTGCCTCTTCAGCATAGGTATCAGGTTTTGGATAATGGCAGACAGTAAGTCTGTAATATATATATTTGTGACCTTTTTTGTAGGTGACATTCAGTTTGTACTTTTGTAGTTGCAGCATTGTGCGTTATTTATTGTCCCCATGGAGTACTGATTAAAGTTTGGACAGCCATACACAACAAGCAGATTTTGCTTTTCAGTCTGTTCATATCTAAGCCCTGTTGGAGGTGATGGGAAGGCAACTGGCTAGCATTGTTACAGAAGTGATCCTAGTCCTTTCTCCCTGGCATCACATTGTACTGTCACATCCCAATTAACATCATAGTATCACACCGGTACACGTTTTTTATTTGCTCAAGGAATTCATCATAGCTGGATCGTTAGACCCATAAACTGGCCAATGAGCTCCAGTCCTCGCAGACCTACTGCTTTACTATGCTAGTACAGGTATTCCTCTGGAGCAGTGCCAATCCCAGAAGGAATGTCCATCACTCTCTAAATTCTACTTTATCTAAGTGACGTTGTATCAACCCCTAAAGGCAGGCAGATATAAGGTTCCACCAGATTAAGTTCGCATCTTATTGGGCCCTCCAGTCTCCCAGGTTTAAAATTCCCTTCGGTTCGAGGACCATACTTGGTTTTTGATGCGGTCCTTGATCCAACCGGCTGTTATGGATGATCATTGGGCCCTAGGGCCCACGATTGGATCAGCCCAATACTGGCCACCTCAAGGGGAGCATATCGGGGAGAGCTCTGCTCGGGAGTCGGTTTCCCTGCATGAGTTACATGAGTGCATTTGCCAGTGAGCTTTTAGTGATGTGGTTGGGCTCTCCCAATACAGTCCCCTGGGAAACTACACTTTCTGATGTTAATAATAAATGTTGTTAACACCATTTAAAGTGCAAAAACCACACTATAAAAGGCAGTCTGGGGCACTGTTTGCAGATATCCGCTGATCAGTGTGTTACAGAGTGACTCGGTGCTAAGATTGCACATAAGTTATACGAGAGTCGGGTGTGATGTGGAACGCTGGAGATTTGGAAGCCACACAGAGGTAGGGATACATTCTCTGCACTCCCCCTTATTTATTGCCACATTCCTCTCTGTCATTTTGGTTTGTTGCATGTCAAGGATGTCTCACTTTCCACTTACAACATATTTTTAATGCCAATTTTTTTTTTTACTTTTAAATATAATGTCTCCATAAACTGGGTTTATAGGATTAGACAAGGGTTTGTTTTCAGGCAAGCAAGGGTCACTACAAATTGCACTACATGCAGTATTATTTTGCTTAACTGCATATTTCGCTTCAGCTCTGTGATTAATGTGAAATCTATACACAAATCCTAACTGAGCCAATAACTGGTAATAAATACACTTACCTCTCTCTCTCACTTTAATACAAGGGCAGTAACTGAGGAAGGATGCAGTGATTGCGGCTGGGACAGATCTTAAAAAAAAACAAAACAAAAAACCCACAACAAACAGGGACTTCTTTTTTTTCTGCTTATTTATGTGTTCTGATGGGGGCGTTGAATAAAGTGCAGACAGCTGTATGTGTATCTGCCGTCCGTCTCATGTAATAGGCTGGGCAGCCATATGCAATGTCATTAGACTGAGGAGCTATTGGCACATTGATTTGTTTGCGCATTATGGTGACTTATAGCCGTATGCGTGGTGTATCTTGTACCAGGTAAGCAAATTTCTCAAGTGTTTCATCATTTATGCTTCTTTATTTATGGCTTCAGTAAGCACATCCAATGGTGTGTATCCTCACAACGACGTATACAATGTATGTTTTAGGGTTCTCTTTCCAATAGTACCTGCTGGCCATAGCATAAGTTGCCCAATAGTCCTCTACACAACTAATCATATATTCGTATCCCCATCTTAGTCTCCATCAGTATTTCAACCCTCTCCTCCCTCTGTACTCCTATCCTTTCATCCCATCTCAGTGGTTCTAGGGTTAGGCTTAGTATGTACCTTAAGAAGAGAGATGATGGAGGAGAGCTGAGAAGAGAAGTAGGACAATGGAGCACTGAGAAGGAGAATACATGGAGGGTAAAGAACGGGCAGTGAGTTGTGTAGAGGGTGAATGGCAAACAACATCCACAAGGGGATAACAATGGTACTAAAATCTGTGGTGCTTTTCTGTATGTGTGGAGCAAAGTCCTGCAGGAGTCTTGTTGAGTTAACAGCTTCTTTAATATATTGAAATGAGTCGGTGTAGAGAGCCCCTCTTTCTGTCTTGCCCATATCTATGCATTTTTTGTAACAAAGCTAATTGTACAAGCCCGAGTTATACATTTTTAATGAGGAGAGGACTTATGCTTTTCTCCTGTAAGTGTTCTTGTTACTTTAAATGGCCACTTAACACAAATAAATGTAAATAAGTCTATACCTTTATATAGTAAAGGCTTTTTTAATAGTTTCGGGGCAAAGTGCAAAAACTGTGCAAAACATTGTACTGCTGATTATTCCTGGAGGTGCAGCACTTATAAAATGGAGTGTGAAAAGCTGCAATAATGCCATCAGCAGGACTACATCCAGGGTGGGCAGGTGGTGTCCAGACTTGGTAATCTTCTCTGGCCTCTAGCTTGCCCGTTGTTCAGATTGGGAGACTGGGGAGCACAGAGGAGTGCGAGGTGCAGGAGTGCCCTGTATTTACCACCTGCCTATGGACTGTACTCCTTGCACTGGATTCCTAATCTGGCTCAGGCCATTATGGCCCCAGGCACAAGTGATACATATCTAGGCTCCTTTTCAACTTTATAATAGATCCCTCTGGCTCTGGCAGTTTCTGTAGCACATTGTGGCTTTATGTAAATTTAAATATAATATTTTGCTTTAATTAGTTTTCATGAGATTGAATTTTGATCTGTGTTGCTGTGGGTTGAAACCATATGGCAATGGTAAATGGTAAATAATTTGGGCACATTTATAAAGAATTTTTTTTTTTTAAAGTAAATGTACCCTTTTTGAATTAAAATGATTGTATTAGAGCAAATCATTCTAACAACCTACATTTTTTTCAGCTCTAACTGTCATCATGTCTGTCAGCATCCATGAAAATCGCAAATCACGCACCAGTACAGGATCCATGAATATCTCATTATATCATAAAATCTCCCATTCTGACTGTGTTCTAAACCACCTCAACACCATGCGGAAGCAGCGACTCTTTACTGACATGACCCTGTGGGCTGGAAACAGATCGTTCCCCTGTCATCGTGCGGTGCTGGCAGCCTGCAGTCCCTATTTTGAGGCCATGTTCAGCAATGGCTTGAGGGAGAGCTTGGATAACACAGTGAATTTCCACGACAGCCTCCACCCAGAAGTACTGGAACTCTTACTTGACTTTGCTTATTCTTCCAAAATTATCATCAATGAAGAAAACGCAGAATCGCTTCTGGAAGCCGGAGACATGTTACAGTTTCATGATGTACGAGACGCAGCTTGCGAGTTTTTGGAAAAAAACCTTTATCCCTCTAACTGTTTGGGAATGATGATTTTGTCGGATGCACATCAGTGCCAGAGACTGTACGAGTTGTCCTTGAGAATGTGCTTGTCCAACTTTGCAACTCTGCATAATACCGAAGACTTCAGCAGTCTTTCCAAGGATATGTTGCTGGACTTGATCTCCAGCGATGAACTTGAGATTGAGGACGAGCAGGTAGTGTTTAATGCTGTTCTTCACTGGGTAAAGGAGGACTTGGACAAAAGGAAAGATTATTTTCCAGAACTGTTGACAAATGTAAGGCTGGCTTTGCTCCCTTCGGAATTGCTGAAGGAAGCTGTGGTTTGCGAGGATTTAATTATTGCAGATGAGAGAAGCAAATTAATAATGGATGAAGCTGTTCACTGCAAGAAGAAGATACTTCAGAATGATGGAGTAGTTACAAGTCTTTGTGCTAAGCCGCGTAAAGCAGGTCACACCTTACTCATTTTAGGAGGACAGACTTTTATGTGCGATAAGATTTATCAGGTTGATCACAAAGCCAAAGAAATTATTCCGAAGGCTGATCTTCCAAGTCCGAGGAAAGAGTTCAGTGCCTGTGCGATTGGGTGCAAGGTCTACGTAACTGGTGGGCGCGGGTCTGAAAATGGAGTGTCGAAAGATGTTTGGGTTTATGATACAATCCATGAAGAATGGTCAAAGTCAGCCCCAATGTTAATTGCAAGGTTCGGGCATGGCTCCGCTGAGCTGGAGAACTGCCTTTATGTAGTTGGTGGGCACACAGCAATTGCAGGAGTTTTCCCTGCCTCTCCATCAGTGTCATTAAAACAAGTTGAAAAGTATGATCCATTGCCCAATAAATGGACCATGATGGCGCCATTGAGGGATGGTGTAAGTAATGCAGCTGTGGTCAGTGCTAAGCTTAAACTCTTGGTCTTTGGAGGCACCAGTATCCATCGAGATAGAGTCTCCAAAGTTCAGTGTTATGACCCTGATGAGAACCGATGGAGTATTAAAGCTGAATGCCCACAGCCGTGGCGTTACACTGCTGCAGCCGTACTAGGGAGTCAGATTTTTATAATGGGGGGTGACACGGAATTCACAGCGGCCTCTGCCTATCGCTTTGATTGTGAGACCAACCTATGGACAAGAATAGGGGATATGACTGCAAAACGGATGTCCTGCCATGCATTGGCTTCAGGGAATAAAGTCTACGTAGTAGGAGGTTACTTTGGGACTCAACGGTGTAAAACTCTAGACTGTTATGATCCAACTTCAGACTCCTGGAATAGAATCACCTCCGTGCCTTATTCTCTCATTCCTACTGCTTTTGTTAGTACTTGGAAGCATTTGCCAGCATGAGAAGATCTGTAAAATAAAGAGGCAAATTGATGCACTCTAATGTGTTGCTCCTGTGTCAGTCTCCTGGTCTCTGCACTTACGGGGCAAAAAACACAGAAAATAAAAAGCTCACCATGTAGTAAATGGAAGTGAAATGCAAATAATAATATAATCAAAATATTTATTTTCCTTTCTTTTGCCTTTCTAAAGTTAATCTTTAAATGCTATCTGCTTTTCAATATCAATAACTGTGCCTAGTAGAAAGCAGAGTAAGTGGGAGTCTGGGCTGTTACTACTTCATTTTTCTCTCTTTCCAATCCCCTCATATTCAGCCCTGATTCTGACTTTGAAATCGGTGCTAGGGTCATTCACCCATTCAACCAGATAGCAGTAAAATTAGAAGGATGGCATAGGAAGTAACAACACCAGGACTGACCAACAGGACTGACTCTTCAGGAGGTTTATTTTATGTTCTTTTTCATTGACTTAACTATATGGAAATTTTCTGACATCCAAATATGTGCCATGGTGGATAATTAGTATATATCCACTATATGGAAGAATACAGCACTGTTTTACATTACACATATACAACTCTGTTTATAATGGGTATTTTCATAATCCTCCACATTTGGAATATTAG
>CM044435.1:105475846-105489697 GCA_024363595.1 Xenopus borealis
TAGAGACCTACATTGTTCGGGGGGTATAGTTTTCCTTTAAGAAGTGCTTGAAGGAGTCGTAATCTTTTGGAGCAAACATTGTGACTTTTTCAGTAAGAAGTTTTATTACATTGTCGGCGCATTAGCGCAAAGTATAAAATTTGCAAATGGCCTCCCGCTGGCGGAATTGGTCGCTTAACAGTTTCCGGGTTCGCAAAAGGTATATTGCATTCACGCAAAGGCTTAACTTTACGAATTGGGAATAATTTTTGCGTTACCGGCGTATATTACATTCCCGTATATGTCTGGTCTGGCCCATGACACAAATAATGGCGCAGCGCTCTGGTAAAGAATGGAATTTTATTTTGTGAAAACAGACTTTACAAGATAACTGGAGAAACAGATAAATTAAAGCAGGAATAACATGTAAACTTGCATAATATCAAATCATTACTTACACTTATAACTTGTTTCCTTTTTACATAATTACACATTAACATCAAATAATTATGCTTGGTTTTTTTTTTTTACCACTTCTTTACAGCATTTAGAAAAACTTACATTAGTACAAAGTATTGGGCTGACAGAGCAGAGGGTGCTGCTGGGTGTATATATATATATATAAACACACACATAGAGGTATACCTTGTGTTATAAACCTCCTGAGCATTTGTACGGTTACTCTAGGGCAGTCCTGGTCAGTAAGAGATCAGGGCTGAGGTCAGACAAGGGGATCCAGGGAAACACAGGAAAGCTGTGAACTCTCCCCCTCTTTCTAGGAATTTTCTCAGGTGAGGGATTTGCTGCTGACAGGTACCTGGCCATTACACAAAGTAATAATCTAGATTTTTGGGATACTTGAGGCCCTGTGCAAATACCTTCCCCCCCACCCCTCTACTAAAACCAGCTCCTGATCACATACAAGACAGAGACGGCTTCTTTTTGTAGCACAGACAGGAGGAAAGAGGATTCCCTGATCCATGTACATATCATAGTTATAGAAACACTAACAGTTCCAGGGCTCCAGTAATAAAGGACAAGAGAGAGTCTGAACAAAGCCAGATTCTTCCAATAGGAGAGCAGGATGAAGTGCTTTGCTTTATTTGTCTCTATGATGAGAAACAAGTCAATTTCCAAGATCCCAGATCCTATGTCTGAGCACAAGACGAGGGGGCAGCTACTTTCTACATGGCAGTTTGAGATGTTGCCAAGGATGAGCTGTCATTGGATAGTTCAAGAGCCAATTCCCACCCCCCTCTTTTTTTTTTTTAATAAACAATACAATGTAATGGGCCCATTTCAACATGTCTGTCTTACAAAAACGAACTATTTACATATAGAACATATCAAGTCCATTAGAAAAGAGAAAAGAAGTGAAGCTGGATTGGCCCTGTACCACCTGACCAGCAGGAGACAGAGGCCCAATGTGATGAAGGAATGTCACACCTGGACTCAAGGTTAAGTGAAGTTGGTTTCATCACAAAGTATAATAAAGTCTGACTAGATACCATTCCCCCTCCCCCATCGTTACTGACCATTTCTATTTGCATTGCATGTTCAGTGGAACCAGATACCAGCCAATTAGAACACAGGATATTGTGGCCGACAATAAGATCCCACTACACAAGTCTAAGTGCTCGTTCCCTCTGAAGTTTTTTGGTTGTGGTCACAAGCAGCATCAAGCTCAAAGAATTCATGTAAAGCTTTAAGAGAGGTGCCTCACAACACAGTGAAATGAACCCTGCATTACCCACAATGCTTCTCCGCAGCCTTAGATTCATCAGTACAGTGGCTTTGATCCTCTTCCCATTGGTTACAGCATCCTTACTGTGCTATCCTAGTACAATAGGCCGGGGCTATTCCACTGCTATACTAACTGTTGATTGGTTGTTTCAGAATTCTACTAACTGTTGATTGTTTATTATAGGAGTGTACTAACTGTTGATTGGTTGTTGCAGGAGTGTACTAACTGCTAATTGGTTGTTACAGGATTCTACTAACTGTTGACTGTTTATTATAGGAGTGTACTAACTGCTGATTGGTTGTTACAGGACTAGCTTTAAAGGATTGTACTAACTGTTTATTATAGGAGTGTACCAACTGTTGATTGGTTGTTACAGGATTGTACTAACTGTTGACTGGTTGCTATAGGATACTGTCTTTGGGCCAGTTTGCCCCATGTTCCTTTATTTTCATTGTCAGTGGTTTCTTTGATTGGGGTTTAAGCTTTTAAGCCATGGCCATTACTATGAGTTCTGCTATCCACATTCACCCCATTACTGGCTCATTGTTGAAAAGCAAGTTTACAGTGGTGAGACCCCTGGAGGCTACAAAAACATAAAGCACAAGACTTGGACTAGGAACACAGGTTCTGAGCTCCGGTTTGCAAAACTTGCTCGCTACACCAACAAAATAAACTCCATGTTTCTTCTGCACTGCTGGGAACATGTCCTGGATACCTGCCCTGCTGTGGTCTGTCATTTCAGAGGCTGCATAAAGGCAATTGTCAGCTTCTGGGACCCAATGATTGTCCTCCTGCCTTACACTGGGGCACTTGCTAAAAAGGCCATTCGCAAAGTGCTTGGAGGGTATATACAGGAATAGACTGACCTTATCTCAGAGAGCAAAGGCAGGTCCCAATAACTAAAAGGTCCCTATTATGTTTGCAACTTTATTTGTAACACACGTGGGTAAAAACCACAGCTCAATTCTTCTGACTCGTTCCTTTGCATTCTCATCCTGCATACCCCTAATAATACTGGTATCAATACAAACCCCATCAGTCATGATAAAGACTGTACAGAGAAAGGGATGAGAGACACCAAAGTGATTGTCAAGCACTGGCTAATACTTGTTACTAGGGCCTTACACCAAGTCTCTAGATTCAGCCATTAATTGCACTTGCAAACTGGAGAGATTCCACATTTCCTTCCTATACAGAATGGTCCAATGGAGACACAAAGTCCTTTAGCCCCGTGCATATTTAGCAGCATATATCCAGAGCCCAGAGCATGTCAGATGCAGTTACCAGCTGCCCCTATACATCACTGAGTGGTATTTGTAGAAGTGGTATTGTTATACTTCAGTCAAGAAAACAAGGGATCTCCAAGGCACAATCTAATTGTGAATCTCGTGGGACAGAAGCTGGACTAGTGTCTCCTACAGGCATTGATCTACATGAGGAGGGGACATGTGTGTGAATTTGGCAAGTTTTAGAAATGAAATGAAAGACTTTATACATGAATATATACCCACTGAACCTCCCTGTAACCCTAGAATTATGGAGGCATATACTACAAATCAGATAAAAAAAAAAACAATTCCTTGCCAATCAATGAGCTGAAAATGCTGCGTGAAATATCGGTGAACAATACAAGCGCTCGCAATAACCATGTTGCTGGGGCCGCTATTGTGTCTTCATTGGTCCTCCTTGCTCAGCGACTTGTCTCACAAATGCACAACGAGCAGATACAATAATCCGTACAATGCAGGTGTCCCAAGGCCGAATTATAGGGCAACCCCTGAAAATTCCAGCAGCCAGCTACCACAGCCAATAATAATGATAATAATAATAATAAAGCACTCTCCTTGTGAGCCGAGCTGCAATGCTGGGGGTACAGTCTGCTTCCTAGAGGTGCCCAAACTGAGCCGGAAGACATTTCAAGATGATCAGCAGAAGATTTCTTCTTCCGGGACTACTCCTTCAACACAATGTGAATCTGAAATAAAAGATACACTTTCAGTTGCATGTCTGAGACCAGCCTGGAAGGTATGGGATCCGTTATGCAGAAAGCTATGAATTAAGGAAAGACCATCTCCCATAGACTCCATTTTATCCAAATAATCATTTAAAAATTATTTCTTTTTTCTCAGTAATAATAAAACAGTAGATTGTACTTGATCCCAGCTAAACTATAACTAATTCTTATTGGAAGCCAAACCAGCCTATTGGGTTTATTTAATGTTTATATGATTTTCTAGTAGATGGTCCTTGGCCCTGAGCATTCTGGATAACAGGTTCCATACCTGTACTAGTAAAAGCACCAATTGTTTTAGCGTGATATTAGTAACTAAAAAGCATTAAAACAAATGGTATGGGATCCGTTATCCAGAAAGCCGTCTCCCATAGACTCCATTTTATCCAAATAATCCAATTTTTTTAAAAACCTTTTCCTTTTTCTCTGTAATAATAAAACAGTACCTTGTACTTGATCCCAACTAAGATATAATTAATCCTTATTGGAGGGAAAACCAGCCTATTGGGTGTATTTAATGTTTACATGATTTCTAGTTGACTTAAGGTATGAAGATTAAAAATTATGCAAAGATGCATTATCCAGAATACCCCAGATCCGGAGAATTCTGAATAACAGGTCCCATACCTGTATTCATATTCTTCAGTAGAAGTAAATACAGTGAAAGGGAGAAATACAACAGAAAGACGAGTGCCAATACCCACCTGTATTTGCAGAACGCCCCCCTTTTCCTTTCTTCTTCTTCTCCTTCTTCTCCTTTGTTTTGGATAAACTGAAGAGGCGGGAAGGTGTGGGCCCCTCTGGGGACTTGTTTGTCTGGTTTGTGCCAAGCAAATGGAAGTGGCCTTTTCCTTTCTGCTTGCTGTCTGTCCGTATCAAGCTGTCCTTTTTGGGCGAGGAAGACAGTTCTGATTCTAAGTGCTCTTGTTTGGATGAGCCGGACTTGCACCATTTCTCTCCCCCAGGAGAAAGCGAGGGCGTCTTGCCTAACCGCTCATGATGACTGGACACCTGAAACATTGGCAAACAAACACATTTTCAAACAAATAAATAAATACAAATAAAATAAAATACAAATCATGGGCAGAGGGATCCTGCAGCCTGTCCAACATCATAAGGAGAGGGCACAGGGGCTTAACCCACAACAGAATTCTGGGTCCATTTGGGTATGTGGCAGTTTCAATCTACAGCTTGATATTTATTAGTATCTGATTCCATATGCAAGTTTTCCTCCTCTTTAAAAAAGGATTCTGGGAGCCGGAGCCGTGGAAGGTAGGCTCATCTGATATGATGATAGTTTTGTGAAAGAATGGCTTAAGCACCACTATTTTCTATTTCTGAAACCTTGTTAGGAACTAAGGGAGCCCTCACACAAGTCACGTCCTCGCTGCTGCTTTTCTGCCTGTTGTTCAGCACACATCTCTCTCTCTGCATGCTTTCAGGTTCGGTTTGAGCTACAGTACATTATAGGTGGGATATTTAGTTCCATGTTCTATTTGGCATCCTTTTCCTAAGAATAAACTTTTGTTCTTATCCCACACACATCATGCTTTTATTGGCCCATCTCTAAGCAGATGACAATTTGTAATTTGACAGCAAGATGTTTGCTGTGAATTCCCATGAGATATGAACTTACAGATGGCACTTTTAATGACTAAATCTGAGATTTATGCAAATTACACTTTTGGTTTACCTTTTCCATGTCTTTCTTTAGCTGATCACGTTCCTTGTCCAACTGTTTCTGGGCTGCTCTCAGCCTCTCCAGGTCCAGTTGATATTCATCCTTTCTGACCTGCAGCTCGCTCTTCTCTTTCTCTATGTCCTGCATGCCTTTGCTAAGCAGCTCTTCTCTCTGTGCCAGCCGAACTTCTCTTTCCCCCAGCTCCTTCTCCTTCATTTCCCATTCTCGTTCTCGCTTGCGTTTCTCTTCTAGGTGCTGTGTCTGCTGCTTCTTGAGGTTTGCCAGGTCCTGCCGCTGTTTCTCCATACTCCTCTGCTTCTCCTGCTCAATCAGGGAATTTGGTCTTGATGAGGTTCTTGTGAGAGCTCGCTCACTCAGGAGAAGCTTCTGGTCTTCTATATAGGTGTCCTGTTGTAACACCACTGCCTAATAAAGGATAAACATGGTTATGGGAATCCTTGGATTAAATGCAACAAAACAACAAGGTATAATATATTTATTTAAACCTTTTTCAATATCTCTCAGGACAAGACAGCAAGGGTTGGTATTACGATGTGGCCCAAACGGACCATAATGATCCCTTAACTAAAACAAAGTCACTGCGGAATGGGTAAGCTTCAAACAGAGGCTGCACAGGAATACATATAATCCACTCAGAATGCTGTCCACACTTAGTTGCAACATAAAATATAAATAACCACTAGATGGCAGCAAATAGTTTCCCTGTTAAGCAGCAAGAATATTATTGATAAAGGAAGAGAGAAACATAGGGCCCCCGTGTGACTGCTGACAAACATTACTTTGGAATTTAAAGCAAAATCACAAACTGATAAAGCACTCTACCATTTCTTGCTTGCACAAAGCCGTTTCAGGGGGTCTACACCTCCCTTTGTCAGGAGTTAAGAGTGCTTTATCCATTTGTGATTTTGCCATTTGATAATGTGGCCGTGTGTCTAGGAATAGCACCACCATGAAAACCAGCACCAGAGAAGTGTGAATAGTGCTCCATTTCCAAATATATTTGGAATTTAAAGGACATGGAGAACGTACATTTGTCTGCCATGTATATAAGTTGGGCATATCATCCCCACTCAAGACACATCATTTGTACTGCATATACCCCCCTCCATTACCCAGCGCCATAACATTTTCCGTCTGACACATCATGAGTAATAGTGACTTCTACAAACAGGACATGTGTGCTGTAAAGTTCATACAATGCAGGATACAGGTTTACACAGGCACAACTACTTTGATAAAAAGTTCTGCTGGGGTTGCGCACTGTAATGGTTAAGCTGAGCTCAGGAGAGGTAGTTAGGAGAAAAGAATAGGATCAGACAGCTTGAGTTTCTGTGGGAACCAGCAATGCTATCGCTTCATTGGCTGTTAGACTGGAGGGTGTGATTAGTAATCTGAGCTCAGAAGAACTGAGCATGCTCATGAGCCAACAGCCAAAGCAAATTTCAAAGGGAGGGGGCTGAGTGGGTTAGAGGAGTAGAAGGAATTGTAAGTGATTAAGGGGATATGGCAGCTTTTGTGTTAACCAGTTAACAACCAGATTGGCAGTTTCAAAGAGGCTGTTCAATTTTAGTGGAGGGGGTTTACATTTTCTTTAACTTTATACTTTCTGCACTGAAATATTTCCACTCCTACATGGAAAAGAATTGCTCAAATAGTTATTTATCATGTGCAATTAGCATCAAGGGTTATTGATGTGGATGTGTATCTGCCCTATTGCTGAGCTGAATACTAACACCTAGAACCAGGGCTGGAACTAGGGGTAGGCAGAAGAGGCAGCTTCCTAGGGCACAATGATTGGAGGGTGCTGGACATGTACCTCTTCTGCCTACCCCTAGACTGGACTCATCTGGCACTAGGTTTTTAACCCATGAATGACACATGTGCACGCACAAACGTTACTTACACGCGGGTGACAGGGGAAGTGGGGGTGCACTGGCCAGCTGGGCTACCTCTGCCCATAAGAAATTGAGAGGTATAGGCTTTGATCAATGTTAAACGTTCCTTGTATTTCCATTCCCTAGTTCTATCTTTAATAAATAATGTTTACCAGTGAAGGACAATATATTTATATATTAGAGTTCTTCTTGCAGTGCCAGAGAGCAGTGATTCTTAAAGAGGTAGTTCACATTTCAAGTTCACTTTTAGTATGTTACAGAATAGCTTCTCTGCAACTTTTCAACTGGCCTTCATTAATTCTTTTTATACTTTTTTCAATTAGTTGCCTATTTCTGAGTATTTCCAGCTTTAAAATGGGGGGCACTGACCTCATCTAAAAAACAAATGTTCTTTAAGGCTACAAATTTGTTGTTATTGCTACTTTTTATTACTCCTATTTCTATTCAGACCCTCTCCTATTCATATTCCTAGGGTCCCACCATAAACCGTTTGCACACTAATTTTTTTTGGTCCCCACCCATAAATAAAAAAACCTTGCCATGGACTGAGAGAAAATGGAATTATCATATCTGCATTCATGAGGCCATTTTGTCCTTCTCTGAAGACTTTAAATAAAAAAATGGTCTTACTGGACTAAACTAAGTCAAATGATGTGAGCCAAGAGAAAAAGCCCTCGCCAAGCTGCCATCCATACCAGCAGCAAGACCCAGCATATCCCTGGATTATCCATGGGCTCAGCTTTTCCAGCCTTTCTGTCTGCGGTAAGAGAACTCATGACTGCAGCTAATTTGTATCCCCAGTGAGTAGCAGGGTGAGGGCCAGGAGATTAAATGTGCACCCACACTTACATTACACATACCATTTGTGCTCCTACAGTTACTTGTTCACTTGAAATGATCACAAAAATCTTCTGGAGGGTCTTTCCCAAACATCCCATCTTATAGTCCGCATCCATATATTTATAGTCTATAGTTCTTTTAGGCTAGCAGAATAAGCATGGAGTAATGTACTGGATTGTTGCATGGATCAGCTTCAGGCTGCTGCTGAGTACTTGCAGCTGTACAACAAATAGAGAGCCACAAGGCTGGGACCATAGACTGATTGCTCTGTTATACTGGAGGTTCCACTCAGTACCTGATGGTTATTAACACTATTACACACTCATTCCCACATTCTTGCTGCCTATTATTGAATGTCTATTGGGCCCAGGGCCATCAACCCTGCTTGGACTTGCCAACATACAGGAGTGTACAATAAAATCAAAAGCTTACACTCAGTGCTGGTTATGTTACAGAGGCTGTGGACGTAAAATATTGTATATGGACTACATAGTGCTCGTTATTCTGGCCCTTAAACACAATACTTAGGGACATAGCTTTTTATTATAAAGACGTTATTTCTTTAAAAGAAAATACTTGTGTGCCTATTTTTTGTTATCCTCTATCTACGAATGCAGTCCTTCAGTTACTGCCGGGGGTAATGCTGAATGGAAATGGGCTGAAGTACCAGTTTAAAGAATATGAACAGTCTATGAGATCCTCAGACAATCCTCCAGCTCATAGATATGGCTTGATCATCACCAATGTGCCTGCTGCACAAACAGTAAGGATGGAAAAGAGCACAGTAGGTAAACAACAACTGTTGGGGGTGGGCCCTAATCACATATGCAGGTATATATGTGCATGCATAGGGTTGTTCTACCCCACATATCTACTGCCATTAACCTTGCAGATACAGTCTATGCTAGGTTTGGGAATCATAGATGAATAAAGAACACCTTCACTGCTGAGTGTTGCCACCTGGCCAGTATTTTACCGGCCTGGTCTGTATTTTTGATGGTTGATCCCAATGTTATTAATAGAAAAAAAAAAACTAAATATATAGGAAGGATGTTTTTTTTTTCCCAAGAAAAGGTGGCAAACCTATCACTGCTGTGCCCTCATTTTCATATGCAAATTAGTGAAACAATGGTGAAAGAAAACCGCACGAATAGCGCATGGTTAAAAGAATGTTTGACTTCCTTGTTTGTGTGACAGAAAGTCACATAGTTTTCTGGATTCGTTCCAGCCATGCACTTGGATTCAGCCGAGTTCTGCTGAAAAAGGCTGAATCTTGGCCAAATCCCAATACAAATCCTGGAATCTTTGGATCCCTAGTAAAGCGTTGTAATATAAAATGCAAATACATAAAATGCAGACAGGCAGAGTGAAACCTGCTTCACTTACTTGTAAAGTGCTAAGCATGTTATGAAGTTTGGTAACAGACTGGAGCGCCTGCTGAAATGAGAAAAAAACATGTAGTATTATTATTAGTCCTGTAGCTTTCAAATCTGCAGAGAGTCATTAAAACTGGATAAACATTGATATGCTTATTTACCTCACTGTGTCTTTTAAACATGATATTTGTGTTCATGCCCTGGGAAAAGAAAGAAAGAATAATCATCAGTGAGCAGGCTTTTATGATTTCCCATATAAATTACATTCAGGATGAAACGTTCAGATCGTGGAGTTCTGAAACAGGCCCAAAGCTGACTTTGATTTAACAGAACCCCAAGGTTCCCAGAGGCCCCCAATAAGTTTTATAATGCTGGGAGGTATATAAGACTCCCTAAGTAATAACAGTTACTTATTTCTATCTGAGCATCTGTTTCTCATTTATGCCACATAAAATGATCTCAGAACCCACTCATCCTGCAAAGGGCAAAAATAAATGCTTCAATAAACAACTTCACTTATTCTGCCAGCCCCAAGTAATTTCCATACCCTGTGGTGTCCTGCAACTACAGCCTAATGCAGATTTTTTTAGCCCAGGGATGAGCAACCTACAGTCCATTCAGATCTTCTCAAACTACTAAAGCAACATGTATGTGGGGCACACCAGATTTAAGTGAAAATGTGACATATCTACTGTCAGCAGATTAGCCATGTTTACAAATACTGACCTATAATCTGCCCAAACGGACAGATAGAACCATACATTTGACAAGGTTCTCAAACTAACAGATCTCTGCTACTCAGGCTCTTTAATCTTTTAGACCCTCCAGCCAACTATGGTATCACATACTATGAAGTTCTACTGGGAGAGGAACACCTCAACAACCAGTTTTGGCCTTCACCTGATGGAATTTTCAAACCTGCCCAACATATCGGTCTGCCAGGCTGTTTGGGTGCTATAAATGGGCCAACAAATTGGTCTAAAGGCACAATTGATCTGAAGGTCACCCGTGCATTTGTGTTCACTCACCACAGTTACTACTGGCTGTATTACTTTCTCATAACACAAAGCAAAGCTACAAACTTTTTTTGCCTTTTATCTCATAGATAACACCCTGTACATTAATTAAAGAAGATAAATGTAGGGGTAGGGAAAAGAAAGCTTACCTTTTTCAGAACACTATCGGATTCCGTTCTGCGTAGATCCTGTGCATCTTCTCCCTCATCTTTCTCTCCACCTGAAATGCAGAGTACAATAGGGTGAACATCTCATGCAGGGATTGGAATCTAAACATGCTTGGAATCACAGTGGGTAGAACCAGAATTCCCTGCCCCATATAACACTGGTCCTAAATGTAAAGTTAGAATTCCAGAACTACACATCCCAACTATTATATTTCATGCAATTATGTTGCAGTTGCTAGTCATTAATCCATCCTTTATGTGGTTTTTCAAGGGAGGGTTTGTCCCAGCAAGCTACAGATGGAGAAGTAGTTATACGTATCCATGGTCAGGAACAGAAGCATTTCTGATGTCAGGTCTGCAGGCTTGGTGGCAAAATTGTCCTGGTCAGTAAGCATGCTTAATGTTTCTATAGCAGCTGCTAAACATTCAGGAATCCGTGAAGCTATGCAGACCTGGTTCACCAAACTTTACTGTATCTCACCACCCGATTCCATGCCCTTTTCTTTCAAAGGAATTTTAAGAGCAGCACTTCCTGTTTTACTTGTGTGTGTGTGTGTGTGTCAAACTGTGAGAGCTGGTGCATTTAGATACAGGTATGGGATCCGCTGTCCAGAAAGCTCCGATACTATAGGGAGGCCGTCACCCACAGACTTCATTCTATCCAAATAATCCAAGTTTTTAAAAATTATTTCCTTTTTCTCTATAATAATACAAAAGCAGCTTGTACTTGATCCAAACTAAGATAAAATGGATCCTTATTTAGCAGACTTAAGGTATGGAGATCCAAATTACAGAAAACCAGAAAACCTCAGGTTCCAAGCATTCAGGTACCATAACGGTATGCATAATGTAATTTCATATGTAATAAAGACATCATAAGCCAAACGGTTCCATCTAAGGCAGTGATCAGATTTTCCTTTGTGTTACTTTGGAAGCAGCACAGAATGTGCATCAGATCCAGAGAGTCATTCTGAGCAAGAACTGAATTACGCACCATAGTTGACCCAATACCAAATGCTACAGTCTATGGTTCTATGTGATATTTGAATTTAAAAACAAACTGAAAATTTGTTTCTAATGCAATTTTTTTTGTTAGAAAAAAATATTAAGAAACCTTATTCACTAGCTCCATATTTTGGAGGGTCAACCTTATATTTATGTCAGATTTAAGTATTTTGGGTTGTATCAGCTTAGCACATTGTTCAGAGAGATTCTCTGTAGGACTGAGCTATAGTAGAACAAGAACATGTTGTACTTCAACCGCTCCCTCATTACTTTGCCTTGTGTTTGAGCTCAGTGTCCTATGGAAGCAAAAGCATCTGCCCAAGCTTGTTTATTAGCAGTAGTTCTAGTCTATTTCTCTTAAAGGATACTGTCATGGGAAAACATTTATTTTTGTTTTTCAAAAACGCATCAGTTAATAGTGCTGCTCCAGCAGACTTTTGCACTGAAATGCAATTCTCAAAAGATAAAACCGGTTTTTATTATATTCAATTTTGAAATCTGACATGGGTCTAGTCATATTGTCAGTTTCCCAGCTTCCCCCAGTCATGTGACTTGTGCCTATACTTTAGGATGGAACTACTTTTTGTCAGGCTGTTATTTTTCCTACTTAATGTAACTGAATCAGTCTCAGTGGGACTTGGCTTTTACTATGAGTGTTGTTCTTAGATCTACAGGGAGCTGTGTAAGGGAGCTACTATCTGGTTACCTTCCCATTGTTCTGTTAGGCTGCTGGAGGTGTTTATGGGGGGGTGATATCACTCCCACTTGCAGTACAGCAGTAAAAAGTGACTGAAGTTTATTAGAGCACAAGTCACATGACTAGGGGCAGCTGGGAAACTGACAATATGTCTAGCCCCATGTCAGATTTCAAAATTGAATATAAAAAAAAAATCTGCTTGCTCTTTTGAAAAATGGATTTCTGCTGGAGCAGCACTATTAACCAATGCGTTTTTCCATGACAGTAACCCTTTAATATTTTTTTCCGAACATGGAATTATAGAAAGAGGCATGGACACATGCACACTGTAGGATTGATCAATGCACTCCATTAAAGTTAAACTATACCCCAAAATGAATACGTAAGCAACAGTTTATTTCATAGTAAGTGACATATTGAAGAATCTTATCAAACTGGAATATATATTTAAGTAAATATTGCCCTTTTACATCTCTTGCCTTGAACCAACAACTATGTGCTGCCTTAGAGGTCACCTGACCAGAAATACTACAACTCTAACTGTAACAGGAAGAAGTGTGGAAGCAAAAGACAGAACTGTCTGTTAATTTGCTCCTGTGACCTAAAAATGATCCCAGGGGGTGTCCCTTATCTTTTTAAAATGGCAATTTTCTATTATGATTACCCAATGGCACATACTACTAAACAGTACATTATAATTATTATGAAAATTGTTTATTTACATGAAGCAGCAGGGTTTTACATATGGGCTGTATGTATCACACAGGAAACCATATGAAATATACCTTTTGAAACATTAAGCTGATGGCTGTCAAAGCCTCCAAATGTCTCTGCTCTTCGGGGGAGTGAAACAGGCCCCACTCCGCATTCAGCCTCTGTGGGGCTTGGAGACTGCTGCCCTACACTGCTCCATAGGTTCCTGTTCACAAGGCCCTGGAGCGTCTCCACTAAAAAGCAAGAAGGGAGTTATTTTTAACAGCATCAAAATAACTTCTTATATGAAAATGTATCAGTAATAATGTACGTAGTAGCATTTGTTCTCTTTTAAATTTGAGCAATAACCATTTTTTAACTTATTAAAAAGAACCTACTGCTCTCCAAATATAGTGGCCCTTCATACCTTATGGAATACCTTAGAGCGGTGATCCCCAAACAGTAGATTTTGAGCAACATTTTACTCACCAACTCCTTGGATGTTGCTCCCAGTATCCCCAAATTAGGTGGTTATATTTATATTCCTGGCATTGTACAAAAAAAGATGCACTGCCAAACAGAGCCACCTATATAGGCTTACAATCTGCGCAGAGGTAACCAATAGCCAATTGCAGCTCTTATATGGCACTCCCAGAAACCTACATCATGCTTGTGTTACTGCCCAACTCTATTTAACATTAGACCAGGGATCCCCAACCTTTTTTA
>CM044435.1:105489725-105515715 GCA_024363595.1 Xenopus borealis
GACCCCTGCCTTACAAGCTTCTCATGGGGAAAACTCCCTAAAAATCAACTAAAGGTGGGGTATAACAGTTCCCAAGCACTGTCTGTCAAATACACGGATTTAAGTGTAATCACAAAATACTGAATGTAACTCTTTATAAGAGACGTTTTTGCATGACCTCATTTTGTTACCGTATAACCTATAATCAAACGCCTTCAGGCTAACCCTGTTATTATAATAACCTTAAGAAGTCCCACATTGCCCATACCTTCTTTGATTGCATTTTTAATCAGTGGTTCTCCCTTTGGTGCATCCTCTGAGTTTGCTTTGAAGAAACTTCTGCTAGTGACGGACAGAGAGCCATCGTCGTGCAAGCTGCACTCTGTCAGACTTTGGAAGATCTTCTCTTTCTCTCCTAGTAACGTTATGATTTTCAGATCCTTCTGGTGAAGTTGCTCTGTATGATGAAAACAAGGATGAAACTTTACTTGCTAGAAAGTAGCAGGACTAAACCTGTAGTAGAGGGTTATAATGGCATTAGCCATAGATTAAAAAGTTTCATTTTTAAATATATAAATTAGCCACTTCAATGACACAGTTATGGGACCTGTTATCACAGAATGCTTGGAATCTTGGGTTTTCCAGATAAGGGATCTTTCTGTAACTTGTATCCCTACAATTTAAGCCTATAAAAAATCCTGTAAACATTAATTAATCCAATAGTATTGTTTTGCCTCCAATAAGGATTTATCATATCTGGGGATTGGGATTAAGTACAAGGTACTGTCATTATTACAGAGAAAACATTTTTATTAATTATTTGATTATAATGGAGTCTATGGAAAGTGCCCTTTCCATACTTTGCAGCACTCTGTATAATAGGTTTCTGGATAACACTGTATGGTGCTAAAAAAATAAACCTCCTGTTCCTTTAGAACTATATTGATGATGATCTTGGAAACAAATACAAAACTGCTTTAGCTTTAGGAATTCTTTCCACAAAAAAAACACACGGTCAAATGGTTGGGCAGGAGGGCATCCCCACTGGCATAAAACAATGACAGTCACTGCAATAATTCACTCCGAAAACAGTATATGACACATAATATAGGACTGGCAAACCTGTGAGCTCCCTAGCTTTCATATCCAGAATTCTTCGCTCTTCTTCAGACTCACTTGGAACTCCTTCATCCTCATCTTTGTTTCTGATAAAAAAAAAAATATATATTGCAAGGGCAACATCAACAAAATGTTAAAACATTTAAAACATGGACTGTAACTATGTGCTGCTACGTACAATGCATTAATAGTGTCTTGGATAATTTGAATCCAGCTGTTCCGTTCCTCCTTAGAACTTGCATGCACTTCCACCATCTCGGGATCCTTCCCAACCATGCTTATCAAAAACAAGCCTTTCTCCTCATGCGCCACTTCTCGTACTATCAGTTTTTTTAAGGAGATTACCGTTGATTTCTGGTCCTTTGGAATTAAAAAAAAAAAACAAGATACATAAATTATGTGACTGGGCTTATAAAAACAAACAAAGTTCTGATTGAAGTTTATGATATATTTGTTTAGATACTGTACATATATTAACAAATCTAGCATATCATTGACCTTGCAGTGATGCATGCTTCAGTATAACGGTACATTAGTCAGAACCCTGGCAGTACTACACAGTGCTTTCAGTGACTAAACAGGACTTGCACATTATTCTTGGTTTCAGTGTAAAATCCAAGGTGAGTGCTGATAACAACAGTTATATATTAAATACAATATCTTATGTGGCTATGCAGTTCCTAAATACACTGCAAACTCCAGAGGAAGCACCCTGGGAGATTCTGTGAGCTGATCAACCAATATGGATTCAGTGCATCCCCATAATTACAGGCTGATGAGATCTCATATCTGTACCCTAATGCTACTCAATAGTCCTTGTTTAAAATTACATTTTCATTAATGACAAATACTCACCAATGATGCAAACACATATTTCTGATCCTTTTCTTGTAGAAATACCAAAATATCAGATAAAAGTACAGCCAGCACATCTGTGAAACAAAAGGGTGGATTTAGTGTCAAATAATCTCCGCATATTACAAGGTGGGATTCCAGATACTCACCAGTATCAATTACTATACTGATAAACTAGTCAAAATAGTGAAAAAGATGCCTAACTGGAAGAAGAGTTGGCAGTAAACCTTAATTTCCCCTTTAGGTAGATATAAGGAAACAACAAAACAACTAGTATATTAACACTTCTATTTTTTATTGAGATTGGCTTCTAACATTCATTTTACCTTCATTTTAGTCCTACTGTATATTTAATAGTACAAAGACAATATAAATGCTGAAACCGAGAAATCATTGTTTTCTGAAAAATAGTTGCTCATTTTGAACTTGATAGCAGCACAATGCTTTGAAAAAGTTGGGTATGAGGGGCATGTTTCCCACTGTGTGCATCAGCTCTTCTTTCAATAACACTCTGTAACCATTTGGGAAATGAGACTGGTTGCTGTGAAATGTGGTCCCCTTCTTGTCTGATAGGATTTCAGCTGTTCAACAGGTTAGGGTCTTCTTTGTTATATTTTTCCATTTCATGATGTGCAATATATTTTCCATTGGGAGAGAAGTCTGGATGGCAGGGTTATACTAATTATAGGCAAATGTGGCTTATCTCAACAGGGCTATGGAACACATAGCATTTTGATTGCTTCTAATTGCCCAAAACCGCTTCCCTTTTAGTTCATCGTGTGCTGCTTCTTTCTCTTTAACCATACAATATGGTGGTCCCATGCCTTTAAAAAAAATGGGTGTTGGCCTGTACAGTCCCTCTTTTAAAAGATGAAAGCAAGGGAGGATTAAGACTGTGGAACCAAAGCTGTGGTCTTGGCAATCTCTCTATTTTAAAAGCTGATGGCAGGGGAGGAATAAGCCTTCTCACGTATACTTATCCTAAGAACTGCTACCATGCAGGGAGGTGCCAGCCTTTGAATACTTTGACCGGAGGTAAATAGTTAGGGACCAACATATGGGATTAACCCTGATGTGATATGGTGGCTTACTAGTTTCCTGATCATAACTTTGTAACAATAAAACCTGTTTTTATAAATACATGCACTTGCATAGATACCAGGGAATGTGCATTGAACAAATGCTTGTAGTTAATTTGGCCACATCAGTAGCACTTCCATTATATTTAAATATATTTTGACTTAGCCTGGGATTGCTTCCACAACCCCCCTTCTTTCTTTCTTTTTAATAAATCAAATAATCTCAGCCCAAATGTCCTTGTTAAAACAAGATCTGGACTGACAGATTATTCATCAGAACAGTGTGCCTACATCTCTCAAAAAGACTGCTGTGTACTGTATAAAACAGTAGATTTATTTCTAGATTTGGCTCAGGTCAGCATTAACTCAGTCTTTCCATTTGTTTCTTCAAACCGCAGGTAAAATGAATGACAGTAACGTGCAATTTGGTTCTTTTCCTAAAAGCTCCTTACCAAGACGATTCTCACGTAATGTGGTCATAGGCAGCTGGGATAACATAACATTATATTTTTTGACTTTCTGCCCATACCAGTGGGGCCATCTAATAAGTAGAAAAAGCCAGGTCACCAAGCCTTGTAAAGTTGGTGTTGATGGAACAAGGAAAAACAAATGCTCCTCCAGCAGGGTGGAGACTGGAAGAACTGGTTGTTCTTGGCACTGCGGGGTTTGTGGGCGAGAATGACAAACCCTGGCTATTTCATCTAACTGAAGTCACCAAAGTTCTGAAAACATACTGTTGTCTGGAAGGCACTGTAGTCTGTAATAAGTCAGAGTATAAATGTGTGCGGGCATTCAATGAATGGTTCTGTTCTGTTTCATCTTCTTTATCACAAATGAGTTAAACAACCAAAGCAAACGTTTGAGCCCAGTAACCTGTAGCAACCAATCAACAGTAAGCTTCGACTTCCCCATGTCGGACTATTGAATAAATGAGAGTCAAAGTGCTTAATAAAATAAAAGCGAGACTCTCCTGAAATTTCAGTGCATACAATAATGTACATTGCTGAGAGAAAAGCCCTATTGCGGGGCAGCACCAAATCATTTTAAACTGATTCAGGTTGCTGTATGTTCTACACTCATGTCTCTGATTTGTTATTTAACCATCTATGAATGGCAGGTCACGCCTGATACGCTCAATATGAATTACTCTAGAATTCTGTGTCATTAGAATTTGAGAACACGTAAACACAATTTTACCTTTGGTCCTGAGAGTTGTTGACTTTAAAGAAAGTGGACCATCACGAACCAATTTCCTCCTTTTCAGATCCTCTCTAGCAAACATCTGGCCACTTTTCATCCTCTGAATCGACTTATTGTCTGTCTTACTGTAGATATCATGGAGGCGCATCTTCTTTTCATAATTACTGACTTTGCTATTTACTGCTGTGATCACATCCTTGACTAGAGTGAGAGATTGTAACACATCCTGATGCTCAGCTTCATTTTCTAGAAAGGAAACATTCCCTGGTTTTGATAAGATGGTACATGTTTTGCATCTTGTGTTACTATACTTATAATATCTATTCTTTCCTCCATGCTTCCATCCCAAAGGGAACTATAGTAAAGTTAATACCATAATACAATTACAGACTGCCATAAGAGCACTTACAGTCCACTGGAGAGGGAAAGAATATTTGGATTTGACACAAATACAGAAAAGCAACACAAAAGCTGGAATCTATGGATATAGGGTTATCATGAGGTCTGCCAAAAAGACAAAACAAATTGCTA
Organism: Xenopus borealis; assembly: GCA_024363595.1. Classification (NCBI taxonomy): domain Eukaryota; kingdom Metazoa; phylum Chordata; class Amphibia; order Anura; family Pipidae; genus Xenopus; species Xenopus borealis. Next base: position 105,494,489 of record CM044435.1, read on the forward strand.
ATTGCTATCAGTGAAGGAACAAAAGAAGAGATGGGAATTTATGCAAGTGGGGGGCAAGTGTAACAGAAAAGAAGGGGGGGACACAATGTGGCAGTTAAAAGTATAATAACAAGGAAAACAAACTTTGGCATTATTAAAAGGATACTGCCATGGGGAAAAAAAATTCACCCAAAATGCATCAGTTAACAGTGCTGCTCCAGAAGATTTTTGCACTGAAATCCATTTCTCAAAAGAGCAAACAGATTTTATTATATTTCATTTTGAAATCTGACATGGGGCTAGACATAATGTCAATTTCCCAGCTACCCCGAGTCATGTGACTTGTGCTCTGATAAACGACAATCCCTCTGTACTTCAAGTTGGAGTGATAGCACCCCTCCCCCGTCCCCAGCAGCCTAACAACAGAACAATGGGAAGGTAATCAGAGAAGAGCTCCCTAACACAAAATAACTGCTGCCTGGCAGATGTAAGAACAGCACTTAATAGTGAAAACCCATGTCGCAAAGTGACACCTTCAATTACATTGGGATGGAAAAACAACAGCCTGCCAGCAAGCAGTTCCCTCCTAAAGAGCTGGCACAAGTTACATGACCAGTGGCAGCTGGGACATTGACAAAATGTCTAGCTCTATGTCAGATTTCAAAATTGAATATAAACAAATCTGTTTGCTCTTTTGAGCACTATTAACTGATGTGTTTTGAAAAAAAAAACATGTTTTCCCATGACAGTATCCCTTAAGGGCATGGCAATATCACTTCTACACATTTGTTAACTGTGTAACGAGTTTTGGGTAAACTGCATCATCAGATTGTTGGGTTGAACTGAAAATGCATGTTTGCTTGTGTCAAAAGACACAACTTTCTGATATCTGTGAAAGAAGGAAAATATAACTGTTACCATATCCCTTAAATATACAACACACTCAACATGCAATACTTAAATGCATTACACATTCAAATCTTCCTACTTGTGTAAGAGAAACTTAGGGGCTTTCAAATTAAAAGAATAGGCCAAACACATATTATATAGCAGAGACATCTGCCTGACAAGTGCTTGCAATGTGGTGCTGATTAAGCGTGAACTAAATGTGGCCATACACTGAGAGATCGCGGATCTCCCCCTGATATGCCCACCTTGAGATGGGAGATATGGGGCTGATTCGATCGTGGGCCTTTGGGCCCAACGATCGGATCATAATGGAGGCCATATGGGTGGTCGGATCACGGGACCGCAACAGATGCAGCTGCGATCCAACGGGATTGTTAGTCCCGCCTGATCAACATCTGGCCGACTTTCGGACAGATATCGATTGGTGAAGCACGTCGGAGGGCCCCATACACGGGCCAATAAGCTGCCGACTTTGTCTGTCGGCAGATTTTCGTGGCCCGTGTATGGCCACCTTAAGAACAACTATTGGTTTTGGACCCACGTCCTGGGCTGAAAAAGGATGCTGGTTCCAAATTACCAAATCTCTCATGTGGTATTGCACTTAGTGACCTAAAGGAATCTATAGCAGGATAATATATAATCTGTCCTATAGGTAATAAGAGAGCCATAAATTATATCACTTTTGTGAAATGAAGATTAGCAATAAATTATATTTTATTATTTGGTGGCAAACACTCACCTTTGGTATATTCTAATATTCTCTGTAGAAGTACAGGATACTTTGTAATCCTTTGCGTAACAAGTAAAATACACTCTGGAATTCCTAGTCGTCTCACAACCGAGCTACTCATTTTTTTCTGCATAATAAAAATGAAAACAGAAAATTGTACAAAGGCAAGCAAGAATTGTGTCCATTTTCATTGTCACAAACAGTTGTCCTGTACCTTAATGAAGGCCTGAAACCTCTTCTCTTTGGACAGCAAATCCTTGAAGTAATTCACTGCCTCATTGTGGTGCCCACAGAATTTACCATAAACCTTTTTCATCCGCTCTCCATTTTCACCAGAAAACTGGGGGGGGGGGGGGGGGAGATCACATAATCCAATTAGAGAACCACAAGGCATTTAAAAGTTTAACTTCAAAACATGGGGGATACAGTCATGTGGAAAGAGGAAAACATAAAAGAGACACTGTAATTTTCTTAACAATCAGAGCTGTGATTTTGTTCCAGACTGTCATTATTGGCTTACATAATGTGTGTTATGTGATTCACAGAAGGGAAATGCAGTGTGTCTATGCCAGACCCAGAACAATGTCATGTACTAATTCCACATAAGGCAAAGAGCAATAATTAGTGAAAGAAGTAGGATCATTAAGTTAAACAGATGAACCCAGAATGAAGATTCGGGTGCCTATCATGGGCACAGCCACAAGCCCTACTTTTGAAAGAGGGAAAATAATAAAACCCAGTTTTAATTTTTACCAATCTGACTAAAATGCATCATATTTCCTTACTTTAGTCACTGAACTGTGTATTATTGTAACACTGAGCAGGCTAATAAATTCAAGTTTAGAGCTTACGACACTTTAAAGGGGTGGTCCAGCTTTAAGTTAACATTTAGTATGTTATAGAATGCCATATTCCTTTCAACTTTGCAATTGATTTTTATAGTTTCTGAATTACTTGCATTCTTCTTCTGACTCTTTCCCGCTTTCAAACAGGGAATCAATAGCTATAGCTCTGCGAGACTACAATGTTATTGGTAATTGTCTTACTTATCTTTCTATGCAGGCCCATTTCTATTCCTATCATTCAAGCCAGTCTGTTTGGTAGGGTAAATAAGACCCTAGCAACCAGAAAGCTGCTGAAATAAACTGAACATAAAGCTAAATAACTGAAAAAAACTAGGGATGCACCGAAACCAGGATTCAGTTCGGTATTCAGCCAGGATTAGGCCACTTTCAGCAGGATTTGGCCAAATCCTTGTGCCTGGCTGAACCGAATCTGAAAAATCATGTGACTTTTCGTCACAAAACAAGGCACTCTTTTACCCTCCCCCTCACTACTTTGCATATGCAAATGAGGGTTCGGTTCGGTATTCGTCCGAATCTTTCGCAACGGATTCTGGAGTTCCGCCAAATCCCAAATAGTGGATTTGGTGCATCCCTAAAAAACCACATAAACATAAAAAAAACTATTGCAGAATGTCTCAGATTCTCAATGTCTACATCATAGTAGAAATTAAAAACCCCTTTAAAAATAAATAATTTTAGTTTCATTGTTTGAGTTCCCTCTGTTCATAAACCTTTGACATTTGATGTCCAGAACGAGATGGTGTTCGGGCAGATATTAATCAGAGGCATCAAGTTTTGGAAAGTTACCTGGAATCTCAGGACTTACCTGATCCACAAGAACATCCCCAATCCTTTTGATGACAAAGTTCTTCTCGCTTTTATCAATCAGGGATTCCTTCTTCCTCTCTAGAATCCGTTGGAAGAACTGGCTGTGAATGTTAAGCAAGTTTTCAAGGCATGGGAATATTTTATCCAGCACTTGTTGCTCCATTTGCAGCTCGGTCCCCATTCCTCGACTATACACATCGCTCATAATCTTCAGTGTCCTGACATGGTGCATCTCGGTCTGCATTAATTCTGTGCAAAAAGCAGCATGGCCACAGTGAGTCCTCTAGAACAACGACTTTCTCTCATTACAGACCCTTTTACAGTGATAAAGGTTCATTTATATTTAAGGCATTACTGGTATATTTAGGTTGGTACAAGACTCACTGCAATTCCCACATGAATAGGATTAAAGCAAGAAGGCTCCAAGTTAAATAAGTTGTATTGACTGAAAACAAAATCCAATCTCTCATCCAAATGAACTGAAAGCTTGCTGAGTAAACTTCATTCCATAGCAATATGTTTAATAGTAGGACTACAAACAGGCAAAGGTGAGCAGATGAATGTAGTTAGTAGGGTTCAAACAGGCACATGTTTTCTGTAAACAAACTTCTCTATTAACAATAGTACAAACTGCCTTTGAGTTGTGTCTGTGCTACGGTGCTCTGGCTAAAATCCCTGATTTATACTTTCTTCCATTTTTATACTTAACAATTCCTTTAAAATTGTCTAAGATCTTTTCTCCTGCAAGAGGATTCTTGAGTTTGAGTGTGCTACTAATATAATGCATTCCTACCATGCAGCTGTGCTAGGCATAAAGTGCTCAGAATAACCTGATCATGATCAGATTGGACAAGTATGCCCCCACTAAGGAGCCACACATTCATCATAATCTTAGAGATATCTTTGGAACATTAAAGCAATATTTCAGTAAAAAAAAAATTTTAATATAAAAGAAAAGATCAGAATATCATGTGGATTAGGATTAATCTTCTGACCAAGATTTATTAAGCAGTCTATTTTAATTCACAAGTGTGCAAGTTGCTATTCAGTCTGCAGTGTGGTCTGATGAAAGCACTAGGCTATTTAGAGTACAAAAATCAAGGCTTGCAATAATTGGGGATGTTGGTATAGAAGAGGCACTTGCATACCATGTTGGCAGTTAATGAACATGCTCTAGCTATTGCTGCAAATCTTTCTGCAAAATTTGATTGGTTTGGGTAAGAGTGACCACAGCAATGCATACTTTCTGGGGGTTTTTTTTGTGGGTGAAATTTGGGATCATCTAATCGAAACTTCTTTTTGACATGGCCAAATGTCTTGATAACACAGAGAAGTCTACCGAATAGGTCTGGCCTTGTGATAAGTGTGTGAGTTGGTATGTTGTCTGCAGTGTGCTATTTAGAGTACAAAAAGCAAGGCTTGCCAATAATTGGGGACGCTGGTATAGAAGGGGCACTTGCATACCATGTTAGCTGTGGATGAACATAATCTAGCTGCTGCTGCTGCAAATGGTTTCTCATCTTTCTGCAAAGTTTGATTGTTTTGGGGCATACTGGTGGTTTTTTGGGTGAAATTTGGAATTCTCTAGTTAATTTTTTTTTTTTGGCATGGCCAATGCAGAGAAGTCTAGCCACTAACTCATTACAAAAAGGTATTTTAAAAACAGCAAAGCACACTAAAAATGTTACAGTCTAAACTATTACAAAATGGAATGATTTACTCCAAAGAAAGTGTATGACCTGCTGTAAAGTACATGTGGATCTATGAAAGACGGGACTGTCTCCAAGCTATTCCAGCAAGCATCCCTTTAATGGGACACTGGAATTAGTGCCAAACATCCCATGCCGTTCTTAAACTAATTATATTTCCTGTTCTGCTAAAAACAAAATGTTACTCTAGACTCTTCTTTTCCAAATGACAGAGATAGACCTCAAGGGAGAGCCCATATATGTGTGAACAGGGGAAAGGGCAGCCTGAAAGCCAATATGGGGGAGATTTGAGGTGAATGCTTAGGCTCATGACACACTGGGCATACTCACTGTAATATTGTGCTAAAATGCTACTACAATGTACCCATGTGTGGTGTAAGTTAATTTATTTGTCCGCAGATATGTTTCCACATTGGTCTCTGTGGTTAAATTGCTCATGGAGTTATGCAATAAAAGGACCACAGGTCTAGTCACCTACACCAAACCCTGCATATTTCAGGAGCAATGTAGCTGCAGTTAATATTTTGAAAACCTGATGCACAAAATCAATTGTGTGACATGCATTTAGAGATATAAGTGTTCCTAAATAAAACATTTCAAGCCACGTGACCAAGAAGCTGCAGGGAAACGATTATCTCTGACAAAGAGCAGCACTGTGAGAAACTCACACAAAGTACACTGTGAGCAGTTTAATCAACAATTCGTATGTGTGTCTAGTTAGCCGTGCTCCAGGAACAGTGTGGTTACAAATAAGGTCTATTTCATTAACACAAACCATATTCTGTCAGATATATTTATTTATTATAACAGTGGCACAGAGGTCTGGTCTTGTGATTAGGCACACAACCCCATACAAAAGAAGAACACAACACAGTTTGTAAAGTAAAGCTGGAACCATTACACTGGACACACCTCTGGAAAACAGCAATATAGAACTAAAATTCTTCCTTTTGTCTTGCTAAATCAAATTTCTTTCACAACCCGACATGACTTGTAGAAGGATATATTTTTGTTGATGCAATTAGCTCAATATCATGGATACATAATGATGTGATTTGGTGTGGTGTAGAATAAGATGTCTTACCATAAATTACATCTTGGCGTTTAACAACATCTTTCTTTTGCTGCCGAACATATTTGCCGTCTACAGCCTGGCTCCATGACTCTGCCTCCAGCTGCCTGGAATCCATCTCAAACTCGCCCATGAGCTGCCCCTCATTCATATCAGTTCCTGCAAGTAATCCAGTGTTACATTTACTGAACGACAGCCAATGAGGTTTAAGGAGAATTCACAAACATATAAGTCTAGCATTCTCACAATAAGTGAACAGACCTATAGCTCTTCCAGATACTGCTGCTGCCATTTTGGCCTAGAGAACTAACTATATTCAACATATTACAAGGGTTTTAAATGTTTTTTAGAAGTAAAAGGTAGTGTAATATTGTGCTGGAAAGACAATGTTCACTTCACTGAATGGAGACATTGACAAGTGGCTAGTGATGGGCTAATGGATGCCCGCGTCCGAAAACAGACATGTCCAAAACGCCGGCAAATTTTCTCCAGCGTTTCGCGAATCGCGGGAATTCGCTGTGAATAAATTCGCCCATCAGTACAAGTGGCTTCACTTTTTGCATCTAACATTAAGTGAAAAGTGGCTACTAACTAACATTCCTAAGGAGGGTTTTTGCTGTTACTTACCCTCATCAATAAGGGACTCTGTAGACTCATGAACCTTGTTAATTTTGTGCAAAGAGTCTGTTGACTGCGACAAATATTTCCAGCTTCCCAAAAGGCTTTCGTCCTTTCCAACTCTGCAAAAGGCCAAAATCATTTCTGAAAATGAGCACCACTTGCTCCAAGCAGGCAATACAGTATATTATGAATTACTTATACACTGCAACATGCAATTATTACTTTTGTTTTAGCAGAAATATCATATACCTTTAGTACTGGATCACATAAATAATTTTAATTTCTACGTTCTATTTTCCTGTGCTTCATGTATCAAATTAAAAGTTTGTGTTCTATAGGGCAGGCACTAATTTCTACAGAGTAATACTGAGCTAACTGCCCCTCCTTGAGGAATTTCTAATTACAATTTTGGTTTGAACTGACCCCTGGTGTACTCCGTCCCTTGGGCGTCATATTGGATGTGCGCAGCACTGGCAGGGAAAGAGATTGAGTTGTCCCTGCTGTGTAAGCAGCGTTTGTGGCGGGAATGAAGGAGAACAAACTCGGTTTGTAAGTCGCACAATCCTGGCTGGGATGGCTTCCATTTGAAATTTGATTTAACAAGTTTTACTTTCTTTGTGAAGGATTAGGTTTTTTAAGCTAGTTAGTGTAATATACATTTTATTTTTGTTTGCTACTGTTCCCTTCCCCCTTTATTGCATTTTAGAATAGATATCCATTGATGTACTGACCCTTTACCTATTTATTCAGAGTGCCGATATGTATACTGACGATTTTATATTTAATTCTTGATTTGGAAAAATGGATTAAGCTCTCCCTTGTATATTAATTGGAATACTATCCATACACTACACTCACTTTGTTGTACTCCCTTAGAATTGTATGGATTTGACTATTTTAATAAATTGATCAAAGACATAATTCATACAGTCTTAATTAATTTGTTTTTATTATCTATTGATTAACTTTTTACACGTGGGTCAAGCTGATTTGAAGCTCTTATCCTTATATTGCAGATTCTAACTGTCCCTCCTGCCACAAATAAACTGCCCTCGTGTTAATCAAGCATTCTATATCCATATATACAACATGATATAAACCAATAGACTAGTGTGTAGAATGGCTTGTAACAGATTTCAGTGCTGGCAATCAAATGGGATGAATTTGCTTTTAAGAATAACAGGAAATAAGAAAGAATCCCTTCTCACCCGGCAATATTCTGTGTAGATATACTCTTTGAGATAGAAAGGGTTTGAGACCTTCTTGTACCGATGAAAGCGGAGAAATTATTGTCCTCAGGGGCTAAAATTGCTGACCGTGGGCGCTCCTTGGTTTGAGAGCCTGAGGATTCAGATAAACATAAGACAATCACTTATAGAATGGTTCCCATTGCACATATTTCTTCTGTTCACAGCATTTATTACAGTTACATTTCACTGTCTAAAATGAAAGCAATGTACCACGCTTACCTTTAGGTCTCATCATAACCACTGGTAATGACGATGTATCATGAGGCTGAAGCGTCTTTTGTTGCTGGAAGAAAGATGAATTAATTTTTCAAACAGGTTCAAATATTCCAATGCAAAATTCAAATTGTTTTTAAAAATTTATTTTATTTGAATAAAATGAAGTCTTCTGGATAATAGGATTCCATAACGGATCCCATACCTGTACCCTACAACCATTATAGTCCTTGGTTGAAGGCTGGGTCATCTGAAGGAAGGTCTGAGAGGTCTCACCTCCCATTTAAAGGAACAGTTCAAGTGCAAAAATAAAAGCTGAAGGTTGTCTATAATTGCAAACTTCGGAAATGGAGATACTCTTTGTTATAGAATGGTCACTTGGAAAACTATACCCCCTGAACAATGTAGGTCTCTATAAACAGATATTGCATCAAACAACTCATATGTAAAACCCTGCTTCATGTAAATAAACCATTTTCATAATAATACACTTTTTAGCAGCATGTGCCATTGGGTAATCATAAATAGAAAATAGCCATTTTAAAAAATAAGGACAGCCTCCTGGGATCCTAGGATCCAACGGTGCACACAAACATACCAAAAATACTATAAATTTAGGTCACACGAGCCAATTAACAGACAGAGTTCTGTCTTTTGCTTCAACACTTCTTCCCTTTACAGTTAAAGTTTAAATATTTCTGGTCAGGTGATCTCTGAGGCAGCACACAGACCATCATGAAATGGTGTTTCAAGGAGATGTAAAAGGGCAATATTTACTTAAATATATATTCCAGGTAGGTAAGATTATTTAATGTCACTTGATTTGATATAAACAATCTGTTGCTCAAAAATTCATTTTCGGGGTATAGTTTTCCTTTAATTGCTATTTACAAACTTATGTTTACTTCACTCATCTTGACTATTATTTGTTATTTTCATCAGTTCGAGTTTATGTTAATTGCTTTCGCAAACTCATGTTCACTTGAATCATCTTGACTATCATTTGTAATTTTGCGAGCGCATTTGGCCACCTTATTGAGGCGTATGCTATAGATGCCCTATACATATCTATACCACTGAATTTGTTCATGTGGGTTCAAATCAAAACCTGGCTTGCTCAATGGATATGAAAAGGGAAGGGCTACTAAGAGCTGACTAGGGGATGCAAACCATTCTTCTTATTCACTACCCTGCTTTAAGCATACTGTAAAGATCTGGCTGAAGATGTCAGGACTGAGAGATTGGCATGACTTTGTCACGCTTAGTCATTTAATAGTGATATAGCTGGAGTCAAAATTAGATCTTGCTGGCCTCTCAAATTAAAAAAAATAGGGAGGGGGGGAATGCTATGTCTGCAATCCTGTATAAAGCATTTCCCATACAGATGGATTATCTTTTTCCCCACATTAGAAATTAATATTAGAAAATGTATAAAAATATATGAGTGTGCCTCTTACCTTCATTTTGACCTTTGCACAGGGAGTGTAGCTTTCTCTGCAGCCTTTGTGTACAATTGAGTGGCAATCTGAAAGAAATAAAATACAAAGTCAGAACAAATCTGTTTTTAGGCATATGGAATCTATGAAACAAAGGCTTCCTCTGGAATCACGGATACATAGTAACCAACTTGGAACTTTCAGGGCATATGACATTGGGATAAAGCATCAACTCACAGGCATGCCACAGTCAAAACTCGTTATTTAAAATATCACTACCACAATCGCGAGTCAATTTTGAGCAATTCCACAAATCGCGCCGCTGCGTGTGAATAGGCGCAGGCGTTTTCAAGTAACGCCGGTGCGCCTAAGGACTTGGCTATTCGGGGAGGTTCGGGGGCTACAAGTCGCGGCTACAAGTCACCAGGCGACAACAAGTCGCGGCTACAAGTCGCCAGGCGACAAAATGCCCCCGAATCTCCCCGTCTGCTCTAGCCCTTATTGTTATTACTACTTTTTATTACTCATTTTCTATTCAGGTCTCTTATGTTCATATTCCAGTCTCTTATTCAAATCAATGCATGGTTGTTAAGGTAACAACCGGTTTGCTAAAATTGCAAACTGGAGAGCTGCTGAATAAAAAGCTAAATAACTACAAATAATAAAAAATAAAAAACTATCACAAACTGTCTCAGAATGTCATTCTGTACATCATACTATTTAAAAGTGAACATCCCCCCAAAAATACAAACAAAAATGTAGACGTGCTCTCAAGAGCATGATAGCCTGGTAATACAGATATGGGACCTGTTATCCAATATGCTCAGGAAATGGGGTTTTCCAGATAAAGAATCTTTCTCTAATTAGGCGATAATTGCCTCTTCTGCAGGGTGACAATCTCCTGAACTGCCTTCCATCTGCTTGAATGAAGAATCACATGCGCTAATGAACTCGTGGCGCTTCGATTTCCGAAGTCGCCCGAAGTTTCCTTGTGAGACAACTTTGGAAATTGAAGTACTGCAAGTCCATTAGCGCAGGCAATTCTTCATTCAAGCAGATGGAAGGCAGGAAGAAGACAGTTCTGGGAGATTGTCGTTTGGCAGAAGAGGCGATAAGTTGCCAGGCGACTAAATCTCCCCAGTCTGCCCATTTGCCCCAACCCTTAAGTCTGCTAGTACTGTTTTATTATTACAGAGAAAAAGGAAATCATTTCAAACATTTAGATTATTTGGATAAAATTGAGTCTATTGGAGACAACCTTTCCATAATTTCAGAGCTTTCTGGATATCAGGTTTCCAGATAAATTATCTCATAGCTGTAATGGCACTTTTTTCAAATGTCTGTATTTTTGGGGTATAAAAAATGCCAAAAATACAAACACAAGTGCTTGCGCTACGCAACAAGTTGGCGCTATAGAAATACATGTTAATAAAGTAAAGCTTTAGGAAGTCCAGTTGCTTTACACTCTCACAGTATACACTTTATTAAAGGAGAACTAAACTCTAAAATGTATATGGCTAAAACTGCCATGTTTTATTTACTGAACTTATTGCACCAGCCTAAAGTTTCAGCTTCTCAATAGTAATAATGATCCAAGACTTCAAATTTGTCACAGGGGTTCACCATCTTGGAAAGTGTCTGTGACACTCACATGCTCAGAGGGCTCTGAGCAGCTGTTGAGAAGCTAAGCTTCGGGGTTGTTGCAAATTATTAAGCAGGAAATAAGGTTTACCTGTAATATAAGCTGATGCTACAGGGCTGATTATTAAATTCTGATGCCAATTGCACTGGTTTCTGTGCTGCCATGTAGTAATTATCTGTATTAATTACTAATCAGCCTTATATTGCGACTATATTTCTATTCTACGTGTATTGTATAGTGTGAGTGGGTCCCTAAGCTCAGTAAGTGACAGCAGCACAGAGCATGTGAATCAGTGAATCAGCAGAAAAGAAGATGGGGAGCTACTGGGGCATCTTTGGAGACACAGATCTTTACTGCTAAAGGGCTGTGGTTGCCTTTGGCTGGTACAGAAGCCCAAAACTTAATGTACAACATTTCTAGCTACTTCTTTAGTTTAACTTTCCTTGTCCTTTAAGGGTACTGTAATATCAGCTACAGTGTTTGCTCCAAGTCCAGTAACCCACAGCACCCAATCAGCATGTAGCGCAAGCATCCAATTGCCTGGGTTACTAGAACTATAGCCGTTCTTCTCTTGTTACTACAACATGCAATATTTAATCTAATGGGCAAAACCTTGTCGGATGAAGCCCTTCAAGAATATTACCCTACTCTGGCTATGATATTTTATGTTATTAGGCTCCGCAGGAAGCAAATGGATTGCACATACAGAGCATAGGAAATGGCTTTTACAATGTGCTTTTTTATGTCACCTCCACTGTGGCTTCCAGCTAAGACGCAAGATGTCATTTTACTGAAATCTGATATCAGTTAAAGATAAACTGTAATGCTGTGAATTTAACTGGTGATTACATCTTGTGGCAGTATTCTACAAGTGAAAATGTACTTGGAACTATTTCTAAATACAGCAGAAGCACCATGTAAAGTTTTTCAGGGTATTTTGCATTATTGTATATATATTAGGGATTCACCGAATCCAGGATTCGGCCTTTTTCAGCAGGATTCGGATTCAGCCGCATCCTTGTGTATGGCCAAGGCAAATCCAAATTTGCATATGCAAATTATGGGCAGGGTGGGATTTCATGAGTTTGCATATGCAAACTAGGCTTCGGTTTGCTATTCGGACAAATCTTCAATGAAGGATTCGGCCAAATCCAGAATAGAGGATTCATTGCATCCCTAATATATATTGGTGGAACCACAAAAAATGCAACATAAGGAAAACGTAACATTGGGGTATGAAAAATGTGAGGTTTCACTGTATGTGCCAAGACAAGTAGGCACTATAATGCATATATTCGCATATACCCATGCATAGCAAACTGTTAGCTGGAAAGAGACACAGCATGATGTGGATCCATCTGCCACACATTGCCACTATGCATATCATATTCCCATAGACAGTGAAGATAAAACTGCAGTTCGGACTAACTTATAGTCTGACCCAAAACTGAGTAAAAATATGTAGTATGAACACCATATAACAAACACCCCACTGAATTAATGCAATTTCAAACCTATGTTCCACTTGGAAAGAAAAGCCAGGCAAAAAATGTATTCCAAAAATATGGTTGGCAAAGCTTGGCTTGAGGTGGACATTATAGGTCCTATCTGATCGTGGGCCCTAGGGCCCAGACATCAGATAACAATGGGAAGGATACAGGAGGTTAGATCGAGGGCTGCATCAACAAACCACTGCTGTCCTAAATTCAACTGGATTTTTAAATCAGCCTGATTGATACATTTGGCCAGATATCAATCAGGGAAGCCCATCAGAGGACCCCATACACTGCCCAATAAGCTTCCGAATTAATCTGTTGGCAGCTTATTTCTACTCTCGTATGGGGGCCTTTACATAGGAAAGATTTCTGTGTTACGATCAAAGTCCGGTCACAACCTAATTCCAGTTTAACAAGAGGATTGTGCAACTCATGCTATGCGCACAAGCTGCAATTATGACCATTGTTTTTTTTCTTTTTTTCTTCTATTTTTATGAGAGTATTTGTGTTTTGTTCATTTGCCAAATAAACGAGTACCACTGACCAATATAGGGCAATAAAAGTAAACATGTGTCATAGAAATAAGGTTTAAATTAAAACGGGTATCCTAGCATTACAATGATCAGCATCACAGCCCTGGGTTCAGTCAGGCATTGAAAGATTGGATGTATGTGTGTGTTTTTTAATCTGAAATGACGGTGTAAGAAATGGTGCAATTGTTCCAGTTATTTCCACAATTAAGTGGATTATGGATGTACCCCAGCTTTATAGTTTTGTGCATCTAAGAATAACATCAAGGTGAAATTTTACTATATATATACCTATATGTCTCTTGTCTATAAACCTATATATATTCTAGAAATGGTGCATCACTAGTTATGCTACAATTTTGGTAGAGAAAAGAGAAATATTTTGTAAGCAATACAAAAAATGCTTTTGCAGCGACAACTCCCAACACACCAATAACGAAAGTTCTTTTTCAAGAGACAAACAACTTTGTAGCCAATAAAAGCTTTGCAGATTTCTTACTCTATGATCACACCAAACATAAATCACCTTGGGCATTATGCTGTATGCAAAGTAAAATATGGTGTATCGTTATAGGTTAAGAGGGAAATAGGCAGATGTCTCTTGTTGGGGTTAACATAATAGTAACCATTAAAAAAAAAAAAAAAGTGTCTGACGCACAAGGAATCTCTAATTAACCCAGTAAGATATGTAAAATTTGTCGAAAGTATAGTTTTATGTTTACCAGGAAAGGGGACACAACTGCGTAAAAAGAAGGGTTGAAGCTGTCCATTTTTCTTCAGTGAAAAGTATAGGCAACAAACCCACTACCATTATTACGTTTATCAATATTATTTCTGAAATCAATCAATTGGATTAATATTATATATATATATATATATATATATATATATATATAATTCTTGAAATGCTTATAGAAAAGCAAGCTTTCAAAAATCATTTTGAAACACATTTGAAAGGAAATTAAAAGGTGAAGAATCCATTGATTCCACTTCAGTCCCTGTTCAATAAAGATTTCCCAAGTAGTGTTCATTGCAACAAGTAAATATAATAAAGCAGTACCGTACAGATAAGAACGTACAGTATTCTAGATGGTACAGTCCTACCTTAGCATGTAACCATTCAGGGAAATAGCAGTGAACTTCTTCTGCAGCTCTGCTAGCACTCTGTGAATCTATGCAACTTACATGAACTTGTAAACTCTAATGTAAATAGTTTCTGGTCTACGTCACCATAAAATAGCTGTACCAGCTTCACTGATAAGGAATGACTTCCCCTTTTGTACTCTGTGCATGCCAGGTATCAGACAGCCGCCAGTTGTGTCTTCGGGGTGGTGTCGAGCTAAATAAACCTTAAACCAAAATCAAAACTTTCTGCTGAACTGCAAAGAGAAGAAATATGCTGAGCTGATATATACAAGTTATGAGTATACATGGCCACTCAGCCTGTAAGCAACCAAACCAGAGAAGGAGATCTCAGAACTTATTTGCCCCATAGACATAATACAGAGGCATCGGTGTGCGTTTCAATAGATCGAGAAGTTGCGTTTCATGTGATGTGACCTGAACTTTTAAGCTATGCCTCTTGTGAACAAGCAGCTGATAGAGGTGGAACATTCTGTTGATATATAAATAGTGAGGAATGCAGGGGATTCCTCAGAAGGCAGTAGAGGGATTTAGCAGGGAGTCTAGAGGATGTGTCATCAGTGTGTAAGTAAGGAATATTTCATAATGTACACAGGCTCACAAATTCACTTGCACCATAAGTGTCTGTGCTGGTGTCTGACAGCTACTTTCATAGGAATGGACATTTTTTTGCGCCATAGCATGAGCGAAGTATGAACAGCAAACTGTCCCATCTGCCTTAACCCTAAAGGAACAAACTATCAACTGAAAAAAATATCAATAGATATAATTTTAATTATTATGGTTTATTTATATAGCATGTCACAGAAATTACTCGTCATTCACACCTGCACCTGCCCAAGTGCAACTTACAAGCACTCACATTGACACACCTTCCAGTATTTTTTGGAAGTGGAAGGCAACAGGGGCTGCTGGAGGAAACCCTTACAGGTATAGGCAGAACATGTCACATACACATTTAGGCAGAACATGTCACTTACTGCATGTGGTGCCCTAGCTCTGCAAGGCTTACTGCACGACAGTGAACCACCCTACTATTTTAGCTGATTACTACTATACACAAAGCATGTGAATCTACACACCCATTTAATTTCCCACAAAGCTAAAAGGTATTGTAAAGCCAGATTTCCTATAATAAAAAGTCAAGATAGAAAACAAGACTGAACTGGAAAAATTGGTTTAAAGATTGCCCATTTCTGTTTCTTTTGGGGTGTCCCTTTCACTAGATATGTCCACCCCCAACCTGAAGTAATAACAAAAGCAGCACACTTTAAAAATGTAATGTGTATTTTATTCTTTTTCTTTTATAAAAGGAAACTATCCTATACTCACAAAATGACAGTACCTTTCATCCAGCACAATAATTTTAAACCATAATCATTAAAAAATGACGCATGCCGCTTTCCTCCCTTTCTTTTTTTTGTACCCTGGATTTTTCTTGTTTACTGAAACTCAATAAAAAGATATTTAAGAAAAAAAAAAAAATGACGCATGATCTCCCCATCCCCATTTTGGTAGGCCTTGTTCTCCTCTGGATCAAAAAATGAGTTCTATTCCATAAACATGTAAACCCTTTTTTAAATTATTTATACAGATGTGTAGTGATAAGAGAATTTTTTTTGCCAAGTTTTGCAGTGAAAATGACAAAAGAAAAAACATTGTCGTCCATAGACTCCAAAGCATTTCATTAATTTTATGCTAAGCAAAACTGGCCAGAGTTAATATGGTTTCATAAGCCTAGGGAAATCAATAAAAAATATAATTATATATTTATATATACATTTTTAAAAACACTTTCCTTTTTCTCTGCAATAATAAAACTGTACCTTGTACATGATACCAGGTAAGATATAAGTATTCCTTATTGGAAGCAAACCCAGCCTATTTGGTTTATTTATTGTTTAAATTATTTTTAAGTACACTTAAGGTATGAAGATCCAAAATATGGAAAGATCCATTATCCGGAAATAACCTGAACCTTCTGGATAACGGGTCCCATACCTGCATTACCACAAATGTGGCAAGAAATGTAGTCAGCAATCACTCAGGGTTGTATTCTACATAAAAAAAAGAAAAGAGGAAACCGCAATTTGAGAAATCTGCTGTAAAATACAAAAAGCAGAAGCCCCAGGGTCTCCTTGTTGAGGCACACCAGAAAATACAATAGTGGGCAAGGCACAGAATACAGAAGAGCAACATACAATATAAGAAGTAAAATGGCTTAGAGGCAGCTTACTGGCACATAGATATCCATCTTTATTGGAGAAGGCTTTTGCGCAGTTGTTGCAGCCAATGGGTCCTACAATTGGTGTTGCGCTGAACTGGTGGCCATTGACAATTTTCTTATCCTTTTCTTTTTCTTTGGGGTCCCTGTCCTTTTCTTTAGTCTTCTCCCTGTCTTTTTCTTTTTCCTGTTCAATAAGAAGCATGTATAATTAATAAAGACATTTGCAAAGATAATGACGTGAACTTGCATAAATTAATCTCCTGCAGGAATTACCTTCATATGAAGATGTATTGTCACCAGATATTTTAACCAGCAGGAGTACTCAAACCACTGCTTAGCAATATAGTGGTGGGACATAGCAATGCATGCTTGTGAACCACTAATATACAGGAAAAAGTCAGCATCAGTAAAATGCTGAGAAACCCACAGAAACAACACATGATTTTTGTTTGATAGCTTCTATTTCTGTGGTAAAATGCAGAAAAAAAGCAGATTCATACTTCTGACTACTGTCGTTAACTGCAAAACACATGGTATAAAAATGACAATTTTGTAAAGAATTGCTATGTTGTTTAATTTCCATCACTAAAAAAACATTTCCAAATACTGAGAAAGATTAAATTTAATGTAGCTAGGACAGCTTCTTCTGAGAGCTATTTCCCTATTATCAATTTGTTCATCAAATGTCAACATCAGGGCCTCATGTAGAAATCATATTTGACAATATTGGTCTCTTGTCACCTAAGAAGCATTACAGCGGGTCACAAAGTTATAGCCTTATTATGGTGACTGCATTTCATAAATACAATCTTGCACACAGTGGGCATACACAGCCTAAAATATCTGTAGATTACAATACCACTAACACTGCTGGTTTTTGTGTATGTATATATAGTGACTCAAAGCCAAGGCAGGTAAAAAAAAAAATACTTGAAAGAATTGCTGGGATATTTCCAGTAGTTTTTAATTTAAGAGTATAACAATTCTTAATATAGAAATCTATAACTAGAGCAGTTTACGGATGTCAAGTTTATCCCAAAATAGTCCGAAATCACATACTTAAAGCAACAGAAGTGCTGTCCCCATCACACAGTGTTACACGAAAGCGCAGGAAAGTTGGATCTGTCAGTTTGAGGGTGCTATGATACCTTTTTCTATATGGAACACATATGTAAACAGCATTCAAGGATACAAGAGCACTGTCTTGCTCCTCAGAGTAACAACTGACTTAAATGGACATTTAAGCCCACGCAAAACAATAGGTGTAGATGGTGTGCAGAAAGGCATCAAGCCAGAAGCCTAGTTCCAGACAGATGTATACCCCCAATAGCCAAAATTCATGGACCCCCAGTTTGGATATATTGGAAGTGTGGTCAGAACGGATCAGGGGCTTGGTTTACTAGGAGATAATGGCTTTTTAGTGGGTGTATATTTTTTTTTTAACTGGCAATGACAGGAGAGGGCACTGCTCTAATAACCCAGGCCTCCTGGGAGGGGGGAATATAGAGATCCATTATTTCTAGTGAATGTAGAGTGTTCTAAAAATTATTATAAGTGTTAGACAAACAGACTCTTCTAATCTGGGGCTCCTGTGGAACTCTTGTAGGACAGTGTGCTGAAAGAACAATGAACTAAAGTTGGTTTGGGGAGGGGGGCGTTACAGCATTATGGTGCATGTTTAGGGATATAGATATGATATGTAAATATGAATTTAAATAAAATAAATACAATATATTGTTCATAAAAAGCTTTCAGTGGTTAGCTAGGATGGGACGGAGGCGGTAACACATGTAATGTTGTATTAAAAACTGAGTTTCTAATATTTGGTCTCCAAAACATTTCCAAAATTCTTGCAGCTCTTTGTACTTTGTAACAGATGTGAGATATACAAGTGCTTATCCATCATAAGGAAATAAGAAAATATTCCACTAAACTATCACCAAATTGTATTTGGAGTACAATTCAGATCACAGTCACTACTTTTTTTCCCTTGTAATATTATCGTACTTTTACAGTACCAGCACTATAGAGCGTTATGTAGCCAGTGGTGCACGATCAAGGTATATAATTTGAAAAAAGGATCAGCACTCACTGATTGTATTGCATGAAAAAGTGTTTTCTTTATTCTCAGTACGACTGCATCTCAATCCGACATTTCAGTCCAAACTGGAAGAAAAAGGTCCCAGTTTGGACCGAAACGTCGGATTGAGATGCAATCGTACTGAGAATAAAGGGGGAAAATTTCCCCTTTATTCTCAGTACGATTGCATCTATCTATATATATATATATATATCTGGGTCATCAATATCCAGAAAACATTCCCTTCAGTTGAAACCTGAGTTAAATAGTAAATATATACACACTGACAGACAGACTTTTCCTCCTTACCTCTCCATGTCCAAAGGATACAAATTTCACTCTTATTTGCGGCACATCAATAAACTTGCCCAAGAGCATGATCCTGCTTAAAACTCTCAGAGAAAATGATAAGAACTGCACCAGTATGGCCATGACATTTTGTCCTGTGTGTGCTTCATGGTTACAAAAACGAAGTGCAGGCAAGGAAGGAAGCTTTAACTAAGGCAAGGATGTGAGTTCTGCTTTTACAAACCACAGTGCTGATAATTTCATCTATGACTGCAGTTTAAACAGATACTGCTAAAACCCTAAACAATAAAGAGGAGACCATGTTTAGAGTAAATCAATTTGGCATCATGACTGCCAATGACAGTCAGCGAGAAGATAAGAAGCCTATCAAAGCACACAAAGTGCAGACCTTGGTTGCACTTGATTACAAGTAGCAACCTGAAAAAAGATGCCATAATGCCCAGACTGAACCATTACCTCCCTGATGAAATTAATGGAATTAAATGGTATCTCTGTTACTGGAAGTCAATTGTAGCCATAAGCAAGTGTTATGCTTATACCACAGGGTTTTCAAACTAGTCAAGTCTGTATACAACTGAAACTTTTAATGCTCTCTGTGCCTTGAACAAAAATAATATTTGATTATGTTTTACTTTTATATTATCCGTTAAGGCCCATGGTTATAGGAAAGGAAAGCTACCAAGGCAGTTTATTGCCAAAATACTAGCCACAATAGTCCAAGCAGGAACACCATTTTTATTCTCTACAATGCTTTCCATACCTGAGTAAATAGTTCTAAAATCCGTCTCTCTTTGTTTAGGATAGCAGCTGCGATACTAGCTTGCTGTGACATCACTTTCTGCCTGAGTCTCTCCCTGCTCGCTCATAGCTCTGAGCTCAGATTACAGAAGATAGGGGAGGACGAAGGAAACAAGGAGTAAACTGAGCATGCTCAAGCCCTAGCCCTGGAGGCTTAAGTTGAAAACAGAAAGTCTGATACAGAAGCCCATGTGTACATAATAGAAGGAAAGAAATGTGGGGTTTCTTTTGACAGAGGACTCCGATCCGCAATACTTTGAGGGTTTACCAATGTATTCATATAGATTTCTGAGAAAGCTTACTTAGTTTTAACATTCCTTTCTCCTTTAAAATACTTTTTTTTTCTGGATTTTCTTAACTTCATTCCTGCTGCTACCATTGTGTAGCATTTTTTTCACCGCACTGATCCACAATGTTCCTTAATGCTGTTTATTACACACAATGATAACACAGTATTTGTCAGAATACTCTACTTACTGGTCAGAAAACAAGGGCCAGATTCTTAGGCGGATGTAAAACAATGCAAATAACCCAAATCTTCATGGCCATTGTCTCTTGGATTTACAGGGAGAAAGACTTTTCATAAATCCCCACGAGTACCTTGGCTTATCACTAGTTTTGAGGGCTAGTTTGTAAAAATGCTCTTTAAAGGGCAACTAAAGTCTAAAATAATGTTAGAAATGCTGTATTTTGTAAACTAAATATAAACACAAACTGACTGCACCAGAAGCGTAATAACAAATGATTTATGCTTTCAAAGTTCCTATCTGCTGCAGTCAAAGAAAGTAAAATGAAGGGTTTTGGAGATAGATTTCTTTTTCATTACAGAAATGGGATTTTATTTTTTTTGTCTTTACATCCCCTTTAAGTTCCTCTGCCCTACATCCTGTCATTGTGGCTTTCTGAGGAAATAAGTTCTGAGAGGCTTAACTAGGAATGCTGTACAAAAATTTACTCAATATGATACACCTTCACAGACAGCATGTGTTTTTGTTCTCTGGTGACATCCTTTAGAATCAAGCAGAGCATCCTGCCTTTGTATGCAAAAAAAAAAGGGAACTGGTATGGCTTGCTCAATTGGTGTTGTAAGAGACAAGAATGTACTATACATCATAAATACTGTGTGTGTATATTGGAGATATAAAAAATAACAAAAAATAAGATATACAGTGCAGCAAAATACACACACCTATATGTGTTATAGCTCAAATAATCATATTACAGTCTTAATAATAAATATAAAATGCTCCTTGTAAGTAACTCACCTTGCCCTTCTTGCCACTTGACATTTTACTCCTAATGTAACTGAATGTACGGCTGACTCTCGTCTCACTTTTTCCTTCTAAGTCTTTTCTAGATGGGCTTGGAGGTAATTGGTTGCATCCTTCCTCAGATATGCTGCAAAATTTA
>CM044435.1:105520833-105538079 GCA_024363595.1 Xenopus borealis
TTACTAAAGCACAATTAGTCATAAGCTGGTATGCTCTGCTTAATTATGATACAGGTTTCAGTAGATCATAAAGAGGTCGACATTAAACTTGGTACCCAGACAGTGGCCCCCCCTTGTTCTTGATAAGAAAAGCTATGCAAATCATGTACATGGGGTCCCTTTAGTGAGAAAGAAACAGTTGGAGTCAACTTCACTGTAATGTCAAAATAATTTTGGCATTTTAAAGTATTTGGCACATGCACCACAAACAGTTGGCAAGGAAATGAAACCACATCAGTGTCCATGTTAGATCAGAGCAGCGACAATAGGAAGCTGAAGTAATACAGAGCAAGAAACGTACAGTCTGCAATAAACAAACCAGCATAATAAAGACATTCAAATTATTTGATAAAATGTTAAAGGAGCAGAGAAATGTTAAATCCAGAATATGTTGGTTATTATCCATGTTGCCTGTAGCCTTTTGTAATATATTAAGAAAGCCGCTTGAATATCAGAAGCCCAATTTGTATCTTGCCGCAGGCTTAATACACAGAGTAAAGCAGTACCCAGCACAACAGGTTTTGACAAAAGCAAAATAAAAATCCATTCTCAGCACTTTAAAGGAAGCCACACTCTACATATGCTGGCAGTCAATACTATACCTTCTGTAATTAAAGTCCCCTCTCATAGGAGATAACTTTGCATCAGAAGGGCACCAGCTCATACTGTGGACAGCCACAAAGAGAGGAAGATGGCATGTTAAAAGGTTACATGGGACTGGCATGTGTAAGACGTGTTACAAACGACAAACTACTACACGCATAGATAGGGGGGCATCTAATGGGCATGAATGCAGCATGTTATTAAATGTTTATTCTTTTACATGCTGATGCCTTCCAGGAAGTATTTTGGAAGGTTAATTATTTTTTTTTAATTTTCAAAACTTCAATAGTATTACTATAAAGTCTTTTGGGGCAAATGTAAAACCAGAAGCCCATTTGCTCCACTTCTAAATGCCTACAGCAGCTACTGAACACAGATATACTAGTAGTCTGTGAGATAGCAAACATGTGATTATGTGTTATTTACACCTGTACATAATAATTATACATTCATTTACTTTCTCTTTGCAAGACTTTCTGACCCAATTTGCCAGTATGTACAGTGGGGAGCTCAAGAAAACTGATAAAAGAGATTTGTAATTTTATTGGAGGTCAGATGCAAAATACACCTGTACACAACATAACCTAAATGAATGGGACTTACACTGAAATAGGCTTTTTAAATAGATTTTTCATAAAAATGAATAGAAAATCAATTTGTGTTTGCCCGTACCTACACCCACCTATTGTGATCATAAGAGTTAATTTAAAAAATAATTTAGTATTTAGATGTGAAGTTCGTTATACATGGATTGTAACTGGGAAGGAGAATCAAATTAAAAATCCCACCCATATCCTTCTGAGAACCAAGAAGAAAGTACAGGTATGGGACCTGTTATCCAGCATGCTCAGGACCTGCGGCTTTCCTGATAATGGATCTTTCTGTAATTTGGATCTAAATACCTTAAGTCTACCAGGAAATCATGCAAACATTAAATAAACTCAATAGGCTGGTTCTGCTTCCAATAAAGATTCATTATATCATACCTCCCAACATTTTTTAAATAAAAAGAGGGACAAATACGTTTCTGCGCTTAGTGCATGAAATTTTTGGCCATGCCCATTTTGTGGCCACACCCCCTAATTTACATGTTCATTTTATAAAATTTGTCAAGTTGTGAGAATTTGAACACATTTCTGTGTCTTTTTCAATTATTACAGTTTTGTTAATGAAGGTGAATTGCCCTTTAAGCTGTGAGTCTAAATTTTTCCAAGGGACCCGTTATCTTATATTGTTACAATTACTTATTTGCTCATCTAGAAATTGTTACAAAATATCTTATCTTTTGCTGTGACTATTCTGGGCCCTCTGCCAAAAGCCAATTAAGTTAGAACATTCTTGTTCCTTTTTCCAATTGTTCGGTGCATAAAAAAAATGGAACTTTCCAGTACAAATGAGGGACTGCAGGTTGAGCTGTCAAAAGAGGGACTGTCCCTCTAAAAACGGGACAGCTGGGAGGTATGACTATATTTTAGTTAGGATCAAGTACAAGTTTCTATTCTATTATATCAGAGAAAAAGGAAAGCATTTTTTAAAAATTGTAATTATTTGGAGAAGGCCTTTCTGTAATTCTGAGCTTTCTGGATAATGGGTTTCCGGATAACAGATCCCATACCTGTGAAATAAAAGCACACTATAGATATAAATCTTAAAATAGAATTTTGTCAAATGACAAAGTTAATTATAAATGAATTACAAAAAACACAACTAAAATAATTAAGGTCAAATGAAAGCCTGCACTGCTGGCTCTGACTCTTGAAACAACATTGCAGAAGTCAGCTCTCCTCCAGTCAAGACTCCACTTCCCAAAATAAACGCTGTTATTTTGCGGGCTTCAGCAATAATGTTTCTAAAGTTTCTAAAGGGTTACATTGGAACTGCAGTGTGCTTTCCGTGCATACAGAAAAAGAATAACAAAGAGAAGCCCCTTAATTGTACTGAATAAATCCGGTATATGGTGAAGAAAGTGTGCTGCAGAAATGGTTAGTAATTGAGGAAAAACACAAATTCAAGATGGTGTGTTATTGTGATACCTTCTTCTATGAACTGAAGGTTTCTTTACATCCCCCAGAACTCGAAATGAACTGAAAATGAATCATGAACAGTAATCAGCATTTCCAAGAGACAGACACATGAAATAATAATATCACAGATAGGGGAAGCTGAAATAGAATGATGGTGAAGCAGTGAACCACAAGGATGACAAGTGCTGCGGCATCCACCATAGTGAACACTGCAGCCTTTCCACAGCAATGAGGTAGAAACGGAGCCATTAGAACACAGATTAGAAAACAATTACAGGATAATTATGCAATGCAATGCAGCCAACACCTCATACAAATATACATCATTAGCTTCCATCTGTTCTAAAGTCACCATAATTGCTATGTGCATAAACTTAATTCATTTAAAAATGTCACTGCGCTTTCTTGTGTGCTCAACATTTTCTACACGATCATATTTCTCTTATTGTGCTAAGATTTTTTTATAATAATAATAATAATAATATAGGCCCCGCAAAGTAAAACAAACACAAACAAATACAAACCTCTAACCCTAAGGTTAAATGAGGACAAACACATAGAACACCTCACAAACCCTCTACCCACTATGTTCTATTCACTGAACTCACATTGACCTTTGGGTTAATTTTTAGTATGTTCTAGAAGTATAAGCAACTTTTCAATTTCTCTTCATTATTTAGTTTTTGAAGTATTTGTTATTTTCTTCTGCCTCTTTTCAGCTTTAAAGCAGGGGTCACTGATCCCATCTAAAAAAACAAGTGCTCTGTAAGGCTACAAATATATTTTTAGTGGTATTTTTATTACTCATCTTTCTATACAGGCCTCTCATATTCATATTCCAATCTCTTATTCAAATCAATTCCTCGTTGCTAAGATCATTTGGATCCAGCAACCAGATGGCTGGCAAACTGGAGAGCTGCTGAATAAAAAGCTAAATAACTCAAAAACCACAAGTAATAAATAATGAAAACCACTTGCAACTTTTCTCAGACTATCACGCTCTACATCATACTAAAAGTTAATTTAAAGGTAAACAACCCCTCTTGAATTATAATTCAGAGCAGAATAAATGCAGTTGCAAAATACTTGGACACTTGCATTCCCATAATAGCCGCAAACTTGTTTTCTGATATTAGCAGCCTCTTATCCACGGACACTGCTAGAATCTTTAGTCCTAGTGTGTATCATTTACGAAGGTTAATCCACATACAAATCACACATTCACCTCTTCAATCAATGATGACTGAAAGTCATAAACCCATAGGGGAAAACCAAGCTTTCCAGTGTGCCTAACATGCACTAACATCCAAATGATAAGAAATAGTTTTCATTGGAATGCTTGGATTTTTATTATAGAATAGGGATGCTCCGAATCCAGGATTCGGTTTGGGATTCGGATAGGATTCTGCCTTTTCCAGCAGGATTAAAATTTGGCTGAATCCTTGTGCCTGGCTGAAGCGAATCCGAATTTACATATGCAAATTAGGGGCGGCAATGGAAATCACGTAACTTTTTCTCACAAAACAAGGAAGTAAAACATTTTTCTCAACTTTTACCTTCCTGTCACTGTGCAAATTACAAAGTCTAATTCAGTTCGGTATTCAGCCAAATCTTTCATGAAAGATTCGGGAATTGGGCCGGATCCCAAATAGTGGATTTGATGCATCCCTATTAAAGAGGCAGCTGGTAGGGAGGAGTCATTTTTAATGTGTCTTTACCCCTTTTCCGCAATGAATGTCCCTGCAAACAAGCTGCTTTGCACTGCTGTAAATGAGCATTGGCACGGATTCTCTGGAGCATTATATGCCACCTTTTCCCCGGTTTTTAAAATGTCTCCTCTCGCTTGCTTAAATGATGTGGTGGATTTGATCACATATTTATACAAAACTTGACATGTTATGATTTCATGTGATGTAATCAGTGTCCCATTTAACTACCCCATTTAGGGGCTTTTGTTACCTGTGGTAAATCTGCACTAGTGTGGGCAGTAAAACATTCATAGTTTCTGTCACTGTGGGAAGACAAATGCATCACTTCCTGTTTCCCAAGCAACCCAAAGTTGCCTCACAACATTTCTGCCAGTGTGAAGGACACTCGCAATTGTTCTGTCACCTGCAGTAGCAAAGACTTATTTTGGGCGACAAACTCTCCCCTGTGCCAGGGCCTTTACGGTGGGGTTCTGTTAATGAAACTAACACATATTCCACATTTTCCAGATTGATACAACAAGTCTGACGACTTCACTTATTTGAACTTCTCTCTTAGGCTAGCCATATTTCAACAATAATATGGAATAGCTGGCTATTGGTTATGCCATGAAACCTGTCATAAACAAAGTCAGTTGGGTTTAGGTTTTATTTATCTTATTGTCAACACGTTAACGTTGCTAACATAAATTAATATTAGAGCTCAGGACACAAACAAAAACACCCAACCTACACAAGCACACCTAGTTATGCAATCATGACCACAGAGCTACATATGAAAAACTCCATAGTTTATCCTTGCTTGCCTCAGCTGCTTAGCTATTAACACTCTGCAATGAATCCTGATAAAACAACAATAATGTAGCATCGGGGCTGCCCTTGCAGAGTGCCTGAATAAAAGATGGAGTGATATAACTCCCTCCCCCTCTGCAGCCTAACAACAGAACAATGGGAAGGTAACCAGATAGCAGCTGCCTAGCAAAGGATAACTATTGTCTGGCACATCTAAGGGCATCACTGCAACACATTCAGTTACATTGAGTAGGAGATGCAACAACCTGCCAGAAAGCAGTTCCATAGTACAGCACTGGCTCTTTCTGAAAGCACATGACCAGGCAAAATGACCCGAGATGGCTGCCTACAATTACAATTGAAAAAAATACACTTGCTGGTTCAGGAATGAAATTTTATATTGTAGAGTGAATTTTATGCAGTGTAAACAGTGTAATTTAAAAATACAAAATACATGAACAAAATCATAACAGAATCCCTTTAATGTGGTTATGGGGCCCAGGAGATCAAGTTAGTGATTAGAATAATCACTGGGGTTAACTAGGATATTGGCTGGAGTTTGTCTCGCATTAGCCTTTGAACTGGATTAACAAAGTGCAAATAATAATAATAGTAATAATGGGCTTACCTTCTGCGGTTGATCTCGGAGTCATTGGCAGCATGCTTGCCAGGCTCCCAGCTGTGCCTCCTGAAAGGTGAAAGGGAGCGCATGGAGCTCTTTGATCGCGAGGGGTGCGGAGAGACTTCAGTGATGCTGTCCATCTCTTCTCCTTCCATCTCAGATATGCCAGTGTTTTCGCTTTCCCTTTCTTCTACAGATGCTGTAACTGTGCTGCTGCAACTGCTGTCCAAGCTGAGTCTGTCTCGGAATTTTTTGGCGTGAGGAAGGGAGATGTCGCTACCATGGGAAGAGTTTCTTTCAAGAGATGCAGTGTCATCAGTTGAAGAACTAGAACTGCTGGCATCACAAAGGCACGGACTCTCTTCGTTCTGAAAAATAAATAAAAAGTATTTTTGTCTGTGCCGGAAACATTTCTGTAAAATATTTTGTAAAAAGGCTTTTAATTAATTAATATTGAACGAACAGACTATGTTTTTTCCACTAGGTATTTGCTCTTAGAGATAGAATGCAGAGTGTTGTACACTTATAGGGGCAAATTTCTCAAGGCTCAAATAAAAAATTCAAATTTTCAAGTTTTTTTTTATGGACAAGACTCTCAAATTCGGTTAGAGTTGATTTTTGTTATACTCTGGCCCTTTAAGAAATCAAATTCGACTATTCCTAAAACCTATACCTAAAACCTGCTGAATTACTGTTTCAGTCAATGGGAGACGTCCAGGGATTAATTTGGAGTTGTTTGCAGCTTTCCTGACAGAGTTTCTTTCAGAGAAAGTATTTGAAATTAAAATTAATTTTTCAGGTCAATTTAATTCACCAGAGTTTAAAATCTTAAATTTTAGAATACACTTTGCAAACAATTTTAATATACACTATTCGAATTAAAAAATTGTACATATATACGAAATTTGACCTTTGATAAATGTGTCTGATGCGTTAGGTATTCCGAAACGTATAAGATTCTGCAAGCACACTGGTTTGTCATACTGGAATTCTTTTGTTAAACCACAGATTTAGTATGTAAGGTGGTAAGGGGAACAGAGTATAAGAGGCAATTTAGCAAAAAAAAAAAAGCAGTTTAATTAAATTACAAACAGACTGCAGAAAGAATGCTGAACGGATACAGGTACCTGATGGTAAATGTTTTTCAAATTCAATAGCGAGAACCTCTGGGATTATTTTTACTCAAGAGGAATGTAGTAAACAAAGGTTTATCCACGAAAACAATTTCGCTTGGTATATTTTTAGCATCTCTCAAGGGGTTTTTTTTGCAGAAAGAATGAAGCCAAGATTGATAGCGTCTCTGCAGAATTATGTTGTTTATTATTCTTTACTAAGAGGAATATTTTATTTATAAAGCAGTGTTAAAAAAAAAAAATACAGAGTAATTTCTATTGATGTATTTTGCTTTGCAAGACAATGTTTTGTTATGCTGCTTTTTATTCATCCCATTCATATCAAGAGATATTAACATGACCAGAAAGGAAATTCCAGCATAATTCTGAAATCCTATCTCCAATAAATAGGTGCCAGGAAGCATCTACATTGGACTACACAAGCCAATGAAAGCACATTTTCTGGCAAAAAAAAAGATCAGTGTGTGATTTTAGATACATACCTAATTCCTGTCCTTTTTTTTTTAGCTCTGCAGTCAACGTATGAGTATATGTTGAAGTAACAAGAGCATTTAACACCTCCTTGAATGACTTATGTGTATGTGCCTTTTAAAGTTTTCTCTTCTTACTGCCTATACATTCAGTATGCTCAAAGACACTCTCCTCATGATTATTTAAAATTAGCATACTTTTAATTTAATTTTGCATTTCTTATTTAAAATTAGCATTTACTGTATAACATCCAGTTAGAGCCTACCCTAAACACTCTCCACTTCTCAAAGCAGGATGAAAAACTACCCCGGGGTGCAGGTGCAAGAGTATGCCCCTTAGTCCTTACTTACATAGGATTTGTGCCCAGGAATAGCTTCTCTCTGCACGGAGTACCATATGAAATATCTGGCGTTCATTGCAAGGAGCGGCATCAGGAGGCACAGCTCAGCCCTGTGCTAGGTAAGGACAGGGCCCTAATTTACAGGTTGTGATTCTTACAAGCAAATAACGCACACAATAAGGCC
This sequence comes from Xenopus borealis, assembly GCA_024363595.1. NCBI lineage: Eukaryota > Metazoa > Chordata > Amphibia > Anura > Pipidae > Xenopus > Xenopus borealis. The sequence continues at coordinate 105,528,748 of CM044435.1, forward strand.
GGGTGAAGGAATGCTTTGCAAATGAGGCCTGTGTTCTCTTGGATGACAATAAAAGCAGTTTAGTATTTATATAACTATGGCAGAAGGTTACAACAACCTTTTAGCACCGATTCTGCCAGTCTGATGTTAAATGCAAATTAAGCTAGAATTATAGATTTGTTTAGTATTGCAATGGCAAAATATATATATTTTTATTTTAGATTTGCATCCTTTTGTGCATTATGTGGAACTTCTCAGAGGCACAAGCAGTGATAGGCTAGAGGAATGGAAATAGCTGTTGCTAACAGCAAGCCTGAGACTGAGCAGACAAGGAAGTGATCTCATGCGCTACTCATCTGTCTGTGATACATTGTTGCAATATCTGCCTGCAGTTCACAGACTTTTTTTTTTCTCAAAAGAAAATAAGCTCCGTAGTAGCAACAGTGGGCTCTTAGATATAAACACATTCAAAATAAATAAATTCAGTAGGGCTAATGAAAGAGAACAAGCCACCAGTGTTTGCACTTGGCTTCTCCCAGCCCCACTGCTCCCGGACTTCATCCGTTTAGGCTCTGAGCATGCATAGAACACCTGCAGGACACTGGCCATGAATTAATAGCCCTATTATCAGTACTGGAGCAGAGGGATGCAGCCCCATCCCTTCAGATGTCAATACAGCTTTAAAATCCCCAGGAAGGAAGGGAGGGTTCTATACCTGTTCTCTGAGTGGACAACTTCTCTCTCGCCTGGGGTGTAACTACAACGGAAGCAGACCCTACGCCTGCTAGGGGGCCCAGGAGGTACACGGGCCCCTTGAGCCCCTAATTCATATACAATTTCAATAAATATTGGTAAAACAAGTCAACCTACAGACATTTTGGGGGGCCGAAAAATTATTTGCTGTGGGGCCCAGTAATATCTAGATCCTAAAGGGACAAAGATTGCAATAGGAGTAATAAGTATTTTAACACCCCCCATTTAGTGTTTTAAAAGTAACTTTGAACAATTGCCCTTTAAACAATTGGAGTGATACAAGCAAACAGAAAAATGGTTTTGTTTCTTGTTTTTTTAAATAAACATTGCCGAATATCTGACTTTTTTCCTGATATTTTTACCCTGTTAATAGTAGAGACTAACAAACTAATAAATAATCAGGCAAAGTTTAGTCAGACTATGTTTGCTAAGGATACTGGGAGTAACTGTACAAAAGAGCTCAGAGCAAATCCCCATCCAGTGCCATTATATAAATAAACAGTTAATTGCCTTTCTCCCCTCCCCCCCTTAACTCCGAGTTAAACATTTCTAGTTTTCTTGGCTTAAAAAGATTTTCCAAAGCTCTGTGTGATCCTTATGCTGTGGAAAACCCTCTACTCATTTCCTATAAAAATGCCCCGTTTGTGTAAAGCAATAGTCATGCCTAAAATCCTGCTGTAACAACATACAGTTATCTGATTCAGGGGCCAGGCAAGTGGCTAAACTGTACATGAATGCTGCTCATTGAGTAAAGCAACAAGCAAGGCCGGCATGATGTCAGCAGCTAAGGGAGGGGAGCGGATGAAGTAAGTCCAGCGAGGAGGGTGCACGCTCACCAAGTGGAGGAGGGTAAGGATTTCCGGTCATTTTTACAAGATGATATCACCCTGTCTAGGCTGTGGTCTTTTCCTATCCAGTGGAAAATGTTTGCTGTCATTCAGCAATGATTTAACAATAGAAATGTCTTCTGTGTACAAGAAACCCCATCACTTGCACAATCACGAGTCTGATAGGAATCAGTAGAGTACAGCTCAGCCTGAAACATCAGTCTGTGACATTAAGTTGTCTGAAGTCGAGGCTTCCAATCTAGAATGATGCTTATTTCAAATAGTTACAGGAACAATACAGCAGACACAAGAGGAGCCATAAAACCTTGCACATAAGTAAAAGGCTCCTTTTGACAGCGGTATACAAGGCCAAAATCAGGAGGGGATGATAGGCAAGCATCATGTCTGTGTCCCAGATTAGTCATGTGCTGGTCATAAGTCATAATTGCAGAGCCAGATAGGGGATTCTGTCATCTTTTTGAAGTATACAGCCAACAATCTACTATCATTCTGAAAGTGACAGCTAGTCTATAAAGGAGAAGGAAAGCTACTATTGCCAATAGATTAACTGCAATAGTGCAAGCTAGAAAGCTATATTTATTCTGTAGAATGCTTTAGCATACCTAAACAGCTCTACGAACGCTGCTCGTTTAGGATAGCAGCTGCCATATTAGCTTGGTGTGACTACTTCCTGCCTGAGTCTCTCCTGCTCTCGCTCATGGCTCTGGGCTCAGATTACAGCAGCGAGAGGAGGAGGGGGAAGAGTAGGGGAGAGGGGGCAACCTGTGCATTTGCAAGCCCATGCCTGGAGATTGCTGCAAGAAGCAAGTCTGATACAGAAGTGCATGTGTGCACAACAGAAGGAAAGAAACGTTGAGTTTCTTTTGACAGAGGACTCAAAGAAGCATTACTTTGAGGGTTTACTGGTGTATTTATATAGACCTTTCTGATAAAGATTACTTTGTTATAACCTTTCCTTCTCCTTTAATACATTAAAGGGATTGTTCAGCATAAAAATAAAAACTGGGTAAATAGGCTGTGCAAAATGAAAACCATTTCTAATAAACACACTGGGTAAATAGGCTGTGCAAAATAAAAACCATTTCTAATAAACCCTGTACCCTAATTAAATCGTTCCTTTAGCCGGCCATGTTTCCTGTATACAAGGCCAAAATCAGGAGGGGATGGCAGGAGAGCATCATGTCTGTGTCCCAGATTAGTCATGTGCTGGTCACCTATTCCCAACCTAAACTCTTCTCCGCCAGCTGTATTTATATAACCATAATGAACCCGTCCTTCTATAAGATGTCACCACGCAAGTGTGAGTATATTAATATGAGGAGTGCAAAGTGATATTGTTTAGGAAAAACATGCTCCATCGTTATCATGTTATTCATGGGGGCCTTGGTTAGATCCTTATGTACTCATTCCTCGCTAAATATGGCACCAGCACTTAAGAGTGTATATGTGTTAATTCACTGAGCCACAAAATTCCAGCAGTACTGCATACTCATATTAGTAAAGATGAGATAAAATCACAAGAACTTGATATTGGTGCTTTTATGCAACAGGGAAAATCCTACAGATTTACAGCACAAAAAAAAAAAAAAAAAAAAAAAAAAAAAAAAGCAGTTCTATTTAGAGCAATTATTCACTAGTTAGTATCATGGCGCACAGAAGGCCACACACAGATTTAGAGAGATACCCACAGATTATTTCCTGTAGTCCAAAAGTTCACTGTGAGCACAAATATATGGGAAAGAAATGGCCAATTCAATTTACACACAAAAATCACCAAAATGTTCAGGTTTACTTTCAAAGAGATGAGCTGTCTGAGCTACTGTTCTACCAAAATCTTCTGCTCTCCTGGCAGCTGTCCTGAGTTACATACTAGGTTTTGGGATAGGGTCCTCCATCTGCCCCACATACATATTACCACTAAAAAACATAAGGGAAACAGATGTGTGACAAGACAGGAGGCTACGATCACAGCTTATTCCAATGACTGATAGTGTCTATCTACTAAGGGGAAAAAAACACAAGGAATATTGGTACAAATAAATATTAAGACCACAAATGGTTAAAAAAAACGCTTACCTTTGGAAAAACCATCTCATCCAGAGCTTCTGATGACACCTGAAACAAGTCAGATTCACTAGCAGAATCCCTCTTATTCCTTTCTTGGGAAGGGTCTTCAGTGCAGAGTCCATCCTCCGGAAACCCGCTGCTGCTGTTGCGCACTAGGGCATTGCAAGACACACAATCTCAGGCCACTTCAGAAATAGTGGGGTTGTTAACAGCACTAAAGCAATTACATATCTGAATTGAATTTTAATGGCCCATTTTATTTGGATATCTAGAGTCATAAAATGTTAAGCGCTGAATTTATTTAGCAAGACACATAGTAAAGAAGATATTGCTTTTGCATGTTACTTTGAACTTTCTTTATTAGGATGGGGTTCATCCAAGGGTTCACACAGGTTTCCTCCTCTGCTACTGTAAACACAGAGAGCTGATTCTGTTGTGATGCCTTCACTGGAGGAGATATTTTCCACCGAAAGCAATGTAAAGAAAACTCAAAGGAGTTCTACTGAAAATTCCCCACCAAAGTGAATATAGCAGACCCTACTTGTGTACATCCAAGAATGTAGTGGCACAATGTTTTTTAGGTTTAGAGAAGCTTAGCAGTATGTTTTTATTTTTAAACCATCAAAATGTAAGCTCATAAAACTATCATAGAACATAACTATGGGAGGAGGGGGCTACAGGGCAATGAGCCAGATTCAATTCAGTGAGAAATCATTATCTTATGGCTTATCATGTGAAAACTCATAGACGAGATTCAATTCTAAGTGAAAAAAACCTTTTCTCCCAATTCAGTTTTCCCCCCCATATACTTTAATAGAGTTTTCAGGTTGACAGTATTTCTGAATTGAATTGCATCTCAAATTAAATCTCTTCCCTGAGTTTTCATGTGATAAAACTTTTCCTCAACTTTTTTTCATGGTTTCAACATCTTGGTACCAGGCAGCCAAAAAAAAAAAAAAAAAAAAAAAAAAAAAAAAAAAAGGCTCCCGAAACGCAAACAAATCTGTCTGAAAATAATCTGTTAGCCGACACTCCCATGGAAAAACCACAAGGAAGTTTCAGAATCATCATGACAATCACGAGCCACAGAATAAATGGAAACAAATGCTGAGGGACAGGAAAACCCTTTATATTGCAAAAAAATAACAAGAAAGCAAGAGAGAAATCTGGGGAAAGAGATAAAAGAAAAAAAAAAGTCATAATTCCAGAGCCAGGCAGGGGATTCTGTCATCTTTTTGAAGGGTACAGCAAACAATTTAATACAGTTCTGAAAGTGGCAGCCACACAAGCTATAGTAGCAGCTACAGTCTTTAAAGGATAAGGAACGCTACCTAGGCAGTTTATCGCCAATTGATTAACCACAATAGTACAAGCTAGAATGCTATATTCATTTGGTAGAATGCTTTTCCATACCCGAGTAAAAAGCTCTAGAAACTCTGTTTGATTATGATAGCAGCTGCCATATTAGCTTGGTGTGACATAACGTAGTGCCCGAGTTTCTCCCTGCTCCTGCTCATAGCTCTGGGCTCAGATTACAGCAGGGAGGGGAAGAGGGGGAAGGGTGGGGAGAGGAAGAGGTGGCAAACTAAGCATGCTCAAGCCCATGCCCTGTAGGTTTAGCTGCAAGAAGGAAGTCTGATACAGAAGCCCATGTGTACACAATAGAAGGAAAGGAACCTAAACAGCTCTACGAACACTGCTCGTTTAGGATAGCAGCTGTCATATTAGCTTGGTGTGACCACTTCCTGCCTGAGTCTCTCCTGCTCTCGTTCATGGCTCTGGGCTCAGATTACAGCAGGGAGAGGAGAAGGGGGAAGAGTGGGGGAGAGGGGGCAACCTGTGAATTTGCAAGCCCATGCCTGGAGATTGCTGCAAGAAGCAAGTCTGATACAGAAGTGCATGCGTACACAACAGAAGGAAAGAAATGTTGAGTTTCTTTAGACAGAGGACTCAAAGAAGCATTGCTTTGAGGGTTTACTGGTGTATTTATATAGACTTTTCTGATAAAGCTTACTTTGTTTTAACCTTTCCTTCTACTTTATTGATTAAAGGGATTGTTAAACATAAAAATAAAAACTGTGTAAATAGGCTGTGCAAAATAAACAATGTCTCTAATATAGTTAGTTATGCTGGAGTGATTGGATGTCTAACACAATAGCCAGAACACTACTACCTGCTTTGCAGCTCTTTTCACTGATTGGTTACCAGGCAGTAACCAATCAGAGACTTGAGGGGGCCACATGGGTCATAAGTGTTGCTTTTGAATCTGAGCGGAATGCCGAGGATCAACTGCAAACTCACTGAACATGTGATCCCCTTCAAGTCCCTGACTCTCTCATAGTTTGAGTGTTCTATTCTGTTATGGTAGAACTACACGAGCGTTTTTTATCAGATTTTGTGGGTCAGATTTTATCTGATCCTCCATGCAACACCACAGGCTTTGTAGGATGCTACAAAATCTGATGCCCCTAGGCTAGAATGTAAAGTCGGATCAGAGAAGTCTGATGGAGTCTTTTTTTTTTCTCATTGAAACATATTGACTGTCTGATGTAAATGCATAAACAAAAGTCTTTCCGACATCATCTGTTTTTATTTTGTCTTATGAAGATGCAGCATGCAGCATTTACATCCGACAGTCCTGTTGTGTCGGACAGAAAATTTTACATGTAGTTTATGCATCTGATTTTTTGTATCAGTCCCATTATATTTTAACCCGCACAACAGCATCAGACTTGTACAATGTGTTGTCGATTTGACACCATCCTACAAAAGCACTTTTGAAGTTCTACCCTTAGACATCCAGTCACTCCAGCCTTTATACATTACATTTTTGTAACTATATTAGAAACATTTTTTTTTTATTTTGCGCATCCTATTTACCCAGTTTTATATTTACACTGAACTGTTACTTTAAGGTGCTATCTAATATCTCTCCAATAGCTATATTTATTGTAATCATTTTCCCACATGTAATTAAACCAAAAATGTCTTTGCAGCTCAAAAATTTAAATTTCCCTCCAATATTCAATTTGACTGGTTTGGACTGGGTGATTCCTGTGTTCTGTAATGCAATGGTGTTTTGCATGGGCGACTAAACTACATATGAGCCATTTGCTGGAGATTGTTTTTAATTTTTTTTTTTTATGTTTTTTTAGATTTTTATTCAGCAGCTCTCCAAATGACAGCAACCTGGTTGCTAGGGTCCAACCATGCACTGATTTGAATAACAGACTGGAATTTGAATAGGTGAGCGCCTGAATAGAAAGATAAGTAATACAAAGTAGCAATAAAATATAATAAAATTTGTAGCCTTACAGAGCTCTTGTTTTTAAGATGGGGTCAATGAACCCCATTTGAAAGCTGGAAAGAGTAAGCAGAAAAAGGTAAACAATTCAAAAACTATAAAAAAATAAAAATGAAGTCCATTGAAAAGATGCTTAGAATTAGCCATTCTATAACATACAAAAAGTTAACCACCCCTTTAATGACACTGGAATCATACATCATTAAACAAACTCTAATTATAGCTTTTCTAGAGCCTGAACACAACGATACATAAAAAGTACAAGTATTTAAAATAAAGACCATCAGACCTTTCGGTTGCTTGGATTCCAGGAGGTCTGAATGTGAGCAGGGCTCTATGGAACAGCAGCCTTCTCTGTTAATCTAGGAGACAAATAGCAGATATATTAATATTCAACATTTAAATTTAAAAAAAAAAAAACATCACTCGTTTTTGGATAGATCAACAGAAATAACTTTTTCCAATTACTTTCTATTTTCTATGGGGCACATTTACTAAGGGTCAAAGCAAAATTTCGAATAAAATTAGAATTTTTCAAATTCCAAAGTAATTTTGGGCCACTTCGACTATCTAATATCCCAAAATTCGATTTGAATTGAAAAAATTCGAAATTCAAAGTACTGTATCTTTCAAATCCTTTGAATTCGACCATTCTCCACCTTAAAGCTGCCGGATTTCCATTGTAGCCTATGGGGGACCTCCTGGAACCTGTCCTGAAATTTTTTCTAAGTCCTAGGAATTCGAAAGATGTTTTTGAAAATCATTCAAATGATTTTAATTGAACAATGCATTCAAATGATTTGAACGATTTTAATGCGATTGAAAATGGATCAATTTGATGGGCGAGTTTCGAAATTCGACCCTTAGTACATCTGTCGCTATGTGTCACCATTTTTCTAATGTTAAAGTGTAAAGTGTAATTTTTCACCTTCTAAAGCAGCTCTGGGAGAGGGGGTTCCGACCCTGTAAACGAGGGGTCCCAAACCACTGGGCCCAGAAGTGGGCTGCGGACATTCCTGAACTGGGCTGCCAAGTCTAGCCCGCAATTAACAAGGCACATTGAATTAGACGCCAGCACATTGAATTGGACGCTGGTGCGCCCAAATTGTATGCAGTCATGCCCAAATTGGACGCAGACCACCTCCCGACCCCACCTCGACCCCCCCCCCCCCCGGTCCTTGCAAAAATGTTTGCCTTGACACTGGTCCCTGGGCCAAAAATAGTTGGGTACCCAGCTGTAAACTGTTCTAAATATATACATTTAGTTGATCCATTTCTTATCTTTGTCCCTGCTGAGCACAATCTCTTCGTTTCATTCCAGGCAGCTGTTACAATAGTTGCTAATACTCCAGAGATGCTACTGAGAAATGTGTCAACTAAATGTTGCAAAATGATAACAGTTTAGATTCTGCACCTGAATTACTGAGCTGCCAGACTCAAACACCTGAGACACCAACATTCAACTTTAAACTTAGATTTAGGAAAAACTGTAAAAAAAATAAAAAAAAATAAATACTGGCAAGTAAATGAAAACAGTCTTTATTTCTGGTGAACAGTCTTAAAATAAGCTGAACTGAAAAAAGTGTTTGGAAGGTGAACAGTGCAATAAATTCTTCAACATTATCAGGATACAATGTAACTGTGTCTTTGCAATGTTTTAATCCATCTGCAGAAACAAAGGGCTGAATACCAGGAATAAAGAATTTAATGTTTTCCGCAAAGGTTTACAATTGCAGGTCAATACACAACTGTTTAAGAGCACAAACCTGGGGATAAAGAGAAAAAGGCACTGCTCTGAGTAGCAAGCACTTTCCTCCCAATTCAGATTCCGCAGATGATTTCTTTTTATCACACCTTCAGGTTTTAGTAAACGAGGCTTCCCCACAGAGCACTTGCAGCAGCCACACAGTAGCCCAAACATGGACGAGGGACCTGTGTGTTCCATTAGAGCTGTACAACATTTTCCACGCCAATTATCCGCATGTTTGGGTGACAGATTTTTATAAGGATGTACGAAGAATTCAAAGAAGCCAAATCATTAGCTGATGTGTGCCCAAGCATAGGCACCGCAACTGCAATTTGAGTGGAATGCTATTGATCTGGTCCATATGTAGAGCAATTTGGACAGTATTCAATTCATACTTTGTTCTCCATAAATCTAAACTAGTGACCTCTGGGTGGAAAACTGTTATGAGATGGAAGAATGCTAGACTAGCCAAGCTTTAACAAGTGATCCATTTTGAACACACCCAAAATGTTAGGCATCCCCCAGTGAACAGAAGTTGTTCACCTTTAAACTTACTTTTACTATACCGATGAGCAATGTTAATTTGCTAATTGTTTAAATTTGTTTTTCATTATTATTCATGTTTTTTTTTTTT
>CM044435.1:105560069-105580589 GCA_024363595.1 Xenopus borealis
GCCAGGGTATGTAAACTTATGAGCACAACTGTATATCTTTAATTTGACAGCAAATTTGGCGGTGGCCCCCAGAATTTCAATAGCCCACAGCCTGGTCAAGAACACTCTGGACTTTTTGTACGACATCATTAGAATATAATCTGGACCTCAAAAATGTGTCCAGCAGTGATTATGTAGCCCTTTCAATAGATTTTTATGCCCCTCTAAGTCTTCCAAGAGCAACATATTCTTCATTGTATGACATCATATTCTGAATATAATTGGCCCTATACATGTCACATTAAAGATTCTCAGTTCTCCTATATGAGATTGGAAAGAATCACTACATATACTTGCCCCAAGCAAGAAGCCAACTGATGACATCAAATATTTGTTCACAGATGATGCCGTTTTTTTTTTAAGCGAGTACAACATAAAGGGAAACAAAACCTTTGTTCCACATTCAACTGTTAGGCCTCCATCCACTGCCACAACCGGCTAAAAGTTCATGGGTTCCGCCCCAGGTCCACCATGGCATTTTATGAACCCATTAAATTGTTTTTGTTTAAAGAAGAAAATCCTTAAATGTATAATATCTGACATAGCTTGTATGCAATGCAAGAATTGGAACATCATGAACTCGTATTTGCCTAGGACTGACTGTTAAGAATGCTAAAGAAAACATATTGGGTTAATCAGTCCATGGTAATCAAGGCCCTTTTAAGCCAAGGAAACCTTTTAAATACCAAAATCCTAAACACAATAACATGGCAATCTCCATCAAAAACAGCTTAATAAATGCACATGTAGAGATGTTGTGTAACTACACGAACAAGAAGAAAAAACAAAGCAAAGAAAAACCTCAAGCAGGATACAGCTGCTGTTTTACTTAAGGCTTAAAGTCGCACTGACAAATATAAAGAAATGTTTCAATTGTGAAAGAAATATGTCCAGCGATTAATGATAGGGATGTCTCTCCACAGATCACAGACACTTGTTCTTGGTTTCAGTGCTGGTGGTCAGTTGTGATTGTCAAGAAGGTACTTACCCCTGTGCGCTAATAACATGCATGACCAACACAATTGTGTCAGCCTTGCAGAAGCTGCACACTCCCACACCCGCCTCCCCCCACACCTCCAAAAACACCCACACTAAACCACAGGCATGGAGGTGGGAGCTGCAGTTCAGACATCTCTAGTCTCTCTTGCTCAAGTGGGGGCCCCAGCTTTCACGCACTGCTATGGACACCCTTCGACAAATCAAGCCATGGATCTTCAACCCAAGGTAAAGGTGGGACATGTAACTACTGAACAATGGCTAATACACAAATCTGTCTCCAGAACAGGAAGGTTTCTTTTCAATTACAAACACTGTGGTGCTTAATTTTAAGCAATGCAGGTATGGGATATGTTATCAGAACAACCTCTTTAAGGTATGAAGATCCATATTACAGAAAGATCCATTATCTGGAAAGCCCCAGGTCACTAGCATTCTGGATAACAGGTCCCATACCAGTATGAACAGAATTCTTGTCTTTCCAGCATCACTTCCCAATAACAATTATACTTTGTTTTTTGTACCAGTCAGAGCAAGCAGGACACTGGGCCATGTTTTTTTTAATTGGCCTGCATAATAAATGGGTGACATAATTTCTACAAAATATTTGGGGCATGTAGTAAACAACAGAAACAGGTGTACAATGAAAATCCTTGCACCAACAGGTTTGCTCAGTTATTCAGTGAACAGCTGGTCAAGGACTGTGCCATTTACATTCCAGAATGTATCTTTTAAAGGCCATAAGAGATTCAAGTACAACCTCCTTGGTCAGTGTTGTGAAACTGCTGTGAACATAAGACTCCCAATATTTATAGGGAACCATGCTTTTAACATGCATTTTTAATAAGTCAAGAATTGATTTAATCAGCCCTACAATAAAATAACAGATTTCTCAATTGTATTAATAGCCCTTTGAAAGAAGCTCAGTGATTGGCTTCCATTCATCAACCAGCCCTTTTTAGCAATACATTAAATCATTTCTAGATTTTATTTATTTCTTAAAAATCAAATCTAGAGCACATGAGTTACTATAGAACAGGGGTGTCCAAGCTTTTGGCTTTCCTGGGCCACATTGGAAAAAGAAAAATTGTCTGGGGCCTCACATGAAATACTCAAACACTTTTGATTTGTAAAAGTAAAGAAAATACACAGAAAAGAACTACAATACCAGTTGGATAATCAAATGGAGCTATACACTAGAATATGGGACACCTGGATATTAAATAGACTTATTAAATTATTACTACTACTACTAACTGGGCAATGTGCAGGGTCCCCCCTCCTGTCTGCTCCTATATACTTTGCAACATGACATTTCCTCGGGAACCAAGCATTTCCAGCTGGGCCACATTCTTATCCATCCTGGGCCGCATGCAGCCCTCGGGCCTCAGGCTGCACACCCCTGCTATAGAAGCAGCTGGAATCTTTGCCAATAACAATGTTTGCTTACTAATATATAATAGAATAGTGTCCCTAGATATGAGAAGACACCTACCTTGAGGTTGGGTGTTGCCCTGAGGCAGTATTGGGATAGGGGAATCCTTACTTGTTATGCAAAATCCTCAGTGGGAGTGTCTAATATCCAACGTGACATTTATGTTTATTCATACCACAGCCTTGGGTACTCAGAAAAGGCAGCCCTATCCACAGACTTATTATCAAATATTTTCCGTGGCAAAATGGTACGAACACCAGCAAAACAACTGGCAACATTTGGCCTTCATACAGATTGCACAAGGCATAACACTAGGGTGAAAGGTATCTTCTAATGAAAGCTGCATGCCATACAATCGGTGGATATTTTTACAAAAATTTATTTTAGAACCCAAAACTTAATTTTTTTTTTCTGTAAATTTTAGTAACAGGATATTTAGCTCAGAAACCTCCAGGCACAATTTCCAGTCTTCATGGAAAAAAAAAAAACTACAGGAAAGCTGCAGGGACTCGACACTTTAGCAGTATACAGAGAGCGGGGTAAAGAAAGCCACTTGAGCAGGGATACATTTTATGGTTATAGTGAATTTCAAGGCAAAACCTTGAAGGAAAACCCACTGTGGAATGGTGGGCTGTCATGTGAGAAACAGAGCCTTTATTGTGAAATTCATGGGAACACCATCACATTAGTCACTAGAATGACCTCAGGGAAGCATCAGCTTTCAGATGGCTTAAGTGCATTTGCTAGCCTAGCCTATGCTGATTAAACTCCCATTATACCTTCCAAATTAGGGAGGAGTAGCTCAGTGTATAAGTCACTGGGCTCAGTCTCAAGAAGCCCTTAGTTCAGTTCCTGGGGAAAAGGGATCTATTTATAAATAATTTAAACTGGAATATTTCTTACATTGTTACCAAAGTCTACTTTTTACTAAATATATTTTTATCCAGAAATGCAAGAAACAAACTATGCCAAATCCTGTCAAATACCAAACTGAATCCAAACCCTAATTTGTGTATACAATTTTGAGAAAAATAAAACATTTGTATCATCAAATGTTTTTGATTTCTGTCAGATTTGACTTTGAGGGTTCAGAGTCAAAGCTGAACCCTTCCAAAAGATTCTGAACAATGAATCCTGGATTAGGTTCATTCCTAATTAATTTCACACCCAATACATTTGGTTCAGCTGAACACCAAGCCGGAGAGAGCTAAGATTTGGATGAATCATGAACCATATACCTATGTCATTGCACCTCTTATTTTAACTAGGGATGCATTTCAGCAAGATTCAGATCTGACCGAATTCTTGTGCCTGGCGGAACAGAATCCTTGTAATCATGTGTAGGAAAAAAATTTTGCGGCGCACTGTGCGCAGCTATCTTTTAGTGTTTGGATTTGGTACGGTATTCGGCCGAATCCAAAGAAAAGATTCGGGGGTTTGGCCGAATCCGAAATAGTGGATTCGGTGCATCCCTAATTTTAACACGTGTCTAATTTTTTCATCATTTCCTCCTATTTAGAATTATTATTTTGACATGCTTTTCTATCCTTCAGATCTGGGAAAATATAATTTTTCGTATTGGAGACGACAGAATATATTTCAGCAAGATAAAAAAAGTTCCTACTGGCTGATATTTGTGTCACAGACACTTTCTAAAGACAGAATTTCCTACTTCAATGGTTTAGAGACTACAGATAATTTCCTTTCAACCACACCCTATAGGATTGAGACTTGCTCTGATGGAGTGCTATATAATGTGTGAATAAAAGGCCAAACTGCAGTTTTTAACCTAGTTTTGGAAAAAATCTTCACCCGCTAGATCTACTAAAAATTGAGTGGACAATTGTAGGTAAGAAAAAAAGGTTGAAAACTAGGGATGCACTGAATCCACTATTTTGAATTCGGCCGAAACCCCAAAACCTTCCCAAAAGATTCGGCCGAATACTGAACCGAATCCGACTCCTAATTTGCATGTGCAAATTATGGGTGGGAAGGGGAAAACATTTTTTACTTCCTTGTTTTGTGCCAAAAAGTCACGTGATATATGCAATATGCAAATTAGGATTCAGATTCAGTCTGGCCAGGCAGAAAGGGTGAATCCGACTGAAAAAGGCAGAATCCTGGCCAAATCCCAAACCGAATCCTGGATTCGGTGCATCTCTAGTTAAAATAAGAGGTGCAATGACATATTGAAAACTTACACCATCTCACAATTTCAGAAAACAGCCAAACGGTTGGTGGAGTCAATTGGCCAGGCAATAAACATATTTAATAGAATTAATCAACATGTACTTTTTTTAAGAAATGTAACTTACCATTTGTGCCTCAGAGCTGGTCTGTAAGGGTTTCATAAAGTCTACTTCATCCTCTGCTTGCCCATCAACACCTTCTGCAATGAGAATGTAGACACAGTAAGATTTATTCAGTAATGTTTACATTAGAGATTTGATACATGTTCTCTTTTTTGAAACAATAACGACTGCCATTCTTGTACAATAACATATGTAAAATGGCATACAATGGAAGTTGTACACATGGCTCATTTGGATCACATGGGGAACAAGGGTCACCATTCATTTCAATCATAAGACTGGAGGAGTGTGAACTAAAACTCTAGGGCTTAAAGGGGTTGTCCACCTTCAAACAACTAGTTGTTTTCAGATAGATCACCAGAAATAATGACTTTTTCCAATTATTGTCTATTTTCTATTTGTAACCGTTTTTCTAATATTGAAGTGTAAAGTGTCATTTTTCACCTTCTAAAGCAGCTCTGGGAGAGGGAGTCGCCGACCCCCCCAACTGTTCTAAACTGATACATTTAATGGATACATTTCTTATCTTTGTCCCTGCTGAGCAGAATCTCTGGGTTTCATTACAGGAAGCTATTAGAATTGATACAATAGTTGCTAATACTCCAGAGATGTTGCTGTGAAATGTATTAACTAAATGTTGCAAAATTGTAACAGTTTAGAGTCTGCACCTGAATTACTGAGCTGCCAGACTCAAACACCAGATACCAACATTCAACTTTAAACTTAGATTTTGGAAAAACAGTAAAAAAGTAAATAATGGAAAGTAATTGAAAAAAGTCTTTATTTATGGAGAACAATATGAAAACCACTGAACAGAAAATCCTCTCTCCCTTTCCATTCCCCCCTCCCTGCTGTAATCTGAGCCCAGAGCTATGAGTGAGCAGGGAGAGCAAGAGGCAGGAAGTGATGCCACACCAAGCTAACATGGCAGCTGATATCCTAAACAAACAGAAAGAGCTTCTAGAGTGGTTTACTCAGGTATGTAGATCATTTTGCAGAATAAATACTGTGTTATATTGTGGTTAATCTATTAAATCAGGTGTGTCCATTGCTGTTAGCCCTTCATTGGCTCTCGTTGCATCTATTAGTCAAATACCTTGAGCTCCAAATCCTTGAAAAGAGAAAAATACACCTATGTATAAATGTTGCAATGCAAGCCCAATAAATGGGCTCATGTTAAAAAAATGAATGTTTTAATTTAAACAAATTTATATTTTTCCATTATTCTTTTCAATTACAGATCTTTAAACTATGGGTCAGGACCCAATGTTGTTACAACAACAAATACACTCTGTTGGGGCTTACTGCATGAACAGACCAAATGCTGATTCAGTCTAAGGGAAGTTTGGGTTGTGATTTCTTCACTTCCATGGCATTCACCTCCTATCATGGGCTCTGTGGGAAACAGAGCAATGCCCTGCAATATTCCTTTGGATTGGCTTTTAAATATAGTTCGGTCCTAAAATTTACATAAGACAAATCTAGAGTAATAGTAACAGAATTTTCAGCACAAGACCTATTTATTGGGCTCACGTGGAAAAAAAATAGAATTTTGTCAATAGTTCTATTAATAAAATTTGCAAACATATAATTGTAAATGCCATTTAAATTGATATTTTGTAGCTCTAGCTTTGAAGTGGCTTATGCTGCAACCGTTGTAACTGAAAGCATCTTTGGCAGAGCTGCGGAGAACCTGAAATACTGTAACCTTTCCAAAGAAGAGCCTCACCCTGGCCTGTAGCAAGTGACAACTCTATATTTAAAAAAAGAGCCTTTCATTAGACAAGTCTTGCAACCTGTTCAATTCGCAAGTTGCCTTTGCTGTGACTTGCATGTGCCCAATATATGCTGGCAATGGAACATTACATACCAGAGGCCATGAAAAGCATCTGCCAAGTAGTTCATAACAATGCTCTGGAAATTTAGTGGTTCTATTTAATTCTCTCAGTCCAAACATTGTGCAAAACTTTGTTTGATAGATAGGCTTTCATGTAGAACATAATATACATGCCCTTATATACGAGACATAATTATCACAATGCCTAACCATTGCACATCCCCACATAGCTCCCCCATAGGGCTAGACCCCACGGGAGATTAGTCGCCTGGCCTTTCTTTAGGGCGACTAATCTCCCTGAATTGCTTGCACATGTCTCGGCCCACTAAACTGTAAGTCCCTGCCTGCGCCTATTCACATGCGTCGCAATTTAAGGGAATTTTCAGCGACTTAGGAAGATGCAGCCCCGCGTGTGAATAGGCACAGGCGACTTACAGTTTAGTGGGCGCGAGACATGGGCAAGCAATTCAGGGAGATTAGTTGCCCCAAAGAAGCGGCGATTAGTCGCCAGGCAACTAATCTCCCTGAATCTTCCCATGTGGTCTAGCCCATAGAGAGGACAGATTGATCAGCAGTATTGGTTCTCAACAACTTCTAAACTGTCAGCTCCCCTGGGAAAGGACAAAGACATGAGCACATTTTTTCAAAGACTGGAACCTGGGATAGACCTTCCCCCTAGGCTTGTTTTTCTTAGAGACTTTTCAGAAACCGTCTGCAAGAGCATTCATTAGACCCACTGGGTGCAAAAATCTATCCACGTGTTTCTCAGTAGGTTTCTCTGGTAGCAGATTGCTCTCTTAACGGAGAACTAAACCATAACACTTAATATGGCTAAATATTCCATATTTTATGTACTGAACTTATTGCATCAGCCTAAAGTTTCAGCTTGTCAATAGCAGCAATGATCCAGGACTTGAGACTTGTCACAGGGGGTCACCATAAAAGTGTCTGTGACACTCACATGCTCAGTGAGCCGGGAGCAGCTGTTGAGAAGCTAAGCTTAGGGGTTGTCACTATTTATCCAGCAGAAAATGAGGGCTGTATTATTAGCTGATGCTACAGAGTTGCTTATTAAATTCTGATGCTAATTGCACTGGTTTGTGTCATGTAATAATTATCTGTATTAATTACAGCCTTATATTGTGACATTTCTATTCTATGTGTACTGTTTATTGTGAGTAGGTCCCTAAGCTCAGTAAGAAGATGGGGAGCTACTGGGGCATCTTTGGAGACACAGATCTTTACTGCTAAAGGGCAGTGGTTGTATTGGGCTGGTATAGAAGCCCAAAACATAATGTACAACATTTCAAGCCTACTTCTTTAGTTGTAGCCAACTATGTATTGTTCTGATTACTGCAGATTTTAAAGACCATTACTGGTGCCAAAGAGACATCTTTTTGGTCTCAATATTAGTAAATTTGCCCAAATGAGGAGGGAAAAGTCATGTGGACTAAATTTAAAGGGAAAGTAAATCTCTAAATGAGTAATATTTGAAGTTTTTGTACAGCCCATACTGTCAGCTGCATGCACAATCAAGCTTCAGTTTTCAAGAGATTTTCTATTTTTAGTATATTTGATAACGTGGAGGTCAACCACCTGGCCTCTATGTACTGCAATGCACAACAATCAGCAAGTGATGTTGAATAATAATAATTTGACTGTAAGCTTGGTGCAGAGACTGTGTGTCTTAGTACAACACTAATAGGGGAATGTAATATATGTCGGTAACGCAAAAATTATTTGCAATGCGAAAAGTTAAGCCTTTGCACGAATACAATATACCTTTTGCGAACCCGGAAACTGTTTAGCGATCACTTCTGCCAGCGGGAGGCCATTTGCGAATTTTACACTTTGCGCTAATGCGCCGTCAATGTAATAAAACTTCTTACTGAAAAAGTCACAATGTTTGCTCCAACAGATCACGACACCTTCAAGCACTTCTTAAGAGTGCGCAATTATAATCCGCAATGCGCAATAACGATTCGCAATGCAATAACCGTTTAAGGAACAAGATGTGGATATTTACTCTTATTGGTGTGCAATGTTTTGCTCTTAGCGACTTTAATTACATTCCCCCGTTAATCTCTAAACATTTATACTTATTTATAACTTATTATAATGCTTGTCCTCCCTGTCCACATTGTAAAATTGTACAGTGTTGCATATCCTAGCAGCTCTTTAGAAATAAAATTGTGCATACATACATGTATTCAGCACGGGGCTATAGCAGACAGTTAGTTACAGCTACCAAAAAGCAGAAATCTGCATTGACCATAAATAACAAACAACATCAAGTGCACATGTTGTGCTTTTCTGCTTTTTCTGTCCCCTTTTGCACAGACCTGTTCCAAGCCATGTGCAGTGACTGTTGTACAATTTGAGCAGCAGGTGCACTGTTCTATTTCCGCCTAAAGACAGTGGTCAGACCAGCCAAGCCAGAGGCTAAATGGCAGCTACAGTAACAATTATTGCTTCTTAGTGTCGGCTTTCAGCCAACTCTTTTATAAAGCTCGGAAATCTCATCCCATTACCCGATAACCAGATCAGTGTTTTTAATTGGTGTATACAGAAAAAAAAAAATATACGATTATACACTTTGTTTTTCGTTAAGAAAATGTGTCACTACATGTATACAATATTTTCTTCTGGGGAAGTATATATATATTTTTTTTACTTCCAGTTGTTTGCCACAAGTGGCTGCAGCAAACAGATTAAAAGCACAGGCGCTTCTGCAACTCCTGCACAGAAACAATAGTAACTATGGGGATGCTGAGAGTAATTATTCACAGGGAACGCAGGGTTACAAGTCAAACTTTTACATTAACTTTCACTGTGTTAAAGATAGATCTATTGTAAGCAACTTTTACGCAGCCAGTTGTTTAAGGCTAATATCACATGTAGCATGTTCTTTCTTCGATGTTAAGTCATAAAAAACAGACTTGCATATTTTTAGGCCAAAATACACACCATATGAATACATACAATGGAAACACACAAGGAACATTAGCCTAAATTGCACTATACTAAAAGGTGAACTACACCTTTAAAGGAGAAGGAAAGGCTGGAGGCACTTGAGGGTGCCGGGGAAATCGAAGACGGATGTAGATAGCTCTGTGGTGCTCGTATAACCCCAGGACAGTGCAGATTTCTGCTGATAGGAGCACCGGCCCGGGGTCAGGTAGGTAGATATAATCACTTGGGGGTTATTAAGATTTGGCATCCCCAAGTGCCTCCAGCTTTTCCTTCTCCTTCAAAGGAGAACTAAATCTTAACTAAAGAAGTAGCTAGAAATGTTGTACATTATGTTTTGGGCTTCTGTACTAGCCCAAGGCAACCACAGCCCTTTAGCAGTAAAATTCTCCAAATATGCCCCTGTAGCTCCCCATCTTCTTTTCTGCTGAGTCACTGCACATGCTCTGTGCTGCTGTCACTTACAGAGCTTAGGGACCCACTCAAAATATAAAGTACACATAAAATATAACTAACAATTTAATCAGCTCAGACAAAAACTACATGACAGCACAGAAACCGGTGCAACTAGCATGAGAATTTAATAATTAGTCTTGTAGCATCAGCTTATATTACAGGACAACCTCATTTTCTGCTTGATAATTTGAAACAACCCCTAAGATTAGCATCTCAACAGCTACTCAGAGCCCACTGGGCATGTGAGTGTTGCAAAAACTTTCCAAGATGGTGACCACTTGTGACAAGTCTGAAGCCCTGGATCATTGCTGCTATTGAAAAGCTGAAACTTGACCCTGGTACAATAATTTAATAATATAAAATATGGTGTTTTTAGGTTTTAGTCCTCCTTTAACTGAAAGTCATACTATGAATTCTACAAGCATATTCCCAGTGAATCACAAACCTGACCAAATGCTATTTTTCATGCATATACAATTAAATGTAAGCCATTTTTATTGAAAACTCAATACATTGTTAGAATTTTGAAAAAATTAATTCCCAAACAAAAATAGATGCCATGCTCGCAGAAACATGAATATGGTAACAGGCTGACTACTGTTTCAAGTTACTGTCCTGATGAAACAGGAAAATACTTGAACAAAGATTAACATGATGAATGCTCTTACATTGCAGTAACAACTGTTTGAGTTTTAAAGAGTTCATAATTGATATATATATATATATATATATATATAGGTTACCTGGGAGAATCTCTGTGTCGGATATGCTGGGGTAAGCAGTCTCCTCCATGGTGAGAGACAAGTCGAATCCAGAATCACCCTCTTTAAGAGAATTAGTGACTTCAGACTCCTGGATAGAATTGCCTTTATCTCCATCAGTGCTTAAACCATTTACAGATTCTGTCTGTGATAAACCAGAAATGATACAAGGATCACACTCCACATCCACTGGTCCATTGGGACCTTCCAATGAATAGATATTTGTATACACTTTCTCAGATAAAGGAATGTCTGTATGATAATCAGAATCCGGAATTTGCTGGGCTGTTTCTACTTCTTTTGTATCTGAAGTCAGAAGTTTTTCCAAATGATCCGAGTCCAAGGATTCCTCACTTTCACTACTTGTAGACGCTGTATCTGAAGCAGAGTCACCATTGAGCAATGATTCCTCAGCGATAGGATGAAGACATACCCTAGTGATGGTCACCAGCTCAGAATCCTCCCCATCTTTATCATAAGCAGGTGATGACTCCTTGCAATCAACTCCTCCATGCTCGTCTTTTTCAGAAGTAGCAAGACATGTTTCCGATTCCAAAACATTATCAGATGGGATTACTAAAATCATTTTTACTCCCGTTTCTTCTGTCGACTCTGAGACACATTCCTTATCTGTGGACTCCTTCAGGTCTACTGCGTTACATTGAGTTGTATTTCCCTCGAAGTCTGCAGCAAGACTATCAGTGCAATCACAGCATGGCAATGGCAGTTCATTTCCCCAATCAGTGTCACACTGGACAACATCTGAATTAGATAATGTTTCATTGTAACCCCCATCTTTAAGTGTTTCGCGGAGCATCACGTTTGGTTCAGGCTCTGCCGGATCTTCCACACCGGTGTTGACCTGCAACTGCTCTCTGCTTTGCTTGTACGCTGGAGTGGTTTTCAGCATTTCAGTGTTTGCATCACTGTACAGAGTATCCTCTGCTGCTAATACTTCCTGGTTTTGCAGAGAATCATAATTACTAAGCAGAGAGGGAGTGTCAATGACTTTATTACACTCTCCTTCAGTATACACACACCGGTCGTCTTCCTCCTGCACCGATGCCGAGTGGCCAGCAGGTGGAAGCTTAGGCTCTTCTTCCACACAGTGAGTCTGGTGTTGTGCAGTCTGTGTAAGAAGTGATGTGGTGTCTAACTTTTCTATAATCTCCTGCAAAATTTCGGCTACAATGAGTTCTGCATGAAGCTCAATGAGAGTTGGTAGCTGCTGCTCAGAAACAGGCAAACTGCAGATCCCAAGAGGTGACATGCTCGGAGAATTGGTGTTGGGGCAGGCAGTTATAGAAGGGTCACCTTCTGCATTAATTTCTTCGATGTGGCAACTGGATAGTTCAGGGGATGGGGCTTCTTCTGGGCAATTGCTACATAGGAAGTCAGAATTTAAAATTCCTTCCTTTTCTTTGTCAGAGGGAGACATATCATTTATAGTTTTCTCTGTGCCCTGAGAGTGGCTGTCCATAGCACAGTCTGCAAGCTGTGTTAGTCTGTCCCCTTGTGGTTCGGTCTCTGAACTTTCCTGCTTTTCATCCTCAGTTCTGACTACTGAAGATTTTTTGCAAAGTTGAGATTCTGACTCCAAAGACAACAGTTCACAAGCAGTTGGAACACAAAAAGCTATTTCTTTTGAAGGCTGATCCAAATTGCAAGGACTATCCTTTGTTTCAACAGAAATGTCATTTTCAGTAATTTTATCAGCATCACAACATTCATCCATATCATTTGTTCCAGTTTCCTCAGATGATCCCTTGCAGTCCAACTCACTGTTAATTGCTGTGGTCTGCTCTGGTACCAACTCTGCTGGAGCCACAGAACAGGAGCAGATATTAATCCCACAGATGTGCCCAGCACTAATGGAATCGGCAGGCAGGTTGACCAGAGGATCCCTTGGCCCAGGTTCCAGTTCACTGCTCTCTGAGCCACTGTGCATTTCCATAGTGTTTGCATTGCTTGTACAGTAGCCCGACACAGTTTGCCCCATCACCACGCTGTTGTGGTTGGTGATATTGTCGGATCTGTGTGTAGCTTCCGTAATTTCAGAGTTTTCTTCTGTGCCCTCTTTAACGGTTATCATTTCCTGTTCGGTATTATCTCCTTCAAGCACACTTTCTTGCTCCAAGCAGAATCCAGCTGTTATTCCAGTTTCCTCATTTGAATTTCCACAGGAAAGAGGTATTTCGGCAGTGTGCACTTCAGTACAAGAGCCTTGTGCATGGTCGCCTGTAACTGACAGATTATCTGCCTCTACTATAGACTCAGGCACCACCTCTTCCTCTTCTGTATTTTTTTTACTTTCAGAGGAAAAAACTGCAACTTCCTCACCCACAGGGTCCACCCCACTGCCAGATGTGGCACAGCTTTCTTTCACTATTTCACTTAAAAGATTTAGTGAAAGCATCTCTGCCCCTCCAGTATTTTCTAGGTATCCTTGATGAGTTGCTCCAGAGGGGAGATCCTTCTCAGCAGTGTTGTGATGCGGGCAACATAAACTGTCAGATTCTCCCGTCAGTGCTTGGCACTCTTCTATTTCTTCTGTTCCCTGTAAAACAACAGACAAGCAGCTCATTAGCACTGACACAATAAGACATGAATAACAGCAAATGGACAGTAACTTCAGGACAACTGCTTAAGAAAAGGGGATTGTAAAGGGTGAATTATATTGATTTTCCCCAATATTAACACTGTTGCTATGGCATGCAGATATAGCAGCTTTGTACACATATCTGTTTGTGAATCACAACAACAGGCAGTTCACAAATCACCAAACTGATTCAGATTGAGCGGCAAATCACATCACAAACAATTCACACATACATAATCCCAAAATGTTGCAAAGTGAAAACATGTTGTATTTACTCTAAATACATTTAAATATAAGGGATAATATAAGTCATTAAGCACTGACTGGGGACATATTTGAAAGCAAAGAGACAATTGGCTACTATATGTTACTGAGCTTTAATTTTATTACATTACCCCATTAGTCTCTGACAAGATGCATAAATAAATGGGCAAGGGATGAACAATTGTGCAGAAGTGTCATTTGAAAAAAAAATTAATCAATATATGAAAAATGAGCACAGTCAAATATATACACACACATATATATATATATATTTATATCTATAGAAGCAGGAAGGCAGATCTCACTCGCAGGACTTATGAAAAAGTAAAGAAGTTTCTTTGCAGGCAAAAACTAACGTTTCGGCTGTAACACCAGCCTTTTTCACTTTGAAAAAGGCTGGTGTTACAGCCTAAACGTTAGTTTTTGCCTGCAAAGAAACTTCTTTACTTTTTCATAAGTCCTGCGAGTGCGATCTGCCTTCCTGCTTCTACCTCCTTTTTCACGAATGTTGTTTTTTATGTTTTTTTTTTTTAATCAGACATACTGAATTAAAAAGACTGAAGAAAAACCATAACAATCTGTCTGTGCTGCAGGAACAAACCACTACACACCCATTTATGCTATCATAGTAATCCAACGCCCACCTCCTCATATTGTTCATTGTGAAGTGTTGGATTTGGGAGTTCCTCTGCTTTACAGATAATCTTTGCCCACCACCCACTGTGGAAGGTTGTGGGACTTAAAGATCCCAAATTCATCAATTCACAATAAAATAAGTATAGGGCAGGGGGTTGCATTACACGGTGAGCCTAAAGCTGGTCATAGACACAAAGATCTCTGTATCCCAGAAAAGGATAGAAGTTGCTGTCATGGTGTTACTCATGTATAATAAATATAATAAATGTGTATACCATAAGTATACACGGGGTTAAACAAATTAAATACATTTGATTAGATATAAATCACCATGATACAAATATTTACACATAATCTACAAAACAGTTCAATTTTAGCTATATATGTGCTGTGCAAGGAATTTCATATAAAAATCACAAAATGTTATAGATCTTCAACCACAACCATGTATCATAGACAGCAAAGAGTGAACAGGCTATTAATCTGTTTGATAAACACTGGAGATATTGTTCTTATTGAAAGTTCAGCACTAACAAAAGTGCCACTTGTTCTGTTACAAACAGTTCTCTTGACAATGTCTCAGTGTGGGAAGCAGCCACAAGACTAAGACAAGAGTTTATTTAATCTCATCCAGTAATAAGTGTTATTAATTTCATTAACACACCAATGACATAATGGCAATTCTGAGAAAGCCCTAAAGCACCAAAAATCCATTTGTCGCAATTAAAATGCGAAATGCCTAAAAGCACTAGTAACGTTGTTTATGAGCCTGACTTGTGCTTGTCAAATTGAAAAGCACCTAGCAAGCATCAGTGCTGACATTTTAAATTTAATTCTATGAAACATGGTGTCTAGCAGGTCATTTTATGTGCTTTATTAATACACTAACAGAATCCACTATGTGTCTCATTAGCCTCGTGCTACACAGGTTTAGGATAGCTAACTCTAGAAGTAAAGTTGCAACCAAGCAAGAAAAAAGCAATTTTCAAGTAATCTGGTGAATGAAGCTAAGTTGACATATTTTAACAGAGCTGAAAAGAAAAAAAATCTAAGTACTAGTCTTGTATAATAAACAGTCCTGCATTCTGTATAACAACTCTGCTCCTAACTGGGAAAAAACACTATAACAACAAGCCTGAGGCCCATAACACACAAAGGTCTGTGGCAGCCTCAGCCCTCTCACACAGAGACACAGCAATCTAAACTCCCTTCTCTATTTTCTGCTTTTAAAAGGCGATATCCAAACTGTGGGGCTTGCTCCACTAAAAAGGGAAGTTTGGAGTAAAGGTGGGGAGGCTCAGGCTAAAGGTAAAGCTGGCCACAGACGCAGAAGAAGATTTACCTTCAATATCGGATGAACAATCCTACATCCTCATCTCCCGACCTGCCACTAACCATTCAGATCAAATAAAGTAGTAAAAGAACAGATCAGCCGATGTTCTGCCCTGACAGCAATCCTAGGAAAATTTTTGTCCGACAAAGCTGGTGACAGTCTCCTGCTGAATATCGTAAGATCCGCAATACATGCAGTACGATCGGCAGCCGACAAATATTTTAACCTGTCCGAACAACTGAACGACCGATCGGAAAGACAAGACAAATGTCGGGACATTCCACGCACTATCCGAAAATTGTCTTTCTTTGCATCTATGGCCAGCTTAAGTTGGGGCAAGAATTGGAAAGAAAGGCCATTAACTACAAGATGAAGGGAGTGCGGGTGCCTCAGTTGGACTTTTCCACAAGTGACAAGTTCCATTCAAATCTAACACAACAGACCCACAGTTGGTGCCCTTTTGTAAGGCACTGTGGCCTAGGCTCATAACGTGTTGATCACTACACAAGTATTTGCCTCTTTCAAAAATACTTTTTTTGACCCTTACCTTACTCTGGGAATGGTTCTGCATATATTCCTTTAATTCTTCAATATGATGTTCCATGCTGATGTAAGGTTCCACTTGAGACTTCTTAGTTAGGGTGAAAACATTTAACCCACGGTGGTGCTTCACACAGGGGACTGCAGAAGAGTCAACATGAGGTTCTACACTCGGTGTGTCTGGATCCTTGGTTTGTTCTCTAAAACAGACAATAGATCTAAAAATGTCACCAGAAGAACATACAATTTACTTTACTAACTCATCAAGACCATAAACAAAAATACAAGCGAGAAGCCAAAATTGTTAGTTATATATGAGAAATCTTAAGGGGCAGTCAAGTAATAATATCTGCATTTCATGTCATGCATTGAGCTAAAGTACAAAAAAACAAAAACAAATCATAGGCATCCCAGGCTATCCTTAATTCCTCTAATATTTCTATTGATCAAATCTCCTTTTACTATGGCGGACTCCTCCTATGTATTTTCTGTGCTAAAGTCATGCCTCCTTTCATCTTGTATAGGGTAGTGGGAATAGACATGGCACTTGCATAGACTAAACTGGCTGGTTAATAAATAGTGCCCACTGATACCAGGGGCACACAGGAGTTTCTGTGTTACCCTGTAGGCCAGTCCAAATCGGCTCAGTTATATTTTGTTTTTACTATTAATGTGAGTTACTGTATGGTTTTGGGCATAATAGAGAGTCTCGGCTGGATGTGGCTTGGTTTAATACCTACACCAGTGAAAAGCACAAAACTAGCTTATTTTGTGTTGTCCCATATTTATTTAAAAAAAGATAAATCTTTGAAAGGTTAATAGAGATAATTACCATGCCTGGTGGCATTGGGTGGAAATTGAGGCTAAAGCCAACACTAAGTGATATATCAACAGGGTGTACACTGGGAAACACACAAAGGAAAACAAACGTAACATCAATTCCCTCTATTAAAAGTAATAGAGTAGTCTTCTCTGAGTTTTCTTCATCATGTTTACTCTTGCAGTGTACTTTGGCCCATGTCTAATCCTTCAGATTTTTTCAATGTATCTGCACCAGTCATACTGGAATAAAACACTGGGGCCTTATATAGAGAAATGTTGCACATTAAGCACTTGTCTCTTGCCACTGCAGTTCTGCTTATGCTGTTTGTATTATAATTAATCATTTACTCCTTGTTATGAGGATATCAGAAGTCAATTTAAAGTTATATGTCCTGGCCTGTGGTCATGGTACGCCATAGTAACTTTGAATGTGCTTTCATTTTACAATTGGGGCACATTACAAATCTGAAGCTATCTCGCCAAACAAATGGATCTCTCCCAGACATGCCCAACTTGAGACTGATCCGATCATGGAACCTAGGGCCCAATGATCAGATGAAGAGGAGGAGAATACGGGCAGGCAGATTGAGGATCTCATCAACGAACCAATGCGGTCCTCGACAAGATAGGATTTTTAAACCTGCCTGATCAATATATGGCCAACTTTCAGCCAGCTACCAATCGGGGAAGACCGCCCGTGGGCCCCTTACACTGCCAACTTAATCTGTTGGCTGCTAATATATGTCCATGTATGACACATTAGATTTGTTAATTATTTTAGAAAGGAATAACAGGTTTAGTAAAAACAAAGCATCCTATTGTTGAATGCAGATTATAAAAGTAAAAGTATTACATTGCAAACATTTACCCCAATTTATAAGGCCCTGCTAGAGACTGAAGTCATATGAATGAATTCCAAACAATTGTTAGATGTGATGCCAGTTCTTACCAATATGGTGGGGGGGGTGGGTCTATTTGTTGTTGGTTGTTCTTTTCAGGCTAGTAAAGGCAGGCAATATATTGGCAAAAGTTATACACGTATAACCATCTAATATTCATATTAAGTATTGTTTTATTTTTCATTTTTGTGCAGAGGACTCAAGACTCCACCACTCAGCTGCCCATGTGGACCTCTCTGTTTTATATACAGTATCTATTTGCTGATCCAGCTGTTCCAGACTGTTGTTTAACATGCAAATATAAAAAACCAGCAAGCATAGCATTTCAGTGGCCGAAAACAACAAAACCTCTTTTTAGCAACATGTTCAATGGTAATGTTTAAAGGGACACGGTCATGGGAAAAAAAATTTTTTTTTCAAAATGCATCAGTTATTAGTGAATTGAAAATCTCCTCCAAAGAGCAAACAGATTTTTAAATATTTCATTTTGAAATCTGACACGGGGCTAGACATTTTGTCAATTTCACATCTGCCTCAAGTCATGTGACCTGTGCTCTGATAAACTTCAATCACTCTTTGCTGCTGTACTGCAAGTTGGAGTGATATCCAGCACTCAATAGTAAAAACCCCTGCCCCACTGCGTTCCATTCAGTAACATTGAGAAGGAAAACCAACAGCCTGCCTGAAAGCAGTTCCTTCCTAAAGTGCTGGCACAAGTCACATGACCGGGGCAGCTGGGAAATTGACAAAATGTCTAGCCCCATGTCAGATTTCAAAACTGAATATAAAAAAAAAATTTGTTCTTTTGAGAAATGGATTTCAGTGCAGAAGTTTACTGGAGCAGCACTATTAACTGATGCATTAAAAGAAAAAACATGTTTTCCCATGACAGTATCCCTTTAAAGACTTGAATGTTTCATTGTAAAAACACTGGAAGAAAAGTTCTGGACTTTATACTGTGACACTTCCGTGAGTGCTTATGATGCAAATTACCCCTGTGCATCACTCAGTCGCAATACTACGGCCCAGAAATGAACACCAGTCTGTATTTTGTCTGTATTGTGACAAAGGTACATATCACTCCCTTAGCAACACTGCAGGCCGCCGTTCCTCCCATAGGCTGAGCCAAGCCAAGCAACCATGGGAACAGACAAAAACAACTGTGATGGCTGGACTTATGTAGCTACTCCATTACTCACATTTGCCTTTCTCCCATTCACATTTTGAATTTAAACAGTGTTATAACGAGATAATAAAAAAAAAAAAGCTGCAAATTACTACATTTTTTCAGGAGACAGAAATTTATATTTGTACTTTGCTATTCTATTCAAAGGGCTGTCAAAAATACTGTAATTACTTGAGACAGGAAAAAAAACACAATTTGTAAGCCTCAACATCATATCAAATATTGTAGGCTTAGAGGAATCTTATGGGAAGATGATCAATGCATAATTAACAGAATTTATTAAAAATGAAAGATAACTTAAAATATCCGTTTACAATTAATTCAAAAAGGTGTAAAAAGGGATTGTAGCAAAATGCATGAACTACCATTTCCAAGTTTTGTGTGAATTGTTCTTACCCCCTAACCCAGGCTAATGGTACTGACCTACACTCGACTGCCCCTGTTGTGCCCAAGGGCTTCAAATACCATTTCTACGGTTACCTGGGACCTGAGGATATAATAGACTCAGGAATAGTCTGTGTTGTTACGACTACAGCAACCCGACTGGTCAAAATACACGATAATCAATTATAGGTATGGAACCGGTTATTCAAAATGCTCAGGACCTGGGGCTTTCAGAAAACGGATTGTTCAGTAATTTTGGATCTTCATACCTTAAAGGGCACCTATGGGCTAAAAAAATTCCCCAAACTGAAGGTGCGGGCTGATAGAGCCCGCATTCCGGTTTGGGGTTCTATTAGTTAAAAAAAAAATTCCCCGCCTGCGCTGGCTTGCTCGTGCCGGGAGGGAGCTCCCGTTGTGAGCCGCCATGACACCCCATGTGCATGCGCAGTATGTGCATGTGACGTCATACACATAAGCTGAATGAAAAGCTGCCGCAAGCCGGAAAGCTGTGACTTCATTATAAGAAAAGAATTGTAATTTAGTTTAATGATTTCCTTTTTCTCTGTAATAATAAAACAGTACCTTATATTTGATACATATTAAGCTGCATGCATCTATATTGGTGGCAAAACAATGTTACTGGGTTTACTTAGGTTATTTAGCAGACTATGTATGCCAGGTACCCAGCATTCAGGATAATAAATCCTATACAGCTGCTAGAACCCATGTCAAATTGATAATTACAAAAAAATACCAACAAATTGTTAAAATGTATCTATTCTATACATACGTGAAACATATGAGAATTAGAGCAGATAGAGCAGGGCTCAAACCCCTGTAAATTGTAGAATATACTAAAAGTTCCCTTATTTTATTACCTTGTATTTTAGCACCTGAATTCTATTAATTCTAATGCCTACAATTTTCTGCCTGCCTCAGGCAATGCTTGTAATCTATATTCATGACAACCAGCAACACTAAACCAAATATTATTAATGATTAATCATATAGAAAAAAAGTATATTATTCTTTACCTGCATACAGCAGGCAA
>CM044435.1:105583935-105606552 GCA_024363595.1 Xenopus borealis
ATCAGGCATGGAAGACAGAGCCAAAATGTACCCAAATCAATTCTGATTCAGGCTGGCATCTCTGCATGCACAAAACACTGATCTCCATGCTATCCATTCTATGTCATGTGAATCTGAAGTAATTACACAGTGTATATTATGTGTAGATCCCAAAGCTCATTTATCCCAATTAAGCAGTCATTTGCAATATGGTCATCTGTGCACATGCATTCCAGACAGAAATCCTTAGCCCCAGTCTGTGGGAAGATTAAGAATCCCAATCTGGTCAAGTCTGATAAAGCATGTTTCAACATGGATTACCATGAAAGGACATCTGCAAGTTCTGGTGGTGCAAACAACTGTTAGTGCAGCTAATATCCATTTGCCAGCAATGAATAGCACCTCTAGGCATTTCCCTACTCACAAGTGAGTATCAACTAACAAGCCTTTTAGGCAACATTCTTGCTGTAGTTCAGCACACCAAGAAAGTTATCCACGCCTAATAGAAGCAATCAGCTTGTGTTAAAATGAAAAGTTTTATACTTAAAATTTTCTAAATTATTATTTTCAATACGGTTTCCTACAGAGGAAATTTGCCCCAGAATATGACAAACTACACAACTGATGCATTTACAGCTTTGATTTCTATCTTTTTCCTTAGTCTCGGATAATTATTTGATACTCAGCATATTGTGTGCATGGCATTATATTTAACCAAAGTTATACAAATGTTTAGGGAAAGCTTATTAAAGCAGGGGTACATAAAAAACTAGAGGCCATCAGCTGCAGAACCCTTAACAAAAGTCCAAAGATCCAAAAGGTCCACTGGACCTAACAAGCCTTAGCAGTGAAGTGAAGAAAAGGCAAAAGAAATTGGTCAGTAGTCTGTTTGTCCATCAAAACCAGAAAGAATACACTTCTCATGGAGGTTATATATTTATGACCATCATGGCATCCAACATAAAAAGGATAACTATATATGTATAAAACAAAACCCATTGATTTAAAAAAAAAAAAAAAGGGAATAAATAGCCTTTTATCCAGTTTAAGCAATGGTGTTAATAGAATTATAACTGGCTGACTCATCATTCATTCCTATGTTAGCTTGTAGACATAAGTGCCGACAGCTTGATCTCACAGACATCCCTGTAGTCAATATATGGGTAGAAAACACAACTGAAGTCTGAACTACATTCCATTTAAGGGTAAAAAGATGTAATATTCAGTGAAACAGCGTTCTACAAAACAAATGAAAGCCTTACTAAAGTCATGATGTCCCTTTAAGGATATCCTTAAAGGGGGGAAAAATCCCCCACGGAAGCCAGTGCCAACAATGGTGCATTTGCATCTGTGCATTGTATTTTCTTTCCATTTGTTGGACCTGCTCACCTGTGTATTTTGAACGGCAGCCAGCTCTTCGGCTGTTCTCAATTTAGCAGCTGCCTGGATACAATGAGTCATGAGACCACATTCCTTATCCATAGTATTACCATGACATAGTTCTTTATATATACATCTCTCTCTCACTGTTCTGTTATTTTAATATTCCACAAATGGGAACTTCATTCTGCCTGCTATACTAATACTGGATAAAATCAATGTAAAAGAAAATTCAGTTAAGAAAATACAGCACAGTCTCAATGAGACATAGCAACAATACATTCATAGAATCAGCCATGATGCCTACACTACATTACCCAAAGACTTCAAGGCAAGAGAACCTTACAGACCTAGACAGCCTACTTAGATGCCTGCTGCAGCTTATGACAAGCAGAGTAATACCCATCATATATATAAAAGCAAACACACGGATAACAATAAAAGATAATCCAATGTATAAATCAAGAATTCTTTCCCCTACAAAGACTTGCCATTACATAAACTGTTCATGCAACTGTGATTTGATGGGGAATCAACTAGACTACAGTTAATTAA
The DNA here is from genome assembly GCA_024363595.1 of Xenopus borealis. Classification (NCBI taxonomy): domain Eukaryota; kingdom Metazoa; phylum Chordata; class Amphibia; order Anura; family Pipidae; genus Xenopus; species Xenopus borealis. The sequence goes on from CM044435.1 coordinate 105,585,850, forward strand.
ACAGAGCGTGTATCGCTCTTCCCAGCAGCACATATATATTCATGTAATCATAATAATATACTGTTTTTCTCCCCCAACACACATATAAAGGGAATTTGATCAAGAGTCAATATTAGCCAATGAAGTACGAAATCAGAAATCTACAACTAACAATCCTTATTTATATTGTAGTTCACAGAAATAAAGTAATAGACTTTGGAGGCAAACCATATGGCAACGTAAAGAAGAATTCAACCTGTGTGCATAGTGACAAGCAGACGCCCACTACTATCTCTTTTTACACTGTTACCTCTTGTATCAGTTTGTATGCAATCTGCAAGTTCAGCACATGCACAAATTTATTGTACAATGCTGTGGAATATGTTGGCACTTTATAAATACATGCTAATAATAAAATTGTACAGGTTTGATGGATGTATGCTTTAAAAGAAAATGAAGGGGGGGGGGGGTTTGATCATCTATTTGTATAACAGTAGTCTTACAGATCTCCTATAGCAGACCGGTGGTCATATATGGGCTGCTGCTTATAGGTATTTGTTCGACTTACGGAGCTAATGGATGGATACCATATAAGGGGCCATACCCTGCACAGCCATCTTTCTATTGTTGCTGCAGCTCTTCTTCATGTACTAATTTGCCAATACATCACTGGCAACTATGAGGCATCAGCAGATGTGATTTTTAAACAGGAAAATCAGTATTGCACCGGTATTGGTCTGGATTTTCAACCTATCACATATTGTTACCTGTATGGCCCGCTAAATATTGGTGTGTGTCAAGTTTCTTATTGTTGTTTACCTTTTATGCAAGTGTCTGTTCCGAGCACACTCCATCCACTTGGCAAGCTTAGATGTTGAAAAGCAAATGTGATCCTCTCATCCAGCACTGTGGCATCACCTGTAGATGGTCGTGATCTTTCTAAGAACCTGGCAAATATAAGTGCCTGCTGGTTGCCTGCATTAGCAGCTAAAAACTGAGCAGAGTCATATGCCTCATCCTGAATAAACTCAAAGTCCTCTTCTGCCACCACAACCGAGGAGTCTTTTTTGGAAGCACACAGGGAAACCTTTACTTGTTCACAACAGTCGTGGCCTAAAAAAAAAGGCAAAATAAAATATTATAACATAAATCTACATTTATCAAGAAGAAGACAAACACTGCATGGTGCTCATTTGGTACCCCCCTGCCCGCATAATTTTGTTCAGTGTAAAAATAAAAACTGGGAAAATAGATTACAAAATAGATAGGCTGTGCAAAATAAAAAAAAATTTCAAAATAGTTAGGCAAAAATGTAATGTATAAAGGCTGGAGTGACTGGATGTGTAACATAATAGCAAGAACGCTACTTCCTGCTTTTCATCTCTCTTGGTTTCCACTAATTGGTTACCAGGCAGTAGCCAATCACAGTGACTTGAGGGGGGCACATGGGTCATAACTGTTGCTTTTGAATCTGAGCTGAATGCCAAGGATCAATTGCAAACTCACTGAAAAGTTATGTCCCATATGGCTCCCCTTCAAGTCGCTGACTAACTCAGAATTAGAGAGCTGAAAAGCAGGAAGTAGCGTTCTTGCTATTATGTTACACATCCAGTCACTCCAGCCTTTATACATTACATTTTTGCCTAACTATATTTGAAACATTTTTATTTTGCACAGTTTGTACAGTTTCTACACTGAACAATTCCTTTAAGGTGACCACACATAAGATCTGCTTGTTTGGCAAGGTCTACAAACAAGCACATCTTGATGGGCAAGCCTGTCAGTGGGCCCAATAAATGGACCAACAAGTTGCATGCTTAGTATCTGAAGATTGAGTTGGCAGCTTTTATCAGCCTGTGTAAGGCCAGCAATAATTTTAACTCTTCTTACTGATTTTTATTGGGCATGTAATGATTTGTGTGTTCCTCGTCCTGTTTTATTACCTTTTTAAATGAAATAAGATTTATTTTTCGTTTGTAACATGACTAGCTCAATGCAGTCTCTGAAGCTGTCAATGTAGATCATTTAGATAAGATTAGAAACAAGCAAATAGTTTATATTTTGATGGCTGGAACCTTGCACTTAACCCAATTATATGAGGGTTTTTTTTTTTTATTAGTTCTGCTACAGCAGTATTATCAATATAGGTCTCATATCGATAACAGTGATGCAATTATACATCTTTTATATGTCGGTCTATTCTTCATAGTAATAAATTCATCTAGACAATTGTATTAAGTAATGTAATGTGAAATTAGATTAAGTATAAGGGAAAAAGTTTAAACCTGGGAAACAGAAAGACTAATTAATGATACGACAAATCAGTATGCAGACGGATTGCTTGGATCAATCAAATATAATCAAACTGGCCTATTTGTAGCCAGCTTTTAATCCATGGCCAGAGATAGGGTAAGGCCACTGGTTTGGTCCCATATATTGTCTGTCTGTGCAGATCTGCCTCACTGATGACATTACAAAAGGGGCTGGTCAAGCACAAGGGTATAAAAAAAAAAGTTCCTAAAGAAGGAAGCCAGCAGTGTAAGGTTGGGGACGGGAAGAGCAGGAAGAAGAGCTCAACCTGAACCTGGTTGTGCTGAGGTCAGCCCAAACCAGCCCAACCTGCAAGTAAACCTATGGGTCCCACTGGGTATTTATCCAGCCTGCACATCACTACTGCAAACCCTTCCAGATTTTTATGGAGTCACTTTTATTTATACCATTTTGGGGACAGCAGTGGGCATGGTCTAGGTGGAATGGGACATGGCCAAAAAAAACAACAATCAGATCTGGGGTAACGGCAAACTATGCAAGCTCAAAGGTTTGGCATAAGCTGCATTTTTAAATAAGAAACATGAAGTTCCCACACCTGCTGAACACATAACCTTTGTTAAACTCTCCATGTCTGTGTTTGTATGCTGTTGGGAGGTAGTGAATTAGTTAATTTTAACAAAATGTAATGGTATATTTGTACAGTTATCTACAACCTGAGAATCCTATCCTAAGCATTTTATCCAAAGTGCATAAGAACAGAAATAGCAGAAAAGGGTAATGCAGGTTTTCTGATCAATGTGCTGTGTCTTCTAGTTACAGCACTAATCTAACACTCCCTTCTTTGAAAATAACTATTGTGGGATCCCTGCAAACATTCTGTAATAGTTATTTCCTTGCTTAGCAGCAAAGCCTTTAGCAGAGAGTTAAAAAGATTAGCATGTTTGGACCACTAGCCAGCATTGTTTTGGCAACTGTGGCTTGTTGTTTTGTTCTTCAGAACAGCGGTGTGAAATATGCACAGTCTGTGACATTTTAGTGGGTTACTAACAACACACAGGCCAAAACATCACAGAGATGTTCCTATTGGCAGGATCTAATCACAGGGGCAAGTGCCCCCTCTGATTAACATAATTACAACACTGCCTGGTTAGCACAAGTTTTTAAGTATGGGGCTGTTAACCAGGCCCATTTATCTGCATGACTAATTTGAACATTCATTTCCCCACAGCGGACAGAAGTTCAAATTGCAATTTGATTGATCTCTCAAAGGTTTTATGAAAGCAGGATTGGCTCATCTTGCAGTTTCAGTCTTGCCTAAGCAGTCATTTCCCCACTGCCAAAAGCATATTGTGACATAATTGGTGGGATATAACAAACAAGGGAAAGTTGTGCTCACCACAAATTTTTAAAACCATTAGTAAATTACAGTTCCAAATAAATATATAACATTTATTTCAGGGGAGAAACTATAGAGGAAGCAGATCCTGCAGCTGCAGGAGGGGCCAGAGGGTATAGGGAGCCCCATAAAATCCTAAATAATGAGCAATTTTAAAATTTATTTGTAAAAAAGTACAACCTCTGTATATTGTAGGGCCCTAGAATTAATTTGTATGAAAGATATTCCCTCAATATGATATTTGAACCGAGCAGTTTGAAACTGCATCTTGCTTTCTTGATCTGTTCTCTAAAGAAGAAAGGAGTAGAAGCAATCAGACCATTAAAACTAGAAGTTTAAAAAAAAAATAACATAATATACCGTCAAAACAATGATTAATATACAAGGATATGGACAGGCTATGCTATACTATACAAATACATGTAGAGGATGCATTATCTGAAAACCAGTTATCCAAAAAGCTCTGAATTATTGAAATGCTGTCTCCCATAGTTGGAATTTTATCCAAATAACCCTTTTTTTTTTTAATTATTTCCTCTTCTCTGTAATAATAAAACAGTGGCTTCTACTTGACCCAAAGATATAATAAGATATGATTTAAGGTTTACATGATTTTATAGTAGACTTATGGAATGAAAAAGATCAATTATATAGAAAACAATAGGCCCAAAGCATTCTGGATAACAGATCCCCTACCTGTATGTGCATTTTAGTCAGGTACACAACATTTTGAATCAATTTAATAATACAGGACATATACATGTATCAAAGTTGCTTAACCTTTTATGGATGGGACCCAGAAGAAACCGTATGACAAAAGATGTGCTTGGAAAGAAAGTGACATTTTAATTTTAGCTTGTACACATGGATTGCTTTAGGAAATTTCACTAAATTTTAAGCACCCTTTGGCAACAATATGGTGACATATTTCTGCATCCTGACCCATAGGTTAAGAACTTGTGGATGGAAGGGGAAAAGCAAAAGAATAAATGACATTTCAAAATAAGTCAGGCTACATTTACTTAAACGTGCAGCCTCTTCAATGCATATCTTTCAAGGAAACAGAGGTCTTGAATGGTGTCATTAGTGGGAGAAATACATAACCAACAAGCAAATTTTAGTAATTTTCACTACTGTGAGAGGTCTGTTTTTGCTTTATTAATGGTCTTTGTTACTTATGGCGTGTAAGGCAGGAACAATGTCAAAAGAAATGTCATTACTATGATTTCACTTATATGCATAAGCCATACTTTCTACCTTTATAGAAACCCTTCAAAACCTTTAAAATCCTATTTTAGAGGCAACACATATTAAGGTTATGGCCAAACTTATTTTTTTTACCTTTCTATTTCTTTCTCTGTTTTGACCTAAAATAGAAATGATCTACATTCAGTTCACAAAATCCACTGGGGTAACTAGAAAATCTAATACAAAACAATACTTAAACTAAATTAAACAAGATAAATCACAGTTTCAATATCAAGGCTGAAGATAAAAAAAAAATGCATTTTCAATATAAAGTTCTTGAATCTTAAGGGTATAATAACAATGTTAAACCTTGTAGAATTCCCAATAAAGAAATGCAAAGTTCATTTAAAGAACAAGTAAACCTTTTTTTTTCTATCTGTAAATTTGCTCTAAACAGCCCCCCAGATTAATGTACCTTAGTCCCTGCTGCAAGTCTGCTCTGGTTTCTGTGTTATCAGCAGCTTGTTTCCTCTTCTTCCTGGTGCAGAGTGAAGCCCCGCCCCTTAGCTTTCTGAGCTGACCTTATCTCTTGGACTAGTCCTGGAGATCATTTGCATACTATGACATAGCAGAGACCAGTGTGTGCAGCAGCTGTTGCTTGGGGAAACTAGCTTACTAATGCACACACTGGCTCCCTCTTCCTCTCTATTGTGGAACAGCAGCAAATGGACTGCTCAGTAAACTAAGGGGCTGGGCTTCACTCTGCACCAGGAAGAAGGGGAAACAAGCTGCTGATAACACAGAAACCAGAGCAGACTTGCAGCAGGGACTAGGGTACATTAATCTGGGGGGCTGTTTAGAGCAAATTTACAGAAAGAAAAAGAAAAACATTTACTTTTCCTTTAAAAAGCACTGGAACACTTCTTTCAGTTACAAGGACTGAGATGAAGCAGAAGTTTGTTAAAAAGTCATTTAGTCATAGTTTACCTGGGGTGATGGTTTCTAGTGTTGCGGAATTAACTTTCCGAGTGCTGGTTAAATGCTTGGTTGTGGAGCCAACAAACAGAAGGAAGAAAACGACATCATCAACAAGTTCACTTTCTTCTGTGAGCTGCACAGTTAAGACACAGTCCCCCTGGGATTTAATCAGAATGTCAGTAAGCAATTTATTTCAGGATGGCTGTTCCTTTACAAAACAATACCAAATAATAATGGTGATGTGAAAGAAGAAAAAGGGATCCATTCAACAGATGGACGCTGTCTTCTACAGATGTCTGTTGTATATATGATATACATACGAGTTGATTCTCAGCCTGCCATGGGTTTTTTGCGAGTTCTGATTTCATATTTTTATACATCTGCCCCTAGTGCAAAGAATTAGGCTAGATACGCTATGCATGAATGTTTTGGATCAACCGAACATAAACACAGCCCCTTTAGCTGTGAAGATTAGTGCTTCAGAAGATTCCCACTCTATACATCATGTTTTGAGGTGATAGCTGCACATGCAGGGTACATAAAGATGGGCATAAACAATAAGACTTGCTTGTTTGCCGAAGTCAATAAGCAAGCAGATCTTTTCCCCAATATGCCCACCAATGGCGACATTGGACTAAAACAATCATTCGGCCCTGGTGCCAAACAATCAGATTACAATGATTGGACAGGAAAAGCAAAACTGCCCAACATCTGTCAACTTTTGGCCACACATCGGTCGAGGAGGCCCGTTGGAAGGTCCTATCCATGGGCAGATAAGAAGTGATGAGCAAATTTATTTGGCAGCCATTAATTTTCGGCGAATTTCCACGTTTTGTGGCCGGCGAATGAATGTGAATATTTTGATGCCGATGATAATTTACTGTGTTCCCATTCACCAATACAACAGACGCACAGTAAATTCACCCATCACTACAGATAAGCTGCCAAATCGGTCTGAAGGACCCGAATCGACACCTTACATCTGCCCATGTAAGGCCACCGTTAGACTCTTCCTGAAGCAAGTGAACAAACAACACAATGTGCAATAGTCCTAAGGATTGTGGCAGAAAACAACACTGATAACGTTAAATATAACTGAATCATTTCATTGGCTCAGATTAAAGCACACAAGTCTTGGAAATAAATTTGTATCAATTTAAAAACACAGGTATCTATAAAGTACATTTGCTGACAGCACAGATATGGAGTTATACAGGAAAACAGTACAGACGGGATGGGTTAAGCAGTCCAAGTCTGTCCCTAGTGTAAATTGTTAGCATGTGATACAATCAGTACAGCACAAAATCCATTAGATAGGAGTCGCTAGGAAAGGGGTGCAGAGGTTAGATTACCAAAATGTGTTGTGTCCTGGTCAGTTTGAATGGCATAGAGCATCACCTTTGCCGGTATACAATACAAGGGTGAATGTGACTAATGGCAAAAAACTGTTAAAATTTCACAATTTAATTAGCTTAATTCCCCTCAAAATAGGAACACCTCTTCAACAAACAAGATCTAAAGTCCTGTAAAAGCTGATGGAAGGACCCACGGAATGTATGGCCCAACCTGAACTGCTACTAGGCGGATAATGAGAAAGGATTTAACAGATGCCAACTATTAAAGCTCCCAGGCCTTTCAGTAACTGCAAATCTCCCTATGACATAATGGACTTAGAGTAAAAGGAACACAGCTGAGAGTAAATACTGCCTATGGAAAAGCAATGCTTATCTATACAGTTGTTTATTTTAACTACATAGAATTGACTTATTATACACTGTGCATGCAGAATATTCTTTATTTTCACCGCTATTTAGAACTGTACACTTACAAGTTGGCAGAGTAAATGGCTATAAACATGAGCAGGTGACTAATCATCTACGGGTTATAAAGAAATTCTGTATAGTTCAAATCTGTGTAAATATGCAGAAAAGGAATGTGCTCTGCAAACAATATAATTTACCCTTAAACTTGACAGACAGTATAAAGGTTATCAAACTCATATATTCCCTTTAGGTTAATGGCACACACAGTGTATTCTTTGCCAGTGAAATCTCTGTTGCCTCATTCAAACTGCTAGTGAATGGTTTAAAGGAACAGTAACATCAAAAAAATTTAAGTGTCTTCAATAATTACTCAGCAAGCCCAGTTGTTTTAGAATTACTTATATCAGATGTTCCTTTAAGGCTGAAAACATCTTAAGGCTAAGGCCAGACGGGGAGATTCGGGGGCAATTTGTCGCCTGGCGACTTCTCGCCGCGACTTGTAGCCCCCGAACCTCCCCGAATAGCCAAGTCCTGGGGCGCACCGGCGTTGCTTGAAAACGCCGGCGCCTATTCACACGGAGCGGCGCGCTTTTTGAAATCGCTCCAAATTGACTCGCGAGGCTGCCGTACAATAAGACTGCCTCTGCTCCTAACCCATAAACCTACATGGTCTTCAAATAGTCATGTATTGCATTTACTATTTCACCCTCCTAATCTATGCATTACAAGTAGAAGATACAGGCCAGACTATGCAGAAAGACTTACAGTATGGGCTGAGATATCCATTATTATCATATATTTATAAAGTGCCATAATATTCCAGAATGATCTAGGAACTTTATTAATCCATAATTATGGGCACACAAAGCATCACGATTGACACGTTTCAAGTGTGCCTGCGCCCAAAACACGTCAAGCGTGATGCTTTGTGTGCCCATAATTATGGATTAATAAAGTTCCTGGCTTGCCAAGGGATTCTAGCACCTGGTGATACATTCATGGGGAGCCTGTAATGAAAAGAAACCTTGAGGTGAGTCTGAGCAGTATTCCATATTTGAATTACATTTGTTTAAATGCTAGGGATGCACAGAATCCACTATTTAGGATTCGGCTGAATCCCTGAATCCTTTGTGAAAGATTCTTCTGAATACTGAACCAAATCCAAATTTGCATATGCAAATTTGTGTTGGGAAAGGAAAAAGTGTAAAGAATTTTTTACTTCCTTGTTTTGTGACAAAAAGTCTTGTCATTCCCCCCGCCCCTAATCTGCATATGCAAATTAAGATTCTGATTTGGTATGGCCTGGCACAAGGATTCGGCTGAATCTGAATCCTGCTGAAAAAGGCCAAATCGAGATCCGAATCCTGGATTTGGTGCATCCCTAATAAATGCACTTGTATATGGTTTTCTATTAAGAACACAGTGGCCATAAATCAGATAATAAAGTGCAATCTGCTTTCCAACTGCTTTCTGCCCTGTTTATCAGTGCAAGTGACCACTTTTTACTGTTTGTATATAAACAATTCAAGAAGTATTCAAATAAAGTGAAGATGCTGCTAGCACATCCAGCATCTGATGTAACCAAACTACAATTAAAGGCAGAAGCTGCCATGTAGGAATGGATAAATCGGCAGACACAGATATATTAAGCCAGCAACACAGCACAAGGGGCTATAGTTTACACGGATAGTTGTGTTTATGAAGACCACATGTCTGACTGCTGTGTATTTTTACACGCACTTGCCTAATCCCCGAGAACCATCTGGTATACTTCAACAAGCTGTTTTGTGAGCATCCAGTTAGCAGTAAGAAAGCAAGCAAAGCCATACGCAAAAGAAAAAAAAATTAAGTCCAATAGAAGTCAGTTTTAACCTGCTCTTATAGGCAACAAAATGAAAATGTTTCACACAAACAAGCAATACAACCAGAAGTTCAGACCTTTTAAGCAAATAGATTTTCTTTCATATAAAGATCCAAGGAATCCTACTGTAAGGACACCATGTCATAATATATTAAAGATAACTTGAAGGTGAAAAGTCCCTTTAACAAATTCATGGGCAAGTCCCCCTGTATTTTAGTTCAGTGCAGTTAAGTTCAGTTCTGACAACTCTTCACTGTTGATGCCAAAACATCTTATTGGCTTTTATTAATGTTTCAGTGTTTTAGGTATGGCACTCCAAATTATAGAAACACTCCTCATCTGGAAAAATCCAGTTCCCCAAACATGGACATGTAAAACACCCTCAAAGCTTGATGCAACAGGCCATATGTCATTTAAGTCACAAGCAATAGATTTTGCAGGAGGCAAATCTTTAGTACTGACCCACAGCCAACACTAAAGATTGGAGACCACCTTCCCGCGGTCTGAACTTGGGGGCGGGGAAATGCATGTTATAATATTCGCCATGCATCACCTTCTCTGGCACTATGGTTAAAGGACCAGTAACATCAAAAAATGTATTTCTTTTTAAAGAAATAAAAATATAATGCAGTGTTGCCCTGCATTGGTAAAACTGCTGTGTTTGCTTCAGAAGCACTACTATTGTTTAAATAAATAAGATGTTGTGTAGCCATGCGGGCAGCCATTCAAAGGAGAAAAGGCTCAAGTTACACAGCAGATAGCAGATGAGCTCTGTATAAAATAAAGTTATCCGTTATCCATTAATTATCCTGTGCCATTCAGTCGTTTTTCAATTTCCACCATTGCTACTTAGCAGCTGGTTTATATGAACTAGTAGTGTTTCTGAAGCAAACACATCCGTTTTAACAGCGCATGGCAACACTACATGATATATTCTTTACTTTAAAACACTTTCATTTTTTGGCATTACTGTTCCTTTAAAGGTATTGGAACAAAAAATATATTTTTATTAATTTTATTAATGTAAAACTATTTTTACTTTTACTTTCAGGGCTCTAAGGCCAAGGCATTCAATGTGTTCTCTGAAGTTGGCAATATATGGACTGAACTCAGGCCGCTTAGTTCAATCTATCTACAAGTCAAATTTGTATGAAAGAAAAGTCTTTCCTCTTGAGGCTGTCCAACTTTGTAGTAACACAATTATCCCAAAGCCGCCTGATAAGACATAATGGTAACATAAAAGTGCCATACACAAGAATTGGTGTGACCCTCGTGTTGGCTGTCCACTGGCAGATTTAAAGAGATTCTGACACCTGAAGTCAAACTCTTTTTTACATCTATTATAATAACTGGCTTTGAAAGCCAATTCTAACTTTGCCATACAGTATTTGCATGATGTTTTTACATTACCTGTCTGATGCCCCATGTTTCTGTATGAGGGGGCTGCCATATTTGTGCAGCAGGAATCTGTTATCATTAGAAATTGTAACTAACAAACTGAGCAGGGACAGTCAGGTTGGCAAAGTCAGAGTGTCAGGCTGAGGAAATTCAACTAACAATTATATACAAAAACAAAGCTCTCCGCAAAAAATGATCAGCATGACCTATAGGTAACATGTAATGTACATTCAAATGATAAAATTAATTTTTTAGTGTCAGAATCACTTTAAGCTGCCGATTTGGCCCCCTAACAGGCCTGCCCGACGTGTATCTGGGCAAAAAGAAGCCAGATGTCAATCAGGCAAAGACTGCATCGGCACATTGATGCTGTTCTTGCCTAATGGCCTGCATAACATCAATGTGATCTGATGGCCAATTTTAGCCAGGTTGGAAGCCAAATCTAGCCCAGTACTCCAGAATGCCCTGTTACAGCTGATAATAAAGATTATGGAACCTGAACTTCAGCTAAATTTCCTTCCGTTACCTTCAAATGACCCCATGCTTTCATTATCAAAGCTTCAAGTATGACCACTTGAGAATCCAAAAGCAGAAGGCAATGAACCAGGTTAAGAGTACAAGGAAAGGTCAAAGTCATTGAACAAAGCCTGGCAATATAGTGCTGCTCTCATTAAAAGATAAGGACCAGACTCCAACAAATAACCAGCTTTATCCATCATGTTCACAAGAAGGAAATAATTTTACAGCAATGACCTTGGCCCCAATCAACTATTTACTTTGCATATTAATATTTTGTGCATTTTAAACAAAAACATACAGAGCAGAATACATTCCTTGGGAGCACAAAAAAAATACATTCATTCAATACATATATGGTACATATCTACCTAGGCAACAATTATCCAAAATTAACAAACCCAGAGTCAAAGGATTGTCAATATGTTAATTCAGAGTACCAAACAAAATAAGTCTGAATGATGGCTTTATTAGTGCATTCAATATTTGATAAACTGGTATGGGACCTGTTACCCAGACTGCTCCGGACCTGGGATTTTCCAGATATTTCTGTAATTTGGATCTTATTACCATAGGTCTACTATAAAATCATGTAAAAAGATAAATATTACCAATAGGCTGGTTTGCTTCCAATTAGAGATGCACCGAATCCCCTATTTGGGATTTCGGCTAAATCCCAGAATCCTTTGTGAAAGATTTGTCAGAATACCGAAAGCTAAGAATGATGGGAAGGCCGTGTCCCATACACTCCATTTAATCCAAATTCTTGAAATGACTGTTCCTTATACTTTAGATATACAGATGCAGTCACTTGGATTTGTAAGTTAAATGCGTCATGACTCAGGGTTAATTGAAGAAACTGTGTTATCTAAAGTTATCTTAACTCATTTAATGCATTTAACCTTTTCATTAGCATACCAACGTACCATTGTTTTCAATGGTGAACTCTTTAATTGGATGGGATGCTGTGACACAATATTCTGTGATAAATGGGATAAATGAGTTAAGTCACGACGCATTTAACACGAAATCCAAAGTGACTGCATCTGTACTTTAAAGTATTAGTAGATTTTATTCATAACTGTCCTTTATCACTTGTTAATGACTGCAAGTTCCAGTCTCGGCAGTCATCGTATCTGCTAATTAGCCTGTGTCTGCGGAGCTGTATCTGGAAAATATTCAATCATGAACACCAGCCTCGGGGTAAACACCAGAAGTCTCCAGAATGCCTCAGGGATTTGGATGTATTTTTAGCAATCAATAAAACACAATCTTAAAATATTTTCATATAATACAGGGGCATAGTTAATACAAATCAGAAAAATGTACCATTAATTGTACTTTTAAAGATCATTGCTATTATTAATGACACTTTATTACCACGTTAGATGCCCATTATAAAGATTTTCACATGGCACAGAAAAATCTTTAGCAACTGTTTAAATGATAGAATTCTGGACAAATTTGCCACAATGAGAGACACCTATGGTTTAAAACGTTCTATAATGTATTGAATTAAGTGATGTAAGACCAACACACAGTGCAAAGAATTGATTAACCTAATAACCAAAATTAATTAATTCTTTAGTAATCCCTACTATTTATTGCACTAGCCCTTTAAATTAATGTATTTATATAATGCACCTTGGTGCTATATGGTGATTAATTGTATATATTAAGGAGTAATCTTTTTAAGATAATTAAATTGATTTATATCTGCATATTAAGTTAATTAATTTACATATGCTGTAGTTGGCACTTCTCTTCTATCAATTATCGTGAATAAATGTGTTAATTTATTCTTAGATGCATTTTTCCAACGTTTCGGCCCAAAGGCCCTAATGTGGGCCGAAACGTTGGAAAATAAATTAACACATTTATTCACGAAAAAGAATTGGAGTGCGAGTCCTTTGATCTGAACAGTATTGACCCACGCACCCAAAATTATTTGAAAAATCTGGTAAGAGTGCATACACTGGATGGACTTATATATGTATATATATTATGCAATATATCAGATCGTAGTATAAGAAAAAAAAAAAAGTAATCCAAAACAGAAACTGCAGGAAGGGTTATTAGTGCTTTTAAAGAAAAGTGCTGGAACTGTAGAAGAAATATAATTATACAGCCTTCTGTTTATAATTCCATTACATAAACACGAATGGAAAATTCAGTTTAGGAAAAGGGGGTTGGGCAGCAAGGGAATATATTTGGAAGAGAAGCTCATAGACATGACTTGGAAGTTGCTTTGCATGCTATAAAGGAAAAGTGACAGTTACATATTTAAGACATGCCACAAAAAGAAAACTATGCTTCTGTATTGGAAGGCAATTAAATTGCTAAAATGTGTGCTTTAATCTTCGTCCAGTATGCAGCAGAAGACAGGATAAATTATAGAGTTAGAGCTTCTGTAAAATGGACAAGAGGCAAGGGCCTGTGCAATGAAACAGAACTCAACTTTACATTCGTTTCTAGTTTCTACCAACAGAAATTTTTAGCGTTGTCTGAGGCTAAGGGAAAAACAAAGAATCCCGCTTCAGCTGCTGTTGAACTACAACTCCCAAATGTGTAAAATTATGAACTACAAAGCACTTCCATGGATGAACAAAGTATGGCCACAAAAACACTCCAAGGGGACCATAATTGTTTGATCTAGTGACCCAAAGCAATTGTTGCAGCAAGCCTTTAACCTAAAACCAGTATGCAAATTCTTAAATCTCTTAGTTCTCAGATTTATCATTTTACATCTTTTCCCCGACCTGATAATGCATTTTAAGGTCAGTCAGTAAACTACTGGTTAATCCGTAGGAATATGCATTGAAACGCTCAAAAACATTTAAAAAAAAAAACTGAAGCTGCATGATTTTGCCTGTAAACCCATAATCTGTTTCATTAAAGGAAACCTGTCATGATTGAGTTAACACTAGGAAGGAAATAAAACTTTTAAAACAAACCACATACCCCTATTTATTATGCTCAAATCTCACTAATTCTCAATTTATAACTACTTTTCAAATGTCCATGAGACACTAACTGAAGCCCTGACTTTCCAGAAAGTCAGGAGAGCAAAGCATCATGGGTAGAATCAGTCCTGCAGACTCCTCTCATGATATCACCAGTTTGTGCAGTTGTTAGTGGCTGGAGTAGCCCACACAATCAGAATAGAACAATAGAAGGTGTTTCAAATAATTCCCATAGAATATCAAGTCCTGGTGTGACATCAGTTATACAGAGCCTGTCTATCATAGAGTATACTCTGACTAAGCATGAATGAGATTTGGCAGTTTGGCACAGCCCACACACGGAAAACAAAGGGGTGTTTAAACATGGCAGCGCCTATGAAGCACTTTTTACATGTAGGATATTTTCTAATCCGTTTCAGATATAGACAAAAACAGCTGACTAAAGGGTTTAACTAAGGATGGAAAAGAAATATTTTACTCATGTCTCAAGGTGACAGGTCCTCTTTAAATCTACTGTCCCCGATTGCTCAGAAAGGCTCCATGCTCCATCTTTGGCCAAAGAACTTGAGATTGGTGGGAAAGAGGTGAGAAAAACGCAACTGCAGTTATAACCTCAAAACTGATTTTCAGGAGAGAAGTATACATCTGAGCCAGATTTGATGTTGTTGACATTTACTGTAACCAGACAAAAGGTGATTTAATCAAGAATCAATCATGTGCCATAAAACAAAGAAACAGTTCAGTGTAAAAATAAAAATTGGATAAATAGGCTGTGCAAAATAAAAAAATGTTTCTAATATAGTTAGTTAGCTAAAAATGTAATGTATAAAGGCTGGAGTGACTGGATGTCTAACATAACAGAACACAACTTCATACTTTTCATCTTTCTAACTCTGAGTTAGTCTGCAACTAGAGTTGCCACCTGACCGGTATTTTACCGGCCTGGCCAGTATTTTTGAATGGTTGATCCTAATGTTATTAATAGGAAAAAAAGATAAATATATAGGAAGACCGGTATTTTTTTCAGGAAAAGGTGGCAACCCTATCTGCAACTTGAAGGGGGGGGGGGGCACATGGGACACAACTAATTAGTGAGTTTGCAATTCATCTTTAGCATGCAGCTTAGATTCAAAAGTAAACAGTTATGATCCATGTGCCACACCCCCTCAAGTCACCGATTGGTTACTGCCTGGTAACCAATCATTGAAAAGCTGAAAAGCAGGAAGTAGTGTTTTGGCTATTATGTTATACATCCAGTTAATCCAGTCTTTATACATTACATTTGGCTAGCCTATTAACCCAGTTTTTATTTTTATACTGAACAATTCCTTTAAGGTGGCCATAGACGCACATTAATAATTGTAAGTAAATTAAAGTATGATATACGGTGCATGTATGGCGGGAGAAGAGCCAACCAAACATTTTACGGTCAGATACAGGTAGATTTCTATTTTTTCTACCTGTATGTGTGACAATTCAGCTCTAAAGGTCTGTACTGAACAAGAACAATCTTTCCTGCTTATTGTAATGTGTATGGCCACCTTTATGATCACAATAGTTTGGTTTGCATTGGAAGACTAGCATGTTTTCAGAAGGTTGGCCTTCTGTTTATCTAAAATATTTTCAAATCAATATCAAAGTTCATTAAGGAGAAAATAAACATATAAATTGATCTTCAATTATGATGAACTTACATACAGTGGAGCTTGCTGTGGGTTAAGTTTCATGACCCAGGGCACTGTAACAAGAAAAGAAGACATAATTAATAACAGAAATTGCATGGGAGAATTTGAAGCACAAGGAAGGAATGGAAGAAATGTACCATGTTGCCTGACACCTCTTTGCTAAAAGGTCTCTGCTTGGAGGAAGATTTTATCTAACTAGTAGGCTGAATGGGAACCCAGAAAATAAAGAAGATTCTGCAAAGATCACAGCATTACAATTAAGCAGAAGCATAATGGAAGGTATGTGAACTACAGACATGTTACTAATAACCCACAATAAAGGTTTATAGCATTAGTAAGCAGATTTGAACATTAAGAGGAAAGATGTTTATTAGAACATATGGAGCAAGTCATATGTCACACAGCATGTAAATGAGACGTGGGCAATCCCACCTTCACACCCAAATATGAAAAACTTTTAGTTCACCAATTACAGCAGTTTGTCAACACTCCAGGTTGGCCCAGAGTACTGTAACATCAATGTGCCTTAAATATCGCTAATACCAGACCACAACTAGTTTTTGACATATTAAAGGTGCCAAAATAGTATTATTCCCATCCCACACACTGGTCTCAGGCCTGTTGAAAATCATGGCACAGCAGTGACTGGAACCATGAATTGTTAGAAATCGGTGACCAACGATTAAGGGAGGGCAATGCAAAAATGCTGTAAAATGTATCTAAAATATTATCTAGCTTAATGAGGGTTTAAATACAAAAATACATTTGGTCTAAAAATGTAATGCAAAAGTCTAATATTTACAAAAAAAACCCAATTATTGTACGATTATTTGTAAATTTAATTGCAGATGCAGCAAGTCTGTCTTTCCCTTTCACATGCAAATTCTGACTCTAAAGCAATGTGTATATATTCTGACTCTAAAGCAGGGGTGTCCAAACTGCGGCCCAAGGGCCAAATGCGGCCCAGGATGGATATGAATGCGGCCCAGCTTGAAATGTTCTGTTCCCGAGAAAACGTCATGTTGCAAAGGTTATAGGAGGAGGTGGACTCTTCCCATTGCCCAGTTAGTAATAATAATATAATAATATGTCTATTTAATATCCAGGTGTCCCATATTCCAGTGTATAACTCCATCTGGTTATCCAACTGGTATTGTAGTTCTTTTCTGTGCATTTTCTTTACATTTACAAATCAAAAGTGTTTGTATATTTCATGTGTGGCCCCCAGACAATTTTTCTTCTTCCAATGTGGCTCTCAAAGCCAAAAGTTTGGACACCCCTGCTCTAAAGCAATGTGTGTATATATACATACATGCTTTTTGTTTTAGATCAAGTCATAGTGGCTTAGCCGATCAAAATCAAAGCCAGCAGATCTGCTCATCTTTTAGGAATCATGTAAAGCTGTCCAATGTAGAATAGGCTCCCGCACACCCTCAATCAATTACTCAAATAACGTCTGGTGCTCAGGGATAGAGGTCCGGCAACCTCAAACACACTGCAAGGTAAGAAAATCCACTGGCACACAGATCTATTGAAAGCAAGGAATGCCTTGCACGTTTAATGCAGTATCGCAGTGCAACGTTTCGGGGTGGTCCCCTTTATCAAGCACCTGGCCGGCCTGGCCTGGCTTTGCTATTTTTACTTGCTTTCCTCTTTTATTTTTGACCGTCTCTTGTGTTTCAGTCTGGCAACTCAGTAATCCAGGCAGATTCTGAATGGTTACAATTTGTGACATTAGTCAATGTTTTGCAGCAGCATCTGTAGAAAAGTAGCAAGTATGGTATCAGTTCTAACAGCTGTCTAATTCAGGGATTCTGCTCAGCAGTGCCAAAGATAAGAAATGTATCAAATACATGTATATATTTAGAAATACCTAAGGTGTAAAATAAAACTTTAAACTTCAATATTAGAAATACAAATAGTAACAAATAGAAAAACAAAAAGTTATTTAAAAAAGTATTTCAGGTGAACTCTCTGAAAACAACGGAACTTGGTGTTGGAAGTTGAACCAGTAGGCTGAAAGATGTGGATCAGCTCAGTAAACCATCTCACTTGATTTGAATTAAATCCACCTGGGTGCGCTCATGTGCAGTGCGAGTGGGGAGTCAGCCCTAATAAGCAAAAGGACACAACTTCGTACCAACTTCTGCTGCATGTGACTACATAATTCTGCTGTATGTGACTACACACACGTGGAAGCAGCTCAGATGTATGGAGCAGGGGCATGGAGCAGACTGGCTTCTCTCAGTCTGCAAAAATATTGCCCTTACCCTAATAAGTACTCATTGAACCTGTATATCACCTAATCTGTTGTTAGTTTATTGCTCACTGCACAGTTTAGAGGCATCATCAAAGAAGCTGTACAAACAAATCTTTACTCCAAGCTATTGTTAGGTAATTATGTACCCATTATGTGGTGGTTATACCAGTTCAGTGTAATCTTAAAAACTGGTTTGATTATGTCAAAGGAAAACATCAGCACAACTCAATACCCGCCACAGTACAGGAAGCACAGCAAAAAATATGGTCTTAAAGGAAAGCTAGGGTAAAAATCCACAATAATAGAATATTTCTAAATATATAAAATATATCTTCATTTATATGCTTATTTGTGGCAGGCTGGGAGATGTGGATCCGCTATCTTCAACAGAGGAAAAATATACATTCACACAATACAAAAGAATAGTACGTCAGTGAAAATTTTTGGTGCAACTAGTCTTTTAAAGGGATTCTGTCATGCTTTTTATGATGTGGTTTTTTTTAAATCTCTAAATTACACTGTTTACACTGCAAATAATTTACTCTACCATATAAAGTTATCCCTGAACCAACACGTATATTTTTAGCTGGATTGCAGGCAGTTATCTCAGGTCATTGTGCCTGACCCTGTGCTTCCAGAGCCAGAACTTCATAATGGAACTGCTTTCAGATAAGCTATTGTTTCTTCAACTCAATTTAACTGGAGAAGGCACAGCATTTTTCTACTGAGTGCTATTCTTATATCTAGCAGGGAGCTGTTATCTTGTTACATTCCCATTGTTCACACATGACTGGGGACACCTGGGAAACGGACACGTCCCATGTAAGATTACAAAATTAAATATAAACAAATCTGGTTGCTCTTTTGAAAAGATAATTTCAAAGTAGAATTCTGATGGAAGAGCACTAAACCAGCATCTCTTTAACATGTCATATAAACAAGAGCATGGGTTGGCAAACTGAAGGCCTTAATATTAGATTTTATCAGTCACACCCCTGATATTAGGGCTAATTTAAGTGCACACCCTGCTCAGTAAATTTATATGCCTAATTATCACTGATTTTCTGAATTAAAGATATCCAGACTCTGTAACAGTCTTTATCTTACCAAATATAATTTGTTTTTTACAGTAATTTATTTTTTACTGTTGCAATTTTACTCAATAACTAAATACATTGCATCTCCCTAGATCTGTATCCATTTCAGTTTAGACAATGGAAACAAATGATATGTTTAGAATAGATTTGCTTTCATCAAAGCTAATTAACCTCTTCTGAATGAGACCTTGGGGGTGTTGTTGCTCTTCAACGGTGATCTAAACAGACTATTGTGTGACAAGGATATGAACAGAAGGAGGTGACTGGGTTTGAGATGTCATTGCCACTGCAAAGTTCATTCAAGTAGCACCAAAAGTCATGAGTAATACCAGCAGGTTTTCCGTTTCTGTCTATATGAGAACAAAGATGAAAAAAAAAAAAAAAAAAAAAAAAAAAAAAACAGCGAAGGGAAGCCGACTAATGAGATCCAGAACTATTACCTCATATGGCTGAACTTGGGAATAAAACACCCACTTCCTGGCTGAGAGGTTTTGCTCAAGAAACAAACAAAATGAGAAAGGAAATTCATTCGAATCCCAAAGCTTTGCACACTAGCCTGCCCAGGCCGAGAACTACAGCAGCTACAGACAAGAGAACTTTATCTTAATATAATTAAGGTATTACTGGTAGAGTAATCTTGACTGTATGTGTAGTACAATGTGCCTAAAACTGGAAAACAACGCACCAGAAACATTATTACATAGACATACTGTATGCACATTGGGCCATAAGTACAAACAACGAAGGCTAAGGGCAAAGGTACATAGAGCTTTCAGCCTGCTTATTTGTGGAAGGTGGGAGATGTGGATCCACTTCTTTCTGCATCGAAGTAAAGTACAGATTCCAGAAATAGAATTTGAAGCAGGGCACTCTGAAGTGACTCAAGGATCAGACGATTTACGAAATAAAAGTAGAAATCTTTATTAATATGAACTACTCATGGCTTACGCGTTTTGTGTACAGGGCACTTAGTTATAGGCTTGCTTACAAGTACAGATTCCACCCTGTTTTGGCCCAAAAACGGCAGGCCAAGAGAAACGGAGTCTACGATCCATGTGCCTTTGCCTTTAAAGCGGTTGTTCACTTGTGAGTTAACTTTTAGTATGATGTAGAGAGTGAAATTTTGATAAAAAATTAAAAACAATCGTAACTTGTATTATTTGCATTTTTTGAGTCATTTAGCTTTTTATTCAGCAGTTCTCTAGATTGCAATTTGAAAAAGGTTGGTTTAAACAAGAGACTGGAATATGAATAGGAGAGGGCCAGAACAGAAAGATGAGTAATCAAAAGTAACAATAACAATAAATGTGTAGCCTTAGAGAGCATTGTTTTTAGGTGGGGGGGGGGG
>CM044435.1:105609631-105622313 GCA_024363595.1 Xenopus borealis
ATTCGTCGCTTCCATCCCCTCGCATTTATTCATGCAAATTTTCATTACTGGGACTGGAGCAATGGGGATTGGTGCTAGGGTTACCACCTGGTCATCCCGTTTTTTTGAAGGGCTGCCTGGGTCAAATTTGCCTGCCTGGTTTTCCAAACTGGACAGGATTTCCTAACTCTGCCAACGGCCAATTGGCGATCGCGGTGCATAGCCCAGTCCCGCCCACATCAAGCTACCTACCATCTGCTATCACCCTGCCGTGTCACAGCCCTGCTCGGCAACCATAATTGGCGCACAGAAGATTTTAAAAAACTATTGTATCTCCTGCTCATCCCAAGTGTTTCTGAACCAATGTGGGTGTGGCTGGGCAACTTGCAGCCCCATAAAATACTACCACCCCTTGTGTATCACTAGGATAGCAGTTGCAAATTTTATAGTTTGCGAACGTTCACAGTGTATGTAATAAAATTTCGCAATCTCAAAGAATTTTTTTTGAGACAAAACACACTGTTAAAGGTAGGCAATGAACAATTAAGATTCGCAACGCAATAAAAAAAGAGCAAAGAATATTACATTGCAACGTGCAGATTTTTATTTGCAAACTTTTGCTCTTTGCAAATTTTATTACATTTCCTCCATAATGTTTACCTAAGTGCAGTACGAGGTTTGATATTAAACAGGTGACTAATAACTGCTCCCTGCAGATCGGTTGCCATTGGTGAGTAAGCCTGCAGGAAGCTTATTACATAAACCTAGAAGTGGGATTTTTCAGACAGCGGTGCAGGTGTACTTTGATTATACCATTCAGTTACCCATGTTATATGACTGGAACAATTCTAGGTGCTTTGCTGCCAAATATTTCAGAGAAATTCAATGAAGACACCAACCTCCTGTTGTGATATTCAAAAATATTGCATATGTTTCATGGACTTGATAACCACTTCCCACCTGTTGGACAGCAAATACTTCTATCTTACATGACCTTCCAAGAGTGCTCCAACCTTATGGCCTTTAGTTGCATAGTTTACTAAACGTGGCAACAGACACAAATCAGATCTGCTCCCACAATGAAATACTAGGGCAGAGATGATTTTCAGTGGGGTCATGTTGGGTGTCATGAAGGGTGGAAGTGCCTGAAATGTGTCAGGCCCACAATGTCACATGTTTATTTTAATGCTGACAAATTAATGTATGAAGTTTTAAACCATCCGTTGTGTGGCCATCCAATTTCTTCACTTTATGATGGGTGTAAATCTGGTTTTATTTTTCAAGGCAGCACACTGGTTCATTAACCATTGGTTAAAAATAATAAATGCAACATGGTGTACAAATATTCATAATGTAAATACAAAGGTCACAAATGTACAGTTTCCGAGTATCGCCAGGATGACAAAACACTCTGAAGCGCACAAAAACTGCAAAACCCAAAAGAGGGCAGAATTTCTATAAATGAAGACGAACTGTATATTATCTGCAAGGAACTGCAATAAATCTAGTGACTGTTAATGAAAATAAAAAACACTTTTGAAAGCAGTAAGAGGAATA
The DNA here is from genome assembly GCA_024363595.1 of Xenopus borealis. Classification (NCBI taxonomy): domain Eukaryota; kingdom Metazoa; phylum Chordata; class Amphibia; order Anura; family Pipidae; genus Xenopus; species Xenopus borealis. The sequence goes on from CM044435.1 coordinate 105,611,168, forward strand.
GTTTATTTCTAGCGCAAAGTCATAACCTTCGGACTAGAGATGTAAAGGCATAGAGTATAAATACAATGTCCTTAAGGGAAGAATGTACCCTCTGAGCTCTTATTTTATTTTGCAGAACAGAAGGAACTTACTTTGCAAGACTATTTGGAGTACAATATTTATGAATGCTACAAATCACATAGGAGTATTTTAGCTACAGTTTTTCTTTGGTCACACAGAGAAGGCTGTAAATCATTACGAAATTCACTGGACAACGTTTCCAACAGTACATTGTACACAATGTGCTCTTTCTCTGCAGTGATAAATATAGGTTTTCATCTAGCTCTCATGACCAATTATGAACCATTTCAGGCTGACAAAGTGTTCTAAAGAAGCAGATCTGCTAAAACTATTAGATAATAAGGTCTGTTTCAGAAACTGAATGCTTTGTACATTTTATAATCTAATTTTCGTCTAAAAAAAATTTTTTTAACCCTTATGCCATTGTGTTGGATCTTATGCATTTTTTAATTTGCACAATACAGTCCTGTTTTCAGTCACCGCAACCATTTAATGTGTTGAACCAACAGATATTCTGGTGAATCTCCCAGTAATACCCTACATGAGGTTGTAAATTCATAATAGCAGTTTACATGGGGGCAATTGTGGTTTCTAGAGGAGGAACGATAGTATACGACAGTGTACAGGGTCCCTCAAAGAGTGAGCTCCCTAATCCAATTCCAGTTCAAGGCTAGGGTGGCACTAAGATATAGGCTTAGGTGATATTAGTCTCCCATTTAAAAGGTTAAAGTTGCTGATGGCACATTTCAGATTTTGCCAGTGCAAACACCCTGCTGAAAATCTGGTACCTGGCCCAGTCTCTATTGCAGTGGTCCTCAAACTTGGCCCTCCAGCTGTTAAAGGAAAACTATACCCCCTGAACAATGTAGGTCTCTGTAAACAGATATTGCATAAAACAACTCATATGTAAAACCCTGCTTCAAGTAAATAAACCATTTTCATAATAATATACTTTTTCAGTTGCATGTGCCATTGGGTAATCATAAATAGAAAATAGCCATTTTAATAAATAAGGACAGCCTCCTGGGATCCTAGGATCCAACGGTGCACACAAACATACCAAACAAACTATAAAGTTAGGTCACACGAGCCAATTAACAGACAGAGTTCTGTCTTTTGCATCCACACTTCTTCGTGTTACAGTTAGAGTTGAAATATTTCTGGTCAGGTGATCTCTGAGGCAGCACACAGACCACCATGAAATGGTGGTTCAAGGCAAGAGATGTAAAAGGGCAATATTTACTTAAATATATATACCAGGTAGGTAAGATTCTTTAATATGTCACTTTATTTGATATAAACTATCTGTTGCTCAAAAATTAATTTTCGGGGTATAGTTTTCCTTTAAGGAACTACAAGTCCCACAATGCATTTGCCTGACTGTGGCTGTCAGACTCCATCATTGCATTGTGGGACTTGTAGTTCCTTAACAGCTGGAGGGCCAAGTTTGAGGACCACTGCTCTATTGCATCCATTCATCTATATACCATTTAGATGGTAAGCTATATTGGGAAGGAGACACCTTCCCATCCCTTATTCTTTTCTTTTTTTAAATCATGAATGTTATTGTATTAAATACTCCCCCCGTGCTCCCCTGACCACCAACAAATTGGCCTCAAACTAAATTCTCTACTTCAACTCAATGCACTGAGCTTCCACCTCTAAGACCGAGTCGGCAGCTTATTGGCCCGTGTGTGGGGCCACCCTACGGGCTTCCCCGATCGGGCAGGTTAAAAAACCCTGTTGGAGTGCAGCCGCATCTTTGAGTGTATGCGGTGCTGCGATCCGACCTCCTGTTTTGGATGCATTATGATCCAATCGTTGGGCCCTAGGGCCCACGATCGGATCAGCCCGATATCGCTAACTTCAGTGTGGGCATATCGGGGAGAGATTTGCTCGTCTGGCGATGTTGCGGATCTCTGCGTCTATGGCCAAAGCGAACAACAGACAACAAACAATGGAATGTGTGTACATAATAAAAACGTCAGTGACGAGGGATAGAATCTTAGGTTGATAAGCTAGGACCCACTCAAAGATTTCCCTTCCCCGATTAATGTGCCTGCTTTAAAGAGCAGCAGACAGCTATATTCCAGCCAGAACCTGTAAAGCAAGCTTTCATGTGCAGGGATTCATAAATCAAATAGCATAGGCTGATGTACTCTGGGACTTCATTCGGCTGCCTATGAACGAACATAGTGTCTGCGTGGGTTTCCTCCAACACAAAAAACATACAGGCAGATTAACTGGCTTCTTATAAAACTGACCCTAACAAGTGAGAATGTGATATGGACCTTAGATTGTAAACTGCATTAGAGCAGGGATGATGTTAAACCTCTAAAGTGCTGCGGAAATGTGCTGGCGCAATATAAATACCAGTAAATAAAGCTAAAAATTCTTCTTCCTCTTTCTTTAGCACTTTTTGGCCTTCACTTTCTGTATTTGGCTTGTTCTATTATTATTTATAGATTATTTATCTTTTTAATAGCAAGTTAATATTATTATATTGCTTCAGACAGCCTCAGTTTAAATACGCCGGGTCCACCATTATATGGGTCAGCTTGATGGTGAAGCGGTAAAAATACTTCATGCAAACCTTGAAAATAGAAATATGTCATTTAGCTGTATGTAACTCAGGTTTGCATTATGTACACATACTTTAGATCAAACACTAAATATGATTGGGAAGTAAAATATTTAAAAAGCAGACACAAGCCTCTATCCAATTGCCAGTTGTGCTGCCGAATGATGCATTAGCGTTGCACCTTAATTTAACATCAGTTTTCCATGCTGAGCGAGACCACACAATGAAAAGCAAGAGAAACATGCGGGAATGTAAAACACGACAAACATATCCCTTCAGCTGTTTTGTGGTTTCACACATGCAAAATCATTCCGATTGCTAAAATGCGCTGTATTGCACAAGAGATTCTGCCAGGCATTAAAGGGATCCTGTCATGGGGAAATTTTTTTATTCAAAATGCATGAGTTAATAGTGATGTTCCAAAACAATTCTGCACTGAAATCCATTTCTCAAAAGAGCAAGCAGATTTTTTTATATTTTATTTTTTAAATCTGACATGGGGCTAGACATTTTGTCAATTTCCCAGCTGCCCCAAGTCATGTGACCTGTGCTCTGATAAACTTCAATCACTCTTTACTGCTGTACTGCAAGTTTGAGTGATATCACCCCCTCCCTTTCCTCCACCAGCAGTCTAACAACAGAACAATGAGAAGGTAACCAGATAACAGCTCCCTAACACAAGATAACAGCTGCCTGGTAGATCTAAGAACAGCACTCAGTAGTAAAACCCATGTCCCACTGCGTACTATTCAGTTACATTGAAAAGGGAAAAGAACAGCCTGCCAGAAAGCAGTTCCCTCCTAAAGTGCTGGCACAAGTCACATGACCAGGAGCAGCTGGGAAATTGACAAAATGGCTAGCCCCATGTCAGATTTCAAAACTGAATATGAAAAAATCAGTTTGCTCTTTTGAGAAATGGATTTCAGTGCATTAGTCTACTGGAGCAGCACTTTTAACTGATGCGTTTTCAAAAAAACATGTTATCCCATGACAGTTTCCCTTTAAATATGAAGCAAGACCTTCTCTGTAGGGTTCTCTAAAGTTTAAAAGCCATTCACTGGAGAAACAATGTTTACTTATAGGCCAGACTGCACAAAAATGAAAAGCCTTTAAAAGAAACTACTTGGGTGTACTTGTAGATTTATCCTATCTATGACTTTGCTGATAATATTCTGGGGGGTTTAGCCACCGAGCCAATTATGAGTCAGCCAACCATAAGTGTACAAAGGGCAATTGACATGCATGAAATATAGGTGCAAGCAAGAACATATACCCACTCAATTTACAGCCATAGCAAAATTAAAAGGAATGCATGCACAACCTAAGAGTGAGCAATTGCTTTTTTTTTTTATTGTGCCCTAAACAGGTCCTAAAGCAGATATATATGCCTCTGAGTCATGACTTGTCCAGGTTGGTAGAACTGTTTTTGTCTAAATGCCAAGGCAAAGGTGAGTATCTGTCCATCCTATGACAATATTTCTTGCAAGTTGGCAGGCCTCAAACCGTCTGATGATGTCCAAAATCTATCTGATGTGTCAATATAAGAAAATGTGACAATATAGAATAACTTTAATGACTTCAGCACAGGCTACACACTAGATTTATCCTCCTTGCACTTGACTTTTATTACAAGGACCTTTTCTTGCTGAGCATGTACTATACATCATATTTCAGGTATATAACAAGTAGCAGCAAGCTGGGAAGTAATATGAAGAAAGTTCTGAATTATGCAAAGGCCATAGACTCCATTTTATCAAAATAATCCAAATTTTTAAAGATAATTGCTTTTTTCTCTGTAATAATAAAACAGTACCTTACACTTGATCCAAACTAAGATATAATTAATCGTTATTGGAAGGAAAACCAGCCTATTTTATTTATTTATTTTTTTAAATGTTTACACAATTTTCTAGTAGACGAGGTATAAATATTCAAATTATGGAAAGATCGGTTATCCAGAAAACCCCAGGTCCCGAGCATTCCCATACCTGTAATGATAATTGTAGCTCATGGTTCAGGGCTTGTGGTCTCATAAGAATTATAACAAATATTACAAAATTATCCCTGCTCCGCTAAAGCTGGTGTAAGAAAATAAATATCCGCTATTGTAACGAAGGTCAAATCAGATCTGGGTGTAAATGTCTTGGATTGAAACCACAATGTTGTTAATTAAAATGTGCAGGATTGGACATGGGCCTTATTGTTCAGATCACAAGAGAATCAGCCTTGAAGTCTTCGGAAAAGCAGTAAAACTTGGAAACCCAAAGATTGCAAGCCACATTCCGACGTTGGCGTCATGTTCAAATGTCACAACAGACATTCACTTGGCAATAATGGTTCACTGTTAAGGTGGCCATACACGTAGAGATTCGATCGTTTGACTATACACTGAGATGGGATATTGGGATGATCCGATCATGGGCCTGCCGACTGGGTCTCTCAGCAACTTTTATTGGCCTGTGTATGGGGGACTTTAGGGTGTCTGCTCCTCAATATAGGTAATGCTGGAGAACCATAAAATTCTGTGTATTTTTATTCTCTTCATCAGGTGCTTCCACTTAATTAAGCACCTGATGAAGAGTCTGTGGACAAAAAACATGTTGTGTGTGTTAAGAGAATAAAAATACACTGAATTTTATGGTTCTCCAGGATTACCTTTATTTGCGGATTATTACAATTGAATGACTAGACAGAGTCATTTTATCCTGTGGGAAGAACCCAAATAGAAGACATACATAGTGAGGACACCACCATACTACTTACAATTACTCCTCAATAAATGTTGCAGGTCAGCATACATGTTATCTCTTTATTTGTTGTTTCTCATACTGATTTGGAACTGCAAGGGATATATAGGTATCAGTGCGTAGAACTGTTCAGGTGGATTGTATGCTGAAATGACATTGTAGTTGACAAGAATGGTCACACTCTGCCCAACTTTCTTTTGCATTTGACATGTGAAAGACCTTTGTCTTATAAAGTGTAAATATGAAACTAGGCTGCCCAAATTCTAACCAAGAGGTATTCATATTCATTCATTATGGTTAATTCCTAACTCATATGTAAATACCTGAGGATTTCTGTCAGGAAAAGAAATCAGGGTGGAACCAGAGATACGGAGGGCAGAAGCACAATCCGCATTTCAAATAAATGGCTGTGAAGATTTCCTCAATAACTTGCAAACTTTCTTCCCCATGATAGCATCCCTTTAACGCTATATAAGAAGCAAATCTGGAGTCCCTGTTGCCCACTAGAGTGTTTCTCAAATTCTTATTCTTTCTGTACTTTGGATCTTCATACCTTAAATCTATTACAAAATTGTATAAACATCAAATAAACCCAATAGGATTAATTATATCTTAGTTTGGATCCAGTACAAGATATTGTTTTATTATTACAGAGAAAAAGGAAATCAGCTTTAAAGATTTGGATTATTTGGATAAAATAGAGTCTATGGGAGACAGCCTTTCCCCAATTCTGAGCTTTCTGGATAACGGGTTTCAGTATAATGGATTCCATACCTGGAACGGCTGGAGCAGACTACTTGCTCAACAGAAATGATAGCAAAAAGAGCTAATCATTATTTATATATAAAATGACACATTTTAATGCTATTCACCAAAAGTACTACTAGCACCAATTAGTTTAGTCTATTTTGATGACTTGCTCGTAAAGTGAAAAACTGAGAGCAGACAGATGTGAGCCCAGGAATCAGTACCTGCCTCAAGGAAGTGTTATTTTCAGGGTTCCCTTTGGGAGTTGTACCTATACATGCAACAGACTTGATAAGTTCCTCTATAAAACTTAAAGAAAACCTAAAAGATTGCATGCAAATGTGGCCTTGTGCGCTGTATGCACAAGTATAGCTGAAAGTACTATACCAACAACCACCAACTATAACCTTGCTTTTAACTAGGGATGCACCAAATCCAGGATTCAGTTCGGGATTCGCCCAGGATTCGGCCTTTATCAGCAGGATTCGGATTCGGCCGAATCCTTCTGCCTGGCCGAACCGAATCTGAATCCTAATTTGCATATGCAAATTAGGGCCAGGGAGCTAAATAACGTGACTTTTTGGCACAAAACAAGGACGTAAAAAAATGTTTTCCCCTTCCCACCCATAATTTGCATATGCAAATTAGGGTTCGGATTCGGTTCGGTATTCGGCCAAATCTTCCGGGAAGGATTCGGGGGTTCGGCCGAATCCAAAATAGTGGATTCGGTGCATACCTACTTTTAACTTTAGTTGTAATAAAATATACTACATTAAAATATAAAGGATATTTATATGCTTGATTCTTCCCCCTTGTGTTAGTAGTCACAAATTCATAGATGGCAAGTTACATAAGCTGCGCAACAAGTTAATAATTCCTAGGACGACACAATTTATTAAGAAGTCTTGGGGAGTAGGTAACAGCACAGCTCAGAGAGAGGTAGGCAGAAAGGCAACATGTAGTTCTTGGATGAATCTGAAATGTATTTTTCACTTAATACGTATCAGTCTCCAACCACCGTGACATGTGGTTTGTGGAATTTGATGTGAAATATTTCTAACAGTACAATACAATATGATGATATCCGGCATCCTGGCTACAAAGCCCAAGACTGTTGAGGTATTTATGAGTAGTAGGAAATAGCAAGGACAATAAGATCCGACTGTAGATCTCTGGCTTGCCAGACGGCAACTCTCCCATTCTCTTTCCAGTGTTCATTGTATATGAGAAGGAAACTGGGCAGTTTCCTTTTGCTAAAACAATATTTTGCAAGTGATCCTAGGAAACTACCAAGTGTAAATAAACAAGAGAATTCCAGACAGCAGGAGTTCAGCTGGAGTGTGCTCTTCCTATACAATACCAAGGATTCAGTTCGGGATTCGGCCTATTCCAGAATCCTTGTGCCTGGTTGAACCAAATCAGAATCCTAATTTGAATATGCAAATTATGAGCGGGAAGGGTAATCACATAACATTTAGTCCCACTTTTTAACTTCCAGGATTCGGTTTGGTATTCGTCTGAATCTTTCATGAAGCATTTGGGGATTCGGCCGAATCCCAAATAGTGGATTCAGTGCATACCTACTAAAAACATGGGTGCAATATAAATAAATAACTTTTAAACTTTGTTACACAGCATTTCTCCTCCCCTTTTTCTTGTCCCTATTATCTTGGCAATACTAATTTCAAAACAAAAAAAACTTATTTGCCAAAAAGCCCCATGGTGTTTATTTCACCGTTACATAATTTATGAACACTGTGCAAATATGCACCTGGGCAGTAACCTATAGCTTGGAGAAGCTTTCTAGGACCCTGCCACTAAAGCTGCGTAAGGAAAACATTTTGACCGTAACTAATGGTACTATTTCCTTCTTGTAAACAGGACATTAGAAAGATTACAGCCAATGCCATCTTTATCAATTTCATTGTTTATTTTCTGGCACAACCTGCGTCCGTACAGTAAAGGCAGTTACAGTCTGAACATTTGGCAGCAGAACAACAAGTAGTATTAATAAAATCATTCATCTAAAACCTTATTTCCCAGGCCTGGACTTTCTCAAATATTAATTCACATCCCTACCCTATTAAAGAAGTTAGGTTGTTCCTGGCGCCACTTGAAAAGAAATATGCATTGACAATTCCAGTATTACATGAGCAGCAGCAAAAAAATAATGAGACACACAGAATAAGCAAATGTAACATACAATGAATTAATCTCCAGAGTTATGTAGTTTACACAGAAATCGTGGGGCAACATACAACCTAATAATCAGACCAATGCTAGAATTCTCTCCATGGTCATATTAGTGAAATTTCACTATCCTTCACAAATGGAAGCAGGGTAACATTTTAGCAAATGGAATATACTAGAAAGCACAATTACAGCATTTATTTACCCCAGACAGATTCCACATATTTGTGTAAACACACACAAACTTACCTATGCAAGAACCTCAAAGGGAAACTCATGTATCTAAAGTTCTCACACAAAAACAACACAATATGTTCTTTTCAGAGGTTCAGTTCCTTGTCTCTGTCTCATTTAGGTACTAGTGTTTCCTGCCTTCAGCAAGTAATGCTGGCCATACACAGGCAGATAAAGCTGCTGATATTGGTCGTTTAGACCAATTTGACAGCTTATTTAACCGTGTACGAGGGCTTCAAACGGGGTTTGATTTTCTTTACTTCAGGCAAGCTAAATAAGGTCATGTCCAAAAAGTGGAGGGAGGTTGGTTGGGTTACCTGTAAGTTTGAGGAGTTTATTTTAAGATCTGCCCTTCATGAAAGCTGTAGGATTAGTTCTCAACTTTATTCAACTATATTTTACAAAACTGTAGGGTCCTTTGTCACTGCTATGGAATACAAGAGTAAACATAAAGCCTTACCACAAAGCTTTTAGTTGCTCTGTAGGGCTTAGGGCAGAGACACACGAGCAGATTCAGGGAGATGAGTCGCCTGGCGACAAATCTCCCCTTCTTCTGGGCGACTAATCTCCCCAAACTGCTTTCCCCTGCCGTCCCACCGGCAAAATACATTGTAGCCTGCTGAGGAAACTTCGGGCGACTTTGAAAGACGAAGGCAGGAGAAGGCAGTTCGGGGAGATTAGTTGTCCTGAAGAAGAGGAGATTGTCGCAAGGTTGCTCTTGCAGTAAAAATATGAATGTCAATGTTCTGTTCCTGAGGACTGGACTGTTTTTTTTGTAAGAATTGGTCTTAACTTTACTGCATTATGTTTTTTGTTCTCTAATAAAAAGTTGTTGCTAGTGAGATAATGTGAAGCTACTTCTGTTAATTGCTGTGCCTACTACATACCACTATATGCCAAATATTGCATTTAACTTGCATGCCAAAGAAAGCGTTATTTTTTGTTTTAGCAAAATTATTGCTTCATAGCCAAGGAATCTCCCATGTTTGATATATATCCAACAGTACTCAATGTGGGTTATCTTGAGTAATGGCTTCCTTAGTGCCACTAGCCTGCAAATGTCAGATATGTGAAAGCTGCAGCTCTTTTTGAAAGGTGCCAGTGCTAAACCAGTAAAACCTCTGATTTATCGTCTTCCTCAATTATCGAGTTTGACTGGGTCGGTTGAACACATGTGATTCCACACTATACCAAAGGTGCTACTGAAAACTTCTTGGAGGCCCTGCTTTGACTTGCAATCAAGCAAAGCAGACTCACAACTGAATTTCTTCTCTACAATTTCTAGGATTCTTTCATTCTTAGATGTTGTGGGGTACAAAATTAAAATTAAAATAAAAAAAAACATACCTTGCCTTGATGCTGAAGAAATGCTCATTTATATACCAAAACCTAATGCAAATACACAAAGAAAATTGAAGCATGAGGTAATCATAGGTTTTACAGGAATTTCCAATCTTATACTACAGTAATAAATGACAAAGGTCAAACCCTGTAAATGACAGACAAAATATTCATGCCTAACCTCATTTTGAACAGCAGTTTTAAAAAAGGGCACTTTTTTCCCCATTTCACATTATCATTATCAAAATAAAAGTTCAAACAGTTAACTTAAAATGTTATTTCAGTCTTGTAAGCATTTTAATGCAAACTTGATTCATAAAGGAACTGAAATCACTAGCCATCTCTACCTGGATGTCGCAACGCTACCTTAAATTAAATCTCACTAAAACAGTAATGGTTCTCTTTCCTCCAACTAACACCAGTAACATCCCTGAAGTATCCATCATAGTTAGCAATTCCATTATCACCCCGTCTCAGGCCCGGTGAATTGGGTTATCCTAGATTCTGCCCTGTCATTCACTCCTCACAAACAGTCACTTATTAAATCATGTCACTTCCACCTAAGGAACAAATCCAAAATACGATCATTTATCACCCAAGATGCTGCCAAAATTCTTATTCACTCTCTCGTCATATCACGTCTAGACTATTGCAACTTTCTTTTAATTGGCCTTCCCCGCCAGAGATTGTCACCTCTCTAGTCCATAATGAACACCTCCGCGAGGCTCATATACCTCAGCAACAGCTCCTTCTCTGCCTCGCCATTCTGCCAATCCCTACACTGGCTTCCACTACCCTTCAGAATTAAATTCAAATAATGATCCTGACATTCAAAAGCACCTCATAACTCTGCCCCTCCCTACATCTCTGAACTCATCTCTATATACTCACCAAACCACTTACTACGCTCCTTTACGGACCTGCTACTCAACGCTTCTCTCATTACTTCCTCACATGCTCGGATTCAAGACTTTGCAAGAGCTGCTCCCCTCCTCTGGAATTCTCTCCCAACTTTCTCCCAACCTTTCTGCTTTCAAGAAATCTCTTAAAACGCACTTCTTTCGAGAAGCCTACCCTAACTCTTAACTACCAAATGCAACACTACATACAGTACCACATTCCTCACCCACTTGATTCGATCTTGCCCATTCCCACACTTATGTATAACTCCCTTACATTTAGATTGTAAGCTCTTTCTGTAAAGGGCCTTCCTCACCTTTTTATCTGCATTGATTGTGATTGTATG
>CM044435.1:105644098-105662279 GCA_024363595.1 Xenopus borealis
TTTCGGATGCATTATGATCCGATCGTTGAGCCCTAGGGCCCACGATCGGGTCAGCCCAATATCACCCACTTCAATGTGGGCATATAGGGGAGGGATCCACTCATTTGGTGACATCACCAAACAAGCGGATCTCTGCATCTATGGCCACTTTACTTCCTTGTTTTGGAACAAAAAGTCACGCAATTTCCCTCCCCGCACTGAATATGCATATGCAAATAGGATTCGGTTCAGTCAGGCAGAAAGATTTGGCCGAATCCGGATCCTTCTGCAAAAGGCCGAATCTTGGATTTGGTGCATGCCTATTAATTACTAATAAAATGTATTTGTCTTCTTAACCTAGCTAGGTTGTAAGCAGAGAAATTGGTTCCAAGTTTATTTATTGGGCAATATATATGTTTACTATACAGAGAAACATACAAGCGACACTAAAGCACAGGCCAGTCACTAGTTTATTGACAAATATTTCTGGGGAGTTTAATACAACAAGACCTAACCACAAATCCAGTACAAGGTGATTTTGGCCAGGACAGCTGATGGAAAGATGAACGGAATCAGCTGCTGCAAATCCTATTTTCAAGCAGATCTATCAAGCGCTGTCTGATTGACAGCTCTCACTCTGAGGAAGTCCTGCTAAAGAAAAGGAGAGCAGAGCATCCAACCCCAAGCATTTCCTAAAAAAAGAAAAAAAAAAAACCTCTCTCTCTGTTGAGTGCTGCTGGGAGTTGTAGTCCGCAAAATAAAAGATAAGCAAGACAGCTGCAGGCTGTATTGAATGCAAGGCATGTGGGAAGTTCTCAGGGTTATTATATGACATTGCTTAATAATTGAATTGGTGTAGCTGTGGCTATTTCTGCTTAGGCAAGTGTATAGCTAATCCTTTCATGCAGGCATCAGGGCAATTGGCTGTGGTTGTCTCACCTATAAAGGTTTCTGTGGTGGGAGACTGTCCCAAATGGCAAACAGCATGTAAGTTCAGTATTTCTGTGTAGGAATGAGTAGAAATCAGGGCAGCATTGCTCAGCCCCCTCCCAACTTACTGCCCTAAGTATAACCCCATGCCGCCAGCTACTGTCTCCGTCACTTTTTCCCACACACACAACCCCCCCCCTACAGTGCAGAAATGCAAAGGTCCAACTGCCCTTCCCCCACAACACCGGGACCCCCTTACCTTCCTCCTTATCCAACAAGTGCGTCCGGCCTGAGGTGAAACATCCCCGGCAAAGAGTCCCGTTTGCACGCCGGAAAATCCTAAAGAAAAAGCTTCCAGTATCCGCAAGGAGAAAGCACACAATGATACGCACTCGCATACACCACTGGCCTCACTGTATCACTTTCCGCTTCGACCGCACTCCGGACAGTAAGAGACTTTAAGGCGCATGCGCTTTGGAGGACAAGGCTTCTAGTCAATGAACGATGCCACTCCGCGATTGGCTGTGAGGCACGTCAATCTCGTGCTTACTTGCAGGCAGCAAGATGAAGTCAGCACGGTGAGGGAGAAACTTTCAGAAAGCTTATTACTCGCGCATTTATATTAACCAGACAGAGCTGCAGAGAAATCACAATCCGTAGAAAATAGTTAGAATTGTATAGGACGCCGGCAAAAAAGAAATTGCTGCTGCTTCTTGTAATGAATTGTCAATAAGTGCATTGTGCTGCCTTCTATATGCTCCCGGGCTAAATCCTTTGTGTCTTTTGCTCTTGGGCATTGTTGTTCTAGTCATTTTTGTGTTGTTCTTTTAATTTTGTTTTAACAATGTTTGCTTTTCCCCAGAGGTCCCAGGTTGCTAGCATTAGTGGGACCCTAGCAACCGGACAGCAGCATAACAAATCTTATATATTTATAAAAGTAGGACTTTTTTTTTAGTATTTAGGTGGTACCCAGGAACCTTCATCTGCTTGTTTCTACAGGTTCTCGCATATACTATTCTTTAAAGGGATACTGTCATGGGAAAAAAGTTTTTTTTCCAAAATGCATCAGTTAATAGTGCCGCACCAGTAGACTTCTGCACTGAAATCCATTGCTCAAAAGAGCAAACAGATTTTTTTATATTTCATTTTGAAATCTGACATGGGGCTAGACATATTGTCAGTTTCCCAGCTGCCCCAAGTCATGTGACTTGTGCTCTGATAAACTTCAATCGCTCTTTACTGCTGTACTGCAAGTTGGAGTGATATCACCCACTCCCTTTTTCCCCCACCCAGCAGCCTAACAACAGAACAATGAGAAGGTAACCAGATAGCAGCTCCCTAACACAAGATAACAGCTGCCTGGGAGATCTAAGAACAGTACTTAATAGTAAATATCCATGTCCCACTGAGTTCCATTCAGTTACATTGAGAAGGAAAAACAACAGCCTGCCAGAAAGCAGTTCCCTCCTAATGTGCTGGCACAAGTCACATGACCAGGGGCAGCTGGGAAATTAGCAAAATGTCTAGCCCCATGTCAGATTTCAAAACTGAATATAAAAAATTGTGTTTGCTCTTTTGAGATCATATGCAAACGCCCATGTAGTTCTGCCCCTGGCCTAGCCAGTAAAATTCAAGGGCCGGTATTATAAATTTTCCAGGCAATGTAGTTGCAATTAATCTCTAATACCCTTCGAATTTGTGCAGACAAGAAAAAGCCCTTGGCCTGTCCCCAAACATTCAGTACTTACCTTTTTTTCCCTGGTTTCTGTCCATCGCGCAAGTTGCTCTGCCCCTTTTGCGGCACGATCAACCCCTTTTTGTTCCCACCCCCCACTGGCCAGTAAAAGATTTTAGAGAAGGTGGCAACCCTAACGCCAGCAAAAACACTGCAGCCAACATTAAATTGGTGGCTCACCTTTAAAGGGATACTGTCATGGGAAAACATGTTTTTTCAAAATAGTGCTGCTCCAGCAGACTTCTGCGCAGAAATCCATTTCTCAAATGAGCAAACAGATTTCAGAAAATGAAGCGCTGCATGAATTTAGCGCAGGCTACAGAGGAAGGAACTGGCAATTAGTCGTCAGGTGACTAAATCTCCCAGAATTTGCCCGTGTGTCTCCACCGTAAAGGTAGCCATACACGGGGAGAGCGTATCTCTCCCCGATATGCCCACCTTGGTGGGCGATATCGGGCTGATCTGATTGTGGGCCCAACAATCGGATCACAATAGAGGACATACAGGTGGTCTGATTGCGGGACTGCATCAATGAACAGATGCGGCTGCAATCCAACGGGATTTTTAATCCCGTCACATCAACATCTGCCTGGCTTTCGGCCAGATATCGATCGGGGAAATCCGTCGGAGGGCCCCATACATGGGCCAATAACCTGCCGTCTTTCGGCGGCTTTTATCGGCCCATGTATGACCAGCTTTATACTACTGGGACCCGCTGCAGCTCCTGGGGCTGTTGTTTCTGTTACTGTATATCCATGAAACAAACAGAATAAGTAAACTGTGTACCATATATATCATTTATCAGTAATCTTTGCTGCCATTGTGATTATTGAGTTTTTGTGCTGATAAAACCAGCAGTACAGAGTGCTTTGAACTAAAATACTAGATTTTGCCCTGTGTGAAGCTATGGAGGTTACTCCACAGGTATATGCGGCAAGTTTTTTCCCACTGGTCTCCTGTAAGAAAGCACATTACACACTACAAACAAGGGCTCATCCATTGCTTAATTTCACTTACATACTGCTTTTTCTTTTTAAAGTTGTACAATCAGAGGTTTTGTTCACACAGCCAGCAAAAGGAATAGTACACAAAGGCAGAATGGCTCTCTGAATTTTGTTTGACTGGTTAGGTCCTAAACAGGTCGTTCCAGGGCATGGAGTAGCCTCAAGGCAATCTACTGTTTCTTTGGAGATATTCCTCTATTTATCTCTCTGACTATCTTGACTGAGTAAACTCATGCTTTTCATCCCCCAACTTGTAAGAATGGTTGTACAGCAAATAAATATAACCCCTTTTGTGAGGCAAAGTCACCATTATATTATACTCTGTGAGCACATTAACAGTCATGTATTTGCTTAATCTCTGATAAACTGGCCATGCAGTTACTTACTTTGTCATAGCTTAGGCTTGTGGCACATGGGTAGATTTGGGGAGATTTAGTCGCCTGGCGACTAATCAACTCTTCTTCTGGGCGACAATCTCCCCAAACTGCCTTTCCCATACCTTCCTGTCTGCTACAATGAAAAGTCACCTGAGCTAAAGCACATGCGGCGCTTCAGTTTCTGAATTTGCCGAACTTTGGAAAATGAAGCACAGCGTATGCTTTAGCGCAGGCGGCTTTTCACTGTAGCCGATGGGAAGACACGGTAAGGCAGTTCGGGGAGATTGTCGCCCAGAAGAAGAGGCGATTAGTCGCTAGGTGACTAAATCTCCCCGAATCTGCCCGTGTGCCACAAGCCTTATGAGTTGGTATAAAAAAATGGCACAAAGCAGTTCCTGCCCTAAGTGGCTAAAGAGGCCTTCGCACATCTGTAATGCGACTAAAGCTGGCCATAGACGTAACAATTACAATCTTTCTTGGAAAAAAGATCTTTCCAAGAAAGATTGTTCATTACAATACACATGCATAGAGCTGAATCGTCAGATATACAGGTAGAAACAATAGAATTCTACCTGTATCTTATGATTTAGCTCTAAACATTTGCCGATGTTCGGGTTCATTCAAAGCTGCCTTAAATTTTCTGTCCCGCCCGATCGACAAGCTGACCGATATACAAGTCTTCTGCCGATATTGGTAGGCTCGTTTCCCCCCATACACACACCAAATATTGTTTGAAACTTTGTGTGTTTGTGTGAAAAGTATCAAAGCCTGGGTGTTCATTGCTTTGGTTTGTATCTGATTGTTTTGCTTTTATGTATATTGTTTTAAGTTTCTTTTCTTATTGCTCATTATTGCTGTTCTGTTTTGTTAGCACTGTTTAGTTTTTTATGCTCTGGTGGTGGTGTGGAATTTCCCAGGTAACCTGTGTTGAGAGAAGCAGGATACAGAAAAAAACTAAGGGTGGTGGTGGGAGCCTGTCAGTTGAAGTAGCAGGCACAGAAGTTTCATAGGGATATTGTTATCCTTTTTTTATAAACAGTAGTTTATTATTCGAGTTTTTATACAGTGCTAAGGCCCCTATCACATTCACACACACTATGATCAGTTTTTTCAGGGGTCAACTACTTTCTTGTATTGTGAGAGAGGAAACCAGAGTACCCAGATGAAACCTACAAAACAACAGATAACATACACATACTCTTTGCAAATAGGGTAGGAAGCAGAACTGGGGGTAAGGAGGCCTTCTGTGAAGGGATTTGAGTATGGTTGCCACCTTTTCTTGAAAGAAATATCAGGCTTCCTATATATTTATCTTTTTTTTCCTATTAATAACATTGGGATCAACCATAATTTTTACCCACCAGGCCGGTGGCAACCCTAGATATGAATCAGATGTGCACGAACATAAGAGTGGAGCACCATATAGTGGCAAGAAGTGCTGTTTTGAAAGATGGTTTTGAGGCAAATGTGCTCTAATGAAGATGCTCTGACAGAGCCCTTCTATCTCCAGGCTTGCTGTTGAGAGTACATTGGGCTGGCTGAGTGCATAAATGTGCATACAAACGTTAACCTGATCAATAAATATAGAAAAACTGTCTTACAGAAGTGGCAAGTAAGCCACAGTGGGTCGAGGACAGATGGGAATAGTTGAATATTCTCTAACAGGGGTCCCCAACCGCTGGTCCGTTGCCCAGAACTGGGCTGCGGACAGTCCTTAACTGGGTTGCTGAAATCAATGCGGCACGCCGCTGTATTAATAAAATGTGGTTTTAAGTAACATTGAATGAGATGCTATTTCTGGTCCACCCAGCATTTGTAGAACAAATGTGATTATCTATATGGACTGTAATCTAACGATCAGATGCAATGACTGACTATACGCAGTCCAATTGGTTGGTTATGAATTGCTTGCAAATGGCAGATGTACTTGAGGCCTATAGTCATTGGCATATGCAGCATTCTTAGTCACTGCCACATTATGTTGTGGGAAATTGTGATGATCAGGATACACTTGCCTACAGTATCTACAGCTGGTTTCCATTGAATGCACTTCCTATGGAAATACACTGCCTATGGGAAAGCATTCTGAAATAAAGCTTACTAGAGAGCTCCGGAGTCTGTCATCAGCATCACCTTTCCAACTTAAAACATTGCACATGCATCAGAACATACTACTGTATATTTTTCTGTGCTGTGTAAACTCTCTGTAAAATGAACTGTAAAATGTACAAAAGACAAGGGACTCCCAAGTATCTTTTCCATACAAGTACATTTACTTCATGCTTATAAACAATGTGATTCTCTGGTTCTGCTAGTGAGCGACATAACTCGGCATCATCATCTTCCTAACATAACTTTGTTTTAATAGCTTAAGTGTGTGCCTGTGTGTGTGAATTTCAAGTAATTTTTCTTAGTTCATGTTTTTCTTTATTGATGAGGACATCCAAGAACAGCAGCTGCATACTTTTTTTGTACATAAAAGTCAAATCACTGATAGCCACAACAGACCTTTATGGCAGAGGCATGCCAACCATTTGTAAAATCACAAGCTCACACCAACCCACTGCTAAAACCCACAGACTAAGCCTTTCAGCTGTATACACCCTTCCCCTATTCCAACCAACCACAAACCATCTGGTCCTTTTACGGAAGATATATATTTTTCTGTGCTTATAGAACCACCACCACCTAATGCCAAAAGCTTATTACTATACATAAATAATGTTTTTGACAGTTTAATATGCCAGAATAGAATTATTGTGCAAAAAAGCTATTTACTACTCATTAATATAAATTGCAAAGATTGCAAATATGAATCAAAGTTTCACCACACCTGTGTAGAATGGCCTGCTCTGTAGTTGGTAGAGAAAAAGTTTTCTATGTAATGATCAGAAATGAGCAAAAGCTGAATGTTTGCCATGGCTAATACTCTCGTTATGTAAGTGTAGTCTTGCTAATTGCTGGAGAAGCATTAACAAATCCAGAGGAAGCAGAATATTTGCATGAACTTTGTCAGAAGACATACCACATCCTGCTGCTTTCTTACACAAAGGGTCTATCAGATCTATTTCCTGAACATAGTAGGCTTTTACATTGCCCATAATTAACCCCTTGCTTCTATTCTATAACAGTTTTTCACTTGTGTGTACTACTAGGCCATATTAACTTTACAAAACCTCATGCAACAATATCTTTGCTACTTACAGTATTTATTTGCAGACACCATGTACAATGTTTTTTTGTAGCATCATAAACAAACAGTGCATTAAATGAGAATGGAATTTTATTGCCAATAGATTAGCTGCAGTAGTAAAAGCTAGAATGCTATATTTATGCTGTAGAATGTGTTACCATACCTGAGTCAAAAGGCTCTCTGTTTGTGTAGGATAGCAGCTGCAGTATTAGTTTGGTGTGACATCACTTCCTGCCTGAGTCTCTCCCTGCTCACTTATAGCTCTGGGCTCAGATTACAGCAGATAAGGTGGGGGGATAAAACTGAGCATGCTCACGCCTGGGGCAAGGAGGTTTAAGCTGAAGGCAGGAAGTCTGATACAAAAGCCCATGTGTACATAATAGAAGGAAAGAAAAGCTTTGTTTCTTTTGACAGAGGACTCAGAGCAGCACTACTTTGAGGGTTTACTAGGTGGCTTTCTTAGTTTTAAAGGGACAGTAACAAAAAAAAAACAAGAGAAAAAAAACTTTAAAATTGCAAATCCTTTATTAATAAATAACTTACTGAAACTCCACTTCCTGTCCTGTTTAGAAAAGGCGAAATGGCGACCATCCATTGTGCGTCACTGGATGTACTGACAGCATGTGAAGTGGCTGCTGCATCAGGAGCATGGTGTCCATGACTGCGGATTGCTGGCTCATCGGCGTGCTAGCTCCAAGCTTCCCTGGTTAATGTTCAGCTCCTCCTTTACCAGATTGTTATAGGGGTCGCACCACTCGTAGGGTCTCCAAAAGCTTCTTGCGGGTGTAGAAGCTCCTATCTTTCACTATATTACAGATCACAAGAGCACACTGAGTATGGAGCTACTTCCCCGCATAGGAAGATGCAGGCGGCGCTGATGCACATTTTCCGTAGCTTCTCGTTCCCTAGCTTCCAGTTCTCGTTACCCCTGTCTTGTACTTCTAACCTGCAAGTACTGTAACTATAGCCGCCCGTAACGTCATGGCCTGCATGACTTTCTGACAATGCTAGGGAAGGTGCTATAATCCCCATGCTGTAACTCTGCTGTAAGTGCTGTAAGCTATTTGTACAAACCAGTGATTGTACAGTAAATGCAGATTAGCAGTGCCAACATTGTGCCAACTTCGCAGTTGATGGCACTTTAAAAAAGTATTCAGATTATTTGTAGCATATAACAATTTCTACACCATAGTTTTCTTCCCTGTTTGTTTTTCAAAGAAAAGCTTTTAGTTGCACCGTATAATAACACTGGCTATTTTTATTTTTCATTCCTGGTTTGCATAGTCCTCATTCCACATATTATACTGAAACCCCTATCCTGTGTGTCTACTACTCAGAGAAATAATTTTAAGGGGCCCAATGAGTTAAGGTCCCCATAGACGCAAAGATCTCTGCCGAATGACCGATCTTAGCGATCTGTCAAATTATCGTTACGGTTAGTCTGATTCGAACGATCGTACATCGGTCTGAAAATTGATCGGCCAGGTTGGTGAATCTTTATCGGTCCCCATGCAATCTACCTATGTTTTCAGGGCCAAGCAGGCAGTGACCCTTCAGTTTTGCTGGCAATATCGCCTGAAATGGTCTTTTTAGTTGATGGACAATAGTGGTCTCACAATAACCATTGGATCTTTTAAAAATCTTTACGTCTATGGCCAGCTTTACTGTTGTGCAAATTAAGATGTGGGAGGGGGGCACTGTTCATGCTAAACTGCCCAATCATATTACAAAGAACAGTTCATCAGTACCCATGTTACATTATCCCTGTCTTATTTATACAAGAGTACCATGTGATATTGCACAACCTGTCCAGCCCCCCAGTTATACACTTTTATTGCCTTCCAGTATCCGTGCCCATACCATATTCCTAACAAATGGGTGTGATACAAAAAGGAATGAGTGACACAGACACTCCCAAACAACTGAATTGTACATTGTTTCTTTTACAGAACTGGTTGCTTATAATGAGTGTTCTCCACAGGTGGGGGTGTTCTGTTTGAATTTAGATCTTTAATCTGTGTCATTATCACAGAGCACGCCTTAAAGTATATTTGAAGAAAGAAACATTAAATATAGTTCTTTTATTGCTCAGCCCATGTTATGTAAAACTGTAAGTGAGTGACACCTGGAGAAATGATGATGGGAGATGGGCTATGTTCCTTCTTGAGTCTGTTTGCATGTAGCATAGGGTTGCTCTCATGGCTAAAAGTGATAGGACAGTGAGGGTCATCAAAAGTTTTGTGACCCTATAGCACTGATACGCATAGAATCATCTTGCACAATAATGAAGCACAAAAAGGCAGGTGGTTTTACAACTGAAAAATCTTTATATTTATATATGTTTATATGTAGCAAAAATTCCAGTATATAAAACTCAGTACATAATGGCAATGTCCATCAAGGCCATGTTGATACATACCACCCAGCAATAAAGTGAATACGAGTATGAAAGCAGATACTCTGAAGGAATTACCCCAACATTTCGGTAAGAACACCTCCGTCAAGGGAACTCTTGAGAGTTCCAAGTTTGAACCTCTTCTTAGACTGTTCCTATTGTGTTCACGTGTAATCATACTACTTCCATTCCTTACCAATTATTCCTGCCTGTTCCTACATGCTAACCACCTCCCACTCTTCCACAGACAGTACAAAATAAATACACACACATGTACATGTATGGCTGGGTACTGATTTAAACTGAATAAATGTACTGTTTAAGGTAGAAGGTTAACTAGTTGAAAAGAGTTACCTGCTGCAGAGGAGTGAATGTCCTTTACCAGAATAATAATGGTCAGAGAGTTTGTTGCATTTAGAAATAGCATTCCATTCAGGGCCGCTAATACAAATCACAAGGCTACGTACAAAAAAATTTTCAGGCCCCACCAACCCCTTATATCTGAATGTTACATAGATCCTGTATGTTCCGGCTTATTATTTTGTTTTTCAAGAACACCAGAGATTCTGGAAGGTAGACATACCCAACATGTTTTAGGACCATGCATCACTCGCTTGCTGGATCTGGAATATCGAAGCACATACAAAGGATCAAATTGTAAGTAGTAACTAACCATTTCAAATTCAGCCAGGTTAGGTATGTTAAAAGATGAGAAAAAAATCAACTTTTATCTTAACAACTTCCTCAATTTTTCATTCTTTAAGTGGAAGATGTCTGTCACCATCTCTTGTCCTTTCAACTTACAACATGCTTCCTTGAGCTGATGCCCTCTTTCTTATTTGACTGGTGATTTCCTGTTCATTCTCAGGGTCTCACCAGTTCCTACTTGAACTTTCCCCTCTTTCATTCAAGCATGCCTTTGTGAATTGTCAGAAAGGCTACACTTGACCTTTCTTGTCTCTGACTTCTACTGACTCCCTCTTTCTGTTAGATACAAAACTCTGGAATATGATCTATAACTTGTATGAAATAACAATGTCTACACCTATTTAATTATTAGGACCCTCTGCAATCTTCTCAACCTGCACTTTTTACTGTTTTTGACTTTTGCAAATATTCCAAGAAACACCAGTTTTTGCCAAAAATAAGGAACACGGGTGACAAATTCATAGAGAAACGCTATGCTTGACATAGCCCTAAGGCTTAATTGGAAAGCAATTACTATGGATTTATTTACATGAAAAATGTTATTCCTTTGTAATTGTACACTGTTATTTCACTCTTATATACTGTAGTAGTATCAGGAACACAGGGCTGTCCATAGTGGCTAGGCAAACATTGTACAAATACAAATATAGCAGTAACACACCTCGACACATAGGTGACACTCATAAGTATATTATTAAGTACTTTGTTGGCATCTCTTAGGTTTTCAACATTACCACAATCATTCCCTGCAGATACATTTCCTTCATTTTTGGCATCTCCTCATCAAGCATTGCTGGATCATTTTAAGCTGAAACAATAGGAAAGTCTTCTCATTTGTCTCTTAATTTGGCTGCCATGTAACCATGCAACCGTGTAATATAATCCTTCAACCTGTTTGTGAACATCCTGCAAGGAGCTAGTACAAAAGGCAGCATGGGAGAACAGGATATCTACTCTGACATACGGAAACACAGTACTGGAAAAAGAAAATGTGCACTGCAGCAAATGGAAACCAGTTTTTCAAGGCACAGATTGCATGCTTCATATTAACGGCATAATATATAATACAGCATTTTTTTCCTAATAACTTTAAAGTTGTTGTTCGAATGCTTTAGGCTTGTTTAACTTTTTATTTAGACTATTTTACTCAAGGAACTTCATACAAAAAAATCACTTGGGGGAATTAGGACAATGGTGGAGAGGTACAGGGTTCGGCATCTATTATCTAAAATTAAAAAAAAAATTTTTAAACAGTGGTATGGATGGACTGCCAACGAGATTTCCTGGCTGAGGTTCGGACCTCGGAGGCTGTGTTAAATCTCCGAACCTTGCCCTTAAAATGTCCCTGGTGACTGTTTAATCTGACTGTATAAAGTTGGCGTTAAGGGTTTTATGCCATAATTTCTAAAATGGGTAATAGGAAACAAGACGTATACTAAGACTCCCTCTAGTGGGGACTTTTTAATAACACACAATACATACATGGGCACACATCCAACAAAACCAAGTATGTGCCAAACAGTCTCCAAAGCAAAGTGTGGATCCATTACAACAACATTGTGGAGTGGCTGTGGTACCAATGCACTCATACCTTCGGCAGCCTGTAATTATTTGCTGTTAAAGAGAGTTTTGTTTTCGTTAACATGGTAATATGTGTATTAGATCTAAACAAAGAGCCCTGGTCTGCACACATCTTGTTAAAAAAAAGTAATGAAACGATTTTATAAATATCCTTTATGACTCCACTTGCATCTGTTATGCAGCTGTTAATGCGGCCGCCTGACCATCATAGAGCATACAGGGTTATGTGTAGAACTGCTTGCCACAGCTGTGAGAAATGTATTTGTTCTTCTTTTTTCACCCATCTTCCCCGCCCTTACATATATGGGATAATAAAGATTATACAGCTTAAATATAAGCAAGAACATGATTTTAATAGCAGTATAAATGTTCATGCAAAATTCTGTGCCGTCCTCAGCAGCTGTGAAAACAATTTGCTCGAACAACCTGATCCAATCAGGCACACAAACCATCCTGGGTGATTTAAGCAAGCACAGAATTTTTATATAGATATTAACTCCATGTTCCCTCTTATTTCCAGATATTTCTCCAGCCAAATAAACACAACAGTCACTCAGTTTTGTAAGGAACCGAGCCAAAGTATCAAGTGGATTACCCAGGCTCAGTCTGTCATGTTTATTCAGTAATCCAGTTAAGCTTCCATAGCAACCAGGGAAGGATCAGCTTTAGGTGCAGTATTTGTACCCAAAAACAAAACAGTTGTAACAGTATTGTACACTTTACTTCTTCAGCATGAATCTATGTTTTATTTTGCTTAATTGAAATAGTGGCCTTTCCCAGCCAGGCTTACTTGGTAGAACCCGATGACTTCAGAAAGACATTTTGCCAAATGAGAGTAGTGCTGAGATTACATCCCTCTGATATATTTCTCACAGTTACTCTCTGGAAAACAGGTGCAAGGAACATTTTCTGCCATTGCTCACTTTCACTAAAAACACGATTCAACTAGTGGCCCTCATTGCAATCATTGATGTTTATTCCAATACAACAAGTTGTGCTTGTTTTATCTGCAGAAATAAGTCAAGTTAACTGGACTTGCTGTGTTATTCTTGGAGACTTTTAACCAGTCATCCAACTGGCTTTCTCAATTCAGAATTGAGAAAAAGCCAGTTGGATGGCTGATGAAAGGTCTTCAAGAAAAGCACAGCAGGCCCAGTTGACTTGACTTATTTCTGCAGATATACCATGACCTGGATAAATTAGAATCTTCACAAATTTGTGCTTGTTTTTTTGCCAACCACTTTATCTTGTGTTTATTACAGCAATTACATTTTCAGGGACAAAACACCTTGAAGGTCATTTATCAACACTGGGCAGATTTACACCTGTGCAGAAACCCATGTCAACCAATCAGTTGTTTACTTTCACTGCTCAACCTGTAGCTGGCTAGATAAAAGCTAATCACTGATGATGGTCGCTATGGGTTACTGTCCAGGTAACGCATAGGTTACATCCAGGTATGCAGAGTTTTTATAAGTGAGCACCCTCTAAGCCTACAGCCATTTATAAAAACTGGGTAAATTTTCCCCTGGGTAGAGATACATAGCAATCAGATTTTTGGTTTCATTGATCTGTCTTCAGTTGGATGAACAAAAGCTGATCACTGATTGGTTGCTATGGTTTACTGCTTAAGGTCCAATTATTGATGTACACAGAAATGCACACAATATTTTATGATATGATCAATTATTCACATGATATTGTCATAAATGATTATTTTTATATACATTTCACCAGGGAAATTTTCTCTTTCAAAATTTGTTCTCACCCAATGAATTGATCTCCCTGTTTTCTTTCCATTTTCCCACATATTATATCCCTATCTGGATTGTGCAACACTAAAAGCTTCTCTTGGAGTTCATCTTTTAAGGACAAATATATATTGTTTTACTGTGAAGGTGCTGTTTTGTACAGTGGCCTTGACTGTTTAGTTTGCAAAGTTGAACAAGTGTGATTTTTTTTTTATTCCTGGGTATAACTATAGAGGAAGCAGACCCTATGATAGCTGGGGGCCCAGAAGATATTGGGGGGTAATGGGGCACTGACTGATATAAAGGGTGTCAATATATGTTTATGAAATATGTCTTCTTCCCAAAGTTTAGCTGGACCCAGCTATGGGCACCAGTAACTTTTAGTTGTGCACCTGTTTTTGTGACTTTAGAAGTTAGGCAATGCCATCATCATTCATATGACTTTTCTTGTCCTGAGAGCTGATCTTTAACATTGTTAATCTCATGGAGTTGTTTAATCCATCATGAGAAAAACAAGACAAACAAATCCATAATCATGTTCCAGGAACTCAAAATGTTGGTACTATCATCCAGAACGCTGGGGATTATTTATGAACAATGGGCAAATTTGGCTGTGGGCAGTAAAACATAGTAACCAATCAGTGGTTGCCTTTCTTCAGCCAACTGCAAGTTGAGCAATGAATGCAGCAATTTGATTTGTTGCCCACTGGCAAATTTGCCCAGTGTTGATAAATGAGTCCCACTGTCTGTCACCACAAATTTTGTACTTATGCCATTCCCAGTCCGACCCTGATTCAAGGAATAATAACACTGGCAAAACTAATCTGTTTGCTTCAGAAACACTACTATAGTTCATATAAACAAGCTACTGTGTAGCAATGGTGGAAATTTTAAAAAAAAGGCTATATGGCACAGGTTAAAATAGTGGATAACAGATAAACACCATTATGTTCTACAGAGCTTATCTTCTGTGTAACCTGAGCCTTTTCTCCTTTAAATGGCTTCCCCCATTGCTGCACAGCAGCTTATTTATATAAACCATAGTAGTGTTTCTGAAGCAAACACAACAGTTTTACGGGTGTAAGGCAACACTGCATTATATTTGTATTACTTTAATTATTTGGCGTTTCAGAGAGCTTACTGGTGCTTTCTGTGCTAGCAATATAACCCCTTTCTGGCTATGTAAAGGTAAGTGCAGGGGGGCAGCATCATGAAAGTGGCCCTCAAGCAGCTGTAGGGCTTGCATCGCCCCTGCAAAAGATGCCTCAGTCTGACAAGAAAGCAGTACCATTGTTGGTCATTCTTTCAGTAGAGGGTACAAACCCACTGAAGGCTTTTTCTGTTACCAAGACAAATATGTATATCCCACCTTGGAATATAGAGGTGTTAGCAAAGACAGCTGCAGTTCAAATTGAAGGAGGCACTTCTTGCCCTGACTGATGTGAGAATAGTAACTACAGTAAAGGGGTGTTTTGAAGATGGGGTCCACAATGGTTGACACACAAGCAAGATCAGAGGCTGTAGCTCGTAGGGATTTTCAGTCATTGGAATCCCCTGAAATTTTCTGTATTCTTTATTCAGTGGCTTTGATCTTTTTGGCATCATTTGCATGATCACCCACTTCCTTTACAGCAAGGGACTGCTACTGAATTACTGAGTGGGCTAAAGTGAAGACATGCAGGAGCGCTACAGACAGAAATATGTCATTGGTCAATCTTTGCTAAAACCTATGCATTTGCCAGGTGTTTGTCAAGCATTCATCTGCAGAATTGTTTTGTAACTGAAAAGGACATCTCTTTGTTTTCAGTTCACTGCTTTCCTACTGTTTTACTGATACCAATGGGACCTTTAGTCATTGATTTAAAGCATGTCAGATAAAGAATGTGTGCATCCCTTTTTCTTGGGTTAACTCAAGCTCTGCATGTAAAAGTGTACTCTTGAAATGCACAAGCGGGATACAAATCAGTGGAAGAATGTGAGTCAGTAGAAGCAAGTGTGGTTTTGATTTATTTGTTCACATTTCTTGCTATTGTGCAAGTTCATGTCCTTTTGTCGAGTAAACAGCCAACATCTGGAAGGAACTATGAAGTTGTTTAAAGGGGAACTATCGCGAAAGTTGAATATGTTTCATTATACTGAACTAAGAAACTTTGCAAATACAATCAATTAAATATTTGGTACTGTTTCCGAATAATTAAGTTTATCTTCACTATCCCTCTCTCAGCATCTGTTTCTCTTAGTTCTCTCTTCATGCAGCAATTGGGTGTCAGATAATCATTGACAGTTATATCCAATATATCTTATAGGGGGCTTTCCTTTACTAGCAGATGAAGTAGAGCTCATTCAAATAACTGATTCCAGTCCAAACAAAATCTAACAAAATAACTGCCTAAGCTAAATGATTATTCAACTTATTAATTATATGTACCTTTTTATTGGATCTTGATAACCTAAATGCTAAACCCCTAAATTTACTGCTGGAGGAAGCAATATCTGGAAAGAGGCGGTAGGAGATACACCTGGTTTTGGGTCAAGACACTGGGGCTATGCCCATTTTTCATGGGCAGATTATCAAATGTCATGGGAATGTGAAGACATTTACCCTGCATCTCATGGCACCACAAGGTGTCAGCTTATTTGGTAATAAGTTCAGCAGTGTACAAGGAACTCCTCATGGGCCAAATATGTGCCTATTTGGCCCATTCAATTCTAATTGGAAACGACAGAGAAGTACCATTCCGTGCATAAAGTGAGCAATTGTAGGGATATAAAAATAGACACAGTAGGCCTAATGGCTGATGAAGACCAAGGTGTATACAGGCCCAATGTGGTCCTGCTGGATGTGTAGCTTCAATGCATGTGTATGAAGCAGATCAGCTTTATCAGAATTGGAAGATGAGACACATAAAATAATTTCTGTGGGGTCTGTTAACCATTTTGTAAGATATATCAGCTATAACCAGTAGTTATGAATGCAGAGTGGCCCACAAGGGCATACATAATTAATTTGCATGAATCTGCCCATTATTCATTTCATATATATTTGTTTTGTTTTAAGGCAGCGCTATATGTGTTCTGTTAATCAAAGAGTGCAATTTGAATCTGCAATCATTTTTTCCTCTTAAATAATTTTAAATATATCTTGGGTACTCTGCAGGTACTCCAACATGATGGGGATGATTCATCATGTTTGAATATGAATTTTTGCAACACAACAATTTCTTTGTGCTAAAACTTGTGAATTTGAATTATTCTTTGAAATGCAAATGGTTTCAAATTGACTACAAGTCATTCCCAGGTCTGCTCACTTTGAGGCAAAAGACAGCAGCAGTAAAAATAAGCAATAAAAGGTCTCACTCAGTGAACACACCTAAAATTATGGTAAAAGAAGGGTTTGATGGTGAACAACATTTCTTCCTAGTACCTATCATTGTGATCAAAGGAGCAAATAATTTTTCACGCAGCAAAGGAGTTCAGTTCAATGATTCTATTTTTATTTTGTAACCCTTTTTTGTTGACATGCAGTAACTAAAAAAATACAATGCAGTTCAAGACTTATTTGTACTTTATTTTTCTGATCTTTTTCATTTCCATATATCAATGAGTTTTTTCAAACTCAACATTGTGTGAAATTAGACAATTTTCATTTCAGAAGACAATCTATCTCTATGAGTTTCAGAGGAAAATGCAAAGTGTGAAGCCTTCAAGAAATGATTCTGCACATAATCCCCATCTGTTTCTGTTTCTAGCCAAATAGTATCATCACAATCTTTCCAGCAGACAGTCTCTGATTAACAGAAAACAGAACCAGTCAATGGCGGACCTAGAGGAAAAGAGAGAATCATTAGAAAGCAGCAAGACATTTAGGCCTTTTTGAAACTAAATTCTTTTTGCCATCTTAGATTCTTGTATTTTGTTTTTAATCAAAATGCAAAAGATTAGAAATAAGTACTCCAGAAGGTAACATAGCTAAAATAGTAGAGTTTATTCATGTATATTTGTGATTGTTTTGTAGTAGCTTTGCCTTCACTTGTACTGTAGCTGCCATTGATTATGCAGGTACAGGAGCTGTTATCCAGAAAGCTTGGGACCTGAGATTTTCCAGATAACAGATCATTACGTAATTTGGATCTCCATACATCACTACTGCAAATAAAGAAATTATACATAAAATAAACCAAAAGAATGGTTTTGCCTCCAATAAGGATAATTATATCTAATTATATCCAAGGGGCAGGCAACCGCCTAGGGCGCAATCACTGGGGGGTGCTCTTCTCCAGGTAATTTTTTTTCTTTTTTAAAATTTTTACTTTTTAGTTCACTTGGCTTGTTGGCCTTAAAAGCATTATAATTTATAAAATTTGCATGCTCCAACCCCCTCTGGGGTTTACTTTAGCCTTGTGTTTCTGTACAGGCTCCCCCACCCTGGAGTGTAACATGGCGCCATCCAGTTCCATGCTGGCGCTCTGACATTCTGACGCGCATGCGTAGTAGGCTGCTGGGCCGGCGCGATACACCAGTCAGAGTC
>CM044435.1:105681327-105683827 GCA_024363595.1 Xenopus borealis
CACTGATCTCCAGGCTGTCATCCTCAGGCCCTGTTATTTTCACTTTGTAGGTATAAAGGATTTTGTTGGAACTGATAAGGAGTTTTGTGCAAAGTGGTCATGTGTGTAACACACAATGCTGGGATATTACAGGAAATACAGACAGGGAAAGTAGTTGTTGCCAGTTTAAATATGTATTGAAAAATACAATCATGATGTAGGAGTGAGGTTGGAAAATGCCACAACTCCATGGGAAACACCAGTAGCATAACTATATGAGCCTGGGCCCCCCATAAAAATGTTTGGGGCCCCCTCCCCAGTCACATTGCACAAGTGTTGCAAATCATAAATATTTTAAGTGAGTCAATCCTACTCCTTACAGAGGAAATAGACTTTACTATATAAATAAAATTTATATATAAATATCCATAACTCCCAACTTTTTGGAAATAAAAAGAGGGACAAAAAAATTAGTTGCGCTTCGCAAAGCAAATTGTTTGACCACGCCCCATTTTTGGGGCCACACCCCCTAATCACCATGTTCATTTTACAAAATGTGGCAGGTTACGCAAGTTTGAACATATTTCTGGGTTTGTTTTCAGTATTGCACCTGTTAGCTGTTTTGGGCTCTCTGCAAAAAGCCAAGTAAGTTAGAAACATTATATTGCAAAGAAAGTTGGGACTTTCCAGTACAAACCCGGGACTGCAGGTTGAGCTGTCAAAAGCGGGACTGTCCTGGTGAAAACGGGATAGTTGGTAGGTATGTGCAAACTGACATTTTTTGTACTTTGCACATTGCTTTCCTGGTTTAAAGATTTGCCACAAAGGAGCACAGTGACCTGTATCTGGCCCAATGTATACAGAGCTGCCTTCATTTAGAAACACTGTATTCATGAAGGTGGAACGAAGGCTCCCTCTGTACCGGTTCTTGATAAATGACAACTTATCATTCAGATGAACGAGTTGACTAGACAAAAGCAAGGATGTGGTTATTTTCTCCCTCACCAAATGTTCCCAAACTGATCACTTTCTTCAGTCTGAAGAGCCAAGGGCTCTGTACACTAAGGGGCAGATTTACTAAATTCACATGAAGGATTCGAAGTTCGATCGAATTTTCGAAAACATTAGAATTTTTTTATGTTTTTGAAGACCCCTTTGACCATTGAATTTTGTAAATTCGATCGAATCGAATGATTCGAATGATTCGAATAAAATTTCATGCGAATATTCAACCATTCGACTATTGAAGTACTTCCCCTTTAAATTTTTATTCGACCACCTAGTTCGCCAGATCGAAGATACCGAATTAGGTTTCATTAATTTTGATCGAATAAAAAAATATTCGATCGATCAAAAAATTGTTCGAGACGATCGATTCGAACGATTTATCGATCGATGGAACATTTCCTATTCAATCGTTAGACCAATCGAATTGCGGTAAAATCCTTTGAATTCGATAGTCGATTTCAAAAGGATTTTACTTCTCTACCTAGTCACATGTCATATTAGCCTGTCACAATCCTTTTCCTCTTTGAGTCACTGTGAGCCCCCCCCCTTGCTGACAGCCCCCATTTAACGTAGTCTGATTTTCCCCCAAAGAGAAAAGATTTCAGGGGGTAGCTTCACTGTACCGGGCAAGTTTCACTTTTGGCAAAATGCATTTGTTCTACACATGGGGAGGCACATTTAATAATTAATTTATAAATTAAAATTTTTAAAACGCCCATAAACTCAAACTTCGGCATTTATTATAAAAATCGAATTTTGTAAACTCAGGTGAATAGGATTGACATGAAAACTCAAATCGAATTTGAATCAAATTCTTTTCGAATTTTAAAAACTTGATTCAAGTCTTTCCCCCCCCAAAAAAACCTGATCCCTGGACGTCTCCCATTGATTTATATATCAAATCAGCAGTTTTAGGTGGCAAATAGTCGAATTCTAGATCTTAAAGGGACAGTGTAGGATAAATCTCAAAAATCAAATTAGAAATTTTTGAAAAACTCAAATTGAATTTGAATAACTCCGTAGTCAAACTTGACAGTTTTGACCATAAAAAAAACAAACAAAATTTTAATTTTCAATTAATAAATCTGCCCCTAAATCTTGTTATGTTCCACTTTGTTCAAAGGGAAAAAGCAAGTCAGTGACACTATGAACCATCTGACTGAGAATAAGAAACATGGCTGTCATGTAACCTGAGTGATGTGGATAAAAACAAATAAGTAGTAGTCTATATTTAGTTGATGGCTGTGCTCCCGAGGCATAATCCTCTTTCACTGAATTATCTAGCCTACAGATTACAATGTTCATACTCCTCCCATCTCTGGAACAAGAGCTAGTTGTATGCCAGCTGTTCAAATAGAATATATGAGAAATAAAGCAAATCTAAAAGACCAGTTCAATAACTACCTGGGGCCATTTCTCTTAGTTAAACAGGCTAGCTTGAAGCAAAGCCATTCAGTTCCTTTAAGGAGGACTAAGTGCAGAATATAATGCACCTTTTGGCACTAGTACTTGG
>CM044435.1:105686327-105693992 GCA_024363595.1 Xenopus borealis
AACTGAAGCTAAACCTAATCCCGGTCATATGCTTCTCACCGGATTCAAAAGGAGTGAGCAGTAATGGAGACGAACCTCCTTTATAACATCACATAACCGTTAGTGAAGGGTGGGAGTTTGTTCTGTGGTATTGGGAATATATATTGGGGATATGTCCATCCTCATCATAAAAAGCAATTAAATGTGTCTGACATGAGCTATCCTTTATAAAGCCATGCTGCTTGCTGCTCATAATGCCATTCTCTAGGACCAAGTTTTGAATGTGATCCCTTAACAAGCCTTCAAAAAATTTGCCCACCACATATGTCAGATTTACTGACCTATAATTGTCAGGCTGAGATTGTCATCCCTTTTTAAAGGGGAATTCAATCACTTGGGCACTAACCTCCTCCCCCCCACCCCCGTAGGCCCGCCTCCCTCCACCCCGACCTACCTCTCCCTGCGGGCAAATGCCCCTAAATTGCTACTTACCCCTCTGTGCAGGTTCCCGGGCGCCATCTTCTTCAGCAGCGTCTTCTTCCTGGATCCATCGGTGCTTGGTGGCACATGCACAGTAGTATACATTTGCCGGTTTATACTACTGCGCATGCGCCAAAAGTTCAGGAAGTTCACCGAGTGAACTTCGTGAACTTTCAGCACATGCGCAGTGGTACAAATTGGCAAATGCGTCCTGCAGGAAGAAGACGTTGCTGAAGAAGATGGGGCCCGGGAAGCTGCATGGATGGGTAAGTAGCCACTTAGGGGCATTCCCCTTTAAATATAGAAAGGGGAAAATATAGAATACATCAGCTTTACTCCAATCCATAGGTAACATAATAGAAAGCAAACCTAAGAACATCAGAAAGAGAGACCAGTCTAAAACTGAACTAAGCTCTCTTAGAACCCACATGTATATTCCATCTGGCCCTGGAGCCTTATTCACATGAATTTTTAGTGAAGCTTTATAAACCATATCCTGAGTCAGCCACAGACTGAACCAACAGTGCAGCTATGAGGTGGGTCTGGAAACTCTGACTCCTATACTGTATACACTGAAGAAAAGAACAGATTTAGCAGATTTGCCTTTTCTGTATTCAAACATACTGGTACCATATATATATATATATATATATATATATATATATATATATATATATATATATATATATATATATATATATATACATACACAGTACCCATTTTCTCAGTTGCTTACTTCTCTCTAGTGAGAAAGTGAGAAAACTCTTTTCACAACTTTAACTGGTCGTGAAAAACAATGTGACTTCCTATTTACCCTTTTTGGCACCCAGCCCAAGTTTTGAGATTGTTCAGACCTACATTCATGAAACGATTTGCAATAGTCAAAATTCATAGACCTGGCTCATCTCTGTGCAATAGCAAAGCTGTAACAAGGGGTATGGTGTCATGGGAGACAATGGTTCATTGTACCAAAAGGGCACTATCTTTTGTACAAGTTTAGCCTCTGTGCCTCTGCTATAAATAACAGTGCAGTAGCCTATTCAAGAAATTGAAGGCATAGAAAATATTGATATTTACAGGTAACAGAGATGAGAACCATGGACATTCTTTTGTAGATGCACATTTGTGTGTGCTCGGTTCCCTCCTCTGTGTGTGTACATCATCAATTTTGTCTGTAATTTAAAAAGTCATCACATCTGTCATGTTAGCAATCCTCCTCCCCCTCCTTCCATCTGCTCCTCTAGTCCCTGCCTCCCCTGAGTCCCACTGCGTGTTTTTTGTGTGTTATATTGCCGGATGGACTCTTCCATTTCTTGCATCTCGCTGCTGTTTGAATCTACTATTATCGTGGGATGATCATCTTGGATCTTGGAGCTTGCATGCCTAATCTCTTGCTCGTGACTGCCCTGGGCACACCAGCCCATTGAAGGAGCTTTATCAATGGCACCTGAAGAATAAAGGTTGGATGTCTTGTAAGCGTGGAATTCCTCTTTCCTGGATCTGGTAGGAGATGCTTTTCTCTTTCACTATCTTTCTGGCTTTAGGTGTGGGCATAACACGTATACTGTGGCTAAAGGAATGGAATATGGAGCATTCTGCCCGGAACTTTAAAATAATTTCATAGGCAGCATTGTACACAGTGACAAATACTCTGTATTATGCCTTTGATACATTGTGACTTAATTCAGTTGACTGATACCTTTCTGAAAGTGGTTAGATGTTAGATCTGTGCTTGTGTGAGATATTTCTGCAGCAGTTAATGATTTCAGCACTTTGACCTTAATGCTGTGTGAAAGAGAATGCATGCTATATATCTGTTCCTATAGTCACAATGACATCAATTATGCAGCCCCACGGCACCAGGAAAAGTTGAGTTTTTTTTTTTTAGATGACACAATAATAATCCTTGGATGTGTGAATCTATTTTATATATTCAAGTAAAAACCATGTGATGCTGTTTTTAATTAGGTCAAAGGCATGAAATATTAATCACATTTTGCAATCTTGGTGCGTGGGTTGGTTGAAGGATATACTGTAGCAGGGATTGTAATGCACACAGTCTGCTATGTATATAGATTATTGTTCTTACAACAGAATGTACAGTAAGTATTTGCCTTGCTAGGGGTGCAGAGTGGGACACACTTTTGCCCACAAAGGAACCAAGGCATATATCTTGTAAAATATCCTGAATGCAGTATAATTCAGGGCCGGAACTAGGGGTAGGCAGATTAGGCAGCCGCCTAGGGCGCAGTCATAAGGGGGGGCACACTTTAGAAGGGAACAAATGTTTTTTTTATTTCTTTAAGTTTTAACTTCACCCCTGTCTCCAGCAGAAGCGTTTTGCTCTACTTCAGTCCCCATCCCCCTCTTACTTGCCCTTTGCCTGGAACAGAATATTTTTGCTGCTGCTCTGGCAATGGCCAATGGTACAGGTAAAGACTTGGGGGGCAATATCTGGTACAGACTTGTGGCACAGGTACAGACTTAGGGGGTCAGCTGGTGGCACAAGTACAGACTTAGGTGGCAATGGTTGGTGGCAGAGGTACAGACTTGGGGGGCAATGGTTGGTGGCAGAGGTACATACTTGGGGGGCAATGGCTGGTGGCACAGGTACAGACTTGGAGGGCAGAAGAGTACTGTTTGTTAATGTACTCGACTATTTAGCAGAGTTTCTTGGCTTCATGCATGCAACCTGTTCCATCATTACAATGTAATACAATAATACTCATTTACATAATACAGTGTATGTGCTATTTACAATGACCTTTGTGCTGGTGAATTAACTAAATTGATTTTGTGCAACCTGCTTCCAAAGGATTATGGGAGTTGCAGCTCTGAAACAAGGGTAGGAGGATAGTGGTTTATATGAAGATTTGGTGGTCCAAAAAGTTCAGAGAAAATTAAATGAAGCAGAAGATTTTCCTCTGTGTCAGGCAAAAAATTTAGTTATGAAATCTCTCTGAGATGTTCAGAAGTCCAGTACAGTGTACAGGTATGCGATCCATTATCCAGAAAGCTCCAAATTAAGGAAATGCCATCTCCCTTAGACTCCATTTTATCCAAATAATCAAAATATTTAAAAATTATTACCTTTTTCTCTGTAATAATAGAACAGTAGCTTGTACTTGATTCAAAACTATGTTATAATTAATCTTTATTAAACATAAAACCAGCCTATTGAGTTTATTTACTGTAATATTTACATAATTTTCTAGTAGACATAAGGAATGAAGATCCATATTATGGAAAGATCAGTTATCCAGAAAATCCCAGGTCCAAAGCATCTTGGATAAAAGGTCCCATGACTGACTTAACAGACTTCTTCAGTTCTGAATTTTATTTGCTGTCTAACAGCAACTTGGACTTAATGTGAAGTAACCAGACTTATATTATAAAAAATAACTTATGCCCTGTTGTGAATTTAAAGTTATTAGAATTCAACTTTCAGTTCAATTCCCAGGACATTGAGTTCCATGCTGGCTTCTGATATCCTTATCGTAGAAAAAATAATAAATAATGTACCCTTGTGAAATATAAAGATATTTAAAATGTCACCTTGGAGTTTTTATAGGGTCATCAATTTTATTTATAATGCCCTTATATTTTACAATAGAGGGTACAATAATCCCTATACAATATATGGAACAAGAAGCCCTACTGTCAGAGAAGAGTTTCTGCTGATTCATCTTTATTTATGTCTCCTCATGTGACAAGAAACTCTGCAACACAGAGATGACAATTTAAACTTTTTATTTCTTCTCTCTGCCAGTATCCTTGTAAATGTAGCTGAGGAAAAGGTAGCAATCATAATAAATGAGAGCTCTTGTAAACCAGTAAAATCTAAAGAGCATTGCCCAGTGTCATTGATATTCTTTCTGTGTATATGCAAAGACAGGATATACCTTCTTTGTGCCGCCATCTTGATGAGGTCAATGGTGTCCAAACTTGTATCCAAATTATTTGGACTCTAGTGACTGCATAATAATAATGAATCTTTTTCCACAACAGTTCTTCTTTAGTGATACGGCTAAATACCATACAATTTCCATTATACAACAATATAAAATTATCGGTCTCTTGTACATTATTTAGGAGTCTTACGCAAGTGATAAGGGCAAAAACTGGCAAAAAAAATCCACACTGGTTATCCACAATGTAGTGTAATTTCACAAAACGCAAAAGAAGATCTAAAAGAAACACCTTGTTTTGATGAGAGTTCTAAGAGTCTCTTGGAAATAATTTACACAACACATCTGGTGTGTTAATCAAGATTGTATTAATAATAAAGTTAGTAAAATAATCAAGAATGCACCTCCTTTCAGTCAGCATTAACACTAGTAAAATAATCAAGAATGCATCACCACTTGAGTCAGCATCACCATCTTCACTAATTGACTGGGAGGTCCCATTTCAGTTGGCATAGAGGTCTCAAGCAGGCATCAAGGGCCCTGTGCAGCATACTCATTTACTTCAAAGGAGAAATAGCCAAAAATTGGGACCCCTGGTTTTATACACTTTAATAAACAATGAGATCATACTTTAAACCACCTGGTCAACAACAGATCGTGCCTCCCATGCAGTCCAGGCTCCCAACATGCACACCCAAAACAGCGATCTTATCCTATCAGCTATTAATATTTGAAGCTTCCATAAGTCATAACTACATTAGGAACTAGCAGAAATCATAAACACATTATGTAATTGAGTTCAACAGTTCTTTCCTACAAAGCTCTTTCATACAAACTATGATCAACATTTCCTTCCTTTAAGGCTGTTTTGTACAACACTTTTTATAACAGTATTACTCCAAGTCATATAAAAAGCTCAACAACATTTATCTCATTACAAACCTCCACAAGGGATTATTAATTTCAGGGCACCTTTGCCTCTGTGAGCCCAGTACCTTGCACCTACAGTAGAATGATTTCCTATGTATGTCTGTGTACAGGTATGGGACCTGTTATCAAGAATGCTCTTGACCTGTGGTTTTCTTCATACCTTAAGTCTGCTAGAATTATTATTAAAATATTAAATAAAACCAACAGGGTGGATTTGCCTCCAATAAGGATTAATTATATATAACTTTGGATCAAGTACAAGGTACAGTTTTATTATTATAGGGATAAAATGTGGATTTTTTGGATAAAATTGACTATGGGAGATGGTCTTTCCATAATTCGGAGCTTTGTGGGTATATAATGGGTTTCATACATGTACTAGTATTTGGATGAACAGAATTTTATACTTTGCACATGCTCTTGCTTCAGTAAATGAGCCCTGTTAAAAAATGCAATAGTGATATGTAAACAATAATAAGTTGTTTTTATGAAACCTTTATCATGTGGTCCATTCCAAGATAAGGTTATATGGATAGGTAGAGTTTTTTTGACAACATAAAGATGACCATGCCTTTGATGATGTGTTTTGGTACCTAACAATCTGTGTTTGTGTCTAGAATGATCATATGGCCAACGATTCTCCTTGGATTTCCATTTCATTTTTCTCCTTCAGCAGCAGTTGATATAAATAGCATTATGATATACTGCAAAATGAACCACAGTATTTTAAGGTATTCATTAGAACAAAATAATGTTGTATAATTGTTTTCCTAGGCTTTAAATGATGCTCATTAACACTTGGTTGTAGACTGGAGACTCCTTGACGTCTAACAGTGCAAGTCATCGGTGTAATGTAATAGTGTTCTTATGCTTTGCAGTTGCAGAAGAGCAATCAATTCTTTCCTAAACACTGACATCATCATGCAGCTCCAGCATTGTGAATTATTCATTGAACATAAACTAAAGTACTTTCTCCTCTACTTGCATTGAGTTAGTACAATTAGGTCAGATATGCAGTATAGATGGATTCCCTCGGCAGCCTGAATTCATTTTTATATAAGTTTCTGTTAGAGAAAAAAATGACCTGCAAAAACAATAAATACATAGGAGAAATGTGATGCTCTGCCACTTACTTGGTGTTTGCAATGTACTCCTAATAGGCAACATCATAGCATTCTGGTATCTTTAATGGAAGTATTTTTGTTCTCCATTTTTTGTTAAAACACTTTCCCACATTTATAGGGTTTCTTCTCATTATCTCATGGTTATGTCTACATCAGTAGACCATTTCTATATGGACTGCCCTTCACTTGCTTGAGGGTAGTACTATTGCAAATTTATTTGGGTGGCTGCTATGGCCCACAAATTATATTGCCCTGGGTCTGTAGTATACTAAAGCTACCCTGCAAACAACAAAGGGATACATTATTCTGTACTGAATCTGACTATATAATGCAGGGAAAGCATACTTTGAATTTTGTATAATAGTGTTTAATTATTTGAAGGAACTGGGAGGAAGAAGGGCTAAATGAATAATTAAAATTCAACTGGGAGAGTGATGAGACATATATTGATCTGGAAAAGGCTGGAAGTGTGGGGTAGGAGACAAGTATTCATTCAAAGACCAAGCATTAACAAGTAGGAAGTGAATACATGAATTGCAATGGTTATTACTCTAGTCACAATCTCTTTAATGATCCCTACAGAGCAAATTATAACTTTGTTGGGACCGAGAAAAATATTTGAACATTTTGCAATGTGTATCGAGTTGTAGTGAACAATAAGAAACTGCGGAAAAAGTAGGGATCTCATTCCCACTGATCGAGACTACACAGATGCCATAAAATGTAAAAACTGGAAAACATTTACTATGAATATATACTATGCAGAATCTCCAAAATGAAAGCAGATACTCAATAATTTATGCTGTTTGTATTGAAATATTTCTGCATTAAAGGACTTCTGCTCTTGTCTTCTGAAATTAAGACTTCATCTAAGGAGGTGCAGATTTAAAAGTGCAAGTAAATGGTGCTATTTTGGTGCTGCATCTAAAAAATAGTTAAGCGGAAAAACTGCATTTTGGGTAGGCATGGATAAAGTGAGGGTTTGCAGCTGTAAGGTCCATGATATACATGAATGGTGCTAAAGAGTCACAATGGCTTTAGATATATGATAGTGGGGGGTCTGAGCTAACAGCTGGGTTTGTGGGTGGTAGTTATTTGGAAAATGCCATGGCTTCAAATGCAAATTTTGGTCAGTCATATGCAATGAGATTTTAAGAGGAGAAATGGACAAGAAATGGCTGAAAATGCAATTTTTACATTGGTTTAGCAAAGGGATGACAAACCCACAAACAGAACATTAATTC
>CM044435.1:105702289-105721019 GCA_024363595.1 Xenopus borealis
TCATTAATAAACAAGTTGAAAAGCAAGGGACCCAGTACAGAGCCCTGTGGTACCCCCCTAGCAACACTGGTGCAATTAGAAAATGTTCCATTTACCACCACTCTTTGTAGTCTATCTGTTAGCCAGTTCTCTATCCAGTTACACATACTATGTTCCAGGCCAACATTCCTTAATTTAACCAGTAACTTTCTGTGTGGCACTGTATTAAATGCTTTATTGAAGTCTAAGTAAATCACATCCACAGCCATCCCAGAATTGAGGTCCCTGCTTATCTTCTCATAAAAAGAAATTAAGATAGTCTGGCAAGATCTATTACGCATAAAACCATGCTGGCACATGAAGTCCAGTATCCTATCCTTTATTAATCCTTCGAAAAGCTTTCCTACCACCAACTTACTGACCTATAGTTTTGAGGCAGAGAATGGGATCCCTTTTGAGTAGCGGCAACACATTAGCAATTTGCCAGTCTCTCTCTGCACCACTTGGAGAGAATCTTAAGTGCAGTAGGTAAATCTAACCTGACAATGCTGGGAAAAATGCCCTCAGACACAGCCAATGATTCCATGTTACCAATATCATAGTTCATCTCTTCCAGGGAGATTTTTTTAGAAAAGAAGGCACAAGGACAAGTTTTGTTGGTAGCAGGGTATGGTTGCGATAGAGCTGCTCCTGTACCAATCTCAGAGGCATCTACTTCCACCAGGAAAGGAAAGTTGGAATCAGGGTGCTGGACAACAGGAGCAGCAATAAAAGCTTTTTTCAATAAATCAAAGGCCATAATTGCCTCTTTGGGCCAAATGCTATGGTCAGAGCCTTTCTTTATAAGGGCAGTGGTGGGAGCCACTACAGTGGAGAAATTCTTAATAAATTGCCACAATTGGCCTAAGAATCTTTGAATGGCACTGAGAAATAAGGGCCCAATCTAAGATAGTCTGGACCTTGGTTGGCTCCATCTCTAGACCCTCTTCAGAAATAATGTACCCTAGAAAATTCACAGAGGAGGCCTCAAAAACAGACCTTTTGAGTTTAGCTAATAGTTAGTTTTGCTTTAGATTAGAGGAATAGACCAGTATGTCATCCAGGTAGACTACAACGTATTGACCCAGAAGATCACAAACATCATTACTAAGTACTCATAATGCCCGTCCTGAGTGTTAAAGGCCGTCTTCCATTTATCCCCATTCGATGATTTGAATTAGATTATTAGCACCCCTAAGATAAAGCGTAGAAAAGATTGTGGTACCCTTAACTCTATCAAAGAGATATTAAAGGAAAACTATACCCCCAAAATGAATACTTGAGCAACAGATAGTTTATATCAAATTAAGTGACATATTAAAGAATCTTACCAAACTGGTATATGTGCCCTTTTACATCTCTTGCCTTGAACAACCAATTGTGATGGTCTGTGTGCTGCCTCAGAGATCACCTGACCATAAATATTTCAACTCTAACTGTAACAGGAAGAAGTGTTGAAGCAAAAGACACAACTCTGTCTGTTAATTGGCTTATGTGACCTAACTTTATAGTTTATTTGGTATGTTTGTGTGCACCGTTGAATCATACTATCCCAGGAGGCTGTCCTTATTTTTTAAAATGGCTATTTTCTATTTATGATTACCCAATGGCACATGCTACTTAAAAAGTATATTATTATGAAAATGGTTAATTTACACGAAGCAGGGTGTTACATATAAGTTGTTTTATGCAATATCTTTTTATAGAAACCTACATTGTTCGGGGGGTATAGTTTTCCTTTAAAGGATGGGGATAACATTTTTTTGACTGTGACCTTATTCAGCCCCCTGTTGTCAATACATGGCCTAAGCCCCCCATCATTTTTTTCAACAAAGAAAAAGCCAGCACCCGCAGGAGATGAGGAGGGCCTTATGAACCCTTTCTCCAGATTTTCCTTGATACACACCTCCATAGCCTGGGACTCAGGAAGAGAGGTGTTCTACCCTTAGGAGGAGAGGAATCTGAAATTAAATCAATAGCACAGTCTTAGGGTCTATGCAGAGGCAAGGTTTCAGCATCTTTCTTGAAGAAAATATCAGAGTAGGAGGCTTAAATAGTAGGTAACGCCTCAAGGGAAGCTGCAGCCAATACCAGGGAACTTTTGAAACAGGAAGTTTCACAGCCTGTGTCCCACTGTAGCAATTTGCTTGTGACCCAATCAATTTGGGGGGTTGTGTTCCCATAACAGGGGAGACTTAGAATCAGGGGTATGAGGACAATGGATGATATAGAAAAAAATCTCAGCATAATCCCCTATAGACAAAACTATTCTTTTGGACTGAGAAGAAACCAAACCATTCCCAAAGGGACTGCCATCTATAGCCAACCATTTGACTGACAGAACAAAGTGTTTAGAGGGTATGCTCCACCGCCACACTAGACTACCAAGTACTCTTACATCAACACAATTAATTAAAGATATTTGCATTCAAACATTCTACTTGCACTTCCTAGTGGTTGCACTTGGTACTGCTATCTCAAATTCTGCCTGTTCCAAATTGCCTGCAAGTGACTACTGCAACCTCAAAACATGACTTATGCTACAATGGACAGCATTGCACAAAAAACAACTTCCTCTCACAACTGCAATTACACTGTAATTGAGGAAAAGCCATGGCATTCTGGGAAATAAATATTAAGCATTGTTTTTTTCAGCAATGACTTCCAGAAAGCCCAGCTTAGTGTAGAAGTGTAGAGTGTGGTAGTGTCTCATGGATGGTTTTCTTATCTCAGCTGTAGATCTTACCAGCTATTTTATAGCCTCTTGGTTTATTCTATGACTAACTCCCTTCTTACCCACTCACTGGGCTTTAGCAGTGCAATGTTAAAAAGTGTGGGATATTATTTTAGAAAACTTCTCCAGAATGTTATGCTCATGCATTTACAGGTCCTTCAGGGTGTTGTCTGTGTAGATGTGTTCTTTAATAAACTCTGAGTCTTCCAGAAACTAATTTTGAGATCATATGATACTCAAATTAAGGCAATTGGTTGCAGCAGTGTAAAGGGGGCTGGTGGGCACTTACCCAATCAAGATGTTTTTGTAAATAGTTTTCAACACTTTTAATGTAATTTATCTTCACTTTGCTGTTTGGACTAATATATGTAGGACAGTGTTATACAATCTTATTTAAGATCATTTTATTTATTTATGTTGAAAAGTCCAAGATGGGTACTACATATGCAAGGCACTGTCGGTCATTGACTTTCTTGACTTTTAATATCTAAAATACAGGAATTGAATGATATTTCTGGATAAAGATCAGGCTGTTGTATTTCTCCTCGTGGTTTATTGCTCTCAGTGATATCTTTGGACAAAAATCAGATATAGATAGAATATGCACCCCAAACAGGGGGAGTAGCACTGATATTTGCTATAACTTGGTAGTTATCTATTGGCAGTTGATGGTGGTCAGCAAGTGGATCTTGTGGTTTTGAGCAGTTTGTGATTAGGGATAGCTGCTTGTTATTGAAGTGTGTAGCTGTCAACTGATGTTACTGCTGATGCCTATATCTGAAGGAGCATGCAGAAGTAGCAGAGTAAGCAAAGTAAGGAAAGAGTGAGAGAGAGGCAGCTACACTTCTTCACATTGCAGATGGACTGTACTGATCTTAAAGTGATATAGACAGTAAAAAATGAATTTTAATATATGAATGTACATTAAATATTACCT
Organism: Xenopus borealis; assembly: GCA_024363595.1. Lineage (NCBI taxonomy): Eukaryota > Metazoa > Chordata > Amphibia > Anura > Pipidae > Xenopus > Xenopus borealis. The sequence continues at coordinate 105,705,979 of CM044435.1, forward strand.
ATAAGTCATGTTGATCATTTTTTGCTGAGAGGTTTGTTTTTGTATATAATTGTTAGTTGAAGTTCCTAAGCCTGACTGTCTGACACTCTGACTTTGCCAACCTGACTGTCCCATCTCAGCCTGTTAGTTACAGTTTCTAATGCTAACGGACTCCTGCTGCACAAATATGGCAGCCCCCTCATACAGGAACATGGGCGATCAGACAGGTAATGTAAAAGCATCATGCAAATACTTTATGGCAAAGTTAGAAGTAGCTTTCAAAGCCAATATTATAATAGATGTAAAAAGAGTGAAATGTCAGGTGTCAGTGTCTCTTTAAATGAAAACTGCTCCAAACAGTATGTTGAGAATCAGCTGGAGGATCTCTTCTGACTATCATTATGCATGATCCCCAACCAGTAGCTCGCGAGCAACATGTTGCTCTCCAACCCCTTGGATGTTGCCCCCAGTGGCCTCAAAGCAGGTGCTTATTTTTGAATTACTGGCTTAGAGGCAAGTTCTGGTTGCATAAAAAACAGATGTCCTGCCAAACATTCTCTCCTGTAGGCTGCCAGTCCATATAGGGGTTACCAAAAAGCCAATCAGAGCTCTTATTTGACATCCACATGGACTTTTTCATGCTTGTGTTGCTCTCCAACTGTTTTTTAAATTTAAATGTGGTTCACGAGCAAAAAAGGTTGGGGACCCCTGGTACTGTATTGCATAGACTTAGGAAACCATGATTTTCATCACTAAGGGGCAGAGTTACTAAATTCACATGAATGATTCGAAATTCGATCGAATTTTCAAAAAGATTCTAATTTGAATTTTTGAATATTTTTGAAGGCCACTTCGACCATCGAATTTTGAAAATTCGATCAAATCGAATTCTATTCGAATATTCGTCAGTACTTGCCCTTTAAATTTTTATTCGACTGCCTAGTTCGCCAGATTAAACCTACCGAATTGCTATTAAACCCTATGAGAAGCTCCCATAGGGTTTTTTAAACTTTTTAAGATCGAATAAAAAAAAATTTGATCGAATTGCTAAAATCGTTCGAATTTCTTTTATTTGATCATTCGATCAATCGAATTGCGGTAGAAACCTTCAAATTCGATATTCGAATTTGAAGGTTTCAAATTTGACCACAATTTACCCTCGAATTCGACCAATAGTACATCTGCCCCTAAATGTTTGGGTAAGGGCTGGGTGTGGGTCATAAAATGACATATATTTTGTTGGTTATTTTCTTGACTTCTGTAAAAGTGTTATTGACCCTGCTCTCAATGTCAAACTAAATTGTTAAATTTAATTGGTTGTCATAACTTAAACATCTTCTGTAGCTGCTGGCACACAGTCCTAATGACAAGGGGGCATGGCTAGATATCAGTGGGGAAGCTAGGAAGCAGAAAAATCTATCATGAATTGCTTGTCATGGGCAGTGGCATAAAGTGATTTGCCACAAACTTATTTTAAGGGCCATTAAACTTTTGCTACGAGGTTGAAATTACTCATCAGATACGAGTACTTACTCCATAGATGTAAAACGTGAAGACTCACCAGTAGACACGTTGGGTTTGGGTGCCTTTCCCCAAACCTATACCCAGAGTGAGTAGATCACACCATATTAAGAATAATTGAGTAGGCACTCAAAGAATCCAATGGTGATGGTTTAATTAAAATAAAAAGCTACATCTGTAACAAAGTTCACATGTCCACAAAGTAATACAAAGTTTGTGCTGCTAGGCACTTAATTATAGGTTATATGCACAGTTAATGAAAGCTGAATATAAAGGACCAGCAACCAATAGCATACAAGGAGGAAAAATATATATATAAGATATACAAAACAATGCAAAAAAAAGCTTTTCATTGAAATGTATACTTTATTCAAAGTGATAAAAGATATAACTTTCTATTTTAATTGAACTGTCTATGTTGCATTCTTGAAAATACTTATCAATCAGGGTTCCTCAAAGCTTCACCACCAGTAATTCATCTTCCCCTGTTGTCATTGTTCTGGTAACAGCCACAGCTAAAGTAGGAGCAGTCATAAAAAGCCCCTGGAACTTAAGACATTTTGTCCACTGATGCTCTCAGGAAGAAAATAGCAGGTGTTCTCCATAGAGGGCAATGTTAGACAGGACACCAAGTTCCTCAGGGAACTAAGGTTACTCATACACAGAAAAAAACACATAATTATGCCTGTGAAGGTTTGTCCTTATACTAAGCAGAACACAAAGGTAACATTATACACTATATCTCCCCATTAACTAAGCCCTGGGAGTATACATTTATGTATCTAGACATATCTGATTTATAACTATAGTAATATTTTCCTAAAAACTTTGCTTATCATTGCTATTCTAGTTCAAAGACAACCTTTCACTAAGGGTGTGCAGTTGTCTTAGCACATACAGCAAGAGCAATGTTCTGCATATTTTCCAAAGATTAATTATGATATCTTCTCTCCAGTGAATATGAGATAATTCCATTGTGCAATATAAAATCGAGCCGTCTACTATTTCTGCTAGTGTGTCTTATTTCCATTTTAAGATCCGCACTGAAATATTTATATCTGCTCCCATAAAATTTCAGCATATTATTTTTTCAGCTCTTTTAAATAGACCACATGCATATTGAGCCCATTACATAATTTATGACAACATTGTCTTAGGTGCTGCATATTATAAAGAGGTGAATTGCATCTACTGTAGTTGTGAAACTGTCGGATTGCGTTGTTTCCTATTGCTCACATAGCAATCCAATCCAAAGATTAATCAGATTTACTGCAGCTCTTACTGTAACAGGAAGAAGTGTGGAAGCAAAAGACAGAACTTTGTCTATTAATTGGCTCATATGACCTAACATGTATGGTTTGTTTGTGTGCACAGTGAATCCTACAATCCCAGGGGGAGGCCCTACAATCTTAAAGGGAAACTGTCATGGGAATTTTTCCCCCAAAATGCATCAGTTAATAGTGCTGTTCCAGAAGAATTCTGCACTGAAATCCATTTCTCAAAAGAGCAAACAGATTTTTTTTATATTTCATTTTGAAATATCACATGGGGCTGGACATTTTGTCAATTTCCCAGCTGCCCCAAGTCATGTGACTTGTGCTCTGATACATTTAAATCACTCTTTACTGCTGTATTGCAAGTTGGAGTGATATCACCCCTCCCTTCCCGCCCCCAGCAGCAGAACAATGGGAAGGTAACCAGATAACAGATTGCTAACACAAGATAACAACTGCCTAGTAGATCTATTCAGTTACATTGAGAAGGAAAAACAACAGCCTGACAGAAAGCAGTTCCCTCCTAAAGTGCTGGCACAAGTCACATGACTGGGGCAGCTGGGAAATTGACACAATGGCTAGGCCCATGTCAGATTTCAAAACTGAATATAAAAAAATCTGTTTGCTCTTTTGAGAAATGGATTTCAGTGCACAATTCTTCTGGAACAGCATCTGTGCCTTTTTAGTTTAAATAGCAATGTGTCAAATTCAATCCCCACCTAGCCAAAGAGAAATACACCACATGCCAATAGCCGATGGGCAAATAATAGAGGGAACTGGTTACTGATTGGCTGCAAAATATTAATTTTGCAAACCACTCTTCTTTGGGTTCTACGCAAGCAGATATGAACATGAATGAAAGCACACAAAATAAATAATGCAAGGAATGGTGAGTTCTTGGACCCAAATCATTAGAGTTCAGATAATAACTTTTAAAGAAAAACAAATATTTAAAATGATATATCTGCTCAGGTACCATGAAAATTAAAGGACGGTCCGCACACACAATTTTAGCAGTAGGGGAGTGTACCCCTTTTAATCATGCCACCTTTATGTGCGGTAGAGATAATACAAGTATATCTGCTCAGGTAACATGGAGAATGTTAAGAATAAGGCTATATACTATAAGAGGGAAATAGCTTTTCATTACAGATATTGACAGAATATGCATTATGACTGGTGGTGCCCTCTGCATTACCATCTGTTCAGTTTATTCCACCCAAATCCCTCTAAACCCCCCATAGTGAACAACTGTAAACTCTTCTCAAAATGTAAGCCTTTATATAGTTAAGGTTTTGGTTTGTGAGTGAGTGATTAATAAATATCCCATACATTATACAACCCTTGCCATTAATTGTTATTTGTGTTTGGGATTCCTCTGAAATTAAATGTTCAGTTATAAGATTCTGGTTACTGAAAATTTTAAGGATTTGTCTTTTTCATTAGTATTATTAAAATTATTTTTATTATAAGTATGATTATCTCAGCTGTGACAATATCAGTCATCCTGAAATTTGTCTGGAGGGCACTGGTCATTACAACAAATATACCAATGTTTTATCATCTTACCAATTCCAAACAATATTTTACATATTATTGCATTCAAATAAACATTTCAGACCAATAAGCCTGTCATTCAATAGTGGATATAAATATTTGGCATTTTAAAATCATTACCAGTGAATATGGTATATAAGAAACTTAACAAGGTTTATTGTGCCTTGACAATAACTTGATTAAATTGCGGGTTGTTAGGATTAATCTGAAGGTCAATATTTTAAGTATCCATTGTCTATTGAATCATTAAAAAAACATGAGATTATATTTGTTCTCCTGAATTTATTATGCAGATACCAATATTTCTACTTTGTTTTTGTATTTTCAGAACAGAACTTTACTCAACATGATGCATCAGATAAGTTCTCCTGCTGTTGTCTGCTAAAGCAATTCATGGATATTTTTCAAATAAATTAATTGGAAATAAGGCAGTTTCAGTTCTTACTTTTCAGTTATTTTGACACCGTTTTATCTCATACTACACGTAAAAGAAGATGGATGATGGATACAGAAATAACTCAAATATTTACCCAGGTGCAAGAGACAAAGACCGAGAGGTAAAGAGACAAACTAGCAACAGGGCCATGGCTGATTACAGGTATCAAGACAACACATATGGTGGTTACTCACCAAATGATGCATATTATAGTGGAGAACAAGTCAATCAAGATGAAGATGCTCAGAGCGATGCAACAGAAGGGCATGATGATGACGATGAAATATACGAAGGCGAATACCAGGGTATTCCACACCCAGATGACTTAAAACAACATAAAGCTTCAGCCATAAGAGATGACTTTAAGGACCCAGCTGATATCATTGCCGAAAGAATGGAGGATGAGGAACAGCTGGCTTTTCAGTATGAGAACATAATTCAGGAATGTGGGCATGGAAGATTCCAGTGGACACTCTTCTTTGTTTTGGGCCTTGCTCTGATGGCTGATGGGGTGGAAGTATTTGTTGTAGGATTTCTTCTTCCCAGTGCTGAGAAGGACATGTGTTTATCGAGTTCAAATAAGGGAATGCTGGGTATGTACTGATACAGGAATGTTGTCAAATGTTTTTTTGCTTGTCTGATGTGAAGATTAGCTTTTATAATGGAAGGCAAGTCAGTTTCTTATACAGAGAAGAGACAGGGACACAATGAAATGCAGAAACAAACAATACATTGCCTTTAATTGTTCAACAACAAAAACACATAAAAAATTGTTTGTCTTCCTATGGCAATATGGCATCAAAATATAACAGTCTCTCATGCATGAGATTGTAGTCTTCCTGATATCCCAGGAGCCTCTCCCAGACTCTGGATCACACAAGGTTAGCACCCTGTCAGTCACGAATTTTGGTAAAGGCCAAATAGTCCCGGGCCTAGGGTTGTAAAATCTTAGGGATGGATCAAGATCATGCAGCTAAGCCACCTTTTAAAGAGAACTGGAGATGTGCAGCTTCCCAGTGTGCTGGCGCATGCGTGTGCTGGCATGGGGGGGCATATGCGTGCAAAGGCTAGGAGGACCATGTGTGCCGAAGAGGGAGGTCCAGGCCTGCACTCTGTTAGCCACAGTTCAGAAAGCACTTCTCTCTATCAGTCAGGCCACACAAGCAGCTTCACTGCTGCACTAAAAAGACTCATCCTCTCTCCAGGTCCTTTGGCACTTGCTTTCTCTCTCTCTGTGTCTCTTTTTCAGACACTCTCTATGTCTCAGGCTCTATGGGTCCCTTGGTCCTCTCTCAGGTTTCCATTCACACACTAGGAACACTAGAATGTCTCCCCCAAATACACAGGAGAGACCTGTCTCCTCCAGACATGCAGGGAAGAGCCCATAGCTGTAAGAGGACATCCTTTTACCTGAAGTAGCAGCTCTGTTCTCATCTGCCACCTAATTACCTGACTGGGAGGGAATATTAACCATGTTGGAACTAGGCATCCCCCTTCAGCTTATATTAGGCAGCTTAAATGCACAATTTTCTGTCTATTATCATGGCAGATAGATGTGTTTTCCAAACACACTGTCACACTTCATATACACATTCAAACTAGTTATGTAATTACATTTTAACATACTGTTATTTGGTTCTGGAAATTCCATTATGGGAGTACTAATCAGTTTAATATTTTCAGTGTTTCAGAGATGGATAGGTTGGTTCTATCTTCAATAACTGTAATTATGTTTTATTCCAATATACTATAGATTATGTGTATATAATTTTATATATTTAATTTAGTAATTAACTGCCTGACTTTCAGGTTATTTGACATACCCCACATGGCTGCCTTCATATGTGGAGGACAAGACTATTAAGTCTGCTGCTGTTACCTTTCAATTTCAGAATATGCTATAGGTGGCTCATTGTTTTAGCCCAAACCACAGAAACAGAACACCTGTCATATTTCTTGCAATTGATGGATTTTAATTTTTAAAAAGGGCAACTGTCATTCATATAAATATGCACTCAAAGGCCCAAATTCACTAAAGCAACTTCGCACCCTTAGGCCAGGCGAATTACGCAAATTCACTAAGATCAACTTTTTCCTGAATGTTACCACTTACGCTAGACTTTACTTCACCTGGACAGACCAGGTGAAGTTCAATACAATAGATAGGAGTTTGAAAAAAAAATGGAAAATGTTTCTGTCCCAAAAAAACGTTGGCGTGTTTTACCATTGTAGGGTGATAGTCTGAAAACCCCTCCCCCCTACATTTCCTAACATATGACAACACAACTATACAGGGGGCACATGTAGGACAATAGGACAACTTTATTTAATTTATTAAAGGTTTCCTGGGCTTGTGTAGTGGAATGTAGTGGCTGTAACATATACTTCTATTATACGCTTAAATTCCCGCCGTATGTAAATTAGGCATCGCTAGTGTAACTGCGCTTTGCCTGGCAACTACGCTACTGTTTGCCGACCTGAGCATAACTTCGCACTTTAGTGAATTTGCGTAGCGCTGGTCGAAAATTCACCTGGCGAAGTGCGGCGAACGTTAGCGAAGCCAACGCTAGCGAATTTTCGGATCTTAGTGAATTTGCCCCATAGTGTTGTAGATGTGCAATAATTACATTCTATAAATAGGTATATCTTTTTTTCTGTAAGGTTAAGAGCTATAAATGGTTTATTAGTGTGCTTTTCAAACCAGCATATTTTCCTACTACTCATAACTCATTGCAATTTTTTGCTGACTCATGTAGAAACCAGCCAATCAGAGCTGGTGATTTTTTTTCATCCTGCAACCAACACAATTATGCTGTGGCAGTGGTTGCAGTAAGAAAAAAATATTAGGTTCAGGAATTCACAAATAACCCATTAATTATACAAATAAATAAATAATAAAGGCTATTTGTGAAACAGATAAATATAACATCACAAATCTTCAACATTCAATGTTTTATACTAATATACATTGTTTTGGAATTAAACATGTTAGTTCCCATTTGCTACCCCACATGGCTTATACAATATATAATTTACATCAGCTTAAAGGAAATATTAATCAACTCCTGTTTGAATAAAAGGAAAACATACTTTTTGTTATATAACATCCAGTATAGTTTAGTAGATAAAAGTGACAGTTCCCTGTAAAGGAGAACTAAACAGGGTCATCTTTGAAACCACAGATCTTAACTGCTAAAGGGCTGTGGTTGCTTTGGGCTGGTGCAGAACCCAAAACATAATAGAGTATGTATCTTATCTTCCCAACTTCAAAACAGCACAAGTCAAATAATATCTGCCAGAAGCCGATAGAGCAAGACTGATTAATAATCAGAATATACAGACTGCACTGGGCCCTGTGTTATCATGTAATCTAATGTGGATTTTATAGTTTTTGTATTGTTTAATTCAAACTTTCTCCAACTCTGCAGAGCCAGTGGCTGCAGCAAAATCCTCCAAATAGAATCCCAGTTTATCTGGTTAAATCTGGCTCCATGATCTTTGTCCCTGCAGCTGGAGTTGGAAACATTAAAAGGGATGTAAAGGCAGAAATAAAATCCAATACAATGCCTTTCCTTGTCCTTTAAGTCTTTTACATTTTTTTCCAAATAACACTCAGATAAGGCAAGTACTTCAACCATATCATAATATAACATAATTTAATTGATGTGCCCTATTTCTTCAGACATATTTCATGGGAATCATTTTGCCTATCAATGGCAGCAGATAAACATCTCTTATAGAAGAATATCATTGCTGTGTTGTTTACCATTATAACTGCAAATTACAAAGTTAGTTCCAGTACTATTGTGCATGTATCCTACATAGAGGCCCAAGATCCCAGGTCTATGGAGGTTCATTGAATTGTCTAGATTGACTAAAACATTTTTTATTCATTGCAAAAAGTTGACTTCTCTGGTTTTAATATATGCCTCTTAATTCAATGCAATTCTAAATCCTATATGTGCTACTCAGGTTCTCTGAGCTTCTGATGCAAATAGCTAAACTCCCCATATGGTGGAAGTGTCCATATGTTTTCTTTAACAGCTACAGAGCAAACACTAGGGCTTAGAGAGTACAGTGAAAGAAAGCCATGTAATTAAAGGCTGTATTAAATAAGCAAAGGGCACACCAGTAGATGCCCACATCTGACTTAGGGGTTACACACAGACTTTTTGGACTCCCTATGTACCCGATTACTGTAAAAATGTGCCCTGATTTTTTTTAGTACAAATTCAGTTGTTTTATTTTTGCTTTCTAAACAGCAATAGCTGAGTTGTACATGTGTTATTATATAATGCAGCTGCATAAATATATCTTCCATATTTAAAGTTTAGGGTAAAATTGCAGGTCTGACTATATACCACCTGTTTCACCTATGGATTCGGCTTGATATTCAGCCAGGATCAGGCCTTTTTCAGCAGAATCTGCTGAATCCTTGTTCCTGGCCGAACCAAATCCAAATCCTTAAAATCATGTGACTTTTCATCACAAAACAAGGATGTAAAAATACATTTCCCTCTCTTTTTCCCTCCCAGGACATGACTTGCATATGCAAAATAGGGCTTGGATTTGGTTAAAGCATTCACAAAGCATTCACAAAGGATTCAGGGGGGTTGGCTGAATCCAAAATAGTGGATTTGGTGTATCCCTAATTTCCTAACAATTAATCAGGGCCGCTCCGGCCAAGAGTCAAGGTGAGAAGCTTGCCTAAGGCAGCACGGAGCGGCCAGTTACCAGGGGCTGCAAAAAGCCACCTCTGGTAACTTTAAGAGCCAAATTTCTGTTTTTTAAAATGGAAATTTGTCTCTTCTAGTGCAGCAAGCGCTATATCGCTCGCTGCACTAGGGATTCGGCCCATCCTCCACCTGCTCCGACAAGATAGAAGCGCAGAGCAGGCGGCAGCAGCCCCTGAAACGCCCCTGCAATTAATTATAGTATCATATAAGATAATGTGTAAGCGAAATGTTGAAATGCAAATCTGGGAGAAATGAATCTCTTCTACCATATGATTTTATCTTTAGGTATTAGAAGGAACACAAATTAAAAGTCTCTTATGGCATTGCTGTCCCTTACTGGAAGCAAAATGTCAAGCTGGGCAAATCTGATCCCTTGTTATTGGTGTTCAATAACCAGAATACATTTATTTCATAGAGAATGAACTGCAATTAGAAAATGTGTCCTCAGCAATAAAACTTAGCCAATATCTGTTTAATTTCTAAATTCCCACTAAAATGTAAGTCATTAAAGTGGAAAGCATAAATAATGCAAAGCATATACTTTTATAGCTAGTTTACTGGACCTCTTTCAAACCATCTGTCCTTGCTTTCTAAATTGTGCATTTTGCTGTCCTCAAAAAAGTCTTCCTTTTTCTTGAGAGGTAGACTGCCCCGAGGATTTAGCCCTTCTACATTGGGCATTCTCTTACAAAGCAGTTGTTTTTACTCCCCAGTTTATAGATCAGAGCACTCTTCACTATATTGGACAGCAGAGACCATGTTACTCTTCATGTGCTTTGGTGCTGGGTCTTTAGGGTGCACCGACTCCTGTCTTAGGGTGTTGCTGGGGTTGAAATACACAAGAATGTGATGTTTCTTGAAATTCTCTTCAGATTTCTTATGTTCCAGCCACATATGGAATGTTGCTATGCTTGCTATTTCTTGGTTTGGTCTTTTTGCTTGGCTTTGATTTTGTTTTGATAAAGACCCAGTATCCACAAGTTTCCAAAGCTCCTTTGAGATGTTGCATTCTTTCTCTTTCACTTCTGTACTGATTGGCACAGTTTCAGCCCAATGGTTTAAAGTTCTTATAACCCCCAGTTTTGGACTTTGCAATAGTTATCAAAGAGGTGGGCAACCTGGAAATTGAAGTATACAGTAAACCCACTCACACTGATTATTATTTGCTGTTGGATTCCATCACCCTCTGGAACATAACTTGGGGGTTATTAGAAATTGTGTATTTCAAACCCAGCAACACCCTAAGACAGAAGTAGGTGCCCCCTGAAGACCCAACACCAAAGCACATAAAGAGTAATGTGGTCTATTCTGTCGCGTGTATCGAAGAGAGTGCCGATCTATACATTGGGGAGACAAAACAACCACTTTGTAAGAGAATGGTCAACCATAGAATGGGGGAGTATCTGCATCATCCACAGGGAGTGGATCTGGGTCAGAGGGTCCCATAAATGCTGGACCCCACTGGGTTTTATCCTGTTGTCCTGCCAGCATAATCTGACCCTGCCTACGCCTGCTTTGGTTTCATCCAGGCACCATTGATTCCCCTCACATTCCAAAAACATTCAGGTAGGTTAACTGTCTCCTAATCCTACTGTCTGTGAATGTGATAGTGAGTCTAGACTGTAAGATCCATTGATTCAGGGAATGGTGAATAAATGTGTAAATTAGGGCACATACAGTAGTCCAATTAACACGGTCAACCACAAGATGTTCCTCAAAATAAAAAAGAGGTAAGCCTAGTGCTCTCTCACTGTAATTGTGACACTAATTGGTTATTGTTGACATTGGCACAGTCCTCTTTAATTTCCGATCCAGACAGTATCCACAGTGCTGGTTACCACTTCTGCCAAGAATCGAAATCTCATTTATCACTTTCCATATGGTAACTATGCACATTTTTCATTAGCCAGGTGTTCCCTGTCATCACACATTGCTGCAATGTACGTTCCATGCTGGAAGCTTTCAGTTAACGATATGTCACCTTGCTGACTGTTCTACAGGAAAACACTGTACTGCATGAGTCATGGGTCTCTTGAGAGGTTTTCTGAGGCTTCAGACCACCCCCTTGAGTTTGTATGCTTAACAGCTTTCCATACTAATGGGGACTGCTATATATAGTCTTAATTCACAAATTAAACTCCTTGTCCTACATGCACAGGAAGTATGCTTACATATAGAATTAATAGGAAGGGGTTTCTGTAGTGAACAGGGTTAGTGCAGATGTGGGAAGAGAGAAGTGGTCAGCAATTGAGCAAAAAAATAAATAAAACATCCTGAAAATAACTGCAGTTTGTTATTGTTTTGGGCAGTGGCAGATTAACACATGCAGTGCCCTAGGCTGCATCCACATGGGCCCCCTTCAACATCGTTTCAAGCAGAACACATTGAGGGGAGACAACTACTGGTTCCAATACTACGACCAGTGCTGCGAAATATGTTGGTGCTATGTAAATACACTAATAATAATGTCACTTATAATAATATCAGGTGGTTACTGGCTCCAATTCCAGCTTTAGCCTTTCCTTAATTGCCACTGACTTCCAGGGTTGTTGGCTACAAGCCTCTCTACCCATTGCCCACCTAATTGTCTATAATGCTCTAAATCCCCTCTATGGCAAGGATGACTCCCTGGGGTTTCCTATGACCAGAGATACCAAAAATCTATTTCGGTATAGGTAATCCCATGTACTAAACACAGTTTCGAGGGAATGCTTTTTAATGGTGTTATTATGTATGCAGAGCTGCAAATAACTAAGGATTCCTCTTTTAAGATACTCAGAAAGAGAAATCATTGATTAAATATCAAAGGTTGAATATGAAGTGGTGGACATCACTTAAAATAACAACCAACCAGTCTCATTATGAATCTGTTTACTGGCCATGGCTGATCCTTTCAACAAGTTAGCATTATATAGAAAGGCCGATAATTGAAAAACCAAAAAAATTAAGAAGACAAGGTTCAGATCATCTCATAATATCTATTTCTACATCATACTTGTCGTTTTTCAACATTTTCCTTTCATTGACTTGCCTTGCCATATGCATGTTACAGTTTAGCAGTTTTCCTGGAATGGCATTAGCAACCAGTAGTGCAGATCAATTACCTTTGCTCAATAACTATCAAAGCAGCCAGGTCTGATTTCCCTTATAACCACTTAATGTCCTTAGCTGGTGTGTACTGCTCACCATTTGCAATTGAATTACATAGATTCTGTTTTTTGAGTGCCAATTATTGACATATGCACATGATAAATGTCAAGACAATCCATTAAAATGCTATAAGCTCTGAATTAAATATCTGTTTATTCTGTACTGTAATGAATAATGGCCCCATGTTTAACAAAGATATTTTATGTAAGAGACCTTCTTAATCCACAGACTTCCGTTATTGATATCTGTTGAAGTGCCATGCTGTTTGCTCACATACTAATTGGATGTCCCCAAACATAGGTAAAACATATATTCAGCACAATCAGTATTGGTTGAACTCTTTAAAAAGAGTTTATACAGGCCCTTTAAGTTAAATATAGCTATCCTTTTTTAGTGCACACTTTCATAGGAAAAGCACAGCTTTATTATTCATTTAATCACTGTTTCTTTGAATAAACACAACCCTGCACATTATGTTGGTGCTCTAAAACTACATGATAATAATAATAATAACAATGCCATATGTTACATTTTATTAAAGCTTCCTTTCTTATTATTCTTTCAGGCTTAATAGTGTACCTGGGCATGATGCTTGGTGCTTTCGTCTGGGGAGGTCTGGCAGATAAAGTGGGAAGGAAGAAGTGTCTCATGATCTCACTCACCATCAATGCTGCCTTTTCATTTGTATCTTCCTTTATGCAGGGATATGGTTTATTCCTTTTTTGCCGCCTTTTATCGGGGATTGGGTGAGTCTTCTACCTTCACATTATGTAATAAGTAATTTTCAACTATTTTCAAATAGACAATTTAGGTGTGTCTATTATAGGAGCAATTATACCCTCAGTTCTTTTCCTGGGTCCCTGTTTTGCCAACTTTGATGGGACATGTGTATCATACCGCCTAAACATCTTGGTATAGAAACAGGGGATATTGGATGTAGCTGAGCATGTTTTCTGTTCAGATGTCAGACATTGTGCAATGCCTGCTTTTCTTTAGTAAAAACTTGATTGTGATGTGTTGTTCTTGTTTTATTACCTGAGCTATACAGGAGTAGTGATAGGCGAATTTATTCACCAGACAAACTTGCTGCAAATTTCCGTGTTTCACTGCTGGCAAAAAAAATTGTGAATTTCCAGCAAAAAATTGCGGGGAAAATTTGCCAGCCTCAAAATTTGCATTTCAAGAATTTCTTGGGTAATTTGCTAATTTGTCGGCAAAGCAAAAGAGGACAAATTTGCCCATATACAGGAGCTTTCCAGAAAAAAGATAGTAAGTAGCACAACCTGAAGTCCATTTAGGTCAGACAATGATGGCTTTTTTAAAAATGGTAAAAGGTTTATTTGGGACAGTGGATTGTTTTGAAGTTTAAGATTGAATATAGCTTTAAAATAGGGTTAAATGTTCTCTGAATAAGGAAAGATGGTGGAAGCATGATCATATAGTTCTATGGCAGCAAGCTAGCCAGACTGGTAATTAGATCACTTAAGATATATATAGATGTGTATTCAGGTTGGTTAGGATGTTGAGGATTTTTAAGTGAGCTAAGGGCATATATTTTTAAATCATCTCAGCCCATTAAAATACTAATTTGAACACAATTTTTATTCAATACCATGGACAGTACTCCATGAAACGACTAGCATACCCATGGGCTTATAATGGACTTTTTTTCACATTGACCAAGTAATTTATTTTTGTCTCATATTAATATTGCTGTAAACATCTCTCTTGAAGCTTTTATACAATTTGCACTGAAATGCAGCAGAGTCTCATTCAGGTGGATGTGTTCTTGGTCTTTACTTTGACAAAAAATAACTTAATCACAATCAGTTACTCAGTGATTTAGAGGGTTATTTGCTAAACTCCAATAGGGATTTTTGGGGCAAAACCTTAATTTGTCAGGTTTTTTTTTTTTTTAAATCTCCAATTTTTGGAGATTTATTAAAACCCGATGCAGCAAAAAGCCTGAAGCCGAAAATCCATTTCACACCTGCCAAGGTTGTGTATAAGTCAATGGCAGAGGTCCTATTTGAAGTCTCTGTGGTCTGTTCTGTAATTGTCCTGAAAATCCAACCTTTTCAGGGTCTTTGGGCAAAAATCCAAAAGTTTGGGCTGTTCTGGAAACATCCCGAAAAAATTGAGCATTTCACGAAAAAAACTCAGAGGATTAGGGTTTATGCTCGATTTTATCAGGTTTTTACTTGAACCGATTAAATCAAACTTTTTAAATAATAAATAAAGACAAATTAAGGATTCTAGATTGATTTCTCCATAAAATTGTATGATCGGATACCGATCGTTCGATTTCACGAAAAAATTGTGAAATTTCCTTCGATCGTACGAATGGTATTCGAGCAGGTGATAGAAAAAAAAGCCTATGGGGGGATT
>CM044435.1:105732180-105747490 GCA_024363595.1 Xenopus borealis
GGGGGGGGGCTGCTCTTTCATGTGTGCTGTGATTATTTGGTTGTATGTTTGGACTGATGTGCTGCCTGTCACTGTTTTGTAAAATGCAGCAAAATGTTAGATTTCCCAAGGGATGGGGAACCAATTTAAGTTACAACACCTTGGTCTGGCCCTGGCTCCCAGTAGCTTGTATCTAATGATGCATTCATTCGAATTCTATAAAATTCTATAAAAAAGGAACAAATTAAGAATATAAAAATATATATTGCTATGTGTATGGGATCCATTATCCAGGAAGCTCTGAATTATCCAAATTATCCAAGTAATCCACATTTTTTAAAATGATTACCTTTTTACTCTGTCAAAATAAAACAGTACCTTGTACTTGATCCAAACTAAGATTTAATTAATCCTTATTGGAAGCAAAACCAGCCTAATGGGTTTATTTAACGTTTACATGATTTTCTAGTAGACTTAAGGCATGAATGCTCCGTATTGACAGTTGATCTTGCACTCTGCTTCTGTCTCTAGTTTAACTTTACACCTGATATCAAAAGAATATCATGCACATTGTGGTGGTTGTAATAAAGGAATTCAGTAAATAGTAAAATGGAAAACATGCTTTTTATGGAACGCGCACAGTATAATTCTAGAGGAGATGGATGAAAATATTTGTCACTGGCAAAAACATGAATTTTGCTGTGAACTGTACCAGGCCATAAAAAGTCAGTCATCCCTATCAATAATAAAAAGGAAAAATATTTATTATAATCAATTGTCCATTTTATTAAAGCCTGTGGTGTCTTCATTATTCTAATGATGTGATTTTATTCTAGATATGGGAGAACATGTTATATTGCTTTTCTGGACAGTTCAGAAAGAACACTATATTTTTGGCTGTTGTCTGGTTTACAATGTCATTAAGGTAATGTTCTTGCTTCTATTTGAAAATTAACTATGTATTGTACAAGTCTTAATCTTTATTCTTAAGTTCTTTTCTGCTTCTCCGCAGTTACTATGGCCTCACTGTTTGGTTTCCCGACACAATACGATATCTTCAAGATGAACAATACGCCAACAGAGTAAAATGGTTTGCAAATGAAAACGTAAGGAATTTCAACTTCAACTTCACACTTGAAAATCAAAAACATAAAGATGGAGAATACTATAATGATAGGTAAGTTTGCTTTCTAATTAGCATAGCATCTTAATTAATATTCTGATTTCCTTTACTATTTATCCAGCCAATCATTTTACTGTCCTAAATCTGTATTCTTAATCACAATATGCCATAAATCCATAAATAGACTTTATGCATAAACGTATGTGAAATCATTTTGCAAAAATAACAAAAATAAAAGAGTTGCAGTACACAATGTAATAGTGTTTATATTTAACATCTGCTTTTTTGTGCAAAGTAGCTGTAATTTCAGTAACATGTTTTATTATACACACTGCACACTGGCACAAATGGAAAAATGTGCAATCTTTAATCCATATGGGGCTTTTAAAAACATTTCCTCTGTTTTGCTGGAACTTTCATCAAAACCCCCCAACAAAAACAAAGCTGATCAAGATATTTTATATATTATCAGCATTTGTGTCAAACGCTGTGGGAACAGTGAATTGTAGAATACATTGGATGCATGACAAGATAAATGAGATTTATTGTGCTATTACATAGTTGTCATACAAATGCATGTTTATATAGCTTCTATACTATATACTGTAAGGAATGGTTATTAGCAGTAAAAAGACAATATATGTATATATATAGGTAAAATGTATGTATAGTAGAAATATCAGAATAATATATTTTCTTGTTTTCATGGTAAGAATAATATTGTAGTTCTTCATTTCTAGAACTATTCTGACCCCTGCAGGAAATAAGAAAAACATGCAGTTTGATATGAAATAATGTTCAGGTATGGGAACTGTTATATAGAATGATCGGGACCTGGAGTTTTCTGGATAAGGGGGTTTTCTGTAATTTGGATTTCCTTACCTTAAGTCAGTGATCCGCAACCAGAAGCTCTTGAGCAACATGTTGCTCACCAACTCCTTGGATATTGCTCATCAGTGGCCTCAAAGGAGGTTGGTTGTATAAAAACGAGGTGTTCTGCCAAACAAAGCCTCATTCTAGGGGCTCCCTGCCTTAAGTCTACAAAAAAAAATTAAACTAGAATTACAAATACCCAACAGGATTGTTTGCCTCTAGTAAGGGTTAATTATATCTAAGTTATAATTAAGTACAAAGTAATGTTTTGGCATTATAGCCATAAATGAGGTCATTTTAAAAATGTTGAATTATTTGATTAAAATGGGAAATGGACTTCCAATAATTCATATCTTTCTGCATAATGGGTTTCCAGATAACAGATCCCATACCTGTATCATGATGTGGCTGGCATGGTGTGTTAAAGTTGTTGCTCAACTTTAAATGTAGAGAGATGTAGAGAGTGGTAATCTAAACTGGTTTTCATTTTTATCTGTGGTTTTTGAGTTTCTCGACATTTTATTCAGCAGCTCTCCAGTTTGCAATTTCACGAATCCGGTGGCTAGTATCTAAAATATCCTAAAAATCATGCTTTTATTTGAATAAGAGACTGGAATGTGAATAGGAGAGGAACTGAATAGAAAGATGAGTAATACAAAGTAGCAATAACAATACATTTGTAGCCTTACAGAGCATTTGTTTTTAAGCGATCCCCATTTGAAAGCTGGAAAGAGTCAGAAGAAGAAGGCAAATAATTAAAAAAAACTATAAAAAAATTAATGAATAACAAGTGAAAAGTTGCTTAGAACTGCCGTTCTATGACTTAACTTAAGTGAGACATCACTTTAAAAGGTGTTCTGTTTCCTTACGATATGATTCTGTTTTATCTGTAAATGTGTTTATTTTAGGTTTATTAGATATCATATGCTACTATACTGACTAATGTAGTCATTTCAGTTTATTTAATGACCCGTAGCTTATTTGACAGGTTAGTAGGAAAGTTACACAGATCCATTTTAACAATTGCCATTCTGATTGGTTAGGTTTTACAAGATGAAACTCAAGTACGTCACTTTTGAAGACTCGTTATTTGATGAATGTTACTTTGAAGACGTTACTTCCCCTGGCACCATCTTTAAAAATTGTACCATCCAAAACACGGTTTTCTATAATACAGGTAATAGTCAAGAGAGATATTTTTTATTGTAAACTGCTACAAACATACCTAATTGCCCAACATTCATTTTATATTTATTTTATAGTACTAGGATTCAAATAGAATGCAAAATAATCAGCCCCCATGTGAAGAAGGGTCATCTTGCTAAAGTCAGTAGGGGGCATTTACTACATGCAGGGTAGTGTCAAGATTTGAAAAACAGGCACAATTCACCATCCATTTTTTTGCTTTTGAACTGTGCACCCTGCCCCTACATACAGCACTGAGACCTGTTTTGCCCCATGAATACAGCAGGATTGGCATTCAACTTCTTTTTATACATAATTTTCAGGTGGGGGAGACATGTAGGTGTCACCCTACCTGTCTTTAAATTGTTCATCTTTAGGACACCATATAAAGGAGTGCTGTGGATGCAGGCCTCAACAATATGGTTGGAATAGTGAACCTTGCACCAGGTTTTTATCCATCACAGGGTGCAGTGAGTAGCCAAACTGAAGTGCTACAGTTTTTGTACTTAAGTCTGGGAAAGGAAAGTTGTGCTCACCACTAAATTTTAAACCATTAGGCTGTGACCACAACATTCATATAGACAAAGAAAGAGGTCCTCTGCACTCACCCTTAATTAATATACTGTATATGTGACATTAAAACCATTTCTACATTAACCTACTTAAAAATGCCGTCCCTTTTACCAAAACAGGGATTGTTTATCCGTATATTGCAATGTACGTAATTAAGATGGCCAGCTTGTCAAAATCTGATTTATTAATAATTCTACTGCTTCATTATACATTTAACACATGTACTAAGTTTTACCTGCAACTTTCAAAGTTGAAACTCCCAAACATGGTTGCACTTTTATTGGCCACCGCTGGGATCTTCTGACTATAGTTGGAAAGGCTGGGAGCTACAACATGGAGCTGGCCACTGCTCCTGTAAAAACTATAACAAAAAAATGAAAGTTGTGATGACCACAAGTTTAAAATAGGGTTGCTCTGAATCCAGGACTCAGTTCAGGGTTCTGCCAGATTCAGCTTTGTTCAGCAGGATGCAGCCAAAAGTAAGTGCCTGGCCAAACCAAATACTTAAAATCATGTGACTTTTCATCACACAAACAAGGAAGAATGTTTTAACTGCGTGTCTTTAATTTGTATATGCAAATTAGGCTTTGGCGTAGTAATTCTTGACCTTACTACTTCAATAATATGACTTTAAGCCATAAATATTATGTGTGTTTTCTGCTGGGCGGCAATCTAATTAAACAAAAAGGAAAGTGGCAAAAAAAAAGAAAGAAAAAAAATTGACTGCTTAAGCAGAAATTTCCAGGTATCATAGGCTGTTTGTGGTGTTTATATAAATGGCCTGTAGATGTCACTGTGCTCAAGACTTATACTGTGCATACTTACTATACTGTTTAGAGCATTAGAGTTTAGGTTACTGTTGTGTAATTGCTGCATGAACCTGCTAATAAACCACTGTTATATTCTACTAATTCTCAGCTATAAAAACACAACACTGTTGGTGGCTGGTGAACAAGAAGGTTTAGAAGACCCAGTAAACATTTAAAACTGGATTATTAGTTCTTTTACTGGTACAGACTCTGAAATGTTGGGAGCCATATGTTGTAAATACAGACACCCTAAGACTATTCTATTTAAAAGCTTCATGCTTGTAACAATAGAAGTTTTATTTCACTGGAAACAACAATACACTCTTACTATATGAAACTTAACATGTTTATTTCTCAGCAGGCAAATGAGCAAATGACTTATTAATGCTTCATCTTATTTGTCATTTCCTCATGCAGACCTCTACCCGCACAAATTCATAGACTGCAATTTTATAAACGTCACATACTCGGAGCCAAAGGAAGGGTGCCATATAGATTTTGAAGAAGATAATGACTTCCTCATTTACCTGGTCAGTTTTCTGGGAAGCTTGTCAGTGTTACCAGGCAATATCATCTCAGCTCTTCTAATGGACAAAATTGGAAGGATACGGATGATTGGTAAATATTGAGATTTATTTGCTGTATCCCTTCAACACAAAGTAAAAGTATAGATATAAAAGATACTGCCAAATGCATATTCTTATTGGTCTTGAAAACATTTTTTTCTGCTAATTAAATTGTCATGAGTGTCTCTTTAAGTTGTACTTCCTTTCTTCAACAAAAGGGCTATAAACACAATACAATGCATATTACAGTTACTTGCGGGGAAATTTTGGGGTATAATGCAACTTTTGTCTAATTCCTTGGTGCGGACAGATATTCTTATTTATTTGATATAAATGCAGTAGTATTGAGCAATTCATTGTCCAAAAGATCACAAAACTATGCTTTGTATTGAATGCTCTGTAATTTATGCTGTTTATTCTATTCTAATAGCCACTCCATAATACTAAGTAAAGGATAGAAATCTATAATTTCCTGTTGGAACAAGAGAAGCTCTCCCATAGTGAGATAAACACCAGAATATAAGGATCTGTTATGCTATACTCTTTCACACTGACATTTCATTTATAAAGCAGCATTATTACAATGTGGTTTAAATCAGAAACAGGTACAATTATAGACAAAGTAGTGATATCTCAATAGAAGTAGCCAAAGAACCCCACATTTCCAACCTACCACACTTTCTCTGGGCCCATGCTGTTAGATAAAGATGGCATGATAATATTATTGCACAGCATTTCCTAGGGTTATCTTTGGCTGTTTTTAATTTTATACATCATGGATATCAGCTACAGGAGACCATGTGAGGTAAAAGACAAAGTTTATTTTACACACGATTCCGAATTCACAAATTGTCAGAACCCTGAACAAAGCAATCACAGAGTTTTTATTGAAAGGGAGTTACTGGTATGAGAGCATTGAGATATTGCCCTGCAGCACAGATAAACAAAAAACTGCTCCTACAGCCAAACAAGGGGTTCTGCCTCAATGTCAGGGTACCAATGACCAAAGCTAGCTTGAGAACAAAATCCATTCAAGTAAGGGGGGCTCACAGGGGAATCTGCATACACAGAATTGTATTCTCTCTCATGAATAACAGGAGAATCACTATATACATTATAGCTGTCTGGATAATAAAGTTTACAGAGTAATAATCTTTGATAGAATGCCTTGCTAGACATTTTAATCTCAAGAGGCTTAACTAAAGGAATATAGTATGTAAACAAAAGGGAGACAAAATATCCAATCATAATAATAATTTCATATGTGGAAGGCTCCAAAAATGAAAAAAAAAAACCCAGAGGTTGTACATACAGTTCACCCCAGTCCATGGGTGCAAGAACGAAACTAAAGCAAAAAACCATGTAAGTACTCCCTTTGAAATCTATCATAGGCTGCCTATGAGTAAGTGCCCCAATAGGCACGAAACGTATAAGGCCATCTGTTTATATGTCCTAATAAATGGATTACATTTTTTTATTTTTTGGTTATTTTTGGATCATTTCCTTTGATTTCGAGGGAGTACTTACATGCTTTTTTTGCTAAAGGAATATAGTCCCAAATAGACACAAAGAAACAGAACATGCACCACAAAATATTAAATCATGTGGAGTTCTGGAGTCTAAGCACAATGCTACTGTAAGTAGAAAGTGGAGACATGAGTGGTCAGAAGAAATGGGAAGGAAGTCATTAAGGCACTCCCAAATTTGTAGCTATTCGGGGAGATTCGTTGGGCAATTAAGCGCCAGGCGACAGATCTCCCCGAAATCTCCCTGTGTGGACGAGCCCTTACTTGTGTGAGTAACAACTGTGTCTAGGAGTTGCATGACACATTGGTAATCCCATCACAGTATCTACACAGGATCAAATCAGATGTCACCTCTTTGAAGAGTTACAATGTGCCATTGTGATTGGATTAGTGGAAGAGTTTATATACCGAGAACTTCCCATACCAGTCAGTTGAACTGAAGAAGCTGCTCGGATGAGTAGTGAAACGTCTTCAATAATAAAGGTGGCCATACACGAAGAGATCCGCTCGTTTGGCGATGTTGCCAAACGAGCGCATCTCTCCCCGATATGCCCACCTTGAGGTGGGCGATATCGGGCTGATCCGATCGGGGGCCCTAGGGCCCAACTTTCGGATCAGTATGGGCGGTCGGATCGCGGGACCGCATCAACGAACAGATGCGGCCGCGATCCGACTGGATTTTTAATCCTGCCCGATCGACATCTGGCCGACTTTCGGCCAGATATCGATCGGGAAAGCCCGTCAGAGGGCCCCCCACACGGGCAGATAAGCTGCCGACACAGTCTGTCGGCAGCTTTTATCTGCCCGTGTATGGCCACCTTTACTCAGCAAGTCCAGTTGCTTTAGAATTACTTATATCAGATATACCATGACCTGGATTAATGAAAATCTTCATAGTCATATTGCTTCTTTCTACCATTTTCTTTTTCTTGTAGCCGGGTCCATGCTGATTTCGGCAGTCTGCTGTTTCTTCCTGTTTTTCGGTAACAGTGAATCTGCAATGATTGGTTGGCAGTGCCTTTTCTGTGGCACCAGCATTGCTGCCTGGAATGCACTGGATGTTATTACTGTTGAACTATATCCTACAAACAAAAGGTACCATTAGTAATATATTGTGCCTTTCCTAATATGTCTGGAGAGTGTGGTGGAGTTTCTTCAATTCCAAAATGTATGCCATTGGTGGCTTACGTTTAAAAATATAAAAGATGTAAACAGAATGTAAACAGAACTTGTATGAAATATCTATTTACAATTTGTTGTACATAAAGTGTTCTGCAAATGGCAGTTAACCTTTTTATGACATATTTTTTAGCAGGACAGATTGAAATATGTTTGAATATGTTAGTACTGATTGTGATTATAATAAATCATTTATTTAGTTGGGCAAATGTCTTCACTTAAATCACAGGAATAACATTTTATCCAGTGTTCACAAAGAAATCTAAGTTGCTATTGTGTACTTTGATTCTATGGGGTAAATTTATCAAAGAGTGAAGTTCCGCCACTAGAGGGAAATTCCGCAGCTCTCAATTAATTTCTATGGGATTTTCACCCTTTAATAAATACGCCTTCAAAAATCCCATAGAGATGAATTGAGAGCTGCAAAATTTCCCTCTGGTGGCGGAACTTCACTCATAACTTCACTCTTTGATAAATATACCCCTATGAGATCTGTGATTTTTAAATTTATGAGAGCAATATTGATGCTACTTATTGGATATTTCAAAAAGACAATATTCTATCAGGTTCAACATATACCCTCAAAGGATCAGTAACATCAAAAAATTAAATATAATGCAGTGTTGGCCTTCACTGGTTAAACTGCAGTGTTTGCTTCAGGAGCACTATTATTGTTTATATAAATAAGCTGTTGTGTAGCCATGGGGGTAGCTATTCAAAGGAGAAAAGGCTCAAGTTACGCAGCAGATAGCAGATAAGCTCTGTAGAACATATTGTTATCGGTTATCCATTACTGTGCCAAATAGCTGTTTTTCAATTTCCACCATTGCTATTAAGCAACTTGTTTACATGAACTATAGTAGTGTTTCTGAAGGAAACAAATCAGTTTTAACAGTGCAGGGCAACACTACATGATATTTTCTTTACTCTAAGGCACTTTCAATTTTTGGTGTTACTGTTCCTTTAAAAGTAGTTTATAGTAGGGATTAGAATTTTTTTGGTGTTGATACAAGAAAGAAAACCAATGACTCCAGGGCATTTGGAGCAAGAAAATACTCCAATGACTCCAATGCATTTGTATTTGGCAAAATGTTGCCATTTAGCTAATTTTCTGTGATTTTGCAATTTTTTTTTGTTGCTAATATATTACACCTGCATACAACACAGTACATGTGTGGAGATTTCTGGATAATTGGTTTCCTGATACTATACCTTTACAAACTAGCATATATACATATTTGTTAATATTTTTGGTAAAGTTGTTGTCACCTTTATACTACCTGTTTCCTATATTTTTTGCCTCAAGGTTTTGGTGAACACAGAAAGAAGTATTTAGTGAATCCTATTTTTCTCAATAAAAATGTCAACTTTATTTTTTTTCCAGGGCAACTGCTTTTGGAATCTTAAATGGTCTTTGCAAGCTGGCCGCTATCTTTGGAAACTCAATATTTGCTTCTTTTGTTGGCATAACAAAGGTTATTCCAATTCTTCTTGCTTCCACTGCCCTCGTTGGAGGAGGCCTCATATCTCTGCGACTGCCTGAGACAAGAGAACTGGTCCTTATGTGAGCTAAAGGGGATTAGGCATCTGCTCTCGATACCTATGGTTGAATTGCATCCAGTATTTCAGGGCAACAAGAACTTTTCAAAGAGCCAAGAGATCCCCACAGTCAGACAAGACCATCATTTATTAAATACTGTTCAAAGCAGACTTTGAGCGTGCTCTTCTTAAACAATAATATTTCCTACACTAGTAGAACATTTCTCAATGAACTTTTTGTGTTATATCAAATGCTATTAGTAAGCTATTGTACAGGAAAATATATAGTCAAAAGATTTTTCCATATAGATGAAGGTGAATAATAAGGGTTAATTTCTAGCACAATTTGAATGTTAAGGGCATAAGCTGAAAGCCATCTATATTTAGAAAATAATGTTAAGTCTCTGCCTTGTGCTTGAAAACTTATAACATTCTCAGTGCTTTTATTTTGATAACTCTTTTAAGTCAGGACAATCACTGATGTTTTACAGATTTGTTTTGGAGCGGTATGCATGGGAAATTATTTGTGAGAAAATAGATATTGATAATGAGCATACAAAGATAGCTAAGTGACCAAATCCATAAGTCTAGTATCTTTCTACATTATTCAATGTATTGATGCAGAATCGGCGCAACATTTAAGCACATCCCTTTTGGTGTTATCTCTGACTTATCATGCATGGTCCTTGAGATATTAGCCAAGGCAATTTTCCTTTCATTGTTTAGACACAAGCCTTAATGCAAGAGGAGAGAACGTTTGCTTAAATGGTTTCTTCATCTTTCAACCTTTTTTGATTTCAGTCATTTTCAGATAGTTCACCAGAAATAAAGACTTTTTTTTCTTTTAGATTCTATTTTCTATGTGTGACCCATTTTCTAATACTGAAATGTAAAATTACATTTTTCACCTTTCTTAAAGGGCAAGGAAAGTGTAAAATAGAATAAGGCTAGAAATGCTGAATTTTGTATACTAAACATAAACATGAACTTACTGCACCACAAGCCTAATCAAACAAATGATTTATGCTTTCAAAGTTGGCCACAGGGGGCTGTCATCTTGTAACTTTGTTAGACATCTCTGCAATATCAAGACTCGCACATGCTCAGTGTGATCTGGGCTTCTTAGGGGTCATCATAAATGATCAAAAAAACAAAGCTGCTTGAGTTCTACATGGCTGGTAAGTAAGGCGGGGGCTCCCCCTGCTGTTCATAAGTATAATTGTTTCCCTGCCAGAAGTTAGGGACTGTATGAAAATTCCTATCCACAGCAGTAAATGAAGGGAGAATTTTACTGCATACAGTCAGGTTTTCTTATAAAAACAGTACACATTTTTTTTTATATTGGAGATAGATTTCTTTTTCATTAAAGAAGGTAAAAATTTTTAGGTGAGCAGCCCATTTACACCTTAAAGCAAGCAGCCCATCGGGCATTTGCCGAACCCACAGATTGCCAGTCTGGGCCTGGTGAAAATTATAAAACGTGTTAATGAAAAAAACATATTTTGAACCAACAAAAAATCATGTCTCTATTAAAAATTCACAGTTCCCAATAAAAATTTGCAATTAAATAAACAGTGTAGGTAACATTATTACATAACAAAATTCTTACTTTTGTGTTTTTTTCTTCTGTCAATGCTTTTTAGTACATATTTTATTATATATATATATTAATAATATTATAATTTATAGCACTGTACAGTTCATTACAGAGGTCAGCTTGTGGGAGGGTCTTCCATTTGTTAAAAGGGCAGTAAACCCCAACAATGATACTTATCAGACAAAATCATGAAAAATAAAATCTTCAAAAACAGCAACTTTTATTTCTCAACACACCAGAGACTTCTCAGTCAGATGCATGTTACACAACTCTTCAGTTACAGATCAGATCAGTCATTTGTTAAGTAGGCACACCTTCCCTTTAAGATCTTTGATCCCACCTAACTGCTAGTGGTCCGGTATATGCTTCCACCCATATCCCCCCACTCTCCAATAGTGGCACGATACCTTTAGGCCATACCCCTCCACTCTTCCAAGTTAGGACCTTTTCCCTCTAAGTCCTGGCCTGAAGCCTTGGTGTCCTTCCTACCTAGCCCTAAGCTATCACTGATTCCCTTGCTTACAGAGTGCCCATCGGAGTCTAACTCCTCTTTCTTCCTTGTTGGGGCCACAACTGCCCTTACTAAATATCCTGGCTAGCTCGTGCACCTAGTGCTTGCTCACTTTGATTTTTCCTATTCTCACTTCTCCTATCTGTGAAGTCTCCACTGTGTTCTACCTGCCACGCCTCCCATCAAGACAGCTCACCTTGGGCGGGCACCTCCTTTTATAGCCCTTCTATGTCCTACAGTGGCCTCTGGTAGCCGGGTTAGAAATTACACTTAAAGTTAAATTAAAGTGGCAATTTACACACATTATGCCCAACAATTTTCAACATACATATATTTTACTTGCACATTTTTGTCATTCAAAAAGATAACATTACACTCACACAAAACTCTCATCACTTAACACCCCCTTACAAGTTGGTTCTTGCACAGTACATGATAACTTTTATTACTGAAATATGCTATTGTCTTCATCACAGCAACGTATGTTTGCATCTTCATCTCCAGCTGTTTATATGCTTCACTAACTCTTATGTGACTCCACAACCCTTGACAATCAAACACTCCATTTAGAAATCTGTTAGCATACAATATAGGTTCTGTATCTGAACAGAACTTTGGTTCTGAAAGCAATAGAAAGTTAAGAATAAAAGAAGTTTTCCAGTTAAAAATAGAAAATAAGTAGCATTACCGAATATTTTTGAATCTGAAGATGGCAGTAAGTTGAAATATTTTTCAGAGAGATAAGTAAATGGATGCATTCTTAACAGTGTTTAAAGTCTACCAGCATTACGGTTATATTATAAATAAATACCTTTAGAATAAATGTAAGTTTAAGTTCTGCACTGTAACTACCACACACTCTTGTCTTTCGCAATAAATTGTTATTATATCAGAGGAATGCAATATGTGATCAATCAACTGTATATTGTATATAATTTGAGGTTCAATTCTGTCAAATATCATGGTAATTGCAATAAAACGAACATACAATGCCATGGCAGAAAACACAAAGTTAATCATCCAAGTCTACTTTCTTTTTGACCTATCAAAATTGTATATTATGCTCTGGCGCTTTCATAATTAGTGTATGTCAGATTCAACACATCAACTTTATCTCAAAAATAGTCATATGATACAAAGAAAATTGTCATAAGGTCACTATAACTATGAAGATATTTTTTCAGGCCATAATATACAAGGGGCATTTAGAACCCCAGTGGGTGCAAGTGCAATAGCTCCCAGGGCCAGGCCAAGGGGTAGGCAGAGTAGTTACGTGCCTAGGGCACAAAGCTGGGGGGGGGGAGCCAGGCACTGAGCACGCAGTCAGCCAGCGCTGCGGCCGGCCAGGTTGCCTAGGGCATCTGTCCGGTGTGGTCCGACTCTGCTTGCACCCCTCAGGGTTGTTGCTCTGTGTAAAGAGCAGCATCTGAAGAGGCAGCCGCACCCTGTCCTTAAAGGGGAATTCAACCCCTCCTGGGGTAACCCCACAGCCCCCCACCCCCCCGTGGGCCCCATCCCTCCTCCCCCCGTCCTACCTCTCCCCTGGGGCAAATGGAATGGGCCTAATAAGTTCACTTTTTCACATTAGCAACAAGGAGGTGTTGAATAATTTGTTTCTACTATACTGTATCTACTTGCCCCTTGCAAGGGTCTCACCTGGATTTGGCACGGTGGTTGATGTACATCCAATTTGTTGATAAAAGGTGCTTTACAAGCCAGAATTGTAGTTTTCAAACTGGAAATTTGACTATTCTAGTGCAACTAGTGCAATTTCTCTTTCTGTATGAGCAATATGGCCCCTCCTTGCCCCTGTAGGTTTGCAAAAATGGCAAAGTAAAGGGTGAAAGGGACAATCATTTAATGGCAGGTTTGTGAGCAGAATCACCCCTGGGAACATAAAACTGTTTTTGGGGTATAGCCTCTGACAAAGACAGGACTATCTTAAACATAAATATTGTGATCACACTCCATAAGGGACATTTACAAACAGATTTGCTATAAACAGTCCTAGTTGCGTTACATACAGTTTACTCATGGAAAAGACACATATAATCTCTATTCCCTACATTCCCTAATTCTTTAGAAGGCAATAAATGAACCATATAAAGAATACTGAAATCAACTTCCTGTGTTTATGCGTACAGTATACTTTGTCTGTTCTAAATTATTTCCATTTATGAACATACAAGTAATGGAAGTGGCACAGTGAGCTGCACTATTTAGTTAGTAGAGCTGGTTACGTGATTTCTATTGGCAATGTCCGACTCAAGCAAATCTGATGTTGCTTTGATAGATTTTGTGGCGTCATTTGATTTCATGAATAATTAAAATGCCTTTTTTTGTTCTCCCGATGACTTCACTCAACTACAGTACATCTTATTAGCACATTGACTTCATGTTGTTTCTTCTGCCTGTACATGTAAGGTATCCACTTTTTACTTAATGGTCGCATACTGTCTTAGCTCTGTGGCCTGAATAAAGAGAGAGGGAGAGAGAGAGAGAGAAAGAGAGAGAGAGAGAGAGAGAGAGAGAGAGAGAGAGAGAGATGGCAAATGACTTTCCCATACATAATTCATATCTGGACAGAAAATATACTTCAGACAGTGGAGTAACTAGATGTTCCGTGCCCCACAGCAAATTCATTTTACGGCCCCCAACATATACAACATATACAGAGGTTGTCCTGTTTTAACATTATATGTTGAAGTTGCTCATTAATTAGGGCCTTATGTGCCCCCTATACCTACTGTGGCCCCCTGCAGCCTCTAGGTCTGCTTCCTCTATAGTTACACCCCTGACTTCAGGCAATATAAAGTTATTCCAAAACAATAGAGGCTACAATTATAACCAACTGTATACAGAAAAATAACTTTCAAAGTATCACACTGAACATTTCTTCAGGACTATAGTAAGGCCACACAAAAGCCATCTAAAAATTATTTTCAAAATGCAGAATTGGTTAATAACACGTCCCATTGCTATAAGTCTTCATATGTTTCGTCTGCAGCATAACTTACAGTACAGACATTTGCAAATTGGAAAGAGATGAATAATTATCATACAAGCCACTATACTAAGTGGAGTCCTGTGTTAACTTTTTTGATTGATGACAACCCCATAGATTGTGTGATAGATGTGCCGCAGTGACTTGCATTGTGGATTAAATGGCCGACTGGAAACTGGACCTAAGCCAGAAGTGACAGTGAAGCTCTGGCCTTAGTGATAGAATGCTGGAAAATACATCATTGATAGATTAACAGCTGATAACGGGTAATAATTATAAATATAAATTGTGCATCGCTCACAGACATCCTTATGTTTCCCTTTACCAATGCTTGGCTTCTACCCAGGGTTGAAATAGCATGAAGGACAAGACGTAACTATCCTGCTGATCTGCAGTTTCATAAAGCCAATAAACTGTGTCCAACAATGTACTGCATTATTCTTGCTGCAGAGGAACAGCAGCCCAATTTGCCCTTTGATAATGGCCATCAGGTTTTGAGGGAGGAAACTCTCAACAAACACACATTTGAGACTATACCTATATTCACTCTATTATAAATACATTTTGGTATAAAAACAGTACAGGTATGGGACCTGTTATCCAGAATGTTCGGAAACTGTTTTTTTTGGATAACAGAACTTTACGTTATTTGGATCTTCATATCTTAAGTCTTAATTATATCTTAGTTTGAATCAAGTACAAGGTACTGTTTGATTATTTGAATTGCCCTTTAAGTGAGGTGAGTCTTAGAACACCAAAGAGACCTGCTTATTTAAAACTGATACAAAAGTAAATATGTAACTATCTATTCTGGGCTCTCTGCCACAAGCCAATTAAGTTAGAAAC
>CM044435.1:105762397-105773404 GCA_024363595.1 Xenopus borealis
TGGTTGGGGATCACTGCTCTAGTGGGATTGGCAACTTACAAGATTCCTGATTTCAAAACAGCATATCAATATCAACTCCAGATTATTCCTTTTCCTTTCCAGATTATTAAAAAGCAGGAACAGTGCCCATAGTGTAATTTGCCTTTATTTTTTAAATTCTTATAGTGCAGATCATGGAGGTGCAATACAAAAAGATGGGTTCTGCCGGTGTCTCCCTCTCCTGTATGTTCCACCTGTACATCCACTCACTGCTGAGACTGGAAGTTATTTTGCTGAGGTCAGCTTCTTCAGGGTTCATGAAGTAGCTAGTGGAGCAGCACTTGACTTGTAACTAGCCTTCAGACTGGGCCCCCATGCAATGCTTCATGTCCCCCACACTTTAGGAACCACTGTTATATAGCCTTAAAGAAAACAGGCATTTACTAAAATCTATTCCAGTAGATTTTCTGATTCATATTTGTACACAGTATGTTATAAACTGACGCCTAGAAAGTGCATGGCAGATTGGCACTTGATTTACAAATGCACTCAAGTGAAAAATGAGTTTTGTTGAAATCAGCCGACATGGATGAATTGATGTTTAAATAGCCACCTCTGTCAGATATGGCCACTTTGACTACCCACAAAAAATCATAATTTCCTTGCTGAAAGACACTAAAATAGACATTCAGTGACACAAGGCACCTACCAAAGCTGTTTTATTTATCCAAATATATAAATCTATGCAGTGTTCTTTATTGACTTTCATATTTCTGACAGATGTTTTTTGCAGACTCTTTGTGCTGAATATGCAACGGAAAGAGCTGAAGAATTTATGAATTCCCTTTCTGAGTGGGAAAGAAAGCAAATGCCTTTGCTCAGCAAACCGTGATGTAGACTATTTCTATTTTAAAGAAAAAAAAAACATTTAATTGATGTTCTCAGGAGGGCACCGCACACATTAGCCTATGGTCACTTATTGTGCCATTTTCCTACAGTGTTACCCTAGCTACTTACACCAAACAGGACTTGTAACAACAATATGACTAAACAAACATTTCATTCTTACCAAGGCTTGTTTTCACTTTTACTTTTTTATTTTGAGGTTGAGAATTTTTTTTTTCCTAATACAGATGTGTAGAGATATTTGTGAATCTACACTAGAATTTTGCCACGCACTTTGTTTTGCCATTAAAAAAAATCAATGAAAGGAAACATCCACTCAATAAAAAAGAATTTGGCGCAAGAAAAAAATTTCCATTGACTTCAATGCATTTGATGAGCGGAAAACGCAGTGAAAAAAAATCCAGTGTTCAGCAAAATTTCACCTTTTTTTGCAAATGTTTTCATGGTTTTGCATATTTTTCAGTGAAGCCTGCAGGCTGGTGTCAGCCAGTGTAAAATATGAACAGATGTATATAAATAAAAGTACCATATGGAGTCTACCTTGCTGAGATAAGTTGGCTTGGTCAGTCATGCTGCCATCACACTTTGATTATCCTTGGAGTGTTTCCTCTAATAAATGCTTCCAATACATTTGTTTTGGAGGTTGATTAAATCAAGACATCTGGAAATTTAATACTGAAATTCTGCCTCACAACTTTGCATGGTTTATGCTGTAGGAAAAACATGAATGAAATTCAATTTTTTACAAAACATCCCCTCGAAAAGACAACTGCCAATTTAATTACCTAACAACGCATATTTTCCTTTTAATATATTATATCCAGTACCATAACTAAAGAAATATGAACCTTTGTGCAAAATTTGCATTGGGCACCCCTCTTTTAAAAAGACTTCTTCTTTGTCATATTCACCACACAGATAGCCTACCATGGCAGAACCATGGGCCTACACAACCCTGGTCCCATCATTGACAGTCCTGGTCCAGTTACAATATTTGGACCACTCCTTACATTTGCTTTTAAAATATTGAAAACACTTACATTGATCAAAAGTATCCCCTCCCTGCACCTTCTTTCTAATGTAATGAGTGGTATTCTAATGCAAATGTAAGGAGTGGTTGCAAAAATGACTCGATGCAGATGCCAGGTATGGGACCTGTTATCTACGACCTGGGGTTTTCTGGATAAGGGATCTTTCCATAATTTATACCAGGGGTGTCCAACCTTTTGGCTTCCCTGGGCCACACTGGAAAAAGAAAACTTGTCTGGGGCCTCACATGAAATACACAAACACTTGTAAAAGTAAAGAAAATACACAAAAAAGAACTACAATACCAGTTGGATAACCAGATGGAGCAATACACTGTAATATGGAACACCTGGATATTAAATAGACTTATATTATTATTTCTATTACTAACTGGGCAATGGGCAGAACCCCACTTTAAGGGGCAGATTTACTATTGTTCGAATTTTGAATTAAAAAAAAATTTGAAATTCGACCATGGGAATAGTGGGTAAAGTAAAATCCTTTGAATTCGAAAGGATTTTACCGCAATTCGATTGATTGATCAAATTTTTTTTATTCGATCAGAAATAATGATACCCAATCAGGCAGCTTGGATCTGGCGAACTAGGTGGTCGAATAAAATTTTAAAGGGGAAGTACTTCGACCATCGAATAGTTGAATATTCAAATAAAATTTTATTCGAATATTCAAATTATTTGAATTAGAATATTCGATGGTCAAATTTGCCTAATTTGCATATTCGAAGTACTTAAAGGGGAAGTACTTCGACCATTGAATAGTTGAATATTCAAATAAAATTTTATTCGAATATTCGAATTATTTGAGTTAGAATATTCGATGGTCAAATTTGCCTAATTTGCATATTCGAAGATTCGAATTCGAATTTTTAAAAATTCGATCGAACTTCAAATTCCTCATGTGAATTTAGTAAATCTGCCCCTAAGTCTATTAAAATTATTGAAATGTTAATTAAACCCAATAGGATTGTTTTGCCTCCAATAAGGATTAATTAATTATATCTCAGTTGGGATCAAGTAAAAGGTACTGTTTTATTTTTACAGAGTAAAGGGGAAAAAATTGCATTATTTGATTAAAATGGGCTATATGGGAGGTGGCCTTCCCGTAATTCCTATACCTGTACTGAACACAAGATATTGATTGCAGGATTTCTTTCCCACTTTTTAAATTTTGTAGCCAAAGCTGGGTTACTAACAAGTGCAACTAATGACATATGTTGCCATGTTATTTTACCCATAATACTGTATATATATACAGATATAAATATATGTATATATATATTAATAAAACATGGAGGAGCACACCGTAAACTTATATAGCAACTTTCCCGGTTGCTTTAAATTAGTTAAATAAAGTGGCAGAGCACCGCATTCAACAGGAATACTTGTGAAAAAAATCAAGATTTTTACTGATTTGTTTATTGATTTTTTCAATAAATCTTGATTTTCCCTTGAGTATTCCCATTGAGTGCTTTACTATATACAGTATATATATATATATATATATATATATATATATATATATATATATATATATATATATATTTATAAACAGATGCAGCCACTTGGATTTGTGTGTTATAAATGCATTAAATGACTTAAGATGACTTTAGATAACACAACTTCTTCAGTTATTTTAGCAGAATAGCATGCATTACAGATCAGTGCAAAATATTGTGCCAAGTTCAATGGTACAACATTTCAGTGATTACTGCATTGTGTGCTTTTGGGCAAGTAATTTTTGAGGAGATCAGTGGTAAGATATAACCACTGTAATTTATAAACATTTTATGGTCACTACACACTGACAGAATGACAACAGCTTTATAGTCCATGTGGGCAAACAAAATCAGGTTCATTTGAAAAGTCTCTTAGTATCTAACGAAAGTGAGCATCAAAAGACAAACTGGAATTGCCTCCAATGAAACACAACGGGAAGGACTGTAAATTCCTTATGCATTTTAAGACAACAACTTCCCACTGTTTAGGGTCTAATAACAGACCTCTTATTATTGTTTTACTATAGTTAATAAGCAACACATCCTAATATTATGCAATGTAAAAAATTCTGGTTAAGAAAATGGAAATATATGTAAAGAAAAACAAATATAGCAAGATACCAGATGTATAAAAGTAATGCAAGTAATAAAAAATGTATAGTGTATCATAGGGCTTATTTACTAATGCTGGAGAAAGTTGAAAACACAGTTGCAATCATAACTGAGCTCTTTAACTTTTGGTGCAAGCTCATGATGCACCAGTGGGTGGAAAGAGTCAATTTTCAACCTATACATTCCCCACAGACTGAATGAGTTGTCAGTAATGTATTGGCTGGGCATGATGCATTCCTTTTAGACTGATTTGTATGGCATCTACTGTAGATGTTGGATATTGGCTCTAATAAAAAGATATGGATATCTGAAAGATCTCTGAAATGCCACACACTCTACTCTATATAGCCAATACTGGACACATCTCAATATAAATTTGGTTACTGTATTGGTTTGCCCCGACATTAAAACTACTAAGCAACATGAAATTACCAGCAACAATAATGTAACATGAAAATTGTCCCAATCATTCTATTTCTTCACAGAAAACAAAAAAAAAAAATGAAAATGGGCCTATTATGCTTTATAATAGAGGCTGAATGAATGTTTATTGACATGTTTGGCTCTGCCCATCATAATCGTACTCCATGTCCTGTGTGTTTTACGACTTTGACAAAGCTATGCCATTTCCCCACGCCACGTATTGTCAGCGTGCAAATTAAAGACAGACGCATAAATCCCGAATGTGCTGCTGAATGTGTAGAGCTGATTAATTATATAAATGAAAGCACTACTGTGGTAACTAATGTGGCTGGCATGCTTTCTAAATTAATGATGTTTCATGTTGTCTTATGAACAAAACGTATGCCTTGTTATGGGAATATGGATCCCGCCAGTGGAGGCCATTTGTTTGAGCTTTCTGTTCATTCTGCTGTCACCTTTCTCAGAATGAAATCCAATTCACGCAGTGTAAATTATGGACCGGTGAGGAAAAACAACGCACAAAAGCCTTTATTGTACTTATAGTCTTGTTCTGATGTAACACAGCATGTAAAATATAGGCTTTTCATTTTTTCCCATCTGTGTGCTTGAATATATCCCACCAGAGCTCCAAATAAAAGCATTTTAAGTTTAGGACTCGAAAAGGGTTTCAGTTGCTCTGCCATTCATATACCCATGTTTTAAAAGTTATTTTTATTGCGTTAAACAGCTTAAGCAGGTAGACAATTAGGCACGTCAATTTATAAAGTTCCAGTTGTATGCTGATCAGTTTTTTTTCAAGGGATGAGAGCTGATGTTGAGTTTATCAAGTGCATTGCTATGGGTTTCTTTCCACTGAACAGGAAAACCCTTTTGAGCTCCCTAGTGCTAGGTAAGTGTTACAGTGGAGTCTACTACACCTATATTAGACCTGCAGGATGTTCAGTTCCTATCACATAAATTTGGTGATTTGAGACTAGAACATTGAATATAGTAACAATCCCAGATCAAATGAATACAGATGCCTACATTTCTGTTAGGAGAGACAAGTTTCCCAATATTGTACAGTTTCAATGGTGTGAGTTATGTTTGGTAAAGAATTTTATAATATATTAGTGTGTCCCTGACACAAAAAAATGGCCTTTAGTGATGTATGAAAAATCTTAGATACAAAAGATAAAGCCAGCTCACAAGGCAGGTGCAAACCGGGGTCAAGCCCCTGGTGTGTTTATTGGGTCACAACGTTTAGGGGGCGGTCCCCCTTCCTCAGGTGAGGATCACGTTGTGACGCAATTAACACACCAGGGGCTTGACCCCGGTTTGCACCTGCCTTGTGTGCTGGCTTTATCTTTTGTATCTACGAATTCCTGGGAGGGCCGTCTCCCTAAAGCATCCAAGCACCAAGCGTTATTATTAAGGAAGGGCCTGAGTGTGCACGTGAGTTTTACTGTATGAAAAATCTTGCCATGTACAGATTCACCACAAACTTCCATGTTTCTCCATCAGTGAAAAAATGTTGTGAAATTGATTAAAACATTTGCACAACAAATGCATGTTATCCTTCCCTCCTCATTCCACATCAACCAAAGTAATCTGCACTGTCCCACTGCTTATATTAGGACATACACATAAGTCTATGTTTTATTCATTTTAATGTGGGATACAAAGCACCAGAATGGCCAGAGGTAATTGAAAAATCAGTTGACCACAGGTAATGTCAAAAGTCACAGACATGTTTTTAAGAAGCTGGCAACATGGGAGCCTTTTTTCTGGGAGCAGTTTCAGCACAGTAGATAGGAGGTCCTCTAACAATGTATAACCTTGGGTTTATTTTAAAATTTTGTATTCAATGTGTCACTTATTTGAAAATAAGCTTGTAACAGTAAATTTGCAAATTTTTCTTGAGAAATCATTTTCATTTGACCAAAAAAGGTTTCTCCATGTAGTAAGTGCTTAAGCCTTCTTGCCTTTGCCTCAGCCCAGACCTTTATGTTGGGTAGGTTTTGGAAGAGAACGCGTTATCTATTGAACCTACTGTAAGTGTGGCGAGATATTGCAGAAGTCCAGCATTTGGTTATCCTATGTCCTCTGTGTGGCTACTAGCACTGTTGTAAAGGGTCTCAGATCCTTATATGATCTGTATAATGCATTTGAGGCGTCCAATCAAATCAAAGTACAAAGCCTCCAACAAAGTGGCTGGGTTTTCAGTATCAAAATTTAGCCAAGTGTGAGTGTGGCTTAGCTGGAATGTTAGGTAACATTTAGCAGTTTTGGGTTGCTAAACCCAGCTGAGGAATAGGAACAACA
Organism: Xenopus borealis; assembly: GCA_024363595.1. Lineage (NCBI taxonomy): Eukaryota > Metazoa > Chordata > Amphibia > Anura > Pipidae > Xenopus > Xenopus borealis. Next base: position 105,769,167 of record CM044435.1, read on the forward strand.
ATAGGAAACAAATGTAAGGCTACAAATGTATTTTTACTGCTACTTTTTATTACTCATCTTTCTATTCATGCCCTCTAATATGCATATTCCAGTCTCTTATTCAAATCAATGCATGGTTGTTAGTGTAATATAGATCATAGCAATCAGACTACTGAATTTGCAAACTGGAGAGCTTCGTAATAAAAAGCCAGATAAAGATAACTAAAAAAAAAAACACAAATAAAAAAAAAAAAAAAAAAAACAATTGCAGATTGTCTCAGGATATCACACTCTATGCCATACTAAAAGTTAAATTAAATTAAACCCCTTTATTCTGTTTAAGGTGAAAATCCAGTTTTGATCTAACCAAAACACTGTACAATCATATATAGAAAACTTTTGGCAGGGAAAAACTTTCCTGTAAACTGCAGCAATTATGTCATTTGGTAACTGGAACTTAGGGCCTAACAGGAGAGTAATGAGCTAAAAAGACAGGGTGCAGTAATATAATTAATTAAGCCTAAGTGAAGGACTGGTGGTTCATTCATTGGCTGCACAGTAAGCTTCTTTCTGTACCATTAGCCAATTCATCATGTTTGCACTCGAATTCATTATTTTAATACTATTTGCTTAGTGGGTAGACATTTAAGCCTTTTGAGAATCAGTTTTTAAGGCATGTTATAAAGAGAGTGCATTTCAATTCCAAACATATCTAGCTGTCAATCTCGTTGGTCTTATATTTCATGAGATGTTTTATTCCAACAGTATATTGATTGTCCTTGATAATAATTGATCAATATAATCATCATCAGTAAAATGTATGAGTATAAAAAAGACATTATTTGCAGGGTCCACCATTATATTCTTTGCACCAATGAGAAACAACTGCCCTGTTTCAGAAAACTGCAGAAACATTTGCAGAACTGCAAAATGTTGTCTAAAAACATACATATTTAAGTCAGTGGGCATTTTTTCACTTTTTCTTGCACCCAAAGCATTGAAGTCAATGGGCACATGGTGAAATTCTAGTGCAGATTCTACTTGTGAAACCTTAAATTTCACTGCAAATCTATATTAGGTGAAAATGTGCTCATCAGTTCTAGTACCAGAATTATCTGTACCAGAATTATCCTCCACCAAAATGGGAGAACATCAAATTATTGTGTATATGACCGCAGGCAACCTTTTCTATGGCTACTCTAATCTAAATTTTTGTACAATGTATATATTTGGGCTCAGTCAATGCAGTCCTAATAGATAATGTAGTCAAAGTAAACTCTAAAATTTGAAGGAGCTCTCCTGTTTCTAAATTAGTAAACCAGATGCATGGAAAAAAGCCACAAGGTTAAAGGACAAGGAATGGCCAATTCACCAAGGCTAAAATCTTAGGCTCCTGTTTTTGAAATCAAAACTGCATTGCGCCACCATCTTACTTGACTTTTTTTTCGGTATCTGTTGCATGCCCTTGGACCTTATAACGCACATGCCCAAGCCTATGCATGGGATCTCTGGGAATGACAAACAACATCGTGACACAGAAATTTGGGCCAGTGCCCTTTTTTCCACAAAGCAGCAGTGACCCAGGAAAAAATATGTAGCGATTTAATTAATTAATATGGGGTGCTAGATGGATGGATTTGACCTGTTACGCTTCTGCGAAAATTTGCAAAACAGAGACAATATTTTTTAATGAGCAACAAATGTCTATGGACAGCATCTTTGCTGTAAAACTTCCTCACATATATATATCTGCCTATATAGCTGCATCTGTTCTCACATCTATACAATGTGAGCTCTTTTGTTCTAAAACTGTTGCCAAAAATGACCCCAATTTCTATGGACACTCAAAGTGTGAGATTATGTACAATAACACCACAAAAAAAATCTAGTGTCCGAGATGTGATGTCAGCAAGTGCTCATTAATATAAACTAAAATTAAATTATAATTGCCCATAATATATTAAAAATACATTACCATATTAATAGTATGTACTTTATTAATACCCTTTATTGAATGAATAATGGCCATAGCAGAATAATCAGTGGCTGGGGGGGCATGAAGGTAGGGTGAACAGCAAAAGTAGAGTGTGAAGTAAAAGAAAGAATGAAAAAGAATTAAGGAAATTTTTGTGAAATAGCAAACAGTATTTAAGCTATTCTATTAGAAGTTCTAAGAACAAAAACTAAATATTTGTATACAGTCACATGCTGTAATAACACTCAACCAGGACAGAATTAATGAAGAAACCAAAAGATTCTCATAATCCAGTAAAATGTGGATGCTGCAGATTGCCACAAAAAATACTAAAATATTATATTATAACTAATGTTAATTCTACTATTATCAGGTGACCAATGCAAACATATTCTCCTCACAACCATAACACTGGCCCTTCATTCATTAGGATGTTGATAACAGGGAAATACTTCACGTGGTGTAAAAAGCGCATAGCGTGATTCCACGTATTACTTCCGCTTGAACTGTGCGGCTAATTCCCACCTGGAGAGAATCAATTACCTATGGCTTTCCAGACTGTTTCTGTTTCCCCTGTTTCTCTGCTTTGCAGGCAGGGAGAACTAATAGAATTACCGACGTTTCAAAGTACTTCAAGCTTTTCAGATGGCTTAATCTGTGCTAATGGGCCAATGTCTCTAAAATACCCAAAATGAACATGAATTGTGTTTTCCCCTAACATATAATCCTTGCTGCGCTTTAACTTCAGCTTCCCTAAATATCTATTATACATAAATATTCTGATATTAATTAAGTATGTATAACAAGCAAATTTGATCCTCTAGGTGGGGTGCAAGTGTCCTAGCTGATGCTGGAATCAAATTTAATGCATAAACCCTGTTGTAAGGCCAATTATCAACCATCCTTTCTACTGATGACAGTGGGAAGCAGCCCAGAATAAAAGACCACAGAGGGGGAAATATATTAAAAATGGTTTTGGATTATGAAGATAAGCTGACCAAGCTAGCTAGTTTTGCAGTAAAAAAAAGGCACTTAATAATTTATGGGGGGGTCCAAAAATACATTCATAGAAGTATTATTTATATATGTTTATTATATACTAGGCGGCTGTGCACTCGAATGCTATTCTTTTAGTAGTTACCTAGTCAGCATTTGCTGGCGGTGCAGGAGACTAAAGAGAACAAATTGTTTAAACAAAAAAAGAGTCTCAAGTTGCACTCAGTAAATATCTACCAATTCATCAATTCTTATATACTATATGGTTTGGACCATATAGGGCAGGGCATTCAGGGCTATTTATGTAGTGCTTCTCTCCCTGTAGAGATTTTACTTTGTGCTACAATATATGGTTTTAAAAAAGGCTGGCTGCATTATACAGAAGAAGAAAATACATTAATAGTATCAAGACGTCTACTACAGGTACTTGGCCTTGGATAAGGATTTAATATCACAATCTATGTTATTAACATAGGACAGGACTCTAGATCAATGAAATTCATTACCTAGAAAGGGACTGCCAACATATAAATACTGTTTTTTTAAAAACAAATAAAGGGGCAAGCAAAAAAAGAATTATGATGACTTATGACTTCTAAACTCATAATTATGACTTTTAATCTCATAATTATGACTTTAATAAATCAAAATTATGACTTTTAATCTCATAATTATGACTTTAAAAAGTCGAAATTATAATTGTTAATTATTTAAGTAAGGAAGTGCATTGTAAGGACTCACCCTGGTGGTCTAGTTGGCAGTGGGGTAGCCCGCTCCATATCCAGCAGGGACCCCTGCCGCGTGCTGCCTCTCTCCTCCTGGCCAGTTTAATCCATGGCCCGCGCGAAGCGCACTTCCGGGTTTTGTAGATGCAACTGAGCTGGCGTGATGAAGTTATTGCGCAATGGTGCGAAATTCAAACAGTATTTAAAGGGGTTTTTGAATACAACACATTGCCCATTGCTAGGTTCAATTAGTTTGTTCCTGGTGCTATTTCTATTTGTATCCTGCCTGTTATTACTGGTTTTGACCCTTGTTTGCCTGTGACTACTCTGACCTCGCTTATCCTGTCCCTTGCCTACCTAATTACTCCGAGCTCTCCTAATCCGACCTTTTGCCTGTCCACTGACTATTTTACTCTCTCCACTTCTGATTCCAGCCTGTCTTACTTTTCTACTCTGCTTGTGCTGACCCGATCTGCCTGTTCCACCCTGTGTTGTCCGGCCTCCCTTTCTAAGTGGTATTCTTCCATCCAGTATCCTTAGTGAGATAATCTGACCCCTTTGCT
>CM044435.1:105776225-105787275 GCA_024363595.1 Xenopus borealis
ATTATTTGATTTTTCATTGGTTCATTGGTTTTAAGTTAAATATATAATGTTTAGCTATTATTATTATAAATATAATTTGTACTGAATAATATTTACCTGTCCCTTTCTACCCTGCTGCTTCTCATAAATGAAACAGTGTAGTAGAAGCCTGCCGATGAACAGACCTGTGAAGCATGCAGTATATCTTGTCTGGACCAGAGTTGGTTTTGCAATATTGTTTCAGGGATTGAAACCAACAAATATTGCTTAAAATTTTTAATTCATGTATATAAGTTACTAAGAATGACATTTCCTTTCATCATATATCAAATATTTTTTTTTGGATGGAGTTGCTCTTGCATCTGATTTGAGAGCGACAAAGCATCACATTAGAATGGTGAGAAATCTTACATCAAACTTTACAGCTCGTCTTTCAAAGAATCTGGCTAGATCTTGCAATTTTAACAGAAACATTAATATAATGTGCAATTGCTTTTTATCTGCAAGCCTCATTTACATTGTTATTAATTAAGAATACATTAAAGATGATGTTCGCATGCCAGCTTATACAGTCATTTCAATGATTATTTTGTGCATTAACATTTTATGGTGTGAAGTCTTTCCTAATCAGAGAAACCACTGTGAGCAATTTTTTTGCCCACCAGCTTAATTTTCGTTTAGACCAATGGATTATGGAGCCAAAACTTTGGCATCATACCTATTCCCCTGCTAGCCAGTCAATGCCTAAAAGGGTTACATACAAATAAAAATGATGAGGTTGATGTTATCCCTTAATGGCTAATTAAAGGTACAGTAGAAACATTAAACCATTTGGATGGCAGTAAACAGACAGAATTTCAACCCTTACAAAACACTGCAGTTATTTTTGTAATGTTCCTATTATTGTTATATTGCACTGAGCATTGTCTAGTGTGTGAAGAAGGCATTCAAGTAAGAATTTCATTGTACTGTATACGCTGTATATTTGACAATAAAACTTTGAATCCTGAATCTTTCTGCAAAGTGTGTAAACTTAATACATAAATCTGGATATTTGAATGATTGTATATATATATTTTTTTTTTTTCCATTTAATTATATCTTTATTATGAAATTATAATTATTTAACCACCATGATGAGATGGCAATAATATGATGGAATACACAAAGTTCTTGATATATTTAATAGCTCATTCATTTACTTAAGTGTTTTATTTAAGCAAAAATCTGCCATAAACCTAAAACAAAAATAACATTTTATATTTATTCCTGAATATAGTTAACCATTTAGTGATTACATTTACATGACCAAAAGTTTACCTTTCCCATCTGGTAAAACAACCAGATGATTTCTGTTGAAATCAGTTATCATCTGCCTTCCCCAATGTGCCTACAATATCCCAGCAGCCTTAGCAGTTTAGGGCCAGACAGTAGAGATGGGTGCTCCCTATTGAAACCCTCTAGCGTCTTGTCTGACCTGATCCTGCCTTGGTTTGTTGTTGTCCTGCTTCTCCATCCGTTACAGTCTATCCTGCTCCTTCACCCTCTCTGTCCAGGTTCAGTCTTTCCCACTTCACCTCCCACTCCAGTCTGTTGTGTTTCTCTGCTCACTTTGTCTCATTCCAGTCTGTCCTGATTCTCTACCAAATCTGTCCTGCTCCAGTCTGTCCAACTGCTCCATTCAATCCATGTCTATCCTGCTGCTCCAGTCACCCCAATCTCCTACAGTCTGTCCTGCTGCTCCTCCCACTCCAGTCTGACCTGTTTCCCCACTCATTCTGTCTCACTTCAGTCTGTCCTGCTTCTCCTCCCATTCCAGTCCAGTCTTTTCCAGCTATTCCATCCTACTCCAGTCTGTCCTGATTCTTGTCTTACTCAAGTCGACCCTTTATCTCTTCTCACTCGTCTTTTTATACTCCAGTCCAGTCTTCTCCATCTACTCCCACTCAGTCCAGTCTGTCCCGATTCTATTTTAAATCTGTCTCACTCCAGTCTATTCTGCTTCTGTGCACAATCTATCTTGATTCTTCATCCACTCTATCTAGTCCTGTTTTAGATCTCATCTAGTCCCTTACTGCTCCTAAACTGTTCCATGCTTGATGGACTTATACTCATGTAGTGGGATTTTCCCCTAAATCCCTTCCACCAAACAAGCTTAATTCAATATCACTTTTCAGTATGAACACCAAACTCCTTTTTTCTTTGTACAAAATGTTATATCCCTTGAAAAATAGCACTACCCTCTGCACATGTAGCTGGACTCCTATGAAAGTAACCTTTGAATAGTTGTACCCTGATGCTCACTGGAGTTACAAGAAAGAAATGTGGCACACTTTATTTATCCAAAATCTTTATATTGAACCAAAAAGTATAATAGTCACTTACATTTAAAAAAAATACATTTGTGGCAGATTATTTTGTTAATCTCTACAGATACATTCCAAATTTCCTGTTTCTATATATGAGGATTATGTCTTGACCCAGTTAACTTTTTTTTTCTAAGAAAAGATTGCTTACCCTACTGGGAAGCAGTAAGTACAAAAATGTTAATTCGTATCACAGAAACAGTATTTTAGAAAAATGTCTGTTTCACAACTTATGTTTTCATAACACAACTATACTGTACTACTATACTTCTACTATACTATACTAATAACTTTTTGCTTTCTGACAAAGAAACTCTAAAACCTCAAGGGTGTTTGTAGGTGTTCACTGAGCTACAGGAAAAAGATAAACCTGAATCGAAGATTAGCTTAGTGAATTTTTAATACCATCTCTGAAGGGAGAAAGAAATAGACACAATTCTTATTACAGTTCCTTTACTGTAACAATCAACACCCTAATCCAGAACCCAAGCTAAGCACCATGCACATTGGAGTTCTCCTAGCCTCTCCAGCCGGCCCCCGAGAGGGAGTGGACCCTGGTGCAATTGCACCCCCTGCTCCCCTGGTAGTTTCGCCACTGCTAAACACCCTGTTCTAGGCTATTGCTTCCGCCTTTCATCTCGAGAGGAGCCTTCGGCTAATCAGATGCTGCCAGGTCTTAATAAGAGAGGTGCAAAGCAAATGGTTCTGGACAAGCAAAGGGGCACAAATGTAAATGCAAAGTCTTTGGGCAGAAGGTTGTGGTACAAAGCGTCAGACAGATTCATAGACAGATCGGGGTAGGCAGAAAGTAATGTAGTCAGGCAGACAAGGGTCAAACCAGGAAGACAATCAGAGGGTTAAGCAGAATCAGAGTCGGTAATCAGGCAAGGGTCAGGATTCAGAAGTCAGGATTGTCAAAATAGCCAGGCAGGGTCACAACAGGAATTCAAAACAGATCAGGAAACAGGGAACAATTAGTACAAGGCTCAGGAGCACCAGGAAACAAGATCCTATAACGGGCAATGAAAAAAGCACTGAAGTCCCTTTAAATAGTTAAAATTTCACACCATTGCACGCTGACGTCATGTCAGCAGTGCCTATAAAACCCGGAAGTGCGAGCCGTGCGCGCACTAGAAAAGAAAAGACTGCGCAAGGGGCGTGCCCGCTGCACCACTAGACCACCAGGGTGAGCTTGTATTACACTTAGGGGCAGATTTACTAAATTCACATGAAGGATTCGAAGTTCGATCGAATTTTCAAAAAGTTTCGAATTCAAATTTTCGATTGTTTTTGAAGACCAATTCGACCAGTGAATTTTGAAAATTTGATCGAATAGAATGATTCGAATAAAAATCTATTCGAATATTCGACTGTCAAAGTACTACTTTCCCTTTAAATTTTTATTTGACTGCCTGGTTCACCAGATCAATGTTACCGAATTGGGATTCAAAAATTTTGATTGAATAAAAAAATTTGATCGAATGGTTAAAATATTTAAAATCGATTGTTTCGAATGATTTTATCGATCGATCGAATTTTTCTATTCGATCGTTCGACCAATCTAATTGTGGTAAAAATCCTCCAAAATCGAATTCGAATTTGAAGGATTTTTACCACAATTAGATTGGTCGAAAAATTTTTTTTTACTCCCTAAGTATTCCCATGGTCGAATTCAAGTGTTTTTTAACCCTAGGATTCAACACTTAGTAAATCTGCCCCTTACACTGAGCATACTGTATATTTGATCTTCATGCAGGCTATTGAAATTATATTTAATTAAATTAAGACAAGATGCAGGACACTCTAACAAGAGATATCAAGGATGAAAGGACTGTAAATAGCCATCTGAGTATATAAAAAAACTTCAAAACCCAGTACACGACTTCCAGATACAGGTATGTGACCTGTTAACCAGAATGCTTGGAACCTGGGGTTTTCTAGATAATGGATCTTTCCATTATTTGCATCTTCATACCTTAGGTCTACTAGAAAATAATGTAAACATTAAAAAACCCAATAGGTGGGTTTTGCTTCCAGTAAGGATTAATTATATCTTAACAATAATAATCTTAATTATATCTTAACAATAATAATCTTAATTATACCTTAATTACTTACATACAGGTACTTTTTTATTACAGAGAATTCAAAAATTAATTTATAAAAATGTTAATTGTTTGTACAAAATTGAGTCTATGGGAGGTGGCCTTTACATCGTTCTGAGTTTTCTGGATAACAGGTTTCTTGAATATGGATCACATACCTGTATTGGTATTCAGAACAATCTATGTTCAGCCAACCTTAATATCACCAAAATCAAAAGGATATGGCACAACTTTAATATTTCTGCAGTGCCAACTCATGTACCTGATCTGCTGGTGAAGGTACTTTATTCCAATGGCTATATTAGTCCATAAATACTAACTAAGGAGTGCCTTAGGCATTTGGAATGCTGCATACACCTTCAGAAAACAATTGTGCAACAATGAGATTTTCTGGTCAATGCATCCTAGCAGTTTGGGGGTCATAGCCTCTAAAATACACAACTCAACTCCAAAAGAGTAATTTTGAAGCTCAGTTTGTTGATTTGATAAATATCCTTAGAGCAAGTTTATTACTCTACTGCAAAGGTAAACTGACTTCTACTTTTCTTTATACACAAGCAGAAACTGAGGACAAATGTAGATTTCTTAAGCAAGTTTTTTCCAAGACTGTGAATATGAGCTGCTTCTCTACAAAGGCAAAGCTGTGGGCTGCATAGCAGAGATAAGACTTTTAAAGTACTTTTCGATGACAGCAGTGAGAAAAAATAATCACAAAGAGCTATTTCATTAAGTTTTCCATTTCCCTGTTGTTAAAATTCACCATGAGTACTGCTCCAGGCCACCCAAAGCTGCTTTATGCCTAATCAATATACATGGTGAGTTAAAAAGATAAACTGAATGAGCCATCATCACTATGCAATATTATTATTTACAACGGCCGTTAATTTTTAATGTCAAGTATGACCACGTTTTCAAGGATAGGTAAAAAGGGAAGGTGAAACTGCATGGACAAGGTGCAGCGTAAGAGTCTGTAATACATTTTAGATTAAATATACTACTTGGGAGTCAAGTACCATAATACCTATTTTTATAGTTTTCAAGGAAAAATGCCTTACGTCCACCAGGCATAATTTTCAAGTGAATGGAGAAAGATAAATTATAAAATACGAGTGGATGTGGAAAATTTACATTTAAGGAAAGGTTGAATAGTTGGGGAAAGAGGTATACAGTTAGGCCTTTGAGCAAAAACATTGCATCTGAATTTTATGATGAATGAGCAGATACTACCCATATTCATTAGTAGACTACAATATCTGGACTAGGACTTTTCAGTTATTTCCTCTTGATTCTGGAGGCATTTTGAATTGAAGTTGTGTTTTCATTTGAGCTTATAGTTAAAACTTAACAGTAGTGATGGGCGAATCTACCCCGTTTCGCTTCACCGTAAAATTCGCAACACGTCAAAAACGACTCACGACGCGTTTTTCAGTGAATTTACGCCAGGCGAATTTTCGCTGGCGTTTTGCAAATTTATTCGCCAGCGGCGAATCGCGGGGATTTGCCGCGAATTCGCCCCTGGCGAATAAATACGCCCATCACTACTTAACAGTATGTGAAAAATATTTAACTGTAAAAATCAACAATAAACAAGCTTAATACAGGTTTTTGGATAAGGCATCCCATGCCTGTATGACTCGACAAGAATGTAAGTGGGCAGTGAGACTAATCATAATGTCAGCTAGTGCATTATCAGTTGGTAAAAGTGCAGTGGGTAGATTGAATATATTACAAATTAATGTAGTAAGTACATTAAAGGGGACATTTTGCATAACCTTCATATTCAGATATATGATTAATCTCAACTCAAACAATGTAATTCTGCAAAAAAAAAAGTTTTGAATGCATTTTACCTGCTAAAAGTGTCATTATATCAGAGCTGCAATGAGATAATGTATGTATGTATGTATGTATGTATGATGATGATGTAGATTTAAACAATGTAAGATACATTATGGGACTGTTTCCCTTTAATTGATAATTATGTTTTATCATTCCTTAGGTAACCAATTATGTTGGCAAATTACTTGTGCTTTCAAGCTATTTTTTCTACTGTAAGTAATTCACATGTTACTCTATACAGTATTTTGATTTCATATGGATGTAGGATACACATGCTGAATATCTCACACCATGTTGACAAAATGTAATATAAATAAATAATACATATATCATTTCTCATGTAAAGTTTCTTCAGAATAATAACCCTTATACAACATTTGGGAAACACAATGAAAAATGTGGTAATGAAACAGCAAGGCAAATAGAAATATGGTACAGAGGGAAGGAAGACAAATTAAGATAAGAATAAGAGACAAAGGGGGAAAGTGTCGACCAGGAGTGCCCATAATTTACTAAGGCAAGGTCTTTTTTTAGTGATTTTGTCCCATTATGATCAACATCCATATTATCACTTTTAGCATTCTGTCCCATGGAAAATATTACTTAAATATTGATTTATGATAAAGTACTGTATGTATTGCTATATTTAAAGTGGACCTGTCACCCAGACACAAAAATCTGTATAATAAAAGTCCCTTTCAAATTAAACATGAAATCCAATTTCAAATTTTTATTAAAGCATTAATAGCTGTTTTAGCTGTTAAAAATCTCCGTTGTCAATCAAATGTTGTCTGCCACTCCTCTATGCCTTAGGCATAGAGGCGGGGCAGATAATTACTTTCACTTTCCATTCAGCACTTCCTAGATGCCACTGCTCCCCACACATTCCCCCAGTTCTCTTAACTATTTAATTGTGTAGCCAGGACATGGGGATAGACATCGGGTCCCCCGTTCTGGTGCACAAACAAGATTCTGAGATGATGCAAGGCTTGCCTTAATAACAGTGTCTACAAAATGGCTCCTGCCTTCTTGCTATAATTATGAATTCCCAGACTGAAGAAAACAAGATTAAAATGATGTATATAGTGTAATTAATGTTCATTTTGCTTGACTAATGTGATAATATATGATTTGGAACAGTACAGTGCAAAAATATAAAAGTATACATGGGGAGACAAATCAATGTGATAAGAGACATAGTGGGAAGGAGGTCACTGCCCCATAGAGCTTACAGTGGATGGGAGGTTAAAATACAGGTACAAATTGGAGATGAAAAAGTGCACATGGTAAGGCATAGTTAGCAGGCACAGGACTAGGGTAATGTTCTAGTGCTCCAAAAGGTAGACTCTTATTTTTTTCTTGACAAGTTTGAGAGAGAACTCCTTCTGGAGGAATTCAGGGATGGAATTCCAGAGGTAAGGAGTAGCAAGATAGAAGGGTTTGAGACGAGAGGTGGATGTGGATGGTGTGATGAGAAGGGGGCTCTGAGAAGATCGGAGAAGACGACCATGAACATATAGCGAGACAAGAGAAGAAATGTAGTGAGGAGCAGAGGAGTGAAGGGCTTTGAATGTCAGTAGAAGGATTTTATATTCTATAATTTGCTTAACAGGCAGCCACTGTAAGTATTTTAGTTGGGGTTGAGCATATTTCCTATGAGGAGAGAGCAGAAGGATTTGAGATTTAAGATTGGAGAGGAGAAAGATGGGAGTCAGGAAGACTAGTTAGGAGGAGATTGCAATAGTCTAAATGGGATAAAATAAGGGCGAGGATTAGTGTTTTGGCTGTGGTTTGTGAAAAAAATGGGTGTATCTTGGCGGTATTGCCTAGAAAGAAACAACAGGTTTTGGAATTATTATTAATATGATTAGAGAAGGAGAGGGACTGGTTGAAGATGACCCCTAAACAGCTTGCTGAGTTGTATGTTCAGAACCAATGAGAGTGTCTTGTGATTATAGGAACCATCCACAAATCAATTCTACTTTAGGAGGCAAATTTACTATTATTCCCGGAAATTAGCTCGACCAAATTCGTAATTCGATAAGCATTCGACCATCGAATGCTTATCGAATTGTTTTAGGCTATCATTTTGCTCTCAATATGATTTCTCAATGAATTTGTACGATTGGATACCGATCGTTCGATTTCACGAAAAAATTGTGAAATTTCCTTCGAGAGTCAGAAAAATTCGTATGATTCGAACGATCGAATGATCCGATCGTACGAATGGTATTCAACTTCAAGCAGGACTTAGCCTCAGAAGCCTATGGGGAGCTTCCCATTGGCTTCTATTACAATTCGGTAGGTTCAATCTGGCGAAGTAGGCAGTCGAATAAATTTTAAAATTTGAATCCTTAGATCATCGAATAATCGAATTATCGAATATCCAATCATTCGACTTATTCGATATTCGATGATTGTAAGATCTGTACCAGAAAGGAACTAATGTAATGATTCTAGAAATGTGACAGGGGAATTAGATTGTAAGATCTACAGAAGAATGGGGCTGATTCATTGAATGTACTCTGTAAAATGTAGAAAAACATGTAGGTGCTTTTAATGTATATAAGGGTATTAATATAATTAACAAGTTACACATCACAGACTAATCAGTTAAATAGACCAGAAAGTGAAATGTAGAATAAGGTTAACATTCATATTTCTGCTGGATCTTTTCCACCCTCTAATTTGGAAACCAGTCAAAATTCTTTCACTTAAATCAAGATTATAATAAATGAATCCTGCATAGTTAAAACTTGTGCTGTCTTCTGCACTTTTCACTTCAATCTTTTGAATAACATAATCATATGGTAAAAATAGCTTGTCGACTTTCCATTGCACATAAATGCTTAAAGATAAATCATAACCCAATAAAACTGATAATTATACTCTCTTACCAGGGTGGGTAGAATGCAAGGCAATCTACTTCTATTGCATATCAGAGACAGACTGCACAGTACATAGATATAGATTCCAATGACACGCAGATAAACACTCAGTTTTATTATTTTACAAGTATCAATTTTTCATATTTTGCCTTTTATAGAAAATCAAAAGCCTAGATAGTAACTAAAAAAAATATAATGTTTTTGTTTGTCAGACTGAAAAAAATGGCTCAGTGTGTCAGTCTCACTGTTCCAAATACCGAACAGCACAGATGGCTTAAGTTCTTGGCAGAATTTTCTTTTGTTGACCATTAAATTGTTGAAGAGAGTTCCAATTCTGGAGTACGCTCGCTGTTTTTCCATCTCCCATTTAGCCCCGCATAGATTCAATTATTGTCAGTCATTGAATGAATGGACTGAAGTCCAAACACAGTATAATGCAGTGCAGACAATTAAAACATTTTCCAATGGGCAGCTACCAACATGGGGTCATTTATTGTGTTTCTAATGGCATCTAGATAAAAATGTACCTTTAAATAAAAATAATTTCCATGTATCATAACTTATTCACAGTACAGATATAGGATCTGTTTTCCAGAAACCCATTATCCAGAAAGCTTCTAATAACTGAAACCATAGACTCATTTTTTATTCTTTGTGCTTATTTGGTTTTACATTTTTTTTCAATAAATGTATATTGCGTACAAAAAGTTCCACAATTTGCAATAATTATTGACTGGTTAAACATTAAGGATTATACATAGTCTTGTGCTTCTTTTCTTAGAAGGAAATTACATTAAATTATTATTATTATGATTAGCCTGAGATTTATGATATCAACGAATAAAAACAAAATAAGATAAAAGAAATCATAACTCCACACTATACAGAAATTTGAATCAGATCAGCATCAAGAGCTAATGCTCCACCATTAGGGATAATTTTATATCTTCCAAATATTAAGTACCTTCTTTTGGCAGGTTATATCTTATCCATCAGAAATACCATATGTTATGCTTTCTGTTATTCCTGGGGGAAGGGGTAACCCCTAAGGGACAGTGTATCCCAATTGTACCATATCTTATCAAATTGTTCTATTGTAGAAATTTTCACTGCAGTAAAATATTCCATCCCTCTTACATACTGGATCCTATTTAGTAATTCTCTTTCAGAATGAGCTGAAGTGCTTTTCAAGTTCTTTGCTATTAGCCCTCTTGCTACTGTTAATATTGCATTTACTAATCGTTGGGATGAATTAATTATATTTTCAATCTTGTCCCCCAATATACAGTAGACACCCTGGGATTAATTATACCATTTCATATGTATTTTATAAATCCCCTCCCTTGTGGATGCAAAAAATTAGGTCCTCCCAGATTCTCAGACATTCTTGCAGGCATATCTTTTTTTTAAGGAGTTCCTTATAGTTGCTGTTAGAGGTTCAATAGAGATGGCAAATAAGAGGGGGGAGGGGACATCCCTGTCGGGTACCATTAGTTATAGGAAGAGATCACTCCAGGAATTTTTTATCTGGCTGCAGGGACTGAATATATTGCTCATATGTCCAAAGTATTAAACATGAACTCCCACCCTGAGCAGCCTTTTCAGCATCTAAACTTAAGATTAGGGTGGGGGTTCGTCTCCTGTTAGCTACTTCTATTAAGTCAATGACCCTCTGTATGTTATCACCAGGCTTTCATCCCTTGATACAACCTACCTGTTCTTGGTCTATGAGAGAATACTGTCCAATAGTTTTGTAAATTTAATAACGCTATTGGCCTGTAGTTTTGACATTTAGTATGATCTCTCCTCTCTTTGGGTATAACCATTATGTATGAGGTCAAAAAAGACTTTGATGGGTTAGTGTTAGCCGTAA
>CM044435.1:105791082-105802094 GCA_024363595.1 Xenopus borealis
TGGTTTTCATTTTGAGTTTTTTTTAATTATTTGCCTTTCACTTCTGTCTCATTCCAGCTTTCAAATGGGGGTCACTGACCCTGGCATCCAAAAACTTTTTATCTGTGATGATATTTTTCTGCTTTTGTTACTTTTTAATACTTATCTTGTCTTGAATATGTCCTATTCAAATTCCCTCTATCATTCAAACTATTGTCTACTTGTTAGGGTAAATAAGACCCTAATCACCAGATTATGAAGTATAATAAGATTAAAAGGGATGGTTCACCTTTAGGTTAACTTTTATTTTATGTTATAGAATGGTCAATTCTAAATAACTTTTTAATTGGTCTGCATTTTTTTTTCTTCTTTTTGCAGATTTCAGTGGGGGTCACTGAACCCATGTGAAAAAAAATGCTCTTTAAGGCTACACATTTATTGTTATTGCTACTTTTTATTATTCACCTTTCTGTTCAGGCCTTTTCTTATTTATATTCCAGCCTCTTATATTCAGTGCATGGTTGCTAGAAACATTTGGATCCAGATTTGCGAAAATGCCAACTACAGAGCTGCTCCTGAATATAATGTTAAATAAATCAAAAAGCACAAATAATAAGAAAAAGGAAAACTCAAACGTGAACAAACCCATTCAATTGACCATATAGGGAAGAAACCACGAATGAACTCACTATAAAAAATTACACTGAATAATGCTCTAAAAAATAAGAATACCTCGAAAAACTCTAAAAATTCTAGTTTTCCTGGCAATTCCTAGCAAAAAGATAGGAAAGCTTCTAAAAGTCCAAATTGATTTAAAGTGGTCCAATAGGATCAGTGTAGCTCCCATTGACTTCTATAGGAACTTGACAAACTATACCTGACAAAGTTTTATATTAGTGGTTTTCGTGGTTTTTAAATGAATTGTTAGTTTTTTTTTGTTTTTTGTTAAAGAGAAAACCACATATTTTTAGAGATTTGTGGGGGAAAAAAAATTTGATTGTTATTAAATGGGTCCCTCAGTCTTAAACTGAGAAATCATTCACTTGGGATTATTGATAGAACATATTGAGATCCTCTTCCTCCCTTCTTCTTTCTTCAGAATCCAGTGGCTGACGCATGCTCAGTAGAGTGAAATAGCCCAGCTTTTACTGTGCATAGATGCCTGTATGAAGAAAGAAAAAGGATGGCTCTCTCACTAGTGCCGTTGGCTGGTTCAGTTTTCTGCTACCGGTATGAATGGCCCGTGGTAATAGGTAAGTCGTTACAATCCTGGACGGCAATGTTCCCTCTAATTCCTTCACAGCTAGGTACTTAAAAAAAATATTTTGTGTGCACATTTTTAACTTCTGTGCACAGTTTTTGAAAATTCAGATCAGAACAAAATGGTTGTGTTTTAACACAAAATTCTTTGTGAGCATCGCAATGTGTTGTGTGTGGAGGCCTCAAAACAAACACAAGTGTACAGCTTAAAGGGAACATTGTTTGGAGGTGCTCTAAAATTTTGCACCCCCATCAATTTGAGCTTTCTCCTTTAAAAGAAATCTAATAAATATCTTTTAATAAAAATCAAATCAAATGATACGGAACGTACTGATAGAATTTAAAGCAGTGACTGCAGGAGTCCTTATCATATATGGCATTATAATAGGTGACCTACTGCTTGGCTACTGGCCCTGGTGTAATTGGCAACACATGTCAATACAAACATTCTGCAGACCATTTGTTATTCACATCAATGATTCAGAGCCTCCGTTTCATCACAATTATCCAGTGTAATTGTGTTTATGGTTCATAATTGATTTATTGCTCCAGCCACGTTGGATCTCATTAACAATGCAGGTCAAGATATGAAAGCTCACATTATGCTGTCATGCTGGAAGAACATCTTATGAGTATCATAATTTCATGGTCGCCCAGAAACATACTGTCTGTCTGGTTGGCAGAGAGCACTTTGTTCTAGCTGGATTTTGATCTCCCTAGGGATCAGCTGTACAGAATTGCTGAACTTGTTTGCTCAGAGCCAAACATATACCAAACAAGGAAGATGGACTCCTGCATGGGATGAAATGATAAATAAAAATTGATTTCTATGATAGCATTGTATTCCCTGCACAATTACGCTTGGCATTAGGATGTAATGCTTCCATATAATGAAACCTTTATGAAATGTACTGAGATAATGTTATAAATAAGCGATGGGTAAATATTTTATATCAGCATTGTGTTTTTGCTGATCTCAGATGGTTTTCCTTTAAAAGACAGGAGCCATGTTATCCAGCATAGGCACAAACTACGACACATCAAAAAAATGTAAGATTTGTCAAGGCTTACGCTAAAACTGATGGAAATGATGGTTCCAAGTAAGGCAAGACTATAGAAAACATTTTTAAGATGGTGCATGAAAACAAATAAGCTATCCACACTGAAAAAAATATAGGCCCAGCTGACAGTGGGTGCAAATTAAAATAACCCAACAACATTGCTCTGTTAGTTGCACAGTTGGAGTAGTAAAAATACAATTATTATTAACTAATTTATAAGAATCAGCAAATAAAGCAAATGTTTCTATATACTGTATTTGCACATTTATGCTCCATTTTTCCCCATCATATTGTCCAGTTGTTTATTAAATTTTTCACATAGTTTCATGTATCTTATTTTTTGCTTGTGCTAGATGGCTGTAATGTATAGGCCTTTGCTAAAGTCCTATCTAACTAAACTAGAACTTTGATCACATAGAGGCCCATTTATTAAAGGTAGAATTTTAGTGGCATTAGAGCTTATTTCTCTAAAACATGAATGCTGTGAAAGTTATCAAAAGATCCAAATATGAAATGGAGAAAAAGGTTCTGAATGATCCAAAAAGATATACAAATATTTCTTGAACCTCTATATATTCAGGTTTTTCGGATAAAAAATCTGAAAACATCTTTTTGATTGAATGGCTAAAAAATGGTTCAATAGGATCAGCACCACTCCCATTGACTTCTAGAGAGCCTTGACTGCTTTTACTTGGAGAAGTTTTGTACTAGAGTTTTTTTCATGGTTTTTATACTTAATCGTGATGTTTTTTTGGGTTTTAGAGAAACAAAAAACCCCACAATGGATGACTATGTATGTGCAAGCAATGCTGTAACAGAACCAATGGACAGTAGGGTTGCCACCCTGTCCAATTTTGACCAAGACAGCCTGTTTTTTGGAAAGCCCACCTCTCCCCTCTACCTGTGAAATAACCAACTGCCCATCCCCCACCCCTGTGACATCACTGCCCACCCCCTGCCTGGAGTAAGGAGCTGAGAAATGTGGCAACCCCAATGGGCAGATCAAATGTGAAAGTAAGAGACTAGGGGGCAAATTTACTATTATTCCTGAAAATTTGCTCGACCAGATTCGAAATTCGATAAGCATTCGACCATTCGATCTATTCGATCTATTCGATATTCGATGACCGAAGAGGCTAAAATTCACTTTACAATTTCATGAAAAATTCGTACGACCGTTGTTCGATCAAATTCGATCGAACTTCAATCTATTCACGGGAATTTTGGAAATCGGCCCCTAGGTGTACGGTACTACTTCTGTTCAGCTCTTCTATTCAGGCTGTATTTTTATAACTTCTCTCTCTGTCTCTCTGTCTCTCTTAGTTTTATCTTTCTTTCATTTTAAATTGGGAAGTTATAACAATAATTCTTTGCTTTGTAAAATTAAGCCAACAATCTTCACAGGGAAAGAGAGTCTCATTAACAATATCATTATTTGAAGCTTAGAACACCTGAACCATCTATAAAATGTAGAAAGCTAATCACATTGAAAATATTGTTCTCCATTTTCTTTATCAATTGGTTTAAAAGTTTGGAACTATAATTAAATTGAATTAAAAAAAAAAATAACCAACCCCCTCCTTGTTACAGCTCCTCTATTATCATTAGTATATTTCAGATTCAAGCAGTGATAGTATTCTAAAGAAATATCTACCTTCTGTAGATTCTTTTTAACTTTTCTTGCATTGCTGTGTGTTTGATATGCAAAGGAGCAAATTATTCCTAACATAATTAAAGGCATTACAGGAGGAGCAAGTAGAATGATAGCCGGGTAAGATCCAACAGAGAAAAAGAGAATAGGAAGATGCTAAAGACAAAAGTGTTGCAGAGATCATTTTGTTCTTCCTTGACAAGGTGAGATTCAGGTTAATTGTGCAAGTCTTAGCTGTAATTAAATAATAGCTATGTCAATTCAGTTTTAAAGAAAGCTGTAAAAGGTGCAAAAGCATTGTGAAATATTCTAGAAAAATATGATGTGTTCAGAAAATATTCAGCTTGATGTGCCAGTATAAAATCCACCATTGCCTTAACTAATGGAACTGACAACATCAGGTGCATAACGTCAGGGGAACAGGTCCCCTCTTGAGGAAAATTTCCAGGTCCCCTCAATATAAAATCACCCCACACACAAAAATGTGGGTGACTACAAAGGAATTAGAACCCCTCTGGGCACCCTGTACTCCTAGGTCCCCCCCAGAGTTGTAGAGTATGTTTACTCTGTAGTTACTTCGCTACACAGAATTATTGAGTTGTTTGCATGATGTTAGTGACTTAAATGAACAAATATCTAAAGAAGTAAGAAAATAAGGTGGAAACCTATTTGTTAAACGATTACCATCCACCTAAGAGGATGCTGGTCTAGAATAACACTGACCCACAAAAGCCTTCCATTGCATGTTCTTCCTTGTATTATCATTGTTAAACTAAGGGATGCATGCTTGGACCTACCAGATCTCTTTACATTTACAATAGAACCCCAATTTTACATCCCCTGATTTTACGTTTTCCCTCATTTTACATTGTTGTTTTGTGGTCCCACCCATATATTATGCATAATACATTTCCCTGATTTTACACTTTCCTGGATTTTATACCATTTTTTTCTGGTACCCTGAAAAATGTAAAACGGGGTTCTACTATACTATTATATTAACCATAGAGCTTTTATATGGACTTTAGAGTTCAATTTTTCAGCTCCAGATTTGGCCCCACACATAAATAGTCATATTAGTCAACAAAAAAGAAACCAAAGAAATGGATATTTGTGTGCATGGCCAGTTTAATTATGGAACTATGCCCCATATGCAATATAAGGCACTATGTTTTCCCAGCAGCAGCAGCAGCCAGTAGCAACAGGTGACAACTATAAGCTACTTGCTGATTGGTTGCTATATGGTATTGCTCTTGAGCAAACTTAGTGCCTTTTATTCCATAACCCCCATTATTTGTAGCTGTATAAAATTAGCCTTCATTGCTGTGATTTCTTGTAGAGCATTAATGTTATTTCCAGTGTCAAAATGGGATATGTGGGGCCCACTGGGGCTGCCACTTCAGGGGTACCCCACAACAATATCAAGCTCCTCTGAGCTTAAAGGGAAACTGTCATGGGAAAACATGTTTTTTTTTTTTGTTTTTTTAAACGCATCAGTTAATAGTGCTGCTCCAGCCTAAGGCATGGAGGAGTGGCAGACAATATTTGATTGACAGCTGAGATTTTCAAATGAGCTTAAAACAGCTATGAATGCTTTAATAAAAATATGAAATTGGATTTCATGTTTAATTTGAAAAGGACTTTTATTATACAGATTTTTGTGTCTGGGTGATGGGTCCACTTTAATGATATTCAGTTTGTTTGTAATTGGTGGTGTATTGAGTTGTTTGTTTTATTTTTGTCTACTTTGTTTTGATGATGGTGCACTGTGTGAGGGGGGGTGCTGGCTAATGAATAATAACATTTGCACAATTGTGCTCCATTTTCTCATAGATGTGTTACAGATAAAACCTATCTCTACATATTCAATGGTATGAATAATCCATGTAACCATATAGAATTAATAGAACAGAGTCACAAGTGAACTCTAAAATGCAGGCAATGCAGTGGTCAGCTGCAGCATAAAAACCACCCTAGGCGGCTGATTTTAAAGGGGCGGTTCACCTTCAAGTTAACTTTTAGTATATTGTAGAAGGGTCAATTCTAAGAAACTTTTCAGTTGGTCTTCATTATTTATTTTTCATAGTTTTTTAATGATTTGCAATTTTCCTCTGTTTCTTTGCAGCTTTCAAATGGGGGTCACTGACACCATCTAAAAACAAATGCTCTGTAAGGCTACAAATGTATTGTTATTGCCACTTTTTATTACTTATCATTCTATTCAGTCCCTCCCTTATTCATATTCCAGTATTTTATTCAAATCAATGCAGGGTTGCTAGGGTAATTTGTACCCTAGAAACCAAATTGCTGACACTGCAAACTAGAGAGCTGCTAAATAAAAAGCTAAATAACTATAAAACCACAAACAATATAACATGAAAACCAATTGCAAATTGTCTCAGAATATCACTCTCTACATTATACTAAAAGTTAACTCAAAGGTGAACAACCCCTTTAATCATAGTTGAGAATTTGTAATGAAACGCAGTATAACGAATGCTTATTTTATAATCATCAATAGCAGCACAAAGAATGTCACTGCTGTATAACAAGGTACTTCTTTTTTCAAATAAAAAAAAAAAAACTCACACTGACTTATAATACACTTTCTGTATTATTATAATGACTTGCCAAGTGTCATCTTCAATGCTGTATTCGTTCAATGACTCACTTGTCTGAAAAGAATAATTGCTTGTGTATTTATTCACATAAGTTAGGTTGCTTGAAAGCATTAAAATGTTAAAACAAAAAAAAATTATATTGGAGGAGTAATCTACCCTCTTCATACAGTTCACAATTAAGAAAATAAACTTTGAGCAGTAATGTGACATTTGCACATCTTGCAGAGAGCTGCAAGTACTGCTTTCTAAAACTAGCTATGGGACTTGTTATCCAGAATGGTCAGTACCTGCAGTTTTCTGAATAAGAGGTGTTTCAGGTGTCACCTGACAAAGGGGCCAGCCCCCGAAACATTGTGTAACTTTTGACACATTAAACACTTAGGGGTTAATCCCCTTTTGCTGTGTGATGGTTCCTCGTTTGTTGTTCCCATTGAAATGGGGGGGCCTGGGGCCCACCAGGGTTGCAGTTTCAAGCCCCCCCCCTCTGGACCCCCCCCCCACATTGCACCATGCTTGCTGTTACAGGAAATAAATGTGCTGTATCTTTTGAGCAGCATTACTTTGAGGGTTTACTGGCAGAGGGCCAATAATGGAAGCCAGTGTGTGTTGACCACTTACCCATTTAAACCACACCCACTGTAAACCACACTCATCACTCATGTTACCACAAGAAATTTTGAGACCACCTCAACATTAATAATGGTAGCACACTAAAATCATTATACAATTGCAAGAAATTAGAGTGACAAGTATCAAACAATGATATTGTTGCCAGCTTCCCAGTTCAAATTGCACTGTTACAAAGTAACTAAAACTTAAACTTTAATAAATATCAATTTAAAACCCCTAGGCACCCTTTACAAAAAGATACACTGCTCATGAGTCTAGGCAGTGCAGGCTAATAGCCTTGAAATATACAGTACATATGATAAAAACATCACATGGTGGTACGGTGGAGACTGAAACTATCACTATGCAGTGATAGTGGCTTGAAACCGCATTTGTCCAGTCTAATATGCCAGAATTCCTACTCGCATCCCAGATCCTTACCTTCCCATATCACCCCAACTGGTTACCTGCCTATCTACGTGGGGAGCAGTAGGAGCTGGTCTCCACACCGTCCACCTATGCCCTACGCGTTTCACTGCTCATGCAGCTTCCTCAGGGGCATAAATAGCACACCAAAAAACCACTCACTGATCACTGCATGGACATCACTTATCAGTAATATATGAAAAATGTAAGTCATGTTAAAAAACACTCTAAAATCCATACGCCTCCTCCACCCCTGTGTATAAAACAGCACCCCAGCACATGATTAAACACTTTAGGGACCCCTAACAACAGTTTCCATATGGTAACCATCCTACAGAACAAACCCCACCAGACTCATGACCCACAGGTACAGTAGGACAGACAGAGTATGGGGCACACAATGAGCATAGGGCAGGCAGAGTATGGCACACACAGGGAGCATAGGGAAGACAGTATGACACACACACACAGGGAGCATAGAGCAGGCAGAATACAGCAGGATACATGGAAACTGTCAGTTAATGCTGTGCTGCATAGAGTTACACAATGCTGGTGCCCCTTTGTCCCCTCTGAGGTGTGAACATGTGAACAATGTGGGCAGTTTCAGTCTGGGTCTGAAGTGAAGTGTGAACAGAATGGGTCTTTAGGGGGTGTGAATAATAGAGGTGTTACAAGTATGAACAATGCAGGGGGATTACATGTGTGTGCAATTCGTGGGATTACAGTCTGAATTTGAGGTTTAAACATTTTAAAGTTTGCACAATGCAAGCAGTCACAGCAGACAGACTTTCATGTGGGGGGCTATAAAGGGGAGGGGGGGCAGCAGGCTGCCAGTTGGACAACACTGATATTGGATCATAAGGCAACTATCTGTAAAACCAAGGTTGGGATCTTCCACTCTCCATGAATGCACCAAGATGATTGCCATTATTCAAATTTAAAATGAACTGGACCAGTTTGAAATGTATATTTGAAGCCAGAATAAGTGTGCTGCACCTACAAAAAGCAGACAAATGTCATTATACAATAGAAAACACACTAAAGACTGCAATATTTAACAAATGTTACAACAATAAAATAAGGCAGCAGGAAACCCCTATTAATCATTTTGTTTTTCATTTTAAATACTCAATTTCATAATTCCCCTCAATATTAAGCCAAAATGGGTTTCAACTCATGAATTTATATTTGTTCATATTTCGCTACCCTTCAAGCAATAATTACTGGAATTTCCACTTATATTTGTACTTTCAATATTATGTCCCAGGCCTTGGATATAATTATACTTCATCAAAATAAAATGAGCTTTTGGTACAAACAAGGTCTAATTCTTGTCATATGGTGATGTTTATCAGAACAAAATTCAAGGTCACTTTTCTCCTGATTTAATCTTGCATCAAACCATAATATGTTTAAAGTATTTGGAATCACAAAATTCAGCTCTACCTTGATTTTTTTTTAAAATTTTGTTCTCTATACCACCCCCAAAATAGAAAAAGTACTCCTAACGTCTTATTTATATTACAGTTTAAAGCATTAACATGATCAAAAATAAATTCATAAAAATATAATGTGGATGGATGACTGCAAAAAATGTGCTGTGTTTTTGTAAAATAGAGTTGTCTTGGGGAAATGATTCACATTTTGAATATGTCTCCTGCTTGCTTATAAAAGTGTAATCAAATGATTTAAATTCCATTCTTTATCTCGCATAGCAGCTGTCCTGCCATCATTTTTGGCTCAGATTCTAGCTATACCTATTACAGGGCAATCAGACCACAGTAGTTGCAGATGCAGTATGAAATTATTTGGAAAAAAAAATGACAGTTTCAGATTGAATAATTTAGGTGTATACAGTGTATCCCAGTGTGTAAAAATAATAGATAATAGAATCTTCAAACATTTTCAATTTGCAGTAGGGATACAAATTTAGAGGGGTATTACAACTTCAAAGGAAAACTATAGCCCCAAACAATTGAAATATATTGCATAAAAGCTCATATTTAAAACATTTTGTATAAATAAAACATTTTAGGAAGAATATACTTTAGTATGATGTACCATTGTATTATTTTAAATAGAAAATTGCCATTTTAAGTACTAAGGGCTATACAATTCATAATGCACACAAACAGCACATTAGATATCACATGAGCCAACGAATGGTCAAAGTTCTATCTTTTACTCCCACAATTCTTCCTGTAAAAATGGTGGATCAATGTGAAACATGTAAATGGTCAATATTTATTGACACCACGTTTTCAGGCAAACACAGATTTATTTTCACAAGGTTTTTCCCAACATAAGCTCATAGGAATACAGTTCATCAGCATTTCATCATCATACATTTACCATGTTCCCCTTTCTGGGGTTCTCACCATACAGAGAAGCTCCTGCACTCTGAAACATTCAGGCTTCTCTCCAAGCCTCTCTATTTCTCCCCTCCAGGGATACTCATTCACCAGGTTTTGGCACCATGCTTCCCTCCAGCACAAGGAGGTGTCCACGGCCTCTCACTCTCTTTCAGCACAAGGAGGTATCCAGGGGGCTCACAACCCCTCTCCAATACAAGGAGGGATACATGACTTCAAACTCTCCTCCAACACAAGGAGGTGTCCACTGACTTTGAAGTGTAATCCCACACCTCTTTTATCTACAGCTCACCTGCAGCCTAATCCAATAGCAACCTCTAGCTGGGTAGCTGCAAAACCCTAAATGGAGTATGGAATGGAGGGCCCAACCTGCTCTCCTCCATTCACTCCATTTATCCAGTTTTTCCTAAGATGGCAAAATAATACCATCTTTGCTGCAATAGCATACATTTTCACAATTCGGATTCAGTAAATAATTAGAAAAATTAGGAAAGTTAGTTCGTTAAATACTTATTTCTTGCCGATTTCCTTACAGTCTCTCTGCTGTCCGAAAAATCTCCAAATGCAAAAAAAAAAAAAACAGAGCATTTGGCAACAAACTAATATGGTGTAATATGTTTAATTACGTCAGTGCCATCAACTCAGTAGCATCTGTGAGTACTAAAACTGCCAAAATGCAGGGAATAATAATTTAGACTTTTCCACAATGTTAGCTATGCACCCCAGTGTACCCAGTGTTCCCAGTATTGCCATAATCCTCACCAATGTGGTCTGTTTAGACCTGTTTTTCCATTTCTGTTTTCAACAATGGCCAGAAATAGGTTAGGAATGTGCTCCTTTTTTTAAGAGGTAGCAGTTTTCCAGAAATGATATGGGGACTAGTTTAATGGGGTAACATCAGTAGATTTTACTTTCTTTATACTGAATGCAGACACCAAAGAAAGATATTCCCTTTCTGTTTGCTTGGTTTGTGATGTATTTACGTTTTTCTTCACACTATCATTTAAAGGAAAACTATACCCCCCGAACAATG
>CM044435.1:105836402-105864136 GCA_024363595.1 Xenopus borealis
GGAAAGTCACTGAAAATTGTTATGAGAGTGGTGGAAGACTGGGGTACAGAGCCCAAAATTTGGTAACTTCTGACATCTACACAAGTCAGTCCAATTGCATGCTGGGCATTGTAGCCTTACATTAAACTTAGCATTTGCCAAATTGTTAAACAAAAATTACATTAACCAACATGCATTGTGTAGTAAGTGTAGTATTGTGTAGTAAGTTGTTCATGATGTCATAAAATATATTTATTGATTGTATTGGATTTAACAACAATCACTGGTGATTAACATGACAGTTATGAAAGCTGCTGACATTCCCAGTATCTTGCAACACTCCAGATAATATATATTTTCTTTATCCCTTCAGCAGCTCCTAATTTTTTATTTCAGAACTCCTGATGAAAGCAGAACCTTTAAACATGTAGGAACTTCATTACTTCAATATCTAACTCTTGATGGAGGAGCTGGCTGTCATTGATCTCTAACCAAACCTTTCATCCTTGTCACTGTGTGCAGCATTTTCCTTCACATGTTTAAAATGTAATTATTTATTCGGTCTTGGAGTCCTGTCAGCCATAAATGAGTTTAACTGTCTGAGTTGCTTCTGAAATTAATCTCTACATACAGTTGTAAAGTAGTATATAACTAACCTCCCCCATAGTTGTCAGCCCCCCCCCCCGTTCAGTAACCCATTCTATTAATGGCTTTAAACAGAGGGCCGTTATATGTTAAACAGAAGCCCTTATGTTGAATGGCTAATTGAAAACAACTTTTCAATTGTCTTCATAATTTTCAGTCTCCTATTCAAATCAATGCATAGTTGTAGGGTAATTTGGATCCCATAAACCAGATTGCTGATATTGCAGACTGGATTGCTACTGAAATAACTCAAAATTCTCAAATAATAATAAATGAAAGCCAGTTGAAAATTGTCTCATAATATCACTCTCTACATGATTCTAAGGGGCAGATTTACTAAACGCTCGTGAATAATTCGAAGTTCGATCGAATTTAAAATAAAAAGGCAAATTCGACCATTGAATATTCAAATTCGAATAATTCGAATACTCGAATAAAATTTTTATTTGACTATTCAACTATTCGATGGTCGAATAAAAAAAATTTGATCGATCAATTAAATAGTTCGAATCAATACAAATTGCGGTAAAATCCTTCGAATACGATAGTCAAATTCGAAGGATTTTACTTCCCTTTTATTCATATGGTTGAATTTCGAATTTTTTTTAATAAAAAAGATAAATAAGATAAATCTGCCCCTATAAGTTAATGTAAAGGTCAATAGTCCCTTTAAGCCTGAGGGGTAAGATGGTTTAGCCCCTGTTCAGGTATGGGGTTGCCCTGTAGATGATTGGGAGATTCCCACTGGTACAGAGATGACAGGTGGTATAGCCATTAAGTTTTTACCACTGTGGCACACCAACTGGCATCTGGTGATGTGTGGTTTGACCTGAAACCCATGACCACTGTTTAGGCAGATTCAGGTTGAAATTTGGCCAACTATTGCAGGTTAGGGACAGAGAGGAGAAGTACACTTCTGCACTGCTTCTGAAGATTCCTTGTTCTGGAACCAGAGGTGCATAAAGAGGCAGTGTGCAAAGTGAGATGACATGGGTACAGATTGGGTGTAGGTCATACAATTTTGTGGTTTAGGGTCAGGTACCTGTTAAGATTTGGCAGGTTAGGATTGAGTGCGGGTTGAGCTTTTCCTGACCAGCAGATCACATATGCACCATTGGTACCATTCCAACATCCATAGGGCATGCCAGAACCCACTGCAGATGGAACATTCTTCCTGCTTATGCTTAACACAGATCAGCTTAGAACTCTTAAAAATCAATGAGATGTTAGTTAGTAAAGTTAGAGCAATACATCTGGTTTCTTAATTCTTACATAGATGTAAATATGGTTTGTAGTATACATATTTTAGTTGTTGCTGTGTAGTGGGAAGAACAGATACCAGAGTCTTTGGGCCTGGGCCCTGCGCATAGTAGGGTTGGACAGAGGGTGACTTGTAGGATATAGAAATGGGGGAGGCCACATAATACACACCAAAGTGGGGGTCCCCAACATTTTTTACCCATGAGTCACTTTCAAATGTAAAAAGGGTTGGAAAGCAACACAAGCATGGAAGTTCCCAGGTTACCAAATAAGTGCTGTGATCAGCTATATAGACTGGTAGCCTACAGGAGGCACTGTTTGGCAGTACAACTTTTATATTCAACTGAAACTTGCCCCCAAGCCTGAAATTTGAAAATGATCACCTGCATTGAGGCCAGTGGGATCAACAGCCAAGGGTTTGTGAACAATGTCTTGCTTGTGAGCCACTGGTTGGGAATTACTGCATTAAAGTAACCTCTTTATTGTGTCTATAGTGTCTCTAGTAGAAGTGAGATGAGCTTCTCAGAAATTACTGCTGCTGTAGAGTAGTAGATTAAGGAAATGCAGGAACAATGTTGTTATTCATATTTGTTGTCCAAGCTACAGCATTTTAGAGTATAATTAAAGTGACTGGCTTTAAACCCTTACAGTTGGAACCTATACTTCAAAGGGTCATTGGACTGAATGTTCTATGGGTCCCACAAAATCTGCTTTAGCCTGGCTCTGTTACAACTAAAGTGAGCCTAACTGTTACCAGTATTTTCAACTTCTTCTGCTCAAGTTAATTTCCAGAAACATTTATCCGTATCGCTGATAAGAAATGCCATGGAATCTGCCTGCAACTATTAATGATGAAGTTAATTAGCTGCAAATATGAAATGCTTCAATCGCGCCTTGAGCTCATCATTTTTCCCAGTGGCATTACAAGATGCTAAAAAATTCATTACTGGATATTTTGGGTTATACAGAGAAAAGTACTTGCTTCCTTTTTTGCTGCAAACAAAATTGTTCATAAATGAATATTAATGAATGTGTTAGATCTAACATTGCAGATCGTATAAGGATAACGAAATTACATTATGTAGATCATTTAAAGTTTCTAGTTTCTGAAGTTAGAACTTTCAAATTATCAGATACTATACTGGCGTCTTTTAAATAAAAGTTGTTTAAGAAAGGCAAAAGAACACCATGTTGTCATTAATTAGCAATTTGTAAGGATCAGCAGAATTGTGCTTAGTACTCGGGAATACCTGCAGTGGCAAAGGTTCTATAAGAAAAAGCTTTGGGAATTATCCCTTCTTTAAATCATTAAATTTAATTACCCATTGATGTTCAGTTACTTTGGCTTTATGCTGATCATGCATGTGCTGCTCTTCATTTTGTACCAATTTTGGTACATGCAAGTTGGGTGGACATTTTTGATTGTTCCATAAATATTGGATATCTCTTCAGTGGGGAATTGTCCTTCTCCATGGAACCATCTTGTCTAGTGCATGTTGTTAATGTTTGGGCTGCCAGCCAGAACAATATAAAAGTAGCCACTGGTTTGTTTGGCCTGCAGCCCAATCAGTCTAAAACCAAATTGTATCAGCTGGTGTATGATCACCTTTGGGCTATTACAACAAAAAGGAAGGATAGGTTAGGTAATTAGTTAGACAGCAGCCAGTAGGCTGAGAGACAATAGCGTCTTAGGTAAGAAATCTAATGAAAATTCAAATTGTACGATTTTTTTGATTTTTTTCCTGAATCACTCCATTTTTTTGTACTTTTTTCTGAAAAGTCTTAATTTTTTGGATTTCAGTCCAAAAAGCCCAAAATATTCAGATTTTTGGGTTAATTTCAGCACATACCACACTTCCAAATAGGATAGGGAACTCTCCCATTTACTTATGTAATTAGTTCAGGTGTGCTTCAAAAGTGAACAAAGCTCATTGCAGCCCTGGGTGCAAGCTGTACCTCCTGCCAAGGCAAAACACTGCATATGTTCAAATGAAAACAGCAGCACTCTGGTAATAATGTTATAAGTGAAAAATACTTTACTAAAATGCTTTAGGCGGCAACGTTTCGGGCAACACAAGCCCTTTCTCAAGCCCTTGAGAAAGGGCTTGTGTTGCCCGAAACGTTGCCGCCTAAAGCATTTTAGTAAAGTATTTTTCACTTCTCCCATTTACTTATATACAACCTAGGGAGCTCTGAGATGCCTGATTTGGGATTTTGACTTTTTACATCATGAGGTTTAATAAATCTCGAAACATTTGATTTTTTCCCACTAAAAATTCTTATTTTATAGTAAAAGTATACTAAAAGGTAGTGCTTTAAAGTGTCACAAAGAGCCAAGAAGGTGAGATTTTGCTCATTTGGGGTGGCATATCTGGACTACTAAAATGACAGTAATCAACCAATGTACGTACTATAGAAATCTATTAGAGTTACAGTTAGTCTAAAGCAACTGGACTTTTCCTGAGTTTCAATGCTCACAACAGCTTCTTTAGTTCAAAAGTCACTTGGATGAGTGTTGAAATGTTTTCAAGAAAACTCAGAAAAGTCCAGAAACTATATTTCATGATGTGGATGAATGAAAATCTCCCTAGACAACCCACATACCATTAACCTTAAATGCCAGGGTGAACCGGTAACATGCTTACAGAAGCTAGTAGAAAATCAGTAGGAAAATATAAATTTTTTCACTTCATAACATAATAGAGACTCACATTCTTCAAGTTCAAACTTTGTTTACTAAAAGAGCTTGTCTAGCTGCTAGTTGATCCAGTGAAAAACCCCATCTGAAGCCTCTCCATTTTCCCTCAGAGGGGAAAAAAATCTCCCTTACTTCAAGATGGCAATTATAATGGTTTTATGTGTGACCTGCAATGTTCAGAGGCATAATTCATCTCTTAGCAGACCATGTGACTTCACATGTAAAAAAGAGTGTCTTGTATCTTGTATCTTGTATGAAAGATGAGAGCCAAATGAGATAAGAAAATCATGTGTACTTCCTTTGCACCGATGCATAAATCCATTAATTTTCTAAACAAATACTGCCCTAAACAATAATATGTATATTTTCATTTTTTTCCATGACTGAATATTCTCACTCTCAGGTTTACTATAACACATTGTTAAAAGATTATGATATTTAACTTCAGCCACATTTAGCTTGCCTTGTTTAATTAATATATTTGTTACTGTAGCATATAATTTGTAATAGTAGATAATACAATTTAATAACTAGGTTAATGAAATATAAATGTAATGAATACTTTTAAAAGGTGACTGTTTCCATGATTATGTGTGTTGAAAAAATCTGACTACCATTTCCAGCCTTTTCATTTTCACTAGTATGAAATTCAGGAATCAATTACATGTTAAACACAATATACAGAAATGTATAAAATATAAAAAAAAAAATATTAATGACAGTGGAGCAAAGTAGCTATATCCAGTTCTAACTGAATGTGGAGGCAACTTAACATTAACTTAACGTTAAATTAAGTGCTCCTTCTCCTCAAAACCATAACACTTTCCTTACCTCTAGCTTCAGGACATCAGAGGTTCCAATTTTTACCAGTGGATGTAAGCATTTACATACATACTGATACACTATAGTGATGGCAGAAGTCTTGTAAATTGCAACTCATCAATTTAATAATTATGAATTTATAATCCATGTAAATATCAAATACATTATAGGAATTACTATAATTAAAAATGTTAATATTATTTACCGGTATTTATACTTTACAAGAACTAATTGTTATATAATAATTTATAATAATTATTGGGGCAACTTTTGGTGTTTGATTTTTTATATATTAATACCACGGACACAATTAGACATGGCAGTATGAGGATGTGATATCCCTCAAAATACTAAAAAAGAGCAAAATGTGGGGGGTATTTACTAAAATCCAATTTTATCTATTTTGTTTTAAAGAAAGTTCTACCAAACTCCCATGCAGGATTTTACCTATTAATCATTAAAATAACTAGAAAAAGTCAGGTCAGGTAAAACTCAATAAAATCGAGACCAAAATTGAATCATATGGATTTTTCTGACTTTAATTCCAAATCATTCTTTTTTCAGGTTATCGCCTGAAAACCCTACATTTTTTGGATTATTGGGCTAAACCCAGGGCAGACCATAATATCTTCAAATTGGGATAGGGATTCAGGCTTTTTGCAGCATCGGGATATAATAAATCTCAAAAAATTCTCGAAAAAGTTTTTTTCTATGAAAAATTTGAGTTTTTGTTCCAAAAAGTCCCACCAGAAAAACATATTTATGTAAATAATCCCCTTAGTGATGGGTAAACATTTTCACTGGGTTTCTGCTGTGTCTGCTGACGACTCTTGAAATATAAAAAATGATGAAAATGTATATTAATTTTCATTCGTTTATGCATAGCAACTTAATTACCATTGTCATATCAAGGGTCGGAGTCAATGGAATGCCACAATGGAAGAGTAAAAGTAAAGCAACAAATAAGATTGGCCTTAGGGCGAAAAATAGAAATACGCTTGTTATTTCAGCAGAAGAAAATTATATCAGGCATGACAGAACAATTATGATGAAGTGTTAAGAAGGCAGGCCTTGGCTGAGCATACATGGGATGCAGACATGTGGGGGTAAATTGCATTTTCAATGAAGATTGATTAAAGTAAATGAAAGTGAAATCATCCTGTTTTATGAGTGAAATTTAATCGGATGTGGGACATGAAATAGGATCCAGGGAGCAGATATCAAATGAGAATATGGTTTTATGGTAACTTTGTCTAAACTGAAGTGAAGAATACCATATCATAGGGAATCTAAAACATAGCAATAGAAGATGATAAAGATACATAGGTATTGCAAATAAATTAGCACATACAATTACTATTATGATCTACAATCACTGAGATGATGGGAAAAAAAAGAAAAAGCACATAGGGACTAAGAAAGAAACAGTTGGGTCTGTAAGTATTATCTGCAAGCGTTAATAGGACCTATCTGAATTCTGTTTTCCCCCCTCTCTATTCACTTTCTATTTTTTTATAGATATAACATGCACTACTTTTTCTACTGGAAAAGCTCTATAGTTTGGTAACACACTCAGTTAAACCATGGGTTCCTAAAATATTGCGAACCTTTAAAAAGAATAGTAGAATGTTTGCTTGGTTTTAATGCAATACAGTGCCATTTCACAGATTAGGTCTTTGGTATTTATCCAGAATGTTCAGGACATGCAGTTTTACAGATAAGGTGTCTTTCCATAAGTTGGATCTCCATTCATCCAAATCATTTAAAGGACATGTAAAGCCTACATTTTCCTACCCTGTATATAAATTGGGCATATCTTCCCCACCCAAACTGCATCATATGTACTGCATATACCCTCTCTGTTTGCCAGCGCCATCACATTTTCCTAAAACACATAGCAGCTTTCACCTGGCAGCCATTTTCCCTCTGATGCATTATCAGTACTATTGACATCTGAAATAAAACGTATGCTGTAAAGTCCATGCAGTGCGGAATGCAGGTTTACACAGGCACAACATACTTTGATAAAAAAAAAAGTTCTGCTGGGTTTGAGCACTGTAATTGTTAAGCTGAGCTCAGGAGAGGTGGTTAGGAGAAAAAAATAGCAACAGACAGTTTCTATAGGAACAAGCAATGCTCTCTCTCCATTGGCTGTTAGTCTGGAGGGTGTGTTTGTAATCTGAGCTGAGAGGAACTGAGCATGCTCACTGAGCCAAGAGCCAAAGGAAATTCCTGAGGGAGGGGGCAGAGTGGTTTAGTGTAGTAGAAGGATTTGTAGCTGATTAAGGGGATACTGCAGCCTTACTGTTAACCTTTTAACAACCAGAGTGGCAGTTATCTAAAGATTTTAAAGAGGCTATTCATTGATACATTTTTGTGGAGAGGGTTGACATGTCCTTTAAACATTAATTACACCAATAAGGATTTTTTCTCTAAACAATGCTAAAACAATATTTTAAAAACACCCTCTCATGGGGGAAAAATGGTTGATTGCAAAGTAATATCTGAATATAAAAATATCCAAAGAATGATGGAGGACACCTGAGAGAGCACATCTATTCTGCTTTATTATGTGTGTCACTACATATTTCAGACCACTGCCCTTTCTCCATCCTTATTGCTCTGTAGTTAATACTATTGTGCCAGGACAGGGGTACAGGGGTGCCTAAGTAGACTAAGAAGACTTATCAGCCTCACAGAACACATAGGGAATAATATCTATTCAATATTCCTTGCAAGAAACACTGGATGTAAGATTATAATGGGTACCAATCCCGCTGGTAGCTGACTGCTACTTCTATTGCATGATGGCTTTTTCCTTAGAGCCATGCTCTGTATTCAGCATAAGGTCTTATCAGTGGATTGTACATGCACCTCATTCTACTTGTTTTTTAATTTGCTGCTGCTTGACATTTAGCTTTTTTCTGAGGGTCAAAAGTACTCTAAATCCTTATAAAATCACGAATTCAACCTAAATGATCCCATTCAGCTCATAAGTACCATGTTTATTCCTTTTGCTGGAATGAAGTACTTTATTAGCTAAGTAGACACATGGCTGACAATCAGCCTGCCAGCCACCCATATTCATATAACTTCCTAAGCAGAATTAAAAATATTATTATACAGTATATATATATACACAATTTTATTTGCTATGCTCATGTTTGATTAAGTTTTCTATGCTTTTCCCCAATATTTACTATAAATATTAATATTGTTTTGAAATAAATAATCAAACAAAAGGAAGTCATAGAATTTTGGTAACTGAAAATCTTGCACAGTCAAGTGTTAATCACACTGTATAGTTGTGACCAAAAGATTCAAAGAGGCAGAATAGACCTAAAACAGAGGTATAATTTTATTTATGCACATATATTACAAGCACAAATCCTTTTATTTGTTGGAGTGCAGTGCAAGTAAAAGTAAAAGTAATTTACCTGTGCCCAATGGTGCAGGTAAGGTAAGTATCTGGGTTTCTAGTGGTGATGACATTTTTTACTACAAATCCCAGATTTCATGAAACAAACAGTTACATTTAAAGCATAAATGGCATCTGTTTTATGCTTTTTTAAGATAATAATACAGACTTCCAGAATACTAGATCACTTATTAGGAGTGTCCCCACATTAATAACTGAAACTGGTCAGCAACTGTTTCTTACAAGTATACATTATAGGGCTGCTTTACCAAAAATGAACCCAAGTAAACCAGAAGTATTTTGTAGTCAGTAGGGTTCCAAATCGGTTACATGGTGTTTTCTGAAGCTCTTTAGTTGAATCTAGCTTGAGTATTTAAAAAAATACACAATTTGTGGTGGGTTTTTGCAGCGTTTCTCCAGAAACACCGAAAAAACATGTCTTAAAATATTAATAAATCCAACCTTATTTAAAATAATGTTTAATTTTATTTCACAATGAAAGCTGCACAGGGCAGCCAACACAAGGACTATTTCCTTACTGCCTGCCTTTTTAAATACGTTTGAATTATACAAATTAATCAAAAGATTAAACAATTGTCTCTCTGTGGAGATTATATTATCTGATTTCACGCAAGGACCATGAAATTATCATCTGATAAAATTATAATTCTCAGTCCTGAATTAAAAAGTCAGTTACACTTGACAGGCACTTCCATATCGATGCTAAACTAGAAGGAGTGTAGTATACCTAATGTAACTATGATATTATGATATGATCGTTCATCTTACCTTCAGCCAATATATAAATATATATATATATATATATATATATATACTGGATATGATATTCACTATGGGGCAGATTCTCAAGTGAGAAATATCAAGTTCCAGTACCGTGAATTTTTATATGCCTATGATCATTTATATTCTACATTAATTTTCTTCTCCAGCTGTGCAAGATTCCCATAGGCTTTTATTCAACTACTAACCCAAGTCAAGAGTTCATAAGTAAGTGCAATGCTAGAATTACTGTATGTCAAAAAAGAGATAATGGTGTGTTAGTTGGATAAAAAAATCTTTATTATTTTTTACTATTATCATTTACCCAGTTTTTTTTAGCATAGACAATCCAAAGTAGAACTGTATGTGACTACAGGCCAGATCAACTAAAGTTTCAATATTCAGCACTGTTTCCTTTTACCTAATAACTGTTTTTGCTCATGTTTTTACTCCATAGGCTAAAATCTTAAAGGGGTGGTTCACCTTCAAGTTACGTTTTTTTATGTTATAAAATGGCCAACTTTTGAATTGGTCTTCATTATTCATTTATTATTCTAGTTTTTGATAATTGCCTTCTTCTTCTCCAGCTTGGTCTTAACATATCACTCTCTACATCATAATAAATGATTAACAATCCTTGTTGTTTTTACAGTTTCTTCTAAAAGTTATATAATGAAAAGTCAAATATTTAATTCCTTATTGTCTATTTTATGTGCTACATAATACAAGCACATATGTAAATATGCTACATAGAACATGTTTATGGTATTTTTCTCTGGTGATATACAGTGAATTAAAACACCTTGCAAACTTGTTTGCTTTTCTCCTTACATTTTGGAAATCAGTTCAATTTGTTTTCAATACTGAACTTTGAGCTGGTGCCACAAATCAGTGTGGATTTTCCCAATGTCGGACTGGCCCACCAGGATACCAGGAAAAGTCCCGGTGGGCCCAGGTGTCAGTGCTAATTTGGCCAAGTTCATGGCCATTCCCTATTTCTAGAGGCTAAATAGATGTAATAATAGATTATAGTATGTACAGAAAATACACTAGGAGAATAGAGGTTGAATGAGTAGAGGAAGAATATTAGTATTGAGAGTGGGCCCCTGGTCTAAAATTTTTTGGTGGGCCCCTAGTGTAAGGTTTTTGGGTGGGCCCCTGATGTCCCAGTCCGATACTGGATTTTCCTATTGTTGACTTAGTGATCACCATCCCACTGTCAGACTGATTGGAGCCCCATACTTTACACAGGCCCTTTCAGCACTATTTGGAAACTGTTTTTCAATGCTTAAGGGGATTTGGGATGTACTGTACATCTCTCTCTCTTTCTTCCTTTCTTCAGCTTTGCTCAACTTCCATTTTTAGCAACATATTGTCAAGCGGCTGGTTGTAGGGTTTTCTACAAAGATGTCTCTGTCTAGAGAACTCTGAGATGGTTGGTAAACAGCATTTCAGCTTGTACAGTACAGAGAAATGAGATGAGTCAGAGGTGGGGTGAGTGTGAAAGAGATTTGTCTTGCTTCAGATTTTTAACATGTTGATTTGTTTTTTCCCCTTCGACAGAAAAGCAGGTAAGCAGTCTAGTACAGATAAGTACTGCATCAAATGTAGTGTTTATGTTAGTATACTGTACCTTTTCTTCTCAGCTTCAAGAGGTGCCATAAAGCTATTACTTCCACATACTACCAAACGTACATGGAATTGCATTCGTTCTGATGCACCAGGCACAACTGGGCACACACAACTCCCCTTATAACCATAATTACACTGGAATTAATAGAATAAACATGCAGAATTGCATATGAAAATGCAATTAGTACACTGATCTTGCAGTTGTAAAGGAGCCCACTTGTCTGATACTACCTGACTAGTATTTTACAAGCCTTAATAAGATACTTTATGCCAATGTTAGTAATAGGCAAGAAAGATAACATTTTCAAAAAAGCAGGGGCGATCTTGCCCAATTAGCCGCCCAACGCGGCCTTAGTTTTTGCCGCTTCCCCGGGGCACATACCTTTAGTTCCAGACAGGGGTCAGGGGGGTCCATGTCGCTGGTTCAGAGAGCACAATTGTGCTCTCTGCACTAGATGAGCTGAATTACCGGGTTGAAAACTCAGGAGCAGCATTTTTGCTGCGCATAGCAACCAGGGGGTATGCTCCCCTAAGGGGTATTTATCAAAATCTGAATTTTTCAGATTTTTTTATTTAATTTTTTTTTTTTAATTTAATTTTTTTTATTTATTTATCATCAGATCAAGCTAAAACTAAAAAAACAGATCTGGAAAAAACTTGACTTATTCAGATTGTCAAACAGAAATGGCGACTTTTTCAGATTAGAAAAAAATTTGAATCTTTCATATTTGATGCCCGAAATGTCCAAATACTTAGTGAAATCATCGGAAAAGGCCAAAATGTTCAGATAATTGTATGAAACCCAGTGCAGACAATAATATATTCAAAAAATAAGGGCAGCCCCAAAGGATACTATGATTCACAGTGCACACAAACAAAGCATACATGCTAGGTCACATGAGCTGATTAAAATACAGAGTTCTGTCTTTTGCTTCCATACTTCTTCCTGTTACAGAGGCACCACAGAGACCATCATGAAATGGTGGTTCAAGGTAAGAGATACATATAAAAGGACACTATTTACTTAAATATATAGTCCAGTTTTGTAAGTTTCTTTAATATGCCACTTAATATTATATAAACTGCTTGAACCATGGGTTTCTGTTGGGTATTTTTTGAAGGTAAGTAAAAGTAGTCACTTGGGGTGCCTAGTGTTTGGCACCCCAAAGAGTAGAGCACCATTCCTTCTCCTTAAAATGTTTATCAGCAACCAGAATATTTCCTTGCTCTATACAATATTATCTGCATTAGTGGATGATGTCATTGTTCTTTGAGAAAAACTTGACTTATAACTACCTTGGGAGCTCTCCACTCAGAAATGAGATTGTCAACCTGATTATAAATCATCTTCACTGCCAACCTGTTGTTTCTTTTTCTGTGTATCAATCTATTGAATAAACCAGTTGTTAAAAGAGATTTTAGTAAAAGTAAAATTTTCCTGAAATCACAGACATGTTTCTAAGATTCTCAAAACCTGCAGCAGTGATAGTAAGGGTTGTAGAACAGTACTGAGCAAAGCAGTCTGTCCAAACAAAAAAGGGCTTATCATTTACTCTGTTGGTTTACTTGGCTGGATGGATCCATTCATGGGTGTCTGAAGAAAATTTTCCAGGAGGGGATAAGTAAGCTAATACCACTTAGGGTAGAATCCCTAATGAAGCTGGTACCATACAGCGAAACGCGTTAGGAAAAGAGAGGACACTCACTTGGACTGTTACAAGGACCCAGAGGGGAAGCTAAGGCAAAGAATCCACGGACTTAACAGCAGATCACAAACTATATGCAAGCACCCTAAGGGGGCAAATGTGAGTGCACTAATTGTTTTTAACACTTTTATACATTAAAATACTATTAGGCTATTTTCTTGTTTTTATTTTACTCATATATCGGAATTGCGGACATATCTCGATATCAAGAGGGGAAATGCCGGGAGGAATTTAATTACATGCGGCTCACCACTAAAGTGGTTTGTAAGTAGGCATTTCAGCTAAACATTTCGGTGAAGGAGGAAATACACTTGTGGTTTTAATACAAGAACAATCACCCTAAGTTATCTCCAAAAATCCTCACACCATTGGTAGTTTCACAGTGATACATTCGAGGAAACACACATATATGCGTGCATATGTGTATGTTCATAGATGTGTCCTCACTAATTGAAATATCCATATATTCTGTCTGAAGCACGGGGTGATTCCCATATTCCCTAGCATACTACACTATATTGTTTTTCTAAAAATTTCCATTGCCCTAGGCGCTGTTTTCTATATAGGAGAATTTCCTTTTTTTCGCTGGGACTTACATACGCAGTGGGGAGACTGCGGAGGAAACGGCAGGAAATCTTCGGACCAACATTGTGAATTTGGGACACTTAGGAATAAGTTGTTTCTACTTTCTAATTTTATTTGTTTTCTCTCACAACTATTGTTGTGAATTACATTTACAAACTATTTCTTGAAACTAGCTGGAAAAGTCAGGGCGGGGGGCAACTGCCCCCACTTGTCCCCTTCTGTGGACACCAATGAATCCATTGCATATCTTCAAATTTAGTAACAATTGGTGCTAAGGTCTCCTCTCTTGTTTACATATACCCTTTTACCCTGTGAGAACCCTGTGAGATCATGCCTACTCATCTTTGTTTCACACATTCCAAAATCACTATTGCTCTATGCTACTAAATCACCAAATCTTTAATAGAGGCACCTGTCCCTAAAACTTTCTGGCCAAAAAAATACCAATAGCACCCAGGATCAGTGCAAGCAAGTGCTTTGCGTGTTTATTGCTGATGCAACGTTTCGGGTCACGCCCCTTTCTCCTTTCTGGGACATAACCTGCTTTTTTGTATATAAAAGTAAGACCAATGCAAACCTTCTGCACTTTACTGCCCCAAGCAGCCACTGGTTCTGTTATTTTTTACTATTATTTACAGTACCTAATGCTTCTTTGCAGCTTCCTTAAAAGTTGTGTCCAAGTACAGCTAACAGCCCCTTTAATTTCTGTCTCTTCCTTTTTGTGTCTACAGAAAAAGATAATCATGACCTTTAATAATAAGAAGATTATGCCTATCTTGTGATTTAATACACAGTGTTAAGGGTATGAATGGAATTAAACTCAATATACATTGTGGTGAAAAGGAGTCAGGAGTGAAAAAGCTTTAGCATTTAAAAAATAAGACGTTTGGCTATAAACTGTAATCAGTGAGATGTTAATTACATTGCTTAAGACTTCTGTGTCTGAACTTGACAGCAAGAATTATTGTGGTGTTTTAGGAGGTAATAGAAAGCAATACTCAGCTATTATTTTACCCCGTAAAGTCTATTTACAAAATGGGAACCTGACAAAGCCAAAGGCTTCTAAAATACAGTGCAATCTCAGCAAATTCTGTGCAGATTTTACTGCTTCATTATTCTTGGTCACAATGGATTTTGTCCTGTTGTACTGTTCCACTGTGTTTATCATCTGTTGAATATAAAGGCAGAATGAATGTGCTTGGCGGATCTGGCTGTTTTTCCAGAGATATTTTTTCCAGTCATTCCCCTTTATAATAAAACGATGTTTAAACTTTTATACTGTTGCTAATTTTACAGAGTGCTGTGTGTTTTTTTTATTTTTTTTAAATGGTACTGTGGGATTGGTTATACAGTGGGTACTATGTAGCAATCACCAGTACTGTCACTATATATATTTAAATTAAATCTAACAAAATAACTGACTTTGGCATAAATCCTACATGTAGAGAGACAGGATTTCTTATGATTTTAAAAGAGAGAGATCTTCTTGTCAAAAGGAGCCCCTAATAGTAATATTGGATCAGACTCGCAATGTCTAGGTAAACAGATTGATGCTGAGAGTAGTTGAGTGAAGAGTAACTTGATTAGTTCAGAAACGGGTCAGAATTTTTAACTGATTATATTTAGACGTTTTTTATTTCAGCGGGATGAAGCTTATATTAAATTTTCATTTTCACGAGTACCCCTTTAAGTATAGTTTTAATTCAGGTTATAAAATCATACACAATGACAATTTAGATAAAAGTGTTCCAGAACTCAAGGGTATTCCAGTAAGATGCTAATAGTTTCTACTCCTCAGAAGCCCCTTGAAATCATAATTCACCAGGTACGAATTTTCATTTTTCATTAGTCTGCAAACCAGCTATAATTATGCAGTTTGAGGGCATCTTAGAGATGTATTGAATTTTCTAGTTTTCAAGGATAGTTTCATTTAAAAAAAAAACTGGGTTAGAAAAAACTCAAATTTTTAGGTTAATAAAATTCAAATTATGAGTATGTATTATGCCCTGAAGCTGCAAAAAGCTCAAATCTGAAAATACTCCAGCTAAAACCTGTCAAAGTCATATAGAACTCAATGTCAGAGGTCCCTTGAACCATTTCAAGATGTTTTTAGCCTTCATTATTTTTGTTTTTTTTCCAGTGGTTTGGTCTTCAATCAATTTGAGCTCTTCAAGGCTTTTTTTGTGAATAACGTAATGAATTCAAGTATTCAAGTTTTCCCCCAATTGCATTTTACTTGAGTTATTACATTTTTCATAAATAAGTAAACATTCGAGTTAGAAAAAAATTCACAAACTTGACCCCCAAAATGTTATGACAGACTGAGATTCATTTCCTGTATTATTTAGTAATGCCTTAGCTTTTCTTTGTGTTTCTTTTCAATGAATTCAATTAATTCTATTTGTTTCTACTACTTTATACATAGGTCCACTATCTTCGTGAATGCTCTAAATTTGATAATTACATTTATCAAACTACAGCATTCTCAGACCTTTAAAAGCAGTGTCTGTTGCTTCTATTGAGTATGCCAAAGTTTTAGCAAGGGCTTTATAAGCCCCTACAGAGAAGCTGTTCCTATGACATACAAAAAAGGCAGACCTCCAGGCAGTTATACCATGAAGTGGTTCAGATCCCACCCAGCGGAGTGGTCAGGTAGAAGAACCTAAGCCTGACACCCTATCCACTGTGGTCCCTTCACTAAAGGCAATCGAGGAGTCTTGGGAAGCTACTCCTATGACATACAAAAAGATAACTGAAAGGGGAATTACCCATTTAATACTGGAACCTTCCTTTCATTGAAATTCCACTGGTTCTTTTCATCTTGCAGTTTCAAAAAATTGAAATGAACAACCTTTTTGAAAGGGCAAATAGTCTTTTTGCCTTTGGCTATTGCCCACTGATAAACCTAATTTTCCTTGGCACACGGAACAATTCAAACTACTACTTCCAGTGAAGAGGGCAAAACTCAGAGATTTGAAGATGTAGAAAGGTGTAAAAATAGAATGGTCCATCAGGACAACATTAGTTTATAACATGAGCCAGAAGCTGATTGGTCCATAGTGCTCACTGGAAGAACCCCAGGACCGGTGTAATTTTCTTCTGATAGGAGCACCAGCCAGGGTGTCAGGTAGGTTTATATAATCACTTGGGTGCCTAACTTTCCTTCTCCTTTAAAAGAGACAAGTATCCTCTGCAGTCTTATGTCTATAACATATTTATACACATTTCCCTTATGTTTTCCCCCTGTATACAGTATCCTTTAGAAATGGTGTTTACTATAAACTTTCAGTATAAATAATCCCCTAAAGTACTTCTGTTACTATAAGATTACAGTCTCTTTTCCAGAGAAGGAATGATTAAGTGTATCTGCCTGTACACAATTGATCTTTATAAATATCTTTACTATGGATTAAAAGGACTGCGCTATCGAAATAGCAAACAATCATGTTACAGGCATTTTGCTGCATCCTTTTAATTAACATACATCTCGAGTAAACAAGCAGGCCTGAATGATTCCCATGTATTGCAGGATTATTCAGGGAGTCATACTTGAGAGTATGGTATTTCAGTGCCATGAAATTTAAAAATTCATATGAAAACAAGCAAGGAATTATAAAATGAAACCATTTATATTATTGTATATATTATTCTCCCCATTTTGCCATTTGTCACTTAAGTCAAGAGGTGCCAACTTTTAACTTGATTAGGTTTTAAGTTGTAGCAGAGTGGTCCAAAACTGGACAACCAATAGCAACCAATCAGCAATTAATTTATATGAGTCTGATACCAGTGAGACAATTAAAGCAAACATCTGGTTGTGGTTGTGACTGGTTGTGATGAGCAACTGCAGTGGTGCAGCTTAGTATCTCTCTTTGTTAATTACTCCAACAAATTACATATAATAATAGATGTGTCAGTCATATGTCTATAACAAATTTCTGCTGCCAATTGGCTTGATGTAACATTTCCTTTAAAATCACTATTCATTTTAGAAATTCAGTATCATTAACATTCATTACCAGGAGTAGTTTATCTGGCATATCAAGACAATTAAACAATGTTCTCTTAAGGGTATGCCTCCCCCAAACCAAAATACCAATAAAGTGCAATATCAGGCAATTGCCAATAGTGATGGGCGAATCTATCCCATTTCGCTTTGCTGAAAAATTAGCGAAACAGCTCGAGTCTCGTTTTTGACGCGTCGCGTAATTTTTGGCGCGCGTCTCGTTTTTTTCCCACACCTGCGAATTTTCGCTGGTGTTTCACAAATTTATTCCTGGCAAATAAATTTGCCCATCACTACTTGCCAACTCAAAACAATAATATCTAAGTGCAGTTAGTCAAGTGCAATTTTGAGTGCAATTGCATCAGATCCAGTTGGTCAGCCAGTAGCACCTCTGCTACACATACTTATCTGAGTCCTACTGGCTTTCTTGTTCATCCGTTTAGTATAGTTATAACTAAATCTTTGCCTCGCTTGTTTGCTTGATGAAAAGTCATGTGATTTTTGCATCCCTACTAGAAACTCCACTACCTTGGTCTATGTTTTATTGAAACCTGTTGACTTCTTAATCTGGATCACAGATCAGCATTGTACAGGAGGTGAAACTGCACAAGTTCCATGAGTTCCAGCCAAGGTAGGAGGGTGATATTTTACTTTGGGAATTAAATTCTTCTTATAATATGTGAATATATAGTTAATATTGAGGAGACAAAGCATAGCAACATTTTCATTATTATCTGCCTATAATTTGA
This sequence comes from Xenopus borealis, assembly GCA_024363595.1. Taxonomy (NCBI): domain Eukaryota; kingdom Metazoa; phylum Chordata; class Amphibia; order Anura; family Pipidae; genus Xenopus; species Xenopus borealis. Next base: position 105,854,683 of record CM044435.1, read on the forward strand.
GTTTAATAAGAGCATGTACATCTGTTCTGTTCTTCATTCAGTTTATTTCAATCAATTAAGCAGGCAGCTCTCCATAACTCCACATACCCACAATCCTCTGACCCAATTCATTATTAAATTCTAAAATCACATGTATTTTTAAATCATCCAATAATTTATAATTACACAATGCTCAATTGTTCCTTCAACACATAAATAAAAAATGAAGCATAAAACTCCCTCATATAAATGCTATTAGATAGTAATTAATGCAATAAAAGGGTACTCATCATAAGGGCACCACTTAATCCACCCCTCCTCTTAAATCATACATACAGTAGGTTACGAATCCTACAGTATATCTACATTGAACACTTCTGGCTCCATAGTTCCAGTGTCGGACTGGCCCACCAGAATACCAGGAAAACTCCCGGTGGGCCAAGGTGTCAGTGGGCCCTCATGCTGTTAAACTTTTGGCCTATTTCATGGCCATTCCCTATTTCTATGAGAACAAAGAGGCTAAATAGATGGAATAATTGATTATAGTATGTAAAGAAAACAAACTAGAAGAATAAGAAGGTTAACTGTTACCTAGTGCTTCTTTGTGCAATAGTAGCTTTTCCTTGTGTTCGTACCCCGCCTATAGGTACACTTCATCTGATGCTTCAATATAATGGTCACAAGGAACGGCTTGTAGGCAGGAATGCTGCTCAAAAACTTTTATTCATAGCACAACATGTTTCGAGTCTATCGACTCTTTATCAAGTGTCCGCAACATGTTTCGAGTCTATCGACTCTTTATCACTTGATAAGTGTTGTGCTATGAATAAAAGTTTTTGAGCAGCATTCCTGCCTACAAGCCGTTCCTTGTGACCATTATATTGAAGCATCAAACTAGAAGAATAGAGGTTGATTGAGGAGATGAAGAATATTAGTACTGAGAGTGGGCCCCTGGTCGAAGGTTTTATGGTGGGCCCCTGGTCTAAGGTTTTTGGGTGGGCCCCTGGTGTCCCAGTCCGAGACTGCATAGTTCCCAAAATGTTTAATGTTCTTGGAGATGTTTCTCAAGCTGTGAAACCAAATTAAAGGGGAACTATCATGAAAATTTAATATTAGCTTCAGCATACTGAAATAAGAAACAATCAATTAAATATTCTCTACCATTTCTGAAATACTGTAACCAAGTTTATCTTCCCTATTCCTCTCTCAGCATCTGTTTCTCTTCATGCTGTCTTCATTCGGGAGTTGGGTGTCAGATGAATGATCCAATGTATGCTTATCAGCCCCCTATCTCTTCACAAAACTCCACCAAAATGATTGTCCTAACACTATAACCACATACATGTGTCTGGTACCCTATAGTCCATGCTTTGGGACCTTTGGGTACACCCATTTACATTTCTTGCCTAGATGCAGTGGTGTAACTACTCGCTGGTGGGCCCTGGTGCAGGATTGGCACTGGGGCCTCCCTATCGGGCTCTCCCCTATTAATAGCACATTGGAGTTCTCCTAGCCTCTCCAGCGGGCCCCAAGAGGGTTGCACCACCTGCTCTTAACACTTAGATGGATTTCCTGCAAATCAGGACTTTCTATCCATGAACTCATGTTGTAATTATTCCCTATCATTATTCCCTATCAATTAGAAGCTATACATTATTAAGGTGTCCTGACATTCTTAATATGTTCACAAAATCACTGTTCACACTCCTTCCATCTGGAAAAAGGTGTAACAGTTTCTTCCCCCAAGCCATAAGGCTCCTGAATACTCAGGGACCGGACAGATCTCCTTCACACACACGCACTCCATCTGACCTTGTATACCACAACATTACACAGCCACTGTACGCCATTATATAAATAAATAGCCATTGGATACAATTGTTTTTATGAGCACATCTGCACTTTATCATGTTCTTACTACTATCATCTCACAATGATACACTCATCATGTCTGACGTTTAGCATTATTTCCTTTACTTATTACCTCTGCTGAATGTGCACTGTCTTGTCCTGTCTCTGCACTATGCTGTCCTGTCTTATAGTAGTTGCACATTTTTGCCCTTGCACTTTTTTGTCTGTTGTCCGGTACTTCTATGTTGTGTATAGCACCATGATCCTAGAGGTTGTTTCATTTCAGTGTGTACTGTACAAATGTATATGGATGAAATGTCAATTAACTAACTCTTGACTTGAAATTTTGTATTTGATAGTCTCTGTGTATTGTACCCAATACATACTTTATCAAACCTATAAATACATGTACTTAGTTATCAAATATGGCAAATTTAAAGGCCTAGAGTTTTTTCTACTTTGAGGAGGTTATTTACTAAAGCTCAATTTTTCGTGGGAAAAAAAACCTTGATTTATTATACCCCGGAGCTGCTAAAAGTCTGAATCCAAAAATCCACCATCTCAAACCTGTCAAGGTCATGTAAAACTCAAAGGCAGATGTCTCTTTTACAATTTGAAGATATTGTGATCTGCGCTGGTTCTAGTTTGATAATCCAAAAAATGTTGGATTTTCAGGTGATAACTTGAAAAAATCTAGCTTCTTGGGTGTCAAGTTTACTATTGATTTTATTGAGCCTTATTCCCTCACCAAAAATTTCCAGTTATTATATTTATAAATAAGTTAAAATTGTGGATGAGAGCTGAGTCGAGCTTGGTTTAATAAAAAGATGCAATACATTCCAGTATTAGTAAATGACCCACTGAATAAATGCACATTTTTATCAAACTTAAATGGTTGCTTATTTATTATTAAAATATTTATATAAATAATTGAGGGAAAAAAAATTGAATGCCATTAATTTTTACCCATTGCTTTCAATGGTTTGAAATTATTAAAAACTTGCATTGAAAAAAGGCATTACATTTGCCAAAGACAACTTCCATTAACTCCTTTCATAAACTCAGCAGCTTTTTTACTTCTAAGGGGCAGATTTACGAAATTCACGTGAATAGATCGAAGTTTGATCGACTTCAATCGAATTCCGATCATACAATTTAATCGGATATTCGAATATGCAAATTTGGCCACTTCGATCATCGAATATTGGAAATTCGACCTTATCGAATAGATCGAATGATCGGATATTCGATAATTCGACCATTCGATGATCGAAGTACTTTAACTTTAAAATTTTCTTCGACTGCCTACTTCTCCAGATCCTACCGAATTGCAATAGATGCCTATGGTAAGCCCCCCCATAGGCTTTTTTTTCTATCACCTGCTTGAATACCATTCGTACGATTGAAAGCCTCGATCGTTCGAATCGTACAAATTTTTAGAGCAGAGGAAATAGTACGTTTTTTTCGGGAAATCGAACGATCGGTATTCGATCGTACAATTTCATCATGGAATCGAATATCGAGGTACAAATAGCCTAAAACTGTTCGATAAGCATTCAATAGTCGAATGTTTATCGAATTTTGGAAGAATTCGAGGGCTTTTATCCCTACAACGCAGTAGTAGAGGACATCTATTTTATATTTACCCTCACCTTAATCTTCACATGACTGTTGTAGCATCAGGCCAGCTTTAGATGATTTACATTCCTGTTGTTGAGTAGATCTCTCCATATAAATCTCAATTCATGCCTCTCAGTAGAACCTAAATACATCTGCTGGGACAAATACAAACATTGGGACTGACAGTCAGCAGCAGTTTATCTTCTTCTTTTCCCTGTTGAACAGCATATATAAAAAATCACTTAACAAGGAAGACACTAGCTATTCCAACACAAGTAACTATTTTAGATTACATTTCCTTTTTTATAATTTTTTTCTTATCATTTCAATAGTATTAACATCTGTGAGTCGGGTGGCACGGTGAATATAAACAGTGATTTCAGTTTGTGTAAGGAGAAATCAGGGCACATCTCCAATTATAACATGCCAGTCCACCTTGCTGTCTGTTTGGATTACCCTTTGAGACACATTTTTTGCCAGCCTGCATTCTCCACTGCATGAGTGTAACCTTTATCTGACTCCTGAACAGCATTTCATAGCCTGTGGCCTTTATGTTAGTACTTCTATAAGCTGCAAAATAATTCACTATTACCTATACTGCCCTATTCACCCCAAACAGATTATGGGCTAAATGTATTAGAAGTCATAGAAGCAAATTGCATAGGTTGCACAAAATGTAGTATTATGCAATGTAATAAGACATTTAAGTGGTTATTTATCAGGTTGAGTATGTGAGTTTTTTTCTACCTTGAATAAAAACACAAATTGAATGTTTGATTATTTATGAAAAAAAACCGTAATGAAAAAAAACTCGATTGACTACAATTGGAGAAAAACTTGAATACCTCAATTAAACAAGTTTATAGGCTGCAAAACCTTGAATACCTCGAATTTATCAAGTTTTCAAGCACAAACCACCATAAAAAAACTGAAAATCATGGAGGCAAGAAACATTTTCAAATAGTTAAAGGGACCTCTGCCATTGGCTTCTACAAGACCTCTACAGGTTTAGTTGGGTATTTTCAGATTTGGGCTTTTAGCAGCTTTATGGCATAATAAATCTTGAAACATTTGAGAGTTTATTTTAGTGAAACTACCCTTGAAAACTATTTTTTTTTAGAGAAAACAACTAGACCCCCTTGGAGACCCATCTATCAACATTCTCATTTTAGTGGTTTTTAGAGGTTTTCAAAACCACCAGCAAACTAATTTTCTCTAAAAAAACAAATGTCATGTCATCTATTTAAAAAATCTGAATATACAAAGCATGAACAAAAAAAAGCATTACAGTCCGAATGAAACAACAAAAATCTTGAATTCTTCAAATACCCCCCCCAAATGCTTGATTTACAAACATTTTCATTGCCATTCCTTCTCACTTAGCTATCTTAATTCTTCTACATTTATTTGTAGCCTACATTGGGAACTCTGACTCATCTCAATACTCATTTAAAATGTTTGCTGGGACTGATTCTGCCGTGTACTATATGGACTACAGGAGATGTTTCCTCTGTTAGAAAAAGGTTATTTGCAAGTGGTTTTTAACCCATCATGAAATCTTCTGGATTTTCATGTTTAATTGGTTCTGGTCATTTTTAAGGTATTTGTCATACAGTAATGTCATTAGCTGATCTCAACATGTGACCTATAGTTCATACTATTGACTAGTATCATGTGACTGTATGTGAGCCTATGATTAAGGAATTGAAGGGTCAGAGACCCCAACAGTATTTGCACCCTTGTCATACATTGACTCTATTTTTTTTGTTTTTTTTATAGGGGTGGTTTGCCTTTATGTTAATTTTTAGTATGTTATAGAATAGCTCATTCAAAACAACTTTTCAATTGGTCTTAATTTCTTCTTTTTAATATAGATTTTGAATAATTTGCCTTCTTCGTCTGACTCTCCACCTTTCACATGGGGTCACTGACCCATCTATAAAACAAATGCTCTGTAAAGCTACAAATGTATTGTTATTGCTAATTTGTATTACTCTTATTTCTATTTAGGCTCTCTCCTATTCAAATCTCTTATTCAAATCAATGCATGGTTTTAGGGTAATTTAGCCCTAAGCAACCAGATTGCAACCATATTTAAGATAGTAAGAGAACACATGGTTACATAGCAGTGGCATGAAGATTTTATATAGGAAAGATGGGGAGATGGGTAAAATGGAGGCAGAGTAAACATGGGGAAAGGACAGATTATTCAGAAATGCAGTGAGTACAGAAGAGACAAGTGAAGTAACACAATAAACAGAAAGTCCAAATGTATTTTAATATGTACACTGTTCTTCAAGACAATTATGCTTAAGATATAGACATTCTGACCAGGGTGTTAGGAATTTAATGTATTAATGGAACCCTGTATTGTGCAGAAATAAGAACACTGTGATAAATTCAATTAATTCTTTATTTTCAGGTCTCACGGAAGGATAATTCCTCTTATCCCAGGAAAGGGAACCCTGCAATAGTGCTGGAAATTAGCAGGATCCTCTAGGAAAGTATACTGTGTTGGGAAAAATCCTCAAATGAAAATAGTTTTCTTCCCACAGAAAGCCAGAGGAGTGGATATGGTGTATAAATAGTCCTCTTTAGGAAAGGAAAACTTGTACATGGAGTGAGAGAAATTCAATATTCAAGGTAAGTAGTAGTTCATCCAAAAACTGGAGTAAGCATGAAATGTCCTGGATTAGGGAACAACCATTTGTACCCCCATTAGTAGACCAAAGTCCATAGTATGCCACAGATAATCAGATACAAGGGTTCACAATTAGGAGTAACAGCATTAATAAGCACAACTTGGAATGGATTCAAGTAGAATGCGGCAAGGGTTAATGAGCATAGTGTGGTTGAGATGTTAGGAACAGGCAGGGTGCAAGCATGAAGTTAATGAGCATACTCTTGGTAAGGCACGGGTAGGGTGCAAATAAACTTCAAATACAGAGTCTTTGAAATGAGCAATCAAGTGGGTATTAGATAGGACAGGATTAACACAGTCTTGCAGTAATGGCAATTAAGCAGTGTATAGATAGTTGTTATAACTCACATAAGTGAAGAGATTTCCATGTAGAACCATTGCTATGAAGGTTGCCATGGAAGGTTGTTGGTGAGGGTACAAACTGTTGCTACTGAGCAGGAAAGCGTGAATAGTTGTTAGCTGTACAAAATGAGAAATGGTGGTTACTAGGGTAGCCATCACAACATCACCCAGCAGTGCATTCCACAACCTCACTGTCCTCACTGTGAAGAACCACCTACGCTGCTTCAAATGAAAGTCCTTTTCTTCTAGTCTGAAGGGGTGGCCTCTGGTGCAGTGATCCTCTTTATGGGTAAAAAGGTCCCCTGATATTTGTCTATAATGTTCTCTAATGTATTTGTAAAGTGTAATCATGTCACAAAACCACAGTCTTGACTGTCTATCCTCATAATGTAAGTCCTCCATCCCTCTAACCAGTTTAGTTGCACATCTCTGCACTCTCTCCAGCTCATTTATATTCTTCTTAATGACAGCAGCCCAAAACTGCACTGCATACTCCAGGCGAGGCTTTATCAGAGACCTACAAAGAGGCAAAATAATGTTTTATCCCTTGAGTTAATGCCCTTTTTATGCAAAACAGAACTTTATTTGATTTATTGGCCACTGATACTGCCTGGAATAAGACAACTTGTTATCTACAAAAAAAACAAAACAAATCCGTCGCAATTAAAGTGGACCTGTCACCCCAAAAAAAATATTAAAAATCATATTTTACCACATTAGTCAAGCAAAATGAACATTAATTACACTATATAAATAATTTTAATCTTGTTTTCTTTAGTCTGGGAATTCATAATTATAGCAAGCAGGCAGGAGCCATTTTGTGGTCATTGTTATTAAGGCAAGCCTTGCACCATCTCAGAATCTTGTTTGTGCACCAGAATGTGGGACCCGATGTCTATCCCCATGTCCTGGCTACACAATTAAATGGTTAAGAGAACTGGGGAAATGTGTGGGGAGCAGTGACATCTAGGAAGTGCTGAATGGAAAGTGAAAGTAATTATCTGCTCCGCCTATATGCCTAAGGCATAGAGGAGTGGCAGACAATATTTGATTGACAGCTGAGATTTTTAAATGAGCTTAAAACAGCTATGAATGCTTTAATAAAAATTTGAAATTGGATTTAATGTTTAAAATGAAAAGGACTTTTATTATACAGAATTTGTGTCTGGGTGATGGGTCCACTTTAAAGAAGCCTGCAACCCACTGCAATTTAAAGTATAGCTTGCATTTATATTATTTCTGCCAAAGTGCATAATGTTGCATTTTTCAACATTGAACCTAATTTTCTAGTTTTCCGATTTAGTCAAATCACTCTGCAAAGTGACAGCATTTTGCATGTAACTTATAGTTCTGCACAATTTAGTATCATCTGCAAAAATAGAGCTTCAATATAATAAGGCATACAATGAAGAAATGACATGTGCTTACTGGAGGAGACATGCTTCCCAAGTGTGTGCCACCCTGAATAAACAGCTATTAGAGCAGATAAACCATAATGGATAAATTGGGAATCCACAAGAAAAAAACATTAAGATACTATGGCCCAAATTCACTAAAGCGTGAAGCGTCTAACGCTAGCACTAATTCGCCAGTGTGACGTTATTTCACAGCTTCGGAAATTCACTAACACCGACTCGCGAAGTAGATAGACTTGTGCAACTTCGCACCCTTACGCCAGGCGAAGTTGAGCACTGATGAAGGATTGTAATTACGCAAATTCACTAAGATCAAAATTTTACTGAGTGTTACCACTTATGTTAGACATTACTTCTCCTGGTCAGACAAGGCGAAGTTCAATACAATAGATAGGAGTTTGAAAAAAAAAATTGGAAAAGTCCCTAAAAAACACTGGCGTGTTTTACCATTGTAGGGTGATAGTCTGAAAAAGATCGATTTTTTTGGGGGGGGTTCCCCTCCTTCCCCCCTACATTTCCTATCATATGGCAACAAAACTATACAGGGGGCACATGTAGGGCAATAGGACAACTTTATTTTATTTATTAAAGGTTCACTGGGCTTGTGTAGTGGAATGTAGTGGCTGTAACATATACTATTTTACGCTTAAGTTCCCACTGTATGCAAATTAGGCATCGCTAGCATAACTGTGCTTTGTCTGGCGAAAGAACGGTAGCGCTACTTCGCTAATGTTCGCTACCCTCAGCACAAATTCGCATCTTAGTGAATTTTTGTAGTGCTGGCGAAAATTCTCCTGGCGAAGTGCAGCGAATGCTAGCGAAGCCAACGCTAGCGAAGCCAACACTAGCGAATTTGCACATCTTAGTGAATTTGCCCCTATGGATGATGGGTTTGCCATGTTTGGGGGATGCATATGGCAAAAGTTATACCAGGTGAAATGCCTGGTGGTGGCTCCCCTGTCCTGGTGGGCACTGTGCAAAGGCCCCTTTTAACAATATATTCATTATACTACTCCCTGCTGTCTGATTAATTTTCAGCATGGATTTTACCTGTATGATGCGCCACACAAGATATTTATCACCAGAGAGTTAAAAAAAAAATTTTTAAGGAAAAAAAAGAGACAGAATACAGTATTTAAATTTTCCCTAATATATGGCTAATGGCATTTTAATAATTGTTCTCCCATTTAGCAGTTAAAAAAAGCCAAACACTCCATTCTAAAAATTGTTAGCAAGCATCCAGTTTTTCTGTTGCTAAGGCAACTACCACTTTAATGTATAATTTTCATTAAATATCTACAATTCTGTGATGATAATTGCTTCTCATAAAACTAAAGTAATGGTTCATTCTTTTGTCTTATTTGCATTAGTAAAGATGTTTACACTAAAAGCAGAGGTGTGTAAAATCTAATCTACTGTATCTAACTTCACTCACAATGAGTAAAATGAGTAAAAACTGCCTTATTTTCAATGTTAACTCCATGGGGATTAGTGTGGATACATTATTCCCAGATGGTGGGTGTATGCAATAATATATATATATATA
>CM044435.1:105951883-105980742 GCA_024363595.1 Xenopus borealis
AGTTGGTTAAACTTGGCCATTCTATAACTTAACTTAAAGATGAACCACCCCTCTCATAAAACAGTTGAGTGGAGGCAAAGAGGGTCAGTTTGGTTTATATACTGTTTACAGTATATTATTTTTTAATAGACTCAAGGTATAAAGATTCAAATTATGAAAAAATCCCTTATCCTGAAAACTCCAGGTCCTGAGCATTCTGGATAACAGGTCCCATACCTGTAGTACATTTTGATGGTTTCTGTGCATGGTTTATCTTTCTACATATATGTGTGTGCTGGTGTGACAGATACAGTAGGCTGAAAAGGAAGCAGATCCTTTTGGGACTAAGGGGAACATAGCATTAGTAGCTCCAAGTGGAAATTATAGGGTGAATATTCCTTTATTGCCCTGTATACTCCTGTCTCTAACTATGTATATTTTATGTTTATGTCTCTCTAACCTTGTTATGAACTAAGGGGCTAGTGTAAAAGAAGGGTCACCAAACCAGAAAATAAAAATCCTCTCTTACAGGGTGAAATCAGCAGTTCTACTGTGAGTTAAATACAGTAACATGGGCAAGCTTCTAGGAAGCACATTCTGATTTTATCATGTCATAACTATGCATACCTTAATACAAAATTGATACTCTTTACAATGTTGCTGTTAAGAGATTCTTGGAAAAGATATCACACAAATAGCAATACTTCTGTGCAGAAACTGTGTTGTTGTGTCTGGCGGAGGGAGGGGGGGGAGAGATTTACTGAGACTGTTAGACATTATTGCCATTAAATGTGTATCCATGAATAGCTTATTATCAGTCTCGATTGTATTTTCTGCCTTTCTGTACGCATTTACATTGTATTAATTGTCAATGGAGATTTTTGGAGAAATTTGGCACTCAGAAAAATAAACATAGTGCATTTGAAGATACAAATGATTTTCCTTCAGAAACAACAGGACCTACTGATATATATATATAGAATGATCCTATATTAGGGTTTTACTGCATTTAAGACTCCCGGTGCTCTATCAGGCAACATCTATAACGTTTTCTGATCTCCTGAGCTGCCTTATTGCAGTGCTTGTCCAAGGAGCCAACGCTTGTCTGGCAAGAACAAAGGGGACAAAAGGTGTTACTGTTGATTGAAAGCTTCTATAAAAGTCTCAGGGGGTTCTTTTAGATAGAGAGAGAGAGCTCAGTAAAATGGAATATTTCACTGCTCGGTTACTTCGTGGAACTTTGCTGTTTTGCAGGAAACAATAACACATGTAAAGCATTTGCTGTATACAGACATAAATCACTTGCTGTTGCATTAAAGTGAATAGCTGAATGTTAGCAATAAAATCCGGGGTGCTATTTATATGGCACAAGGGTCCTGAATGAACTACAGCAGTTTGACTTTTAGAGATGGTAGCAAAGTGCTCAAACAGGACCCATTTGTTAGAAAATGGAAAATAAAGGTGGAAGACATCTTGTATCCCCAATGCATTCCTACTGTGGCTTATTTGAAACCAGGTTTATATTTCCATTCTATACTTATTACAGTAGATAAAAATAACCCCAAAGAGAACAGTGTACCTAATGACCCATAAAAGGCAACCAAGAAAAAAGGAACCGTTCTCTATTACAAAGGCATTGTGAAATAAATTAACTGCATATTTTGCTGGTCCTGAGTGCTATTCATTTTCTGCATTTTACAAGGCCTCTGGCTATTTCTAATAGTGAATGCTAAGCGCAGCACTCATTGATTGAACATTGCTACTATAGTGAAGGGAAATGTGGTCAATGAGCCATAGTTACTCTGACATCGGGAAGTCTTTGCCAGTCAAAGCCACAATTCCCACCATCTCAAGCACACACATATATATATATAAATATATATATATATATATTTCATATCATACATATTTCAGACAGCTAGGTCTTCTAACCTGGATTCCTTGGGGTTAATATATTCTAATTATTTTGTATTTACTGCTAACACCTTGTGTCCTATGTTGCTTTTTTTGTGTTTAAAAGTGGTGTTCAAGTATTATATTAACATGTAAGGGCAGATTTATGAACCTGTGAGGTTTGTAGAAAATGGCTCAAGTTTGGAAAAATTATTGTGTAAAGGGCCAACAGTTGCTGGTGGACACCCAGTACAGTAAGATGAAATTGCAAGAATATTCTCAGCATTGTAATGAATAAAGGCACACTATATTTACAGCTACTTTACAGGCAGGTGTACAGACTGGGGCACTGGTTGCCAACTCATAGGCACAATACTTCTGCAAATTCTCTCTATCAGCTTCTCTCACACACTCACAGCATTTCTCTCCTGAGGCCTCCAGGACCTCTGCCATGTAGGAAATGCAAAGGAAGAGTGCTGTTTGCACTGTGAGCTGGGCCAGATTTCAATATTGGGCGCCCCTAGACCCTCTGTCATTTGTCAACTCTGTCCCCTCCCTTTTATTTGCTCAAATTTTCATCATCATGACAGAGCAATGGGAATTAGCACACAGGAAATTTACATTTCTGAACCAATGTGGGTGTGGTTGGGCAGCATGCCCCCCCCCTAAAATCCTGCCACCCTAGGCCCGGGCCTAGGTGGCCTCTCCACAAATCCGAGCCTGACTGTGAGTCTCTTCTCACTAAAAACATCCACACCCAATGCTCAGTGGTGACATCACATACAGGGGCCCAAGCATCCCCCATAGGCTCTCCTCTAACCTACTCTGAAATGCTAAATTTCCCTACCTCGGCACAATCAGACTGTCCTCCCTATCTAGCCTAACTATCTTTCACTCATTAGAGTGAAGTCACACCACCTTCTACCTCTAGATAGCCCTGAAGGACTTCCAATAATTTTCTGGTCACATCAGTCTTGATCCTACCTCTGGATGTTCCAAGAAGCAGTGCGTGTACAACTTCTGAACTTCCTTATATAGGCTTCTGGATGGGAATTCCCCTACAGCCCAATCTTAGGGATTGGCACCACCTACAGGCTGAATTACAACATTGTCCAATGATTTACATATGAAAAATAAACATTTTCACATCTTTGCAGGTGGATGGGGCAGGGAAATGGGTGGGTATGGCAGGAGATGATCAGGTCATTGGAAGGCATGTGCTTATTCTGTCAGCAGAAAGGGTCAGGGAAGGGAGGGAGTTCAGCGCTGGCCCAGGTTGTAGATTAACTGGCCAGACCGGTCAAATACCAGTCTGATGGCAACCCTACGACTGTGGGTCAGCATATATAATGGGAGACCCTGTTAAATCAGAGGGATTAGGTTTGCCAAGAGTGTAGATATACTTAAATTGAGAACACAAATGTAATGTTTATGTATATGTTCTGGTAAATGTATCTGATTTGAGAATATGAGAAGTAGAGATATGGGACATTCTTATCAAAAAGCCATTGCAGACCTTGCCACAGGTTAGTAGAGGGGGATTTCACAGCTCTGTGTTGACTTGTCTATGATATTTAGTATATGATATTTAATAGTAAATGTATCAGTTTCAAAAGTGGAGTTTGCTGTATTTTCACCCTTTTATAAATATGCCCTTAAACATCCTGTATAAGTGACCTGAACTCTCTGGGAAAACCATGGATAACTCTTCCACACATAATTAAATATGCCCCATAGAATTAACTTACTGTTGTATTGATGTATTTCATACTCAATTTGAACAGCAAAGTCTCTTCAAGTAAACCTGACTGATATATTGGCACTGTCAATCCAGCAAGCCGAGATGTGGTAGAATATCCATCACAACAGAGTTCCGACCTTGCCCACATTGTAAAAGCACCTTGACTTATTTCAGACAAGAAAGAGGCCATTTTTTTGCTCCTTATTAGGTGGTGATTTCTATCATCACTGGTCTGAATATAATAGATCCACAGCTTCCATTGATGGCTAATCACCTGAAAATAGCAAAAGCTTTTTTTCCCTTTGAAGTATTTGAACTAGAATTCCTATGATAGAAGCAATTAGCATCACATCATACAACGGTCACGACTTTCATTTAATGGCTATAGAGACTTTTCTGTATAGTAATATTTCTGAGGATATGGGTCACTGCACATTCTTCCACTGATACTGCATCTTGAAGGCTGAAGTAATTGTCAAAGCTTTCTGCAGCCAGGCCAATTTGCTAGGGATTTTTCTGCAAAGAAGGAGGTGGAGACCTATTTTTCATAAGGCTAAGTAAAGCCAAAATAATACACAGCCAAGAACCGAGTAAGAAAAAACACTGAATTGCTGCAGTCTCTGCAAGGCCAATCTTATATATTTATTTGTACAGGTATAGAATCCATTATCTGGAAACCCATGCTATAGAAATCTGCAAACCACGGGATCACCATCTCCTCTAGATTCTATAATAATCAAATAATTCTGATTTTTAAAACATATTTCCTTTTTTAAGTAATAATAACACAGTGCCCTGTACTTGGTCCCAACTAAGACTATAATTAATATTAAGTGAGTAAGTGGGTTAAGTATTCTTCAAAATATTATTTAGGGTTAGTGAAATGTTAAAGATTCCTTATCTGGAAATCCCCAGGTCCTGAGCATTCTGGATAACAGGTTACCTGTAATATAGCATGTAGCTTGGAATAACTATTTCCTCACAACTGAGGTAGTGTGAGAGGTGAGTGAGAAGTTTAGACCCTTCTCTGTCTCCCAGGACAAATCTGGATAATCAACTCTATATTATGAGTTTCTATATTATTATGTACCTCCCAGGACAAATATTGATAATGAACATTATATGTATGATTTTATGTGTCTAAACACTGGCACATAGAGAGAATCATTAATTATAGACTTCATGACATGCAGGTTTTAATTCTAAAAAGGAACTTTAAAACTGAACAGGAAAGGAAGATTTATGAATTCAAATGTATTGAGTTATTTAACACAGGGCCTTAATTTAGGGTCAGGTTTCATGTCACACTATGTGACCTGACTGAATCCAATTTACAACCCACCCTAATTCATTGTATTTAGGGATGCACCGAATCCACTATTTTGGATTCAGACGAACCCCCGTTTGCATATGCAAATTATGGGGGGGAGGGGAAACATTTTTTATTTCCTTGTTTTTTGACAAACATTCATGCAATTTCCCTCCCCGCCCCTAATTTGCATATGCAAATCTAACAGTATAAATGCTGTGCCTTTCTAGCTTTCATTTGTATTTTGCCAGACGAAGGTGCCTTGGGGCTCTGACATCTTGCAATGTATTTTTATTGTTAGCCAATATAGGTATCACTTCTGCAATATTTTTTGTATTTGTTTGTTTTTTTTTATTTGTTACTATTTGTTATTTAAAAACTGAACCAATTAAGACCATTTCTTCAATATATTCAAGTTATGCCACTTCCTTATATGCTTGGAAATCTTGGCTCCTTGTTGTAACTCTGGCTTTGACTCTGTACAGGTATATATATATATATATATATATATTTCTGCCTTAAGTCTACTAAAAAATCATGTAAACTGTAACTAAACCCAATAGACTTGTTTTATATTTAAGGATTAATTACTGTATATCTTAATTTGGGTCAAGTACAAGGTACTGTTTTAATATTACAGAGAAAAAGGAAATGATTTTTAAAAACTTGGATTATTTGGATAAAATGGAGTTTATGGGATATGACCTTCCCGTAATTTGGAGCTTTCTGAGTAACGTTTCCCAATAATGGATCCCATACCTCTATATCATACTTCTTATTACATATACAATTAGTCCTACAAGTATAAATGCTACCTACTCTCACATAATATAGAGCAGTGATCCCCAACCAGTAGCTCGTGAGCAACATGTTGCTCTCCAACCCCTTGGATGTTGCTCCCAGTGGCCTCAAAGCAGGTGCTTATTTTTGAATTTTAGAGGCAAGTTTTGGTTGTATAAAAAACAGATGTCCTGCCAAACATTCTCTCCTGTAGGCTGCCAGTCCATATAGGGGTTACCAAAAAGCCAATCAGAGCTCTTATTTGACATCCACATGGACTTTTTCATGCTTGTGTTGCTCTCCAACTCTTTTTTAAATTTAAATGTGGCTCACGAGCAAAAAAGGTTGGGGAC
Source organism: Xenopus borealis (assembly GCA_024363595.1). Lineage (NCBI taxonomy): Eukaryota > Metazoa > Chordata > Amphibia > Anura > Pipidae > Xenopus > Xenopus borealis. Next base: position 105,957,939 of record CM044435.1, read on the forward strand.
CCCTGATATAGAGGGTACTTTGGATAGCTTAAACATTTAGAAAGCAAAACACATAGGGATACTTTGGCATTTGAAGTTAAAACCTGCTTGTTAGGTTATCCTGTGCTTTGCCATTTTACTGTATGCTTGTTTATGTTATTTATTGAAAATTGCAGGTTGTACTTAAGGGTAGAAGAATTTGGAAGGGAATGTTTTTATTGCTAGTCTTTAAGGGAAATTATTGAGAGGCAATATTGTGACAGCTCCAGTAATGGATTCCGACTGTACGTTACAATTTTGAAATACTCGAAAAATCTGCCAGCTTCCATTTATATCTTGGAAAAATGACACACAGCAGGTTCCTTTTAAAATTTTCTTGAAGCTTAATGGTTTTGCATATGAATTCCCAACATCTGAGCAATATTTTTTTTTAGCTATAACTTTTCTCGACAGCAGTGAAAAAAATAATAAACCTTGTTTAAAAAGCTCATTTAGTGAATGCTGATAATATTTTGAAACAAGATGTATGTCTTACCATCTGCTGATCCTTGTTATCCTATTCTGCCTCTTGCCAGCTTTTAGGTGGGGGTCAATTATGCCCTGCTCTGCAGGGGCTAAAATTTTGTTGGTAAAGTTGCTTTTTGTCCAGGCCTTCTCCTTTCAATATCGAATTTAAATCACTGCCTGGTAACTAGGGTAAATTGGATTCATATAACTGCTGAAAGTCCAGACTGATGAGCTGCTGAACAAAATGCAAAATAATAAAAACCATGAAAAATGAAGAACAATTGCATATAGGGCTGCGGCAGCCCCAGAATCGTCACCCTGCCTGCTGAATTCTCTGGCTGTGCAGGGCACTCAGCACACTGCACTGTAGTTTATAACCAATCAGCAGCTAGCAGGGCCAGATAGGCAACTTAAGCCTGTCTTTGCTTGTGTGACTGCAGGGCTGTTATTGACTATCCCTCTCTGACTGTGCTTCTGGCAAGGACCGTTGGGACATGCCCAACCTTCATTTGAAACTGGGACATCTATGGGGAGCTCAAATAAAGGGGCTAATTTTGAGACAATATTAATTTACAGCCAAACGTAAAACAATAATATACATTATTACCTACAAAATGTATTTATCCCATATGTCTCTGTTTACTGTCATCTGCTAGACCCTGTACACATTGGTCTGTGCCAGTCTTTACATCCACTCTTTTGTCTGTGCCATACAAATTATGGTCCGTACCACAAGAACTCGGTTGGTGCCACACACTGATTCCCTTTAAATGTTTGTGTTAGTTGACAGTATTTTTTTATCAACATCCTGTAGAGGTATAAATTAAAATGTTGGGGCCAGGTGCACTTGCCTCAAGACCTTCAGCTTGAACAGCAGACTTGCACTGAAAAAACAGGACCACAACCAAGTGCAGTAGAAAGTGTAGTGAAAAGATTAAGTGCAGGTGCAATTCAGATTCGTACTGGTATGTCCAGGGCACCCCACGGCTGACTTCAAGGACCCATCCCTCCAAATGGTTTTACCTCCCTTTTCGCCTATGATAAGTGAGAGGGGATTGTCTGGTCAGGGAGGGGGACATTGGGGTGGGCGCAGGAGGAAACCTGGGTCTGTGCGGGTAGAGGGGACAAGGCCAGGATCTTGGTGGAGGAGTGGGCCTCCACCACCAAAAAAAAAGAAGCCTTACACGTTTCATGCCTGGTCACTTAATGATGTCACCCTTCTTAGTGCTGGGTGCTGGATAGATCTAAAAATTGGTTTGTTACAAAAAAATATTAAGACAACTCTTTGGTGCTATGAAACTTCAGTTATGTTTTTCTGTTGTTCAACCTTTTAGGTGACTTACAGGAAGAAACAGTAAGCTGCCAAGATTTTATATTTAGTAAGGCAGAAAGCGCTGTGCATGAAGTCAGTCATTAGTGCTAACCTGCAGAGCAAGGCAATGTCCCAAGAGGTGCTTGAATTATAATTATGCTCACAGGGCATCACTTCAGCACGAGCGGTCCCTCTTGTTTGTTGAACGGCGCTCGTTTCAAGATCCCTGCACCAGGTAAACGTAAGTGCCCTTAAATGTATAAAATGGAATGTAGTGTTTGCTTTCTTTTGTCCCTCTAACGGTGTCTGGAATAGAACTGAAACCAAGCCAGACTCTGCATCTGCAGCATACAGCATATATCTCTTTCTCCAGTAGTTCTTAACAATATCATACCTTAAATGTGCCATCAGAGCCGGACAAAGCCTAGGCAACATCCATTCTGTTGCATTCTCTTGGTATGGTATCTATTATATAGAACAGGACTGTCCAACTGGCGGCCCCCTACCTGCTGTGTTTGTTTACCATGCTTAAGATTTAAATGGTATCACTACAGAGTTTAAGTGGCCCGGCATTGTTTAAACCTCAAATTCAGAACTACTGTTCACACTTATGCCACCTAAAGCCCTGTACTGTTCACACCTGGGACCCAGACTGAAACTGCCCACATTGTTCACCTGTTCACACTTTATACAAAATGCTAATGGGTCACCAGAACTGTGTCACTGTATGTAGTACATCTTAAAGTGGTCCTGATGGGTTTCTCTGTCTCCTGCTCTATTCTGCCTTCCCTGTGCTCCCCGTGTGCCCTTCTCAGCCTGTGTGTGCCTTACTCTGCCTGTGTGTGCCCTGCTTTGTCTGTGTGTGACATACTCTGCCTGTGTGTGCCCTGATCTGCCTGTGTGTGCCCTGCTCTGCCTGTGTGTCCCCCAGTGGTGTAACTACTCGCTGGTGGGCCCTGGTGTAGGATTAGCACCTGGGTCCCCTTATTGGGCTCTCCCTCTATGAATTGCACATTGGACCTGGTGCAGGATTGGAACCCGGGCACCCTTATCGGGCTCTCTCTCTATGAATTGCACATTGGAGTTCTCCTAGCCTTTCCGGCTGGCCCCAAAAGGGAGCGGGCCCTGGTGCAATTGCACCCCCTTCTCCCTGGTAATTTCGCCACTGGTGTCCCCTGCTCTGCCTGTGTGTGACATACTCTGCCTGTGTGTACCCTGCTCTGCCTATGGAACATAAGTCTGGTATTTGTTCTGGTTCAATTGTTTACAATTGAAAATAAATTATTGTTAGGGGCCCCTAAGTTGTTTAATCACATGCTGGGGGTGCTGTGTTATCCACAGGGGAAGTGGAGGCATATGAATTTAAGGGTATGTCTTAATATGACAACTTTTTTCTACATATGAGTGATATCCCTGCAGTGAGCACCAACCATTTGTTTTTTTTTAGGTGTGCTACCACAATGCATTTGTCCATGGTTGTAACATGGGTGTGGTTTAAAGTGGGTGTGGTTTAAAACAGGGAATGGTCAACACTGGCTTCCATTATCAGACATCCACTATGTAGGCCAGAAAAATGTCGGCCTTCAGTAACACAGAAGTTGGACAACACTGATGTAGAATGCTTGGGGCCTGAGTGTTTATCTGTAATTTAGAACACTACACCTTCCAACTAAACACAATAATGCATAAAAAAACTAGTTGGATTAAAAATATTCCATGTTATAAAATAACATTGAAAATTCAAATATATATCTGATTTGTAGTCAGTTGTAAGCCTTTATCCTTTTAAAAAAGTATTTTTGAATGGTAAATAGGAAACAGGTAGAAAAGGCAGAATATGATATTAATGTTTTAATAGTACAGAGAAAAAGGAAATTACTTTTAAAACGTCAATTATTTATTAAAATTGAGTCTGTGGGAGATGGTCTTTTTGTAATTCTGAGCTTTTTGGATAACGGGTTTCTGGAAAAAAGATCCAATACTTGTATTGCATAAACATATTGGTTAGTAAATAAAGAATATTATTGGAGCAGCTCTTGGTCACTGTCCACTGACAACAATTTTAGGAGTGCTCTACTATTTCTACCATGCTGCATAATTGTTGTAGGAGGATGGGAGTTGTTGCATACCCCCTTGGTTTCCAGATTGTGATCTGTGGACCCCTGCTGGTCTGTAAGGATACTGCAAGCAGCCGTTACTTCTTTTTAAAAGTTTTTCTTTATCATGAATTTTATGAATTCCTAAAATAAGATATGAGCTGCATTATGTTTTCTTGTGTAAGAATACAAAGTTCTTTAAAAGAGAAGGAAAGACTATAATTAAGTAAGCTTTATCAGAAAGGACTATATAAATGTAACAGTAAACTCTCAAGTAATGTTGCTCTGAGTCCTCTGTCAAAAAAAACCACAGCTTTTCTTTCCTTCTATTGTGCACACAAGGGCTTCTGTATCAGACTTCCTGTTTTCAGAATAAACCTCCAGGGTTAGGGATTGAGCATGCTCAGTTTGCTCTTCTCTCCCTCTATCCCTCCCCTTCTTGCTGTAATCTGAGTCCAGTGAGCAGAGAGAGACTGAGGCAGGAAGTGATGTCACAACAAGTGAATATGGCAGCTGCTATCCTAAACAAATAGAGTGAGCTTCTAGAGCTCTTTACTTGGGTTTGGTAAAGCATTCCACATAATAAATATAGTGTTATTGCTTGGTACAATGTTTTAGAATGTTGCTTCACAGTCTATAGCTAGTGAGATTGAGAAACAGTGTAAATCTATCAAGTTGATCCATTAACAGATTGAGCAGAATCTTGTGATTGAAGAGGATGGCTAGTTTAGAGTATGGAGTGGTTAGTTGGAGTGCTGGTTTGTCAGGCTAAACAGACATGCTAGTGATTTATTGATAAATATCTGCATCGTAATTGAAGCGCGTAGGCTTTGCTCTGGCAGCACTGAATCATTTATATTGACAGGGAAAATGATACAAAGCTGGCAAAGCCGGTCGACAATAATTAATGTTGCTAATTTTATCCTTTCTTACTGATCCTGCTTCCATCAAAGAGGCTATGTTAATTGATTTTTTTTTTTCAATTTCAAAAACTCTGGCTATGTATAACAATCCTCAGTGCATCGCGAGTGCACCATTATCATAGGGAAAAAAACAGCACCGGCATTTACGGAGTCTCATATTACAAAGGAGTGTAGTAAAAACTCATAGGGGCTCAGTGTTTTTAGAAATTGTATACAAAGCAGAGAGTTATAACAATGATGCAGTAAAATTAAGTAATAAAGTACAGGCAGTGACAAGTATTGCAGAGCTCTTAATGGGAAGCATTAGCCTGGCACATTGCCACATTCAATGGGAATAAAGCGGTTTCATTGCTATAATCTATTGTTTCTCATAATTTGCTGTAAATTGGGTAAGTTATCATTATAGGATGATTAGGAATTTATTACATTTATACTTTATTATGCCCTGGGCTTATGTGGCCCAACAGATTTTTGTTTTATTGGCCACTTTTTGCTGAAGGGTCAATATACCACTTTTCATAACGCCATTACTTAGGGGCAGATTTACTAAATTCACATTAATTCACATGAAGGATTCGAATATTCGATCAAATTTTCAAAAAGATTTTAATTTTGAATATGCAAATTAGGCAAATTCGACCATCGAATGTTCGAATTCGAATGATTCGAATATTCAAATTCGAATGATTCGAATATTCTAATGATTCAAATGATTCGAATATTCGAATTATTCGAATATTCAAATAAAATTTTATTCGAATATTCAAAAATTCGATGGTCAAATACTTCCCCTTTAAATTCAAATTCGATCACCTACTTCTCCAGATTAAACCTACCGAAATGGGGATCATTCCCTAAGTTCGAATAAGAAAAATTCAATTGATCGTTTAAAAATCGTTCGAATACATATTGCCCCAACTTATCCACAAAGATCAAGTGGGATTTCTAAAACACAGACAAGCGTATGATGGCACCCGTAGATGTATAAATATCATTCACCATCTAGAAACCCACAAAATACCTTCTCTGGTCTTATCACTGGACGCAGAGAAGGCCTTTGATCGCATACATTGGGGATACATCCAAAAGGTCTTACAGAAATTTAAGGTCAACCTTCTTTTCTAAAACAATCTTCTCCCCCTAGAGTCAAATCATTTAACTTTTTCTCTCTTTTCTCTTTCTCTTCTCTTTACTTTCCCTTTTTTTTCTGTACAATAATATGATGTAAATTTACATCATTGTTGTATTATACTTTTTCTTGTTTGAAAGAAATAAAAAAAAGTTAAATATAAAAATAGTTTGAATATTCGAATTTCCCTATTAGATCATTCGATCGATCGAATTGCGCTAAAAAAATTCGTATTTTTTTAATTCCCCACTATTCCCTGGTCGAATTTCGAATTTTTTTTGCAATCGAAATTTGACCCTTAGTAAATCTGCCCCTTAGTCTAGTTTTGCCAATTAAAACGTATGTGTGTCCAACAATCAGCTACCTACATAGGAAACTCTAAACAGCTCTGGATTATGCTATAAAATAGCTACAACCAAACCCAGTGGTACCACCTGTATGTACTGGCCTAGGAAGTTCGGTTGGTCTTGAGCATATAAAAACAAAAATGATTCAAGGAGATGATAATTGAGATTGCTGTATCACCAGAATAGAAGGGCTATAGTCTCTGGTGGTAGGATGTAAGTCTCCCAGAAAATACAAGCAGGGCCGCCATTAGAAATCACAGGGCCCAGTACAACAAAATCTCTGGGGCTAGTAAGAGTGGCCCTGGCGCCAAAATTTTTTTTTAACTTATGGGGGCCTTATCCACCAATGATTTAAAAAAAAAAAAAAACTTTTATGGGGTCCCTGGCCCCAATGGTTTTTTAAGAAAAAACTGTAAGGAGGGCCCTGACCATCAATGGCTTTTTATAACTTGTGTATGAGGATGGGGGTTTACCGTTTTCAGCTCTGTGTGTGGTTTGTGGTGTGGGGGCAGGATGTGGGGTGGGGCCCCGTAACGGACCCTGTAATGGTGGCCCTGAATTCAAGAGTCACATCCCAGTGAACAATAGGAGACCTTCAACCTAGTCCTATTTCTGTAAGTGTTTCTGTAATCCCAGCATCCTTGCAATGCTTCCAGACATCCATTATGCCATGTGGTAAATTGCCTCCCAGAAAACTTACCACAGAGAGGCTGACAATCCATCCCATGCAGTCTTTAAAGGAATACAATTACAGGTATGGAACCTGTTATCCAGAAAGCTCAGAATTATTGTTTAAAATGATTTCTTTATCTCTGTAACAATTAAACAGTACATTGTACTTGATGAAAATTAAGATATAATTAACCCATATTGGAAGCAAAACCAGCCTATTGGGCGTTTTCTGTAAAAGCATCATTATTGATGATTTTCATGCTTTTTGTTCTGAGACTCACTATTTTTTGCTTTTTCCTGCCTTGCTTAATGGCGGTGATCAGAGCCAATGTCCTACATGTTAGAGCAGGATCAGTCAACCTTTACTCTTAGGTTCACAAATATTTACTACTAGCTGTTGCTTGGAGATGTCTGTGATTTATCAGAACATGATTTATGTCTCTATGATTTATTAGTGAGAGAGATAAAAAATCTTAGCAGCAGCAGCAGAGTAAACATAAGCTCTGATATTGTTGGCTATAGCACATGTGAAGGTTGCATTTCTGGTGCACGCCCTGGATCATTTCCCATTCACTTGCAGGGGCAATCACAGTGCAATGTGTGCCATAACCCTATAACTATACCAACTCCATCTGTTCAATGTGACGGGAAATAGCACAGCAGTGCTAAAGAAATTAAATGGTATCATACTATTTACATTGTGATACAGGTATGGGATCCATTATTTGGAAACCCATTATCCAGAAGACTTAGAATTACATGAAGGTCATCTCCATTTTGCACAAATAATCCAAAACAATTTCCTTTTTCTCTGTAATAATAAAACAGTAGCTTGTACTTGTTCCTAACTGAGATATAATTAATCCTTATTGGAAGCAAAGCCAGCCTACCGGGTTTATTTAGTGTTTAAATGATTTTCTAGTAGACTTAAAGTATGAAGATTCAAATTACTGAAAGATCTGTTATCCGGAAAACCCCAAATCCCAAGCATTCTGGAGAATGGCTCCCATTCATGTTTCGCATAAGAGGCTCAGGGACTGTGTTCTACACATTATTCAGTCTTTAAGATGTAAGCCATGTTTTGACCTTAACTCTGTCTCTGTTATACTTAAGTACATTAAAAAATGTATAATACAGTAATAATAGTAACTACTATGAAGCTAAGCCATCTCATCTTGTCTATCAAGACTGCCTCTTATTATGCTAGATCAGGGGCAGGGGGTGCCCCCCTTTGACAGCAGCAAAGGCTGGACAAAGTGGTTGGGAATATTATATTGGGGGATAGGCTGGACTAACGGTGGGTCCCTAGGGCGACCCAGACCAAACCAAAAACTGTGTGTGTACTTGCTGTGCCCCTGTCCATTCCCACATAGGACAGAAGTTAAAGACACACAAGGGGGGAAGAGGGGAAGGTTGCAGTGTTAGGTACTGTCTGTGGGGGGGGCTAAAGGCTGTTGGGCCCTGAGCTAGCAGTGCCAGTGGGCCCTGGACCCCCAGTTTGATCTTGCAGGCCAGTGATGTTTGAGGCTGCTGGTGTTGGGAATGTGGCAATAACATCACACGCCATGCAGTTGTGATAAGGAGTGCAGTTTGTGCTCTACTGAGGAGGATCTAGTTTGTGGTAGTTACTGTAAGATCCATCCCAGGTGGTATTCAGCAGTTGTAGTGACTGAAATGGGTAAGACTTAGGGAAGTCTCTGTTTAATCCCATGAAGCACCCTTGAGGCATGGGTCTGAGTCATTGGGAGAAAGTACATGTGGTATGTGAGTTAAACCCCATGCAATCTCAGTGTGTGATTTCCCACAAATAACATGCTCTCTTGTTACATAAAACATTCCTTTGTATAAGAACCATTGGTGCCTTTCTTTTATCAGGTATCATAGTGTGAGTTACAGTTTAACAGGACTTAGCCCTTCCTCCATCTATTGCAAGGGCTCAGCTTAGACTGGGGGTTGCAAAACGTAATGGTGTTCTACCTGAGAGCAGCTGGATAAAGTGAATACAGACAAGAATGTTTTACATTTACAAAGAAAAAGCAGGAAGGAGAGTGTTGAAGTGCACCAGTATAAAGTATGTAGTAAGAGAACAGCTGCCACTGCACTGTCTGGGGGGTTTTATGACCTTGTGAAGTATACAGTGATTTCGGCAGATCATAAGCTGAGTCATCTACAAAAATAAAACGAGTATTGATCTCAAGACTGTGACAGATCCATGGCCCAATTTAGCTTTATACTCGGCAAACCCTCAAATATCATGGCTGAGACGATTTAAGTGTCAAGTGTAAGATTTTCTTCTGTAGTGAGCCAGCAGTTTAGTGAATTACTGGGCAGCGTCCACTGTGTGGAGAAAACAAAGTACAACATAAAAAACAGTAGGTGAATTCTAACAGCCGTCTTGATTTATTAGTAAGCGGAGGGGAAAACATAAAACACCTCACAGGCACCAAAAGGATAAAAGGATATAAACGAGTTTAAAAGCCAAAACTTGGTACTCAGAGGAGGCAGTGGTGGACTTACCTCCTCCAAGCAGACACAAAATGACTGTAATTAAGCAGTCAAAATTTATTAACGAACTCCAATCAGTACAACGCGTTTCACGGGCTCAGACCTAGTACAATATACAGAACAGGGTTACCCAACTTTTTTTTACTCATGAGCCACATTGAATTATAATAAAAATAGTTGGGGAGCAACAGAAGCATGAAAAAGTCCCTCTGGATGCCAAATCTGGGCTGTGATTGGCTGCCCTATGTGGACTGACAGTACACCTGTATTTTTTCAACCAAAAGTTGCCTCAAAGCAATTCAAAAATAAGCACTTGCCACTTGAGGCCACTGTGAGTGACATCCCAGGAGTTGGGTAGCAACATGTTGCTCAAGATCCACTGGTTGGGGTTCACTGATATAAACCAGGGTCGGACTGGGCCGGCAGGGCACCTGGAGAGAAACCAGTGGCACCTTCCTGCCACGACTAGCCAAAAAATGTACACGTACTCGGTGGAGCAGTTTCGCTCAGGGGGCACCGGTGCGCACATGCTCAAAAGCGCAGTGGCGTAGCAGTGGGGTCCGGAGGGGGGCCCTGGACAGCAGCCCTGGTGGGCTCGGGCCCCCCACTCTGACCGTGCCATTAACAACTGCTTTCTGTTCAGTAAGTTCTCTGTCTATTTTCCGATAGCATGCCAAAGGCCAGCAGACTTTAGAGTACATCTAGTGCAGTGATCCCCAACCAGTAGCTCATGAGCAACATGTTGCTCCCCAACCCCTTGGATGTTGCTCTCAGTAGCCTCAAAGCAAATGCTTATTTTTGAAATCCAGGCTTGGGGCAAGTTTTGGTTGTAAAAAAACCAGGTGCACTGCCAAAGAGAACCTCCTGTAGGTTGCCAGTCCACATATGTGCTATCAAATAGCCAAGCACAGCCCTTATTTGTCACACCAGGAACTTCTGCATGCCTGTGTCATACCTCCCAACATTCTGGATGTAAAAAGAGGGACAAAAAGTTTTTATGCCCACAGCACGTCAACATTTTTGTGACCCCCCCATTTTTTAGGCCGCACCCCCTAATTACCATGTTTATTTTACTAAATTTGACAGGTTATGAAAGTTTGAAAATATTTCTCCTTATCTAAACTGTTACAATTACTTATTTTCTTATCTCTAAAGTGTTACAAAGTATCTTATTTGCACCTATTAGCTGTTCTGGGCTCTCTGCCAAAAGCCAATTAAGTTAAAATCTTTGCTTCTTTTTCTGGCTCTTCAGTGCAAAAAAGGGACAGTTGGGAGGTATGCTGTGTTGCTCCCCAACAATTTTTATTTTTGAATGTGGCTCACGGGTAAAAAAGGTTGGGGACCCCTGATCTAGTGGAACACCACTTCCTACTTCATAGGACAAGCAACTACATTTGCTTGTCATGATCTGTCCTTTATAAATCCTTGCGTATTACAATTTACAACTGAAAGTGCCTGTGGCAATCACTGACAATTTCCATGAGCTAAGCTTTCTGCGATTATTGTAAAACTAGCTCATCTATTGTTTAGACTCAGCAAAATTGATCAAACACACTTGCTGCTTTTTCCTGCAACCAAAATGTTTCCATTTTATAATTATATGAAGTCAGTGACATATTTTAGTTTTGATGCTGGTTATCAGCAATTGTCATATTTATAGGTCCTACAGAAAATACATACCTATTTGAGAACAGGAATGGCTGAAAAAGTTTAATTCTGATTATTTTAGCTAAGAAAGTGTTTTCCAAATTTATTTATTAAAGTTATTATCTGAAAGCAGTTATATCTGATTTCCTTAAGCTTGGTGCTATTAATTGCATATTTGTAATGAATTCTGGGCTATCGGATGTCACTAAATGAATTAAAGAGTAATAAATTGTCATGTAGCAAGTTTAAAAAAATGTTTAAAAAACATTGGTTTCCAACAATATTTTGTTTTACAGGGGACCAGAAAAATGGTGTGAAATTTTGTAAATATCAGTGAAAAGACATTATACATTATGGGGGTTATTTAGTAAGAATCTAGTTGCAAATTCAAGTTTTCTGGTTAAAAAAAAAAACTAACATTTTTCTATATCTAGTATACCCTGACCCTGGAAATAGCTTGAATCCAAAAATACATCATCTAAAACCTGTTGAAATCGTGTAGGAGTCACTTGAATCATTTTGGAGATCACCTTCATGATTTTCGAGATTTTTGTCAGAGTGTTTTGGCCAAAAACTCAAACAGTTCTAACAATTCATAATTTGTTTTATCTGAAAACTCATGAATTCAAGTTTTTCTTTATTTAGAAATCTTTCAAGATGTCTAAAATTGGACCTTTGATAAATAGCCCCCTATATATTGGTGGGACCAGGTAAAATGCAGGAAGACTTCAAATCAGGGGATGTAAAGTGAGGTTTTACTAGTTAGTCAGTACCACCACTTCAGTCAATATCTGGCTAATTTGCAGATGGCATATTGAATGAATATATTGAACGTTTTAAACACTTTCAGTCTGGTAATTTTTTTTTGGCTTTCTGGAGAGGACTAGGTAAGTAATCTGGATAATTAGAGAGATATAAAACTTTATGCTACCTGTAATGGACTTTGATAGCACCATATATCAGTATTGGCATGTGTTCACAATTATATGCATTTGTCTGCTTCGTTTAAGTGACAGGTTTGATTAGTCGTGCATCCGGCCTGTCAAACCTATATCTCATAATTGTCCTTCTCTGTTATCTGCTAAAGGACAGGATAGTCATTCTCAGGCACATTTTGCCCGGTGTTAATTCTTTATGCCTTGTTCTGTTAATTTCCAGCATTCTTAGCGAAAACCTAGGGCTTTGTTCTGTCCTCAATGTATCCAGCTGCTGTCATTACTTAGACTGATGAACTGTCTGCATTTTTAACTCACACTCACTATTTCCTGCCCAGTTAATTATCTGGTTCCAGCACAATGGAAACATGTCAGATTTTATCATGAAAAGGAACGTGTCATAGATTGCAGACGTTGTATTTTGTGTCCTATCTCTAATATTTACAGTATTTTGTCTGTATTCTTATATATAAATATACTATATTTAAATAGTAAGCATGAGGACATAGCATTCCATTGTTGAGTTTAGTTGATGTTAATGCCATAGGAATTGTTCAAAGGGGAATGATGGCAGTTCCCCATCATACAGTATTCTTAAACAGATATTAGTATCCATTATTTCTGTCAAATTCTTTAGCATCTTACAGTCTCAGGTCCCCATCGCATACACTACAATCAGTTTTATCAGGAGCCTATTAGCCTTCATGTGTGTTTTTGGGTGCTGGTAGGAAACTAGAGGAGGAAACCTACAAAGCAGAGGGAGAACATACTTGCTATTATCCCCTAAAAGGACACCTGTCACCCAAACGTAAGGCTAATAGAGCCTGCACTCTGGTTGGGAGAAACTATTGTTCTTCCCCAAAAAAACATGCCCCCCCCCAAAAAAAAATGACCAGAAATGATCTCCTTCTGGTGTACATGACCATGGTGGAGCACTTTCCTGCGTGGATGGCATAACGCTTGCAGGGGCATTTCTTTGTTTTCCCCAATACTTTTTTTGGGTGATAGGTGTCTTTTAAAAAAGTAATTATGCTTAGCATTTTGAAATCCCAATAAACTTGGGCAACATATTAGTTCATATGAGTTTCTTATCTGCAGGTGTGTGGATATTGGCTTGAATATGCTCTCTATAGAAGGAATGACCCAAAATTTGAGTGTGTATAATGAGTATAATATAAAGCGCCACGCTGTGGCTTGAAACGTTGTAACTGTACAGATCGTTAAGCCATAAGCAGCAAATAAAGGCTGTTTAAGTAAATCTTTGGATGGTGCTGTCTGCTAAATTAATGATTATAATAAGTAAGTATCAAAGCACCCAACTCTGCTAAATGCACATTTAAGATAAATAGAAGGTGACAACTTTGAACTACTTCACTATAAATTCGTGAATTTCAAGCAATTTCACTATAAATTCTACAAGTAGAAGGTGACAAATTTGAGCTACTTCACTATTAATTCGCGAATTTCAAGCAATTTCACTATAAATTCTACTAGTAGAAGGTGACAAATTTGAGCTACTTCACTATAAATTTGTGAATTTCAAGCAATTTCACTATAAATTCGTGAATTTTGAACTATTTCACAAAATTCGTGAAATTCAAACATTTCCACTATAAATTCGTGAATTTTGAACGTTTTCACTATAAATTCGTGAATTTCGAACATTTTCAGTATAAATTTGTGAATTCCGAATGTTTTCACGAAAAATTAGTGAATTTCGAAAATTTTCACGAACAATTCGTGGAAATCGGAAATTGATGCCGGCAAATTTTCTCTGGTGAATTTTCACGCCCATTTTGCAAATTTATTTGCCGGACACGAATCGCAGGAATTCGCCGCGAATTTGAGCTAGGCGAATAAATTCGCCCGTCACTATTTGGCAACAATTGGGTTCATAAAATCAATCTAAGTCTGTCTATATGGAAAATATAAGTAGCACTGTAGTCCACCATATTGATCTGTTGAATCTCCACAGTGATGGCTATTTGAAGCCTAGTTCCAAAAGTATGAGCCTGTGAGACAAAACTGTAGTGAAAGGTCCTGCACCTACCTTTGTTTCCCCAGTTACTGGTAGAATAAAATAAAACAAAGTACACCCAGGCTGTGAATCCTATACACAAATTATTATACAAGCTCTCTGACTTTTTTATTGCACATTTTATGGGAAACCAATGTTTAAACCCAGAATACGGCTTTTACCCTCAGCAAAATGATGAGCTTGGCATAAGCCAAGTCAGTAAAATCTGAAAGAAATAAGCGTTCTTTTTCATTTGCAGCTGTGGGGTACAACAGACTGAAGCGGCATTTTATCACTGTAACAATATTCAGGACAGTCCTTTCTCCATTAACCAGTGTTAGAATATAATGAACCACTTTGCACTTTGTCCATTTTTCCTGCTACTGAATCCCCTCATGAATTCTACGTGAATTTACATATTTGCAAAATCAGCATGGATTTTTAATGGAATTCATCCAGAAAAACCGCACAGGTGGTGCTCCCTCGATAGACAAGAGTTGCCCTTGTAGAAAGCCTGTCCTAGACTACCACCTTTGCTTTTTATAGTCTGTTACTTATAGTCTATATTCCTTAACAAGGCACATTAGAAAGGAAGAACATTTGGAATGGAATAACCCTAATTCTAAACGAATACTGTATATTTATCATAATGTAGTCTTAAAGTGATACTGGCACATAAAAATACTCTTCAAAATATTCATGTACATTAAAAAGTTAACTGTAGGTCATGTTGATCATTTTTCACTGATATGTTATAGGGTTTGTAGGTAATTATAACACGCATATGTCAGCCCTCTAACAGAGGAACAAGGGGGATCAGATAGGTAATGTAAAAGCATTGCGTAAATACTTTTGTGGCAAAATTATAAATTGCATGCAGAGACAATATTATGATAGATGTAAAAAAAAGGTTTGATTTCTGGAGTCGGTATCTTTTTAAAAGTTGAAATCTAGCATTATTGATATTGTGTGGATATAGACCAGGTGTGTCCAACCTGTGGCTTGAGGGCCGCCTGCGGCCCAGGATGGATATGAATGCAGCCCAGCTTGAAACCCTTGATTCCAGAGGAAACATATTGCAAAGGATATAGGAGTAGGCAGGATTGGGGACTCTGCACATTGCCCCCAGTTAGTAGTAATAATAATAATATAAGAATAAGTCTAATTAATATCCATGTGTCCCATATTCCAGTGTATAGCTCCAACTGGTATTGTAGTTCTTTACTTTGCATTTTCTTTACTTTTACAAACCAAAAGTGTTTGTGTATTTCACGTGTCGCCCCAGACAATTTTTCTTTTTCCAATGTGGCCCAGGAAGCCAAAAGGTTGGACACCCCTGATGTAGAGAGTACTGCAGTCAAACTGCTTTCTGTAGAACAAAAGATTATACAACCTTCAAAGAATGTAATAAATACATGGAAGACTTGTTTGAATACTATTTTCTGCTGCCTTATACCGAAAGTGATTATGCCCATTCCCTGGGCCTCTCTTTGTAAACATTTTACTTATATCTATGGCAGTGGTTCTCAACCTTCCTAATGCTGCTTCCCTTTTATACAGTTCCTCATGTTGTGGTGACCCCCAACCATAAAATATTAAAATATTTTCGTTGTCAGCCCAGAGTGGATTGTTAGGAAAGTACAGGAGACAGTGTGGCTGCATATATATAGAAAGTTGTAGTGCAACTGGCTTCCCTACACAGGTTACTGAACTACAACTCACAACACCCGGAGAGCTACAACCTTGGCCCAGGGTTAGTGGGGAGAGAGAGATGAACCTGCTCCTGGAACCCCTTAAGCGACCCCTGTGAAGGGGTAGATTGACCCACAAATGGGACGCGACCCCCAGGTTGAGAGGTCTAGGGTTTCCATTTTTTTGTCTTTCCTGATAACGAGCCTCACCCCTTAAGACTGATTTAAAGGGTGGGGCTATGATGAATGGGGGTAGGGAAATGTACAGGCTGGGTAGGGAAGCAGGCGGGGCACAGGCAGGCCTGTGCTTGTAAGGGAAGGGTGGGATTTATAGGGGATTACAAAATTACATTGGGGATTACAAAATGCTATATTGCCGGTAAATTGAGGATTACAAAATGTATATTGCCTGTAAATTTATAGTACTGGTGCAGGCCCTAGCTGGTGACTTACTAGCTAGCCCAGTCAAATACTGGCCAGTAGTGATGGGCAAATTTGTCCCGTTTCACTTCGCCGAAAAATTTGCGAATTTCCTGTAAAATTCGTTGAAACAGCAAATAATTCTCGAAACGGCGCTGGCATCTCGTTTTTGACATCGGCATTAATTTTTGGACACCAGCACCCATTTTAGGACGCTGGTACAAATTAGTCTGTGAAAAAGCGCTGCTGTCCAAAAAAAAAAATACTGGCAGCGAAACTCAGGAATTCGCACCTGGCGAATAAATTCACCCATCACTGCTGGCCAGGTTACAACCCTACTTATGGCTGGACAGAAGCACAGCAGAAGGTGCTACAGAATGCTCACTATATGTATATTATGTCTTACTAGATTTGGTGCAAACATTGGGGCAAATTCACTAAGATCCGAAAATTCGCTAGCCTTAGCTTCGCTAGTATCTGCCGCACTTCGCCAGGTGAATTTTCGCCAGCGCTACGCAAGTTCACTAAAGTACGAATTTGCGCTCAAGTCGGCCAACGGTAGCGTAGTTGCGCTAGTGTTACTTCACTAGGCAGAGGGCAGTTACGCTAGTGAAGCCTAATTTGCATACGGCGGAACCTTTGTTATAATAGAAGTGTATGTTACAGCCACTACATTCCACTACACAAGCCCAGGAAACCTTTAATAAATTATATAAAGTTGTCCTATTGCCCTACATGTGCCCCCTGTATAGTTGTGTTGCCATATGTTAGGAAATGTAGGGGGGAAGGAGGGTAACCCCCCAAAAAAATATTAATGTTTTTCAGACTATCACCCTCCTATGCTAAAATACGCCAGCGTTTTTTTTGGGATTTAGAAACAATTTTACTTTTTTTTTCAACCTCCTATTTATTGTATTGAACTTTGCCAGGTCTGACCAGGCAAAGTAACGTCTAACGTAAGTGCTAACGTTCAGGAAAATGTTCATCTTAGTGAATTTGCGAATTTCATTAGCGTAAATCCGCCAGAGCCAGTGTTAGTGAATTTCCGAAGTTACGAATTGACGTCACGCTGGTGAATTAGCGCTAGCGTTAGACGCTTCGCGCTATAATTAATTTGCCAACTAGTATCTGCTATTAATTCATATAAATATTCAGGAACCTCACACATTGCTTTGTACTTTCTGGTGCTACCTGTATGCCGTCTCTTTTGTTAAATCACTGCCAAAGCCAATCTCTCTTGTAACATTATTATAGAGGGTTATGCTGTGCTTATCTAATCCACATTAAATAATATGTTAATGTGTTACAGGTATGGAACCTATTATCCTGGTTGCCCAGGGCCTGGGTTTTTCCAGATAACAGATATTTCCGTATTGGATTATCATATTTTGTTCTGTTAAAAAATCATTTAAACCCAAAAAACAACGCAGCGCACGCCGAAAATGTGCCGCGACTCGTTTCGCGAATTTTTCGGCAAAGTGAAACGGGGTAGATTCGCCCATCACTAGTTGGCGCAATAAAGATTGGCGCATCCTGTGATATCAAAAAGATGCACACTGATACTACAAAAGAGGTAAAAGCCTGACTCCTTTGATTTCCCCAATGATTACAGAGGGGTCATAACCTGGCGGCTACACATTTGCAAATATATTAGACTGCAAGTCCTACTTGAAAACAGGGTTTTGCCCCTCATCCACTTAAAGGGGTTATTCACCTTCCAACACTTTTTCAGTTCAGTTGGTTTTAGATAATTCACCAGAAATAAAGACTTTTTCCCAATTACTTTCTATTTTATATGGGTGACCATCTTTCTAATACTGAAGTGTAAAGTTTCTTTTTTTGCCTTCTATAGCAACTCTGGGAGGGGTCGCCGACCCTGTAAACTGTTCTAAATTGATACATTTCTTATCTTTGTCCCACCTGAGAAGAATCCCTATATTTCATTACAGGCAGCTGTTTGAAATTATACAATAGCTGCTAATATTCCAGAGATGCTGCTGAAAACTGTATAAAAACATTTTTTCCACAAGTGTAACAGTTTAGGGCAGAACTACACGGCCGACTTACCTCCGTTTTCGGCAGATCCGACGCTATGCTCAAAAACGGACGAAACTGTCGGATGAAAATGCTGCAAGCTGCGTCTTCATCCGACAGTCGTGCTGCGTTGGATCAACCCTGTGACACCATCTGACTTCCTATTACTCTACCTTGTTCCTGTCGCATCCGACTTCTCGCATCGGATTTTGCGTACAGCGTCCGATCCACCAAAAACACAGGTAAGTCGACCGTGTAGTTCTTCCCTTAGTCTGCACGTGAATTACTCAGCTGCCAGAGTGAAAACACCAGAAGAGACAGACAGGATTTTGAAAAAACTTAAAAAAATATAGATTTCTTTCAACTACTTTAAATTATGGTAGTCTGCAGCATACACCTCTGCTTGTGAGCCATGCAGCATGTGGTTTTCAAATATGGCCATTTTAATAAGGACCACATAATGGGTTTATTGCAATATTTTAACAGATTTGTAACCCCTTTTTGGCCGTAATTAACCAAACCAACTAGCATGAGTAGAGCATGGGCTACATGCGACCCTCTTTCATCAGGTAGGGCTTTCGCTAAGGGGAAATACACGTGTGAGGTAGTTGAACTACAACTCATTACTGCAAGATGTGTAAAATAACAGGTGTTGGACGCCAGGGGTTCTTTGCAAACAAGTAGAATGTTTATTTACAAGACAGCACCACAGGGTAAATGATACTCACAACAAGGTGGATCATATGCAGCTACAATATATGCAGAGGAGTAGCAGATACAGCAATGGAAAGGCTCTCAGGTAGGATTAGTAAGTGGAGTTGATAGGATCACCTTCCAGGATATCAGTACCTCATGTGGTCCGGATCCCAACAGCAGATTTTGGGTCAGGTCAGGGGTTAAAGAACTCTTCCTGCAGTCCCTATCAATACTAAGGTCCCTTCACTACAGGCAAAGTAGAGCCTGGGGAGAGCTACTCCCTTCTATCCTCCTTGGTGGAGCTTGAGCTGCTCTTTCTATCTTCCCTCTCTGAACTCCCTTCCACTAGAAAGTGCTATAACAGATTTAACCTGTCACTAACTAGTCCTCATTCACGGGGTCCCTGTATCCCCGACTTCACTAAAGGTGGCTGTTTCCTTTAGGGCCTTGTTATCTCTGGGGCCTTAAATCCAGGCTCAGTGGATCTTCTGCTCAGATCTAGTGATGGGCGAAACTCCCGCGTTTCGCTTCGCAGAAAAATTCGCGAATTTCCAGAGAAATTCGCGAATTCGCGAAACGAGTCGCGCGTCAATCGCGTTGCGTAGTTTCCGACGCGCATCGCGTCAGTTGCGTTGCGTCGTTTCCGACGTGCATCGCGTCAATCGCGTCGCATCGTTTCCGACGCGCATCGCGTCAATCGCGTCGCGTCATTTCCGACACGTCGCATCGTTTTCGCCGAATTGTAGGCGAATTTTTTGGCGGTGAATTTTTGCTGCCGTTTCGCGAATTTATTCGCCAGCGGCGAATCACGGGAATTCGCCACGAATTCGCCCCTGGCGAATAAATTCGCCCATCACTACTCAGATCAACTGCTGCAGGCCAAAGAGGAAGTTCCCCTCCCTGCAAGTACTTTTGTTACAGCACTGCAGGGGGTGGTCACACCCTATAAATAATAATATGATACAATATAAGTTACATGGAATTTAGTCCAGTAACAGGCAAGGAAAAGTAAGGGTAGGGAATGAAGCCATAAGGGCCATGCTACTTATGGGTCCCTACAGATTGTTCATGATTTATAGGTTGTTAATAGATGGCAAAATCTAGTAAGTGTATTAAAAAGGTCTGAACTAGAAATCTTAGCAGCTTCATTGCAGGAGGGTGAAGCCCACAGGATAAGTAGTGTAGGTTGAACATGGGGGCTGGTACTTTAGCGCTATAAACAAGAGGCCCAGCATGAATCAAAGAGAAAATATAGAATCTATGGTATCAGCTCAGTGTTCCTTTTATACCAGCACTGGCAGGTGGCTCATACGAGTTAAACTAGCACTTGATAAATGAAGTATTTACTTGCCACTTAATATAAAGGTTTTTCATTTTGAAGTGTTTAAATCAGTCACACAGCTGCCTTTTGTATGGATGTGCAATGGGGAGCAGATGTCATCAGAGGACATTCCTGATGTGACAGCAATCTACTGAATAGATACATGGCCGGAATGTTCTCCTTTACGAGCAGCATGTTGCACCAGCCATATCTGATGCGTCACACGGTTACTTACCTAGGCTTCTGGCAGCATGCCTAGATCTGACATTTCTCCCATGAATCTAACAGTTTTCATTTGCACAATATTCTATTGTATATAGCCACTACTTTTGATATCTTATTACTAAGCTGAGCAGGTACCTGGTCAGTTTTGTTGAAGCGAGACACGCGTCCGTCAAGTTCAACCTTTTAAGTCTATATATAACCTGCCTTACTGCTAGTAGTAAGTATTTTTTTTTAAAAAAATGAATCCTTTTATCACAACTGTAACCTTTTTAATAATATGTATCTGTGTGAAAAATCTCCAGCCAGCAATCAATTCGCCTTTCAGATAAAGGGTAAATAATCGTATGAGTCTTGAGAGTCCTTTGCTTTAGGCTCACAAAGCATTTTGTCTCCTTGGGAAAATACAGCAGCACAGCACTAGAAATAGTTTTGCATTGCTTGCTGTTAAACATGTAAAGCCCGCACCAGCAGTTATCAAATCTATCTCTTTTTATTAATACAGAGACATTATTGGAAATTATTAGAAGGAACAGCTAAATGTAATGCAGAATAGACCATGAGGACAGGAGAGCATTTCTGTGCTTTTTTATTTAAGATGTAGCAATAGAGCTGCCCTGATTTAAATTGCATGCAATTTAAATCAAATCAACAGAGCTGAGTCTGATTTTAGCTGATTTCATTTATCATAACGGGGTGCACATTATTTAAATGAAAACTATGCATGTGGAAGTGTTTAGGGGTGGAATGGTGAGCTGGCTAATCAGGGTGTAGCTGGCAGATAGGGGTGGCTATGGTATGGATCAGGGGTAGTAAGGTGACTGGTAGTGATGGGCGAATCTCCCCAGTTTCGTTTCGCCGAGAAATTCGCGAAACGAGTCAACTTTGTTGCGTCGTTTTCGACGTGCGTCGCGTCGTTTTTGTCGCGTCAAAAACGGCGATTGACTCGTCTTTTCCATACCTAAAAATAATTTAAACATTAACTGAATCCAGTTGGATTGTTTTGCCACCAATAGGGAGACATGTAGTTTAGTTTGGATCAAGTACAAGATACTGTTTTACTATTACAGAGTAATTGGAAATCCTTGTAAAAAAAATACGTTTTTGCTTAGAATTGACTTTATTGTAGATAGCCTTCAGAGTTTCTGCATAAAATGCTTCCAATAATCGATTGCATGTCTATACTGAGCTTCATTAGTGACCAGGTTGTTACTAGCCTGTGGCAACCCTAAATACTTTTATAACATAAAAACATTGTTTTATTACTGATCACTGGCATACATTTTCTACAGAAAAGTATATTTGCATAAGCAACGTCTGAGCAAGAAATTCTCTTCTAGAGTTCCTTTCAGGCTTTGCTCCTGCCTCATTATGCTTAGAAAGGTAGGTGATATGTCATGGCAGCTATGTATGCCCACTATTGAGTGTGAGCTATTGTATTACAGGAGCTCAGGACACACAGGTTAATTAACTTTATTCTGCGAGCCTTACAAATTCATAATGAACAATTTCATGACATCAGATTAATTTATTCCTAGGGAATTTCATTTGCAGGTTGTCTGGCTGGAACACATTTTTTTTTTAGGTTCCCTTATTCTGAGAGCTTAAATTGTTTGACATTTGCAGAAGTTCATTTATGCAGAAGCTTGCAGTCTCTCTGTATATGGAAGTCGGTTAAAGCTACATCAATCTTGTTTCTGTGCTAAACTAGTGAAAGAGAAGCAGAACCCTTGAGATCTTCCTATTGAAGAAATAATCCACTCTATATAGCGTATCCTACTTGAAAATGTCATCTTGAGTAGAAAAGCTGAGAGATGTTGTATCACAGTTGAGGTGATTTATTTAACATCTATCTATGTGTTTTGTGTTGGGGTTTGCCTAGACTGCAAAAACATATGTGTATTTGAGATTGTAGGATTTTAGAGATATAAGAACATTGCGTTTTCTTCACTTAAAGTTATTAATTTCTTCATGTTTCTATCTTTAGGAATTAACTAAACAGTATCCAACTTTAAAAAAATCATACTGTATATACACAGAGGTCCATTTATTGAAGGTTGAATCTTAGTGGTATTAGAACTTTTTGAAACCATGTTTAAACTCTATTTTCTAAAACCACAAATTGCCATAAAATATTCCAATATTAAAAGTACGAAAGGAAAAAAGTGCTAAAATACGAATATCTCTAAAACCATTTAAAATATGAGTTTTTCTGACACATTAAATAGAGCTGCTTCTCAAAGTTAAGAATGTTTGTATTTTCCATGAAAAATTCAATTTCACTCACCTTAAAAAGCCTTTTCACATCTTAAAATGAAACCTCCTTTCTTCTAATCTGAAGGTATGCCTAT